>OZ012740.1:219423570-220138570 GCA_963859935.3 Lathyrus sativus
CCCATAAGGAGGTGACCTTTTATCTTTACAACATAGGAAAACAAACTCAATCAACACTACAACAACATTCAAACATTCAACAACTCAATTCAAAATTCAAACACATTAGAGAAAGATGTCAATCATCTTAGGTGAGATAGAATCTCCACCCCACAACAATAAAATCAAGCCGCAGGAACTTTGCCTTAAGAGAAATAAAGGCATACTCGTCAAACAATCCGACTACTTATGCCCTTTTTCTTAAGACGGTGCAAAGACTATTTTCCTACAACCGGTGGCGGTTATATCTCCCTTAAAATGAAGACACATCTCTTCTCCTAAAATCAATCAAAACAACTACCCTAAACCCGTAGGAACTTTGACCACAGTCAAAGAGCTCCTCTAACCCTTTAGGGGAACTACAGATACTCTGATTCCACTCCCGTAAGGATATGTAGGCATAAGATGCGATATCTTATCGAGTATACTTAGAAATAAACCCTTAGGTCTTTCAACCTTTAAGCAGATATAAACATTTAGCAATAAACAACATAAAACAAGAGGTTCCTGTAGAATACTACAGAAACTTAGGATGCTAGTACCTTCCCTAAGTTTAACCAACCCCCGAACCTAAACTCTCTAAACCTTGCATTTGCATTGCATTGTGGGAATTTCGATCTTTATCCCTTCCTTTGGACAAATCAAAGTTCGGTTGCAAAAATGAATTAAAGATTCAAACTAATCAATAGTTTGGTATCCGATTTTCACCGCGACAGAAATGGCGATTTCACTGGGGATTCTCAGTGGGTTTCCCTATCTTATTTATACTTGTTTATTGCTTCATATTTGTATAATTGTTTACTTGTTTGCTTATTACCTTTGGGTTGATACCTTTGAGTGGTGAGACAAAGTCCTACACCCGGACTTGAGTGAACTTAAGATAGGATAGTGATATGTTCAAAGAGGCTTATAGGGGGTAGAATCCCGACCAAGCTGACTTGAAAATCACGCTTAATTGAGGCCCTCTCGAAAGATGTATTGTTGAACGAGTCTTTAATCGTGAAAACATGCACCATATTCGATGTTGGAGCCTACGATATTGAGGACCGTAGTTACCTTAACCCCACTTTGACCTTTATTAGGATGTAGTGCGGGGCTATGAGGGGGTACCCCCGAAATAGTGCTACGCGATACTCCACTCGAAAGAAGTTCTCTTGAGAATATTATTAACCACCGAGTACTTGGGAAGTTGATAATATCCGAAAGATGGGCTAACGACTTTGGGAACCACTTTAGAACCTTGTTCTACAAGTACAATAACCTTTAGTCCACATTGTTGCATCCTAAAATTTGCTCAACCTATTTCACCTGATTTTATGTTTTAATTGCATTATCATTTGCATATTATATCATGTACATAATCTAATCATCTGCATAGCATAGCATAGCATAGCAAGGCATCCAACAAGGGACCAAGTGCCTTTCTTATCTAAAGAAGCACATTAAGGGTTTTTATTCAAGCTTAAGACCATCCAAGTCATCAAGGAGTGTTTGAAGCTTTGAGAAGTTTGAGGGTCAACCAGTGGACTTCTCTCCTAATTTGAGGGGTATTGAGGGTCATCAATAGGGGTATGAGCTATGAATTGAGGGTATGGAATGTGTACAAAGCTCATGAAATGCCTAGAGGGTCATATTGAAGATGAGACAAGTCATTGATTCAAGTACAAGAGCCACAGTTGAAGTGCAGTCAACTAGGGTTTCATCTGGGTCAACCCTAGGTCACCTGAGTGATTGAAGAGCATCAAGGCTTAATTGGAGGTTGTGGGATTCATTAATTGATATTTTGATACATGTGTGGTGTTGTGCCAAGGATAAATCAAAGAGAATCAAGAGTAGGAGGAGTTGCCAAATTAGGGTTTCAGTGTAAAATCCCCTAATTTAGGCCTAGCTTCCAAGCCAGATAAGTCAAATGCAAGTTTCAAATGGATTTTTGGCCAACATGAAACTTGTAGAGCTCCTCAGTAGCTTTAATTTTACTACTAGAAGTCTTCAAGGAGATTTATAGAACTCAAGTTATGATTCTTGAAAGTTATGGGTCATCAGAGGACACTGAAATGTATCTGTGAATGTCACTTGACTTCCAAGCAACTTTTACCCATCAAGGAGTTTTCAAATGGATTCTTGGCCAACATAAGAATTGTAGGGCTTGATCTTAGCTTTAATTTGAGTACTATAAGTCTTCAAGAAGATTTGTAGAACTCAAGTTATGATCTTGGCAATCCAGGGGTATTTTGGAAAGTTGAATTATAGGTCATTTTTCAACATAGGTCAAAATCTCCATCTTCCACTCCTCAAATTGAAAAATGTTCAACATGAGATGTACTTAAAATGATGTTTTTGGGCTAGGAAAGAAGTCATGAGAGATTGAAATGGCTTGCTTCACAAAATTACAAAATGGCCTAAAATAAGGGTGAACTTTAAATGAGCCAAGGATGAAAATTGGGATTTTTGAGCTATGAGTCCAAACCAAGCCATATGACATACCAAATTGATTGGAAAACACATTTTGAAAACAATGACATTGCCACATTTTTGAGTTGAGGGATAATTCAATGACTTCCTTTGTAAAGTGGTTACTTACATCATAAGTAACAAATGCAAAACCACTCTTTGGAGCTTAATCATGGTCTTAACCCTTGCCAAACCATTCAATATGTCATCTATGGAGAAATTGGATCAGAATGAGGCATTGAAGCAAGCTTAAAACTCAGCTTCCATGTATGAGTTTCTCATGATATTTTCAAATGCAAGAGATATGGAACTTCTCATTGGATCAATCCAGAAGTTTCTAGAGCTTTCATTCATGTTTTATATAAGGATTAGAAGAGGTTCAAGGCATTGGTTGGTGGAGATTGAGGGAGAATTAAGAGATTGCATTCTGAATTTTCATCTTGCAAAACAGAATCGGTTACAACAATTTGATCCATTTCAATCCATTCTTTTGTGTTCAACAACTTCCTTTGGTGTTGGTGAGTGATTCCAGATACAATCAAGGCAAGATTGGTGCAAAATCGTGAGAGAGCATTTTGGATTCATCTCTTGCAAGTCAGAATCGGATTCAAGGATTCAAGAGGTTTCAATCTAATTTGTTGCATACAGAAGCTTGGTAATTGACCATAGAACGTGTCTGGAAGATCTTGGAGCTTGATTTGGAGGTTTTACCACTCTGTTCATCCAAGATTTGCAGGTATGTAAACTTCTTTCTATGGCTTGATTCATGTAGAATTATTAGGTTTTAGATAGTTAGATGCGATGTAGAACATGGCTAGGTGGATTCTGGTAACAATTGGCACGATTTAGAGACAAAATTAGGATGAGCACCATTTCTGTTCATGGATATATCTTGAGGTTTCTTGAGGATTAAACCTAGTTTGATAATGGATTTTGCTCAGTGTAGCATGGTGATGATTTTAGGCCTCTCAATTTTAAGTTTGGTGTGAATTGATGTTTGAGCATTTTCTGAACCTCTCTTTGTGTTTTGAGGAAGAAGATGATTCAATGATAATGGAGGTTAGGGTTGAATTCAGTGTGAAAAAGCGAGCCAGATGATGTATTTAGGTTAGGGTTTTGGTGAGGATTAGTGGAATGAGGTTTGGAGAAGAAGAAGGTTGTAGCTCTGTTCATCCATGGCGTGTGTTCCCTCCAAGATTCAAAGGAAGAAGATGAACTTATCACCATTAGATCTATGTGAGACTTTGACTGAAACCATTATCCAATGGCCACGAGTGAATCTAAAGTTGTGAAGGAATTCTGAGAGGAGGGTGAAACGCACTGTTTCACTTAATGAGTGGCATGGGCTTAAGTGATAATTTGCTACCAACACCCCTTTCTGAGGCCCATTCGAGAATTACACATGACTTGCTTGCTATTCGTACCAAACTTTTTCCATTTTTTAGTTGTTTTTTCATGTTATTTGCTGAAGTAAATTGGGCCTAGCGCGCTTCTTATTCGCACCCCCCTCTGAGCCCATTTGGTGTTTTGTACTGATTCTGATTGCTATTTGTCACGCCCATTTACCATTTTCATTTTATTTTCTTTTTATTTCATGGTTTTAGCATAGTTAATAAAAAATTCATAACAAATTGAAAAAATATTATTTTAGGGTGAGGATTTTTTCTTTGTTTTCCTTAGGGTTTCTAGAATTTAATAAAACAATAAAAACATTATTTCATGCATTTTATATTTTTTGGTATATTTTACAATTTTATGGATTTTATTTGGCATTTGTTTGATACCTTATTTTGCTGAATTTAGTATGAAGGATTGGTGAATGTTTTTGAGTTGATTCTTGTGGGGTTGATTAGGTTAGAGATACATGCTCCCTTAGTGATTTTTTTCTCATATTTTTTTGATGAAATTTAGGCTTAGTTTTGAATGATGAACTTTAGGGTGCTAGGATTAGGGTTTTACAATACTTAGGTGTAGTTTAGGGCATAATTTGGAGACTTAGGGTTTGATTTGGGCCTTGGGGTTTATGTGGGGTATATGGTATATAGTTAGGTTCCCTTAGAAATTAATCTAGGATTTTATGATGAGTATTACTATTTTATTTGATTTTTTCAAATTGGGTGATATTGGTGTATTTCCCTCTTGGGATGTTGTGTTGTTTGTTGGGTTTTGGGCATTTCAATTGGGTGTTGGGCTTGGGCTTGGTTTGTTGGAGCTAATGAAGACTTGGAGGATGATTGAGGACAAAGGATGGAGCTTGGAGCATGAAGATTCTTATCCTTGAAGGTTGCTTATGAAGACTTAGGAGATAGGAGATATAGGGAGAGCTTTAGATTAGACTGATTTCTTCTTTCAAACATAGAGAGCTTCTTGTGCCTCTATTCCATCCCATGACACAAGGTCCCCCAAAGAAGTTCCATCTCTCCTTAGGAGGGATGTAGAGCATGCTTTGGTTGGGTAGAGTGTTGAGGATACCTTTCACCTGCTATGTTAGGATCTTAGGGGTTTCCCTGGGTTATCACTAAGCCTCTTAACATTTCAACTTAATATGTTAAGTGATTCTCTCCTGTGAGTGCTTGCATTGAAGATGGAGACCTATTGGGGGATAAAGTGTATGGAAGATTGGTGAAGATGAAGCTTGTGCCTGTCAAAGCTGGGTATCTGTTGAAGACTAGGGTGTTGCTGCTGTTTGAAGCTGTTTACTTGTTGGGGTTCAGTGCTTGCTAAAGCTGGAGATTCTTGGAGACAGGAGCTTATCTAAAGCTTGGGGATCATTGAAGATTGAAGATGGGGTCTTGTCGCTACTGCGAAAATCGGCGCCGGCTGACAGAAGAGTTGCCACCGTGCGTTATTTATCCCAACGGAGGGAAAGGAAACGCTCGAAGTAAACCTCGCAAAAAACAGGGAAAGGTATGGTCATCGCAACCAAAACCAGGGTTCGGGAGTCGGTTATGCAAGGGGAAGGTATTAGCACCCCTCACGTCCGTCGTACTCGACGGGATCCATGCTTGCTTGGGTTGTCTACAGGATGCAAAAACAATCTATCTACGGCTGCTAAATCTAAACGGAAGGGAATTGACCCGATAGAGCGTCGCACTCTACGCCTACGTATTCTCAAGAGAGAAAGTCAGAGTCAACGTAGTTCGGGACTACGGGGAAATTGGCTCGCCAAGACTTCGCGTCTTGTGCCTACGTACTTCCACACTGCATGGAAGATTAGAGCTTTACGTAGTTCAGGCTAACTACGGCTAAACAGGGAGTTCTCACACGGCAGTGAGAAATTAATCTGGTTTCAAAGGTATGGGAACCTATGGGAAAAACTACGGTCTGGTCTCAAAATGCCCTCGGGCAAGAGAAAAAAGGGTAACATCAGTCGTCAGCGGGAAAGTCTCGATCGCACAAGCAGCGAGAGAACAAAAGGTCAGTTGTTAGTGTGCTCGCTAGGATATCGCATCCTATGCCTACATATTCTCGTCTGGTACGAGAAATCAGAGCAGCTGTAGTTCGGCTACTTTCGGGACCACAACTCAAATCTCATTTTATTAATATTCTGAAAAATGATTACAATGATTGAATACTGAAAAATAATCTCCTAGGAAATACTATCCTATTCTATCCTGAAAAAAAATCGAATGAAAAAGTCCCCTAACAAGTGGACATTCTAAACTACCTCTAAAAAGGTGTAAAAGAATTTCTATGAAAAAATGTACTCTAAAAAATATTAAATCTATCTTAATATTTTTTCTCAATATTTCTCTTCCCTTTTCTTTTTTTCAAAATATTTTTCCTCTCTCTTTTTTTCTCTCTATTTTCACCCTTTTTCTTTTTCTCTTTTATTCAAAATATTTTTCATATATTCTTTCTCATTTTTTTATCATATCTTTTCTCAATATTTTTTTTCACTATTTCTTCTCTATTTTTTCTTTTTTAATATTCAATATTCTTTTCTTTTTTTTTCTAACTAAAGAAAATAAGAAGAGAAAAAAACGAAAATACAAAAGGGGGGGGGGGGGGTGCATGATCTGTTACAGGGGATATGCAGCAAGTGAAATCCACAGGCCCAGCCCAGAAAAATACAAACAGAAAAAAAAAACCCGGGGAGGGGGGTATGATGAGCAAAATGGGGGTGGAATCAGCACTTCGTTGGGTCCAAGGCCCAATATGCCAAAAACCAACAGAGAGGACAACCACAAACGGATTGGGCCCTCTGGCCCACACACTTGGACCTCTCTTCCTTCCTCTCCTTCATTCTAAAACCCTAATGAATCTTTCTCCTTTCTCCCTCAGCCGCCGTCGTATGCTTTCACCTCCTTCTCCGTCCACATTTTCCTCGCCGTCTCAACCTTCCAGCCTCGTACCCCAAAACTTCCTCCAACCTCGCTCGCCTCCTCCCTCCAACCAAACAACACAGATTTGTCAAAAAACCCTAACGAAGATTATTGGAGAAAGGACGATCTGGAGATTCATGTTGACGGTAACCGGATTGTGGTATTGAGGATGTAGATCGCGTGAAATTCGTGACAGATCTGGATGAAGACTGTGATGTTAATGAAGTTTTTGGAAGCTTCTTGAACGGGATGAAGGTGACGAGTTCTTGAAGGTTACGAAGAACAAGATGAAGGTTTGACGAAGGTGGTTGAAGATTGTTGAACGGTTTCTGGAAAACTGGATGCAGGTTTGATGAAGTTTCAGGAAACTTCTGATGAGGATCTGGTGAAGAAACAACGAAGGTGAATGAACTCGGATGATTTTGATGAAGACTCGAATGAATCTCGATGACTGTTCATGAAGCTCTTTGAGAAACAAACGACTGAAGGTTATACAGGTTTCTGGAAAACGGTTTCTGGACAACTTGCATGAACAAGGATGAACAGGAGATGAATCTTCATGAGATTGGGATGAAGTTATGGAAAGACTTACGAACAGGTGATGAAGGTGATGAACGTTCTGGGAAGAACTCAAGAAGGTTTCTGGAAATCTAGAGAACGATTACAAACGGTTGAATCTTGATGAAGATCCTCGCCGGAAAAAAGTTGTTGATGGTGATCGGAGTTGGAAGTTGATCGGAGATGATGATTATTGAAAAGAAGTTGAATTTCTGGGTTTTTGAGGTTTCCGGCGGGTTGTTGCGGCGGCCGGAGTAGGTTAGGGTGGCCGGAATGGGTTAGGGACGGTGGTTGCATGGCCGCCGGCCATGAAACCGGTGAGGCTTCAGAGCTGAATGCGTGGCAATGGTGAGTGGAGGAATTGTGTGCATGGATGCCACGTAGCGAGGGCGTGGCAGAGAGAGAGGGAAAGGGAAGTGAGGTGGCGTGATGGGAAGTGTGAAATGTGGCTCTCTTTGGTGATAACACGTGTAATTGGCTATTTAAAGGACTTGCTGAATTTTCTGAACTTGGAAATTCTGGACTCTTCTGGACCTTGCTGAACTGGGCCTTGGACGAATCTGATAACAAGGGCCCAAACGAAAATGGTAAAAACCCAACAAAACTGAATTAAGATGATTAAAACTGATTAGTGGGCTAATTAACTGCATGAATTAAACTAAAGACTAATTACTTGAATGAAACAATTAATAAAACCTAATAATATTCTAATCAAAATTAAAACAAACAATTAATATTCTAAACTAATACTCTAATAAATCCCCTAATCTAAAATTAAGCTAAAAAAACTCTAGTAATTCTCTATTAAACCAAAATCTCTAAACTTCTATTAAATCTCTAACAAAACCTATATTAAATTCTATAAAAGAAAATCTATACTATTAATAAAAGAAAGATCTATTTAAATTCCATAATACTCTAAAATTGATTTTTAAGCTATTAAAACTATATAAAAAAACTATTAATGTTCTATATTATCTATTAAATTCTAAAGAAACATTAATTCTATTAAACTTCTATTAAATCCTAAAATGATTAAAAAATCTATCTAAAAAGAATTAAAACCATTAAAAATATTAAAAAAAACCTATTAATATTCTAAAAATATTCTAAAATGATTAAAAAATCTAATAAAACCCTAATAAAATCTAATAAAATCCAGAAAAATCACAATAATTCCCGAAGGGACAAAAATAGCACCGAACGACAAACAACACTGCGAGAGCGCACAAAAATAGCCGGTAAAAATAATGGACACCGAAACATCCCTAAAAACAACAGCACGAGCTGAAAACACCGGGAATAGCACGAATTCCCAAAAAAACGATTCTACCCATCTAAACTGATTAAAAGCACCTGAGACGCGAGACGAAGGCTGTGATCCCGATAAAATCAAAACAAATGAAAAATGCACTGTATGCGATATGCAGATGCGAATGCGGTCATGCGTCGAAACATAGGACCAAATACAGGACCCGGTTGGTCAAATTTTAGGGTGCAACAGCTGCCCCTATTCAAGCGGCTTCGACCTGAATGGGTGAAGAGCGCTCAGCCTTCAAACATTCAAAGGTAGATGACGGTTGAATACAAATGAAACCCTGAAATTTGCCAACCGCGGGAATATACTGCAAAACTGCTTGAGGAATAGCCTCCAATGAACTGAAGTTTGATTGTCACGGCAACAACTGGTCAATTTTCTGATAAATTTTCTTCTCCTTTTCAACAATCACCTGTGCGACGCCACAAGTATTGGAATAATGCTTCGAAAAGCAAACGACTTGATTCCCATCTCTCTTATGGGATCAAATCCTGTCATCTCACAGTTCACAGCGAACTTGAGGACAATTCTCCTGGGGAACTTCTGAATCGACTGCTCGACACCCATTCTGTCAACAGGAGGCGGCTTCAGAAATCTGATATATGTCAATCTCTTTTTTCAGTGCCGACGTATCAACCAAATGAAGAATCACTCCGCTGAGGGAGAAGAGAAGCTGAACCACACAACTCTGCGGGGGAACAAATTCGAAATCCAATGAGGTAACCAACCTGGTCCATGTTTCGACATGCGTATGCTTGAGAATGATGCAATGCCCTATATGACATGGAAATGCCATGCGTTCTGTTTGAAAATGCGATGCCCAGACGGCATGGAAATGTTATATGTTTGTATGAATGCTATGACGATATATACAAATGCTAATGCAGGCTCGAGCTGCCAGAGAACACCAGGTCTGAAAACCACTGGGCAAAATAAATGCCGAAGGCAGCGTCAACTCTACTGGGGATGAACCGAAGTCACAGAACCATCTCAGCAAAATAAATGCTGGAAAAGGGAAACCAAATCCGCTGGGAATAACCGTCCTGCTGGAAAAATGGAAAGGCAACCCTGCTTGGCGACTTCACTGGGAAAAGAAAAAAAACAACTCTGCTTGGGGATGCTCCCTTCAAACCATTGGCAACTGATTGTGCTCTGCGGGGATTGACCCGAACTGGGGTTGATTATAAACGGCCCACTGCTGGAAATACCCCCACTATCAAGGTGTTGCACCCTAAAATTTGACCAACCAGGTCCCGTATCTGGCTTTATGTTTCGACGCATGACCGCATTCGCATCTGCATATCGCATACAGTGCATTTTTCATTTGTGTTGATTTTATCGGGATCACAGCTCTCGTCTCGCGTTTCAGGTTTTTTAATCAGTTTGGATAGATAGAATCGTGTTTTTGAGGACGTTTCGGTGTCCATTTATTTTTACCGGCTATTTTGATGCGCTCTCGCGGTGTTATTTGTCGTTCGGTGCCATTTTTGTTCCTTCGGGAATTATTGTGATTTTTCTGGATTTTATTAGATTTTATTAGGGTTTTATTGGATTTTAAATAATTTTTTAGAATTTTAAATGGAATAAATAAATAGCATTTTCTTTTTAGAATATTAGGGTTTTAATAGAAAAATATTTTCCTTTTATAATAGTTTTTAATATAGATTTCCTTTTAGATATATAGATTTTTCTTTTATATAAATAATATAGGTTTTATTAGAGATTTATTAGAATTTTTAGATTAGGGGATCTATTAGAGTTTTGTTAGTGTAGAATTTAGTTAGAATAATATTAGAGTTATTTTAGAGTTAATTTTTAGTTTAATTAGCCTTTAATCCGTTCATTAATCCTGAGCAGTAGTTAATTCAGTTTTTTTCCATTTAATTGGCCATTAATCATCTTCATTGATTTTAATCCTGATTTAATCCATTTTATCCAGTTTTTTCAGTCTTTTGTAATCATTTTCGTGTGGGCCCAATCAGGTGAAGCCCAATTCATGCAAAGCCCAATTCATGCAGTTCAAGTCCAGAAGGGTCCAGAAATTTCAATGTGGTATATAAGCTTCAGCGCACACGTGTTCTTCAGAGAGGGACCCCACATATCACACTCCAGATCACGCCACCTCACTTCCCTTTCTCCCTCACTCCGCCACGTCTCCAACACGCGTCCTGCATGCCTTCACCGCCTCCACTCACCATTGCCACGCGTCTCACATGCGCCATTCTCTCCCACTAACCGTGACACGTGTTTGCCCATGAACTCCACCGGTTGCAAGGCCGGCGGCCATGCAACCCCCGTACCTGACCCCGTCCGACCACCCTAACAGCTCCCCGCCGGTCACCTAACCTACTCCGGCCACCGTGCATTCCACCGGAGAACTGGAAAACTCAGAAATTCCTCTCACATTCTTTGATCTTCATCTTCTCCGGTCATAGATTCATCTTCCTCCGATCCAACCTCCGATCAACCTTCATCATCCAAATTCCAGAAATTCAACCTTCATCCTCAATTTCATCAACCTTCAATCACCCTTCCAGAATCACAACCGATCCTCAATGTTCTTCGTTGATTTTTTCAGGATCTTCAAGATCTCCCTCAACATCCATCAAGATCACTATGAATTTTCCAGTTTGTTCATACATCCAATGTCTCCCTTCTAGCTTCGTTTTCCAGACCTTCGAGAAGGATATGATGTTCTTCATGAACATTCCAGATTCGTGAAGATCGTCGTCCAGATCTTCATACGTTCTCCAGGAAATCCAAAAACGCTTTCGTCCAAACGCTCATCAGATCGTCAACAACCAAGTTATTCGTCAAGGTTTTCTTCAAGATCTCCAAAGATCTTAGAAGATCTTTATCGTCTTCATCGTCTTCACCTCGTTCTCCAGAAACAACCTGCAGAACGTCATCAAGAACCATTCTCCAGAAAGAAGCTCAAGTCATCAAACGCGTTCATCATTTGTCAGATAACACGCCTTGAGTCTTCACGAGTTTCATCCATCGAGCCTTCGTATTCTTCAGTTCTTCAAGTATTATCCTCGCAAGCACGTATGACCTCAAAACCTCTAATGGATTCATATGAAGATCTTCAGATCGTGGTTATTTCTGGCTTCGATTAATTGTTTGTTATGTCGTTGGTGATTACGAGATTACGTCTTTTTTCTGGTTTGTGGTGTGAGCAAAGAGGTTGGGGAGAAAGATTGAGACTGAAATTGAAGAACAAGAAAGGATTCAGAGAGAGAGGATTCAGAGAGAGAGGGTTCAGGGAACGACGCTGTGAACAGAGCCAAGGGAAGGATTAGGGTTTGAGGCGTGAGAGAGAGAGGGTTGTGTGTTGGATTGGGCCTCAAGCCCATTGGGATTTCGTCCGTACACCTTCCGTTTACTCCTCATACCCCCCCCCCTCCGTGTGTTCTTTGCTGAACTATGGGCCAGGCCCATTGGTTTTACTGCATACCCCCTGCGTTTCAGCATTCGCCCCCCCTGGGTTTCTGTTTTTTGTGCATTGCTTTGGGCTAGGCCCATTCTTTTTTTCTGCAGGTTATTTGTACCCCTTGTAATAGCTGTACCCCCCCCCCCCCCCCCCCCCTTTTTTTGTATTTTCTCTTTTATTGTTTTCTTTTATATAGAAAGAAAAGGAAAAAATACATGGAAAAATATTATGAAAAAAAACAATAAAGAAAAAGTATATTAAAAAAAATAGAAAAGAGAAAAAGAGATTATATTTGAAAGAAAAAAGAAAAGAAATATGAAAAAGAGAGAAAAATATATAGAAAAAATATATAGAAAAATATATAGAAAAAAATATATGAAAATATATAGAAAAAAATATGGAAAAATATATGAAAAATATTTTGAAAGAAAAAAGAAGAAAATAGTTGGAAAAGAATAAAAAAATATTAGTATAGATGTAATATTTTTTAGTGTATTTTCTTCATGGAGTTTTATTTTAGGGATAGTTTAGAAGTCCACTTGTTAGGGGACTATTTTCCGTTCGATTTTTCAGGATAGGATAGGATAGTATTTCCTAGGAGTTTATTTTCAGTATTCAAGCATTGTAACCATTTTTCAGAATGTTAATAAAACGAGATTTGAGCTGTGGTCCCGAAGTAGCCGAACTACAGCTGCTCTGATTTCTCGTACCAGACGAGAATATGTAGGCATAGGATGCGATATCCTAGCGAGCACACTAACGACTAACTTTTGTTCTCTCGCGGCTGTGCGATCGAGACTTTCCCGCTGACGACTGATGTTACCCTTTTTCTCTCTTGCCCGAGTGCATTTGAGACCAGACCGTAGTTTTTCCCATAGGTTCCCGTACCTGTGAAACCAGTTTGATTTCTCACTGCTGTGTGAGAATACCCTGTTTAGCCGTAGTTAGCCTGAACTACGTAAAGCTCTGATCTTCCATGCAGTGTGGAAGTACGTAGGCACAAGACGCGAGGTCTTGGCGAGCCAATTTCCCTGTAGTCCCGAACTACGTTGACTCTGACTTTCTCTCTTGAGAATACGTAGGCATAGAGTGCGACGCTCTATCGAGTCAATTCCCTTCCGTATAGATTTAGCAGCCGTAGATAGATTGTTTTTGCATCCTTTAGACAACCCAAGCAAGCGTGGATCCCGTCGAGTACGACGGACGTGAGGGGTGCTAATACCTTCCCCTTGCGTAACCGACTCCCGAACCCAGGTTTTGGTTGCGATGACCATACCTTTTCCCGTTTTTTGCAAGGTTTACTTCGAGCGTTTCCTTTCCCTCCGTTGGGATAAATAACGCACGGTGGCGACTCTTCTGTCAGCCGGCGCCGATTTTCGCAGTAGCGACAGCTGGCGACTCTGCTGGGGATTGCGATGGTTCCCTATGCGAGTCTCTGCCGGGGATCCAACGTCCCCTGGCTGCTAAGGACTGCGATAGTCCTTATGCATGTGGGATCCAACGTCCCCTAAGAGAGAGTCAATCCTAGCGCTTGTTTGCTTGTCTATTGGGGTTTATTTATTGATATTATCTGTTGCTGTTGGGGTGTGACGGGTGTTCTATGATTGAGAGATAAGCCGGACCTGGGCTTGAGTGCACCTTAGACTTAGAGTAGAGATTAGTGGGCGCCTACCGGCTTTGCTTGTATTAGTGTCCCGCGAAATCTACACTCAGACGAGGTTCTTCTGGTTGGCCTCTTGTCCCACCCTTTGGGTGACTCGGGTTGCTGGTTAGTTGGATTGTCGACTCTGGGAACCGATCATTTGGAAGTTAGCTAAGTGAGGCCTCTTCATGACTTGATGATGCCACTCCTTCTGGGAATCGTATCGTCAGTTTTGAAAGTTTGTGACGCTGACGACCGCATAGGATGTCGTACCTTGTCAGATATAGGTCCATACCTGTGAGTGGGGGTTTTTTGTGCAGGAAACTTGACTTCCAACCTACCCGTTATTTTGGTCTTCTCTTCAGAGCGAACGTACTCCGTCAGCAGCGCAGCAGTATTCAGATTTGTGTGGGGGTTGTGGTCCCGTTGTTTGCTGCATCTTGCATATCATGTGCATATCAGTGTTGCATCATATTGCATATCATCCTCTAGTTAGCCAGAGTTCTGATCCAGCCTTTGTTTCCTGAAGGTGATTACCCGGAGTTTGGATTGAGCAACCGTTGATTGTCAGAAGACCTACCTAGGGGTTGAGTAGATTTGAGCAGAATCAAGCATCGAAGTCAGCTGAAGACTATTGGTAGCTATGTCTAAAGGCAATTTCCAGTCTCCCAATACTTTGACAGGGTTCACTATGACGTCCAACCCTCTGTATGATTCTATGGAAGACTTCCTGCAAGCGAACAACATTACTGCAGACCAAGTTGTGCAGCCTTCTGTTGAGAACCGAGGTCGACATGAGCAGTTTGTTGCCAGAAATGAACGTCCTCCTCCTGTTAACAATCAAGGTGTTGCTTTCCCTGTGATGAATTACCGAAGAGATATTCCAATGGCCAGGATGGTAGATCCAAGAGCTCTTGAAAAGGATAGAAGACTCCGAGCATTGGAAGAGAAAGTTGAAGCTTTGAAAGTCAAAGATGCTGTTAACCTGAATGCTGCAGACATGTGTTTGGTTCCTGACTTGGTGTTGCCTTATAAGTTCAAAGTGCCGAAATTTGAGAAGTACACGGGAGATAGCTGTCCGAAGCAACATTTGATGATGTTCTGTCGAAGAATGACTTCGTTTGTGCGAGATGACAAATTGATGATCCATTGCTTTCAAGATAGTCTGACTGGGGCATCTTTGAGGTGGTATATGCAGTTAGAGAGAAATCAGATTCAGTCATGGATGGATTTAGCCAGAGCTTTTCTGAAGCAGTACGATTATAATATAGACATAGCTCCCCATCGCATGCAGTTGCAAGAACTGTCTCAAGAGAACAATGAACCTATCAGGAAGTATGCTCAGAGATGGAGAGAATTTGCTGCTAGAGTGCATCCACCGCTTTTAGACCGAGAGTTGACTAGCATGTTTGTAGATTCCCTACAAGATCCGTACTTCGAAAGATTGCTTGGACTTCCATTAAGTTTCTCTGACGTGGTAGCATTAGGAGAACGCCTTGAGTATGCCATAAGAATCGGGAAAATTCAGATTACTTCAAATGATCAAGCTGGTGAAACTGAATATCCTTGTGACTATCAGAGTGAAGAAGGATTTGTGATCAATGCAGTCATGCCAGATGTTGAATATCCTCGAAACAAATCAGTGAATTTTGATGGTTCTTCATCTTATCAGAGATCAGTACCTCCCGTTGCTTGTTATACTGAACAGACAGTCGTGCCTGGGGCACCCTATCAGGAATCTTGTGTCGCTTCCATTGCAAAGCAGCGAACTCGTGGCCAAGGTTATCAGAATCAGCGTCAGAATTAGAATCGACCTCACAACAATTTGGAACGAAGGAAAGCTCCTTTTCACCCAGTGCCTATGCCGTATAGCCAGCTGCTACCGTCCTTGATCCAGAGTTATTTGGTGGAACCTAAAGCTCTTAAGCCAGTTCCAGAACCTTACCCTCCTGGGTACAATCCCCACGTTCAGTGTGGTTACCATGGTGGCTCTCCGGGGCATGCAACTGAAGATTGTAAAGCATTTCAGGCGAAGGTACAACAGTTGATTGACCAAGATCGCATTTCCTTTCGAGAAGGATTTTTGTTTGTTCATCCCAACCGCTCAGCTGTCTAAGCTCGTAGACTTGGAAAGTATTCCCCAGCAAAGGAGCCAGTGGTCCAGACAGGCAGGCGCCTCAGCATTGGCAGTCCTCAGACTTTTCTATCATTTGCATTTGTAGTTTCTTTTCTGTTAGTTACTACCTGCTTTTAAACACGGTATGTTTCGAATGGTGATAATAATAAAGTCACTATGCATTTTTCTGAATTAATCATGTCGTTGTCGCTCATTTACTGCATTGCACTGACACTTGCATTTTATTCACTCCACTTTATCACTGTGACTAGCAAAGATTGGAGGGAGGATGATGAAACTAAACTCATGACCGATGATTGTAGGCTTTCAGATAAGACCTTACCGATGACGTACAAGGCATTGTTTCAAATTCCCCAAACACTGGGGATATAAGGAGTTAGTCCCTTGTTAACCACTTCGAGCCAGGAAGTAGAAGTTTTTTCGGACTTTTTAACCCTCACATCTTAACCCGGGGCAGGGTAGTTGTCAGTTAGCTTGACCGAGCATTCAAGTCTTACAGAGGAGTGTTGTCTTTCGAGGACCAATCAGTTTACACCTTTCAAGAGGTCATGCCTCACCAATCAGGAGTGAGACAGTTACAATCCTTTCGGAGCAATCCAGACAACCAGTGTCACACGACTTTGTTCCCAAAGAAAGAAAAAAGAAAGCCCGCTAAGTAAAAAGAAGAAAAAGTTAGAAGGCTAATACTTAGGCAAAAATTAGGGCATCCCGCTGGACTTCAAAAGAAAATGAAGAAAAATCGAAAAGAACTCAAAATGAGTCAGTCCAGGCAAAAATTAGGGAATCAAAAGAACGATAAAGAGGGGATATCAATAGAAAAATTTTCCCCAGCGAGTCACAAAGTCGTGTACACAGACACCGAAAACGAAAAGGAGTAACTATCACTCCGGAAAAACCCTGTGAGTTCCTTAATTGAGGTTCTTACCATTCAACATACCTCTCGAAGAGGCGAGCGCTTGTGCCAGGTTAACTGAACCTTAGGATCGGAGATCATCACGTAGAAGGGGTGGGTACAAATCAAAATTTGAGCCAAATATCCTTTGTTTCACGAACCGTGAACCCGACCACGATACAGCCCTTAAAAGACCTAATTGAGGTAGGGTTTATTCTGAAAGCGCATTACGATAAGGTTGAGTAACCTGACTCCTTCGTGACTTGCTAGTCACATCCTTGTTGTATTTTTCACTGACCACGTAAGCACTACGTTTGAACTTTGGTTCATTCGCCACTCACAATCATAGCATGTAAATGAGTGACAGCTCAAAATTTTTTCAAAATCTGCATGGACATTGCATTAAGATTACCATTCGTGAATAGACAGTTTTAATTGCAGGTTAGTAGTTGGCATGAAAGAAATTCCAGCAGGGAATCGTCAAGCAGGACTGAGTAATTCAGCAGTCTGAACCAGGATGGTGTATGTTGTGAAGACCTGTGAATCAGGGGCATTATTTTCCAGTGAGTTCGGAATCAGTTAGTCTGAGGACAAGTCCCGAAGCTTCAGTTGATCAGGGGCAGTTTGCTTGAGAAGCAGTTGATCAGAAGTGAGTCTTCTCGAGAGACAATCAGGGGCAATTAGTCAGAACGTGGAGATTTGAAAGCAGATACTTCAGTGGATAATCAGATCAGGTTAAGTCGCTAGAACGCTCATTCAGGGGCAAGTCACGGCAGAGAATCTTGAAACCAAATGGGTTGATTGAGATTGAATTCTGTTGTCGTATAGATACCGGGGCAAGTAATCTCGAGGTCGTCTCGTAGCAAACTGTTCAGAGCAAGTACTCCCAAGAGCTAGATTGGGGCCAGCTGAGTGTATTGAGGCAAGTTGTTCAAGCCAGTCTTTTTATCCCCAGCTGAGTGTATTGAGGCAAGTTGTTCAAGCCAGTTTGTTTATCCCCAGCCGGAGTTGAGTATCGGGGAATCATGTCATTACCCTTATCAAAAAACCTTAATATTCCGAAAAGGCCTTGTTGTCGTGGGATCATTATCCTGCAGTTTAAACCTGTTGCGTGTCAGTAACCAGTCGTTTCCAAAGTCCAGTTCTCGCCTGGAAAACCGGTAACCAGTTCTCGTCTGGCCCACCCTTCCGTAAGCATCAGTTCCTGTCTGGTGTAGTTTATTGTAAGCATCAGTTCCCGTCTGATGTAGTTTATTGTAACCAGTTCTCGTCTGGTCACCGTTTCTTCAAGTGTTGTATCAGTTCTCGTCTGGTACATGTCGTCGCGTAATCAGTTCTCGTCTGATCATCGTGTGTTTTAACCTATGTGTTATACCAGTTCTCGTCTGGTGTACGTCAGCTTTCAATCAGTTCTCGTCTGGTTGTCTATGCCTCAGTCTGTTATCCAGTCAGCCCCGTCTGATGACCAAACCAAATCAATTTTCCAATAACCTATTTTCCTATCAGTTCTCGCCTGGTAGTCTACCTTCGAATGCTAGTTCTCGTCTAGTATTTTCCATATCTTCCACTTTGTACATAATCCATGTTTATCCTAAACCAAAAAAACCAAAAACCTAAAGGTATCTGACACAGTAATTCCCAATGACTCGCATGTTGTCATGTTCCCCGATACGAAGCTCGACGGATACCAGTGCTCCGGGTAATGTTTGAATTCCTTGTGGATGTTGTTAAATCAGAATTGCTACTCTTCAGCAGATGAAAGTTGCGTATTATCCCCAGAAGAGTCGAGATTGTATTTTACCCCGCATCAGAGTAGGATCAGGAGTATCCTCAGCAGATTAAGATTGATATCCTTGATAGTAGGGGCATTTCCAGCAGCGTGCGGCGCACAATCAACCTCAGTTTGGGTCAATCCCCACAGAGTACAATCAGTTGCCAATGGTTTGAAGGGAGCATCCCCAAGCAGAGTTGTTTTTTCTTTCCCCAGTGAAGTCGCCAAGAAGGGTTGCCTTTTTCATTTCTCCGGCAGGACGGTTATCCCCAGCGGATTTGGTTTCCCCTTTTACAACATTTATTTTGCTGAGATAATTCTGTGACTTCGGTTCATCCCTAGTAGAGTTGACGTTACCTTCGGCATTTATTTTGCCAAGTGGTTTGCGAACCTGGTGTTCTCTGGCAGCTCGAGCCTGCATTTACATTTGCATATATCGTCATAGCATTTACAAACACATAGTATACCCATGCCATCGGGGCCTTGCATTTTCAAACAGAATGCATAGCATATTCATGTCATATAGGGCATTGCATCATTATCATACATACGCATTTTGAAGCATGGACCAGGTTGGGTTACCTCATTGGATTTCGAATTTGTTCCCTTGCAGAGTTGTGTGGTTAAGCTTCTCTTCTTCCCCAGCGGAGTGATTCTTCATTTGGTTGTTACGTCGGCACTGAAAAGAGAGATTGACGTGTATCAGATTTCTGAAGCTGCGTCCGGTTGACAGAATGGGGGCCGAGCAGTCGATTCAGAAGTTCCCCAGGAGAATTGTCCTCAAGTTCGCAGTGAACTGTGAGATGACAGGATTTGATCCCATAAGAGAGATGGGAATCAAGTCGTTTGCTTTTTGAAGCATTATTCCAAAGAATCAGTATCTGTGGCATCACACAGGTGATTGATGGTGACAAGGAGAAGAAAATTTATCAGATAATTGACCAGTTGTTGCCGTGACAACCAAATTTCAGTTCATTGGAGGCTATTCCTCAAGCAGTTTTGCAGTATATTCCCGCGGTTGGAAAATTTCAGGGTTTCATTTGTATTCAACCGTCATCTACCTTTGAATGTTTGAAGGCTGAGCGCACTTCAACCATTCAGGTCCAAGCCGCTTGAATAGGGGCAGCTGTTGCACCCTAAAATTTGACCAACCGGGTCCCGTATCTGGCTTTATGTTTCGACGCATGACCGCATTCGCATCTGCATATCGCATACAGTGCATTTTTCATTTGTGTTGATTTTATCGGGATCACAGCTCTCGTCTCGCGTTTCAGGTTTTTTAATCAGTTTGGATAGATAGAATCGTGTTTTTGAGGACGTTTCGGTGTCCGTTTATTTTTACCGGCTATTTTGATGCGCTCTCGCGGTGTTATTTGTCGTTCGGTGCTATTTTTGTTCCTTCGGGAATTATTGTGATTTTTCTGGATTTTATTAGATTTTATTAGGGTTTTATTGGATTTTAAATAATTTTTTAGAATTTTAAATGGAATAAATAAACAGCATTTTCTTTTTAGAATATTAGGGTTTTAATAGAAAAATATTTTCCTTTTATAATAGTTTTTAATATAGATTTCCTTTTAGATATATAGATTTTTCTTTTATATAAATAATATAGGTTTTATTAGAGATTTATTAGAATTTTTAGATTAGGGGATCTATTAGAGTTTTGTTAGTGTAGAATTTAGTTAGAATAATATTAGAGTTATTTTAGAGTTAATTTTTAGTTTAATTAGCCTTTAATCCGTTCATTAATCCTGAGCAGTAGTTAATTCAGTTTTTTTCCATTTAATTGGCCATTAATCATCTTCATTGATTTTAATCCTGATTTAATCCATTTTATCCAGTTTTTCCAGTCTTTTGTAATCATTTTCGTGTGGGCCCAATCAGGTGAAGCCCAATTCATGCAAAGCCCAATTCATGCAGTTCAAGTCCAGAAGGGTCCAGAAATTTCCATGTGGTATATAAGCTTCAGCGCACACGTGTTCTTCAGAGAGGGACCCCACATATCACACTCCAGATCACGCCACCTCACTTCCCTTTCTCCCTCACTCCGCCACGTCTCCAACACGCGTCCTGCATGCCTTCACCGCCTCCACTCACCATTGCCACGCGTCTCACATGTGCCATTCTCTCCCACTAACCGTGACACGTGTTTGCCCATGAACTCCACCGGTTGCATGGCCGGCGGCCATGCAACCCCCGTACCTGACCCCGTCCGACCACCCTACCAGCTCCCCGCCGGTCACCTAACCTACTCCGGCCACCGTGCATTCCACCGGAGAACTGGAAAACTCAGAAATTCCTCTCACATCCTTTGATCTTCATCTTCTCCGGTCATAGATTCATCTTCCTCCGATCCAACCTCCGATCAACCTTCATCATCCAAATTCCAGAAATTCAACCTTCATCCTCAATTTCATCAACCTTCAATCACCCTTCCAGAATCACAACCGATCCTCAATGTTCTTCGTTGATTTTTTTCAGGATCTTCAAGATCTCCCTCAAAATCCATCAAGATCACCATGAATTTTCCAGTTTGTTCATACATCCAATGTCTCCCTTCTAGCTTCGTTTTCCAGACCTTCGAGAAGGATATGATGTTCTTCATGAACATTCCAGATTCGTGAAGATCGTCGTCCAGATCTTCATACGTTCTCCAGGAAATCCAAAAACGCTTTCGTCCAAACGCTCATCAGATCGTCAACAACCAAGTTGTTCGTCAAGGTTTTCTTCAAGATCTCCAAAGATCTTAGAAGATCTTTATCGTCTTCATCGTCTTCACCTCGTTCTCCAGAAACAACCTGCAGAACGTCATCAAGAACCATTCTCCAGAAAGAAGCTCAAGTCATCAAACGCGTTCATCATTTGTCAGATAACACGCCTTGAGTCTTCACGAGTTTCATCCATCGAGCCTTCGTATTCTTCAGTTCTTCAAGTATTATCCTCGCAAGCACGTATGGCCTCAAAACCTCTAATGGATTCATATGAAGATCTTCAGATCGTGGTTATTTCTGGCTTCGATTAATTGTTTGTTATGTCGCTGGTGATTACGAGATTACGTCTTTTTTCTTGTTTGTGGTGTGAGCAAAGAGGTTGGGGAGAAAGATTGAGACTGAAATTGAAGAACAAGAAAGGATTCAGAGAGAGAGGATTCAGAGAGAGAGGGTTCAGGGAACGGCGTTGTGAACAGTGCCAAGGGAAGGATTAGGGTTTGAGGCGTGAGAGAGAGAGGGTTGTGTGTTGGATTGGGCCTCAAGCCCATTGGGATTTCGTCCGTACACCTTTCGTTTACTCCTCATACCCCCCCTCCGTGTTTTCTTTGCTGAACTATGGGCCAGGCCCATTGGTTTTACTGCATACCCCCTGCGTTTCAGCATTCGCCCCCCCTGGGTTTCTGTTTTTTGTGCATTGCTTTGGGTTGGGCCCATTCTTTTTTTCTGCAGGTTATTTGTACCCCTTGTAATAGCTGTACCCCCCCCCCCCCCCCCTTTTTTTGTATTTTCTCTTTTATTGTTTTCTTTTATATAGAAAGAAAAGGAAAAAATACATGGAAAAATATTATGAAAAAAAACAATAAAGAAAAAGTATATTAAAAAAAAATAGAAAAGAGAAAAAGAGATTATATTTGAAAGAAAAAAGAAAAGAAATATGAAAAAGAGAGAAAAATATATAGAAAAATATATAGAAAAAAATATATGAAAATATATAGAAAAAAATATGGAAAAATATATGAAAAATATTTTGAAAGAAAAAGGAAGAAAATAGTTGGAAAAGAATAAAAAAATATTAGTATAGATGTAATATTTTTTAGTGTATTTTCTTCATGGAGTTTTATTTTAGGGATAGTTTAGAAGTCCACTTGTTAGGGGACTATTTTCCGTTCGATTTTTCAGGATAGGATAGGATAGTATTTCCTAGGAGTTTATTTTCAGTATTCAAGCATTGTAACCATTTTTCAGAATGTTAATAAAACGAGATTTGAGTTGTGGTCCCGAAGTAGCCGAACTACAGCTGCTCTGATTTCTCGTACCAGACGAGAATATGTAGGCATAGGATGCGATATCCTAGCGAGCACACTAACGACTAACTTTTGTTCTCTCGCGGATGTGCGATCGAGACTTTCCCGCTGACGACTGATGTTACCCTTTTTCTCTCTTGCCCGAGTGCATTTGAGACCAGACCGTAGTTTTTCCCATAGGTTCCCGTACCTGTGAAACCAGTTTGATTTCTCACTGCTGTGTGAGAATACCCTGTTTAGCCGTAGTTAGCCTGAACTACGTAAAGCTCTGATCTTCCATGCAGTGTGGAAGTATGTAGGCACAAGACGCGAGGTCTTGGCGAGCCAATTTCCCTGTAGTCCCGAACTACGTTGACTCTGACTTTCTCTCTTGAGAATACGTAGGCATAGAGTGCGACGCTCTATCGAGTCAATTCCCTTCCGTATAGATTTAGCAGCCGAATATAGATTGTTTTTGCATCCTTTAGACAACCCAAGCAAGCGTGGATCCCGTCGAGTATGACGGACGTGAGTGGTGCTAATACCTTCCCCTTGCGTAACCGACTCTCGAACCCAGGTTTTGGTTGCGATGACCATACCTTTTCCCGTTTTTACGAGGTTTACTTCGAGCGTTTCCTTTCCCTCCGTTGGGATAAATAACGCACGGTGGCGACTCTTCTGTCAGCCAGCGCCGATTTTCGCAGTAGCGACACAAGGATATCAATCTTAATCTGCTGAGGATACTCCTGATCCTACTCTGATACGGGGTAAATTACAATCTCAACTCTTCCGGGGATAATATGCAACTTTCATCTGCTGAAGAGTAGCAATTCTGATTTAACAACATCCACAAGGAATTCAAACATTACTCGGAGTATTGGTATCCGTCGAGCTTCGTATCGGGGAACATGACAGCATGCGGGTCATTGGGAATTACTGTGTCAGATACCTTTAGGTTTTTGTTTTTTTTCTGGTGTAGGATAAACATGGACTATGTACAGGATGGAAGATACGGAAAATACTAGACGAGAACTAGCATTCAAGGATAGACTACCAGGCGAGAACTGATAGCAAAATAGGTTATCAGACGAGAATTGATTTGGTTTGGACGTTAGATGGGGCTGACTGGATAACAGACTGAGGCATAGACAACCAGACGGGAACTGGCTGAAAACTGACGTACACCAGATGAGAACTGGTATAACACATAGGTTAAAACACACGATGACTGATTATGCGATGACATGTACCAGACGAGAACTGATACGACACTTGAAGAAACGGTGACCAGACGAGAACTGGTTACAATAAACTGCACCAGACGGGAACTGATGCTTACAATAAACTACACCAGACGGGAACTGATGCTTACGGAAGGGTGGGCCAGACGAGAACTGGTTACCGGTTTGCCAGGAGAGAACTGGACTTTGGAAATGACTGGTTACTGACACGTAACAGGTTTAGGCTGAAAGGCCTTTTTCAGAATGTTAAGGTTTTTGATAAGGGTATTGACACAATTCCCCGATACTCAACTCTGGTTGGGGATAAACAGACTGGTTTGAACGACTTGCCCCCCCAGTGCATTCAGCTGGGGATAAGAAGACTGGCTTGGACGACTTGCCCCAGTACACTCAGCTTGGGATAAAAGACTAGCTTGAACAACTTGCCCCAGTACACTCAGCTGGGGATAAAAAGACTGGCTTGAATGACTTGCCCCAGTACACTCAACTTGCCCCAGTACACTCAGCTGGGGATAAAAAGACTGGCTTGAATGACTTGCCCCAGTACACTCAACTTGCCCCAATCTAACTCTTGGGAGTACTGCTCTGAACGGCTTGCTACGAGACGACCTCGAGATTACTTGCCCCGGTATCTATACAACAACAAAATTCAATCTCCATTAAACCCCTATCAACCCAGTTGGTTTCAACACTCTCTGCGGTGACTTTGCCCCGGAATGAGCGTTCTAGCGACTTAACCTGATCTGATTATCCACCTAAAGTATCTACTTTCAAATCTCCACGCTCTGCATAACTGCCCCTGATTGGGTCTCGAGAAGACTCACTTCTGATCGACTGCTTCTCAAACATACTGCCCCTGATCAATTGAAGCTTCGGGACTTGTCCTCAGACTAACTAATACTGAACTTACTGGAAATTGATGCCCCTGATTCATAGGTCTTCACAACATACACCATTTTGGTTCAGACTGTTGAATTATTCAGTCCTGCTTGACGATTCCCTGTTGGAATTCCTTTCATGTCAACTACTAACCTGCAATTAAAATTGCCTGCTCACGAATGGTAATCTTAATGCAGTATCTATGCAGATTTTGAAAAAATTTGAGCTGTCACTCATTTACATGTCATGATTATGAGTGACGAATGAACCAAAGTTCAAACGTAGTGCTTACGTGGTCAGTGAAAAATACAACAAGGATGTGACTAGCAAGTCAAGAAGGAGTCAGGTTACTCAACCTTATCGTAATGCGCTTTCAGAATAAACCCTACCTCAATTAGGTCTTTTAAGGGTTGTATCGTGGTCGGGTTCACGGTTCGTGAAACAAAGGATATTTGGCTCAAATTTTGATTTGTACCCACCCCTTCTACGTGATGATCTCTGATCCTAAGGTTCAGTTAATCTGGCACTAGCGCTCACCTCTTCGAGAGGTATGCTGAATGGTAAGAACCACAGTTAAGGATTCACAAGGTTTTTCGGGAGCGATAGTTACTCCTTCTTCGCTTTCGGTGTCTGTGTACACGACTTTGTGACTCGCTGGGGAAAAAATTTCTATCCCTTCTTTTTCATTCTTTTGATTCCCTAACTTTTGCCTGGACTGACTCATTTTGAGTTCTTTTCGATTTTTCGTTTTCTTTTGAAGTCCAGCGGGATGCCCTGATTTTTGCCTAAGTATTAGCTCTCTAGCTTTTCTTTCTTTTTACTTAGCGGGCTTTCTTTCTTTCTTTTGGAACAAAGTCGTGTGACACTGGTTGTCTTGATTGCTCCGAAAGGATTGTAACTGGCTCACTCCTGATTGATGAGTTTTAACCACTGTGGTATAAACTGTTTGGTCCTCGAAAGACAACACTCCTCTATAAGACTTGAATGCTCGGTCAAGCTAACTGACAACTACCCTGCCCCGGGTTAAGATGTGAGGGTTTAAAAGTCCGAAAAAACTTCTACTTCCTGGCTCGAAGTGGTTAACAAGGGACTAACTCCTTATATCTCCAGTGTTTAGGGGATTTGAAACAATGCCTTGTACGTCATCGGTAAGGTCTTATCTGAAAGCATACAATCATTGGTCATGAGTTTGTTTCGTCATCCTCCCTCCAATCTTTGCTAGTCACAGTGAAAAAGTGGAGTGAATAAATGCGAGTGGCAGTGCAATGCAGTAAATGAGCGACAGCGACATGATTAATTCAGAAAAATGCATAGTCACTTTATTATTATTACCATTCAAAACATACAATGTTTACAGCAGGTAGTAACTAAGAGAAAAGAAACTACAAATGCAAATGATATAAAAGTCTGAGGACTGCCAATGCTGAGGCGCCTGCCTGTCTGGACCACTGGCTTCTTTGCTGGGGAATACTTTCCGAGTCTACGAGCTTAGACAGCTGAGCGGTTGGTATGAACAAACAGAAGTCCTTCTCGAAAGGAAATGCAATCTTGATCGATCAACTGTTGTACTTTCGCCTGCAATGCTTTACAATCTTCAGTTGCATGCCCCAGAGAGCCACCATGATAACCACACTGAACGTGGGGATTATACCCAGGAGGGTAAGGTTCTGGAACTGGCTTAAGAGATTTAGGTTCCACCAAAGAACTCTGGATCAAAGATGGTAGCAGCTGGCTATACGGCATAGGCACTGGTTGAAAAGGAACTTTCCTTCGTTCCAAGTTGTTGCAAGGTCGATTCTGATTCTGACACTGATTCTGATAACCTCGACCACGAGTTCGTTGATTTGCAATGGAAGCGACATAAGATTCCTGATATGGTGCCCCAGGCACGGCTGTCTGTTCAGTATAACAAGCCACAGGAGGTACTGATCTCTGATAAGATGAAGAACCAACAAAATTCACTGATTCGCTTCGAGGATATTCAACCTTTGGCATGACTGCATTGATCACAACTTCTTCTTCACTCTGATAGTCACAAGGGTATTCAGTTTCACCAGCTTGATCATTTGAAGTAATCTGAATTTTCCCAATTCTTATGGCATACTCAAGGCGTTCTCCTAATGCTACCACGTCAGAGAAACTTAATGGAAGTCCGAGCAATCTTTCGAAGTACGGATCTTGTAGGGAATCTACAAACATGCTTGTCAACTCTCGGTCCAACAGCGGTGGATGCACTCTAGCAGCAAATTCTCTCCATCTCTGAGCATACTTCCTGATAGGTTCATTGTTCTCTTGAGACAATTCTTGCAACTGCATGCGATGAGGAGCTATGTCTAGATTATAATCGTACTGCTTCAGAAAAGCTCTGGCTAAATCCATCCATGACTGAATCTGATTTCTCTCTAACTGCATATACCACCTCAAAGATGCCCCAGTTAGACTATCTTGAAAGCAATGGATCATCAATTTGTCATCTCGCACAAACGAAGTCATTCTTCGACAGAACATCATCAAATGTTGCTTCGGACAGCTATCTCCTGTGTACTTCTCAAATTTCGGCACTTTGAACTTATAAGGCAACACCAGGTCAGGAACCAAACACATGTCTACAGCATCCAGGTTAACAGCATCTTTGACTTTCAAAGCTTCAACTTTCTCTTCCAATGCTTGGAGTCTTCTATCCTTTTCAAGAGCTCTTGGATCTACCATCCTGGCCATTGGAATATCTCTTCGTGGATTCATCACAGGGAAAACAACACCTTGATTGTTAACAGGAGGAGGACGTTCATTTCGGGCAACAAACTGCTCATGTCGATCTCGGTTCTCAACAGAAGGCTGTACAACTTGGTCTGCAGTAACGTTGTTCGCTTGCGGGAAGTCTTCCATAGAATCATACAGAGGGTTGGACGTCATAGTGAACCCCGTCAAGGTGTTAGGAGACTGGAAATTGCCTTCAGACATAGCTACCAATGGTCTTCAGCTGACTTTAATGCTTGATTTTGCTCAAATCTACTCAACCCCTAGGTCGGTCTTTTGACAATCAACAGTTGCTCAATCCAAACTCCGGGTAATCACCTCCAGGAAACAAAGGCTGGATCAGAACTCTGGCTAACTGGAGGATGATATGCAATATGATGCAACACTGTTATGCACATGATATGCAAGATGCAACAAACAACGGGACCACAGCCCCCACACAAATCTGAATACTGCTGTGCTGCTGACGGAGTACGGTTGCTCTGAAGAGAAGACCAAAATAACGGGTAGGTTGGAAGTCAAGTTCCCTGCAAAAAAACCCCCACTCACAGGTATGGACCTATATCTGACAAGGTACGGCATCCTATGCGGTCGTCAGCGTCACAGACTTTCAAGACTGACGACACGATTCCCAGAAGGAGTGGCATCATCAAGTCTTGAAGAGGCCTCACTTAGCTAACTTCCAAATGATTGGTTCCCAGAGTCGACAATCCAACTAACCAGCAACCCGAACCACCCAAAGGGTGGGACAAGAGGCCAACCAGAAGAACCTCGTCTGAGTGTAGATTTCGCGGGACACTAGGACATGCAAAGCACGTGCGAGCCCACTAATCTCTACTCTAAGTCTAAGGTGCACTCAAGCCCAGGTCCGACTTCTCACTCAATCATAGAACACCCGTAACACCCCAACAGCAATAGATAATATCAATAAATAAACCCCGATAGACAAGCAAACAAGCGCTAGGATTGACTCTCCTTAGGGGACGTTGGATCCCACATGCATAGGGACTATCGCAGTCCCCAGCAGAGTCGCCAGCTGTCGCTACTGCGAAAATCGGCGCCGGCTGACAGAAGAGTCGCCACCGTGCGTTATTTATCCCAACGGAGGGAAAGGAAACGCTCGAAGTAAACCTCGCAAAAAACGGGGAAAGGTATGGTCATCGCAACCAAAACCAGGGTTCGGGAGTCGGTTACGCAAGGGGAAGGTATTAGCACCCCTCACGTCCGTCGTACTCGACGGGATCCACGCTTGCTTGGGTTGTCTACAGGATGCAAAAACAATCTATCTACGACTGCTAAATCTAAACGGAAGGGAATTGACCCGATAGAGCGTCGCATTCTACGCCTACGTATTCTCAAGAGAGAAAGTCAGAGTCAACGTAGTTCGGGACTACGGGGAAATTGGCTCGCCAAGACTTCGCGTCTTGTGCCTACGTACTTCCACACTGCATGGAAGATCAGAGCTTTACGTAGTTCAGGCTAACTACGGCAAAACAGGGAGTTCTCACACGGCAGTGAGAAATTAATCTGGTTTCAAAGGTACGGGAACCTATGGGAAAAACTAGGGTCTGGTCTCAAAATGCCCTCGGGCAAGAGAAAAAAGGGTAACATCAGTCGTCAGCGGGAAAGTCTCGATCGCACAGCAGCGAGAGAACAAAAGGTCAGTTGTTAGTGTGCTCGCTAGGATATCGCATCCTATGCCTACATATTCTCGTCTGGTACGAGAAATCAGAGCAGCTGTAGTTCGGCTACTTTCGGGACCACAGCTCAAATCTCGTTTTATTAACATTCTTTAAAATGATTACAATGATTGAATACTGAAAAATAATCTCCTAGGAAATACTATCCTATTCTATCCTGAAAAAAATCGAATGAAAAAGTCCCCTAACAAGTGGACATTCTAAACTACCTCTAAAAAGGTGTAAAAGAATTTCTATGAAAAAATGTACTCTAAAAAAATATTAAATCTATCTTAATATTTTTTCTCAATATTTCTCTTCCCTTTTCTTTTTTTCAAAATATTTTTCCTCTCTCTTTTTTTTCTCTATTTTCACCCTTTTTCTTTTTCTCTTTTATTCAAAATATTTTTCATATATTCTTTCTCATTTTTTTATCATATCTTTTCTCAATATTTTTTTTCACTATTTCTTCTCTATTTTTTCTTTTTTAATATTCAATATTCTTTTCTTTTTTTTTTCTAACTAAAGAAAATAAGAAGAGAAAAAAACGAAAATACAAAAGGGGGGGGGGGTGCATGATCTGTTACAGGGGATATGCAGCAAGTGAAATCCAAAGGCCCAGCCCAGAAAAATACAAACAGAAAAAAAAAAACCCGGGGAGGGGGGTATGATGAGCAAAACGGGGGTGGAATCAGCACTTCGTTGGGTCCAAGGCCCAATATGCCAAAAACCAACAGAGAGGACAACCACAAACGGATTGGGCCCTCTGGCCCACACACTTGGACCTCTCTTCCTTCCTCTCCTTCATTCTGAAACCCTAATGAATATTTCTCCTTTCTCCCTCAGCCGTCGTCGTCTGCTTTCACCTCCTTCTCCGTCCACATTTTCCTCGCCGTCTCAACCTTCCAGCCTCGTACCCCAAAACTTCCTCCAACCTCGCTCGCCTCCTCCCTCCAACCAAACAACACAGATTTGTCAAAAAACCCTAACGAAGATTATTGGAGAAAGGACGATCTGGAGATTCATGTTGACGGTAACCGGATTGTGGTATTGAGAATGTAGATCGCGTGAAATTCGTGACAGATCTGGATGAAGACTGTGATGTTAATGAAGTTTTTGGAAGCTTCTTGAACGGGATGAAGGTGACGAGTTCTTGAAGGTTACGAAGAACAAGATGAAGGTTTGACGAAGGTGGTTGAAGATTGTTGAACGGTTTCTGGAAAACTGGATGCAGGTTTGATGAAGTTTCAGGAAACTTCTGATGAGGATCTGGTGAAGAAACAACGAAGGTGAATGAACTCGGATGATGTTGATGAAGACTCGAATGAATCTCGATGACTGTTCATGAAGCTCTTTGAGAAACAAACGACTGAAGGTTATACAGGTTTCTGGAAAACGGTTTCTGGACAACTTGCATGAACAAGGATGAACAGGAGATGAATCTTCATGAGATTGGGATGAAGTTATGGAAAGACTTACGAACAGGTGATGAAGGTGATGAACGTTCTGGGAAGAACTCAAGAAGGTTTCTGGAAATCTAGAGAACGATTACGAACGGTTGAATCTTGATGAAGATCCTCGCCGGAAAAAAGTTGTTGATGGTGATCGGAGTTGGAAGTTGATCGGAGATGATGATTATTGAAAAGAAGTTGAATTTCTGGGTTTTTGAGGTTTCCGGCGGGTTGTTGCGGCGGCCGGAGTAGGTTAGGGTGGCCGGAATGGGTTAGGGACGGTGGTTGCATGGCCGCCGGCCATGCAACCGGTGAGGCTTCAGAGCTGAACGTGTGGCAATGGTGAGTGGAGGAATTGTGTGCATGGATGCCACGTAGCGAGGGCGTGGCAGAGAGAGAGGGAAAGGGAAGTGAGGTGGCGAGATGGGAAGTGTAAAATGTGGCTCTCTCTGGTGATAACACGTGTAATTGGCTATTTAAAGGACTTGCTGAATTTTCTGGACTTGGAAATTTTGGACTCTTTTGGACCTTGCTGAACTGGGCCTTGGACGAATCTGATAACAAGGGCCCAAACGAAAATGGTAAAAACCCAACAAAACTGAATTAAGATGATTAAAACTGATTAGTGGGCTAATTAACTGCATGAATTAAACTAAAGACTAATTACTTGAATGAAACAATTAATAAAACCTAATAATATTCTAATCAAAATTAAAACAAACAATTAATATTCTAAACTAATACTCTAATAAATCCCCTAATCTAAAATTAAGCTAAAAAAACTCTAGTAATTCTCTATTAAACCAAAATCTCTAAACTTCTATTAAATCTCTAACAAGACCTATATTAAATTCTATAAAAGAAAATCTATACTATTAATAAAAGAAAGATCTATTTAAATTCCATAATACTCTAAAATTGATTTTTAAGCTATTAAAACTATATAAAAAAACTATTAATGTTCTATATTATCTATTAAATTCTAAAAAACATTAATTCTATTAAACTTCTATTAAATCCTAAAATGATTAAAAAATCTATCTAAAAAGAATTAAAACCATTAAAAATATTTAAAAAAACCTATTAATATTCTAAAAATATTCTAAAATGATTAAAAAATCTAATAAAACCCTAATAAAATCTAATAAAATCCAGAAAAATCACAATAATTCCCGAAGGGACAAAAATAGCACCGAACGACAAAAAACACCGCGAGAGCGCACAAAAATAGCCGGTAAAAATAATGGACACCGAAACATCCCTAAAAACAACAGCACGAGCTGAAAACACCGGGAATAGCACGAATTCCCAAAAAAACGATTCTACCCATCTAAACTGATTAAAAACACCTGAGACGCGAGACGAAGGCTGTGATCCCGATAAAATCAAAACAAATGAAAAATGCACTGTATGCGATATGCAGATGCGAATGCGGTCATGCGTCGAAACATAGGACCAAATACAGGACCCGGTTGGTCAAATTTTAGGGTGCAACAGGTCTTACTTGAAGGGTCATTGTCAAACTTTTTGCTGTTAATCAACGGTAGCTGTCAAAGCTGTTGCTGTCAGAGCTGGTGTTGCTGTCAGAGCTGGTGTTGGGTTTTGTTTCTTTTTCTGTATTGTCTGTTGGTTTGTTCAGCTTGCCCCCTAGGTTTGAAGTGAAGCTGTTTCACTTTGCCTATTGTTTTCCCAGGTTCGAGGTTGAGTGGAATTCCCTTGCCTCGCTTGTACTGCTGCATCTCATGCATATTTACTGTTTACTGTATATCTGTTTCTTTTCCGTTTATCCCCTAGGATCACTGATTTCCTCTGTGCAGGAGGGAATTATGACAGACATTAGGATTCTAACCCATGCATGACAACATTAGGGTAGTTTTGATTCCCATTTCAAACCCTAGGTTTTTAGAGTTCTTTCTCTTCTATCTCAAAACAATTCAAAACACAGTAATAAGGATCATCGATGTCGTACGCTACGAGCCTTAAGCTATTTGAGAGAGGGTTGCTGGAGGGTCACTCTTCAGTAATCTGACTGCTTAGTGTGTTACCCTTAGGGTGACATGCGACGTGGTCACCCTCAAATCATAGTCTTTAGTGCGTCAGAGATTGCAAACATCATAAAAAAACAGTTCTTGCGTAAAAGACTGAAAACAAACATCAAAGTGTCATTTTTGTCCGCTTGGACTCTTAATCAGGAGAAAACCTTTTCAGAAAGATAAAAAACAGTCAGACAAATCTGTGTCTTCCGTAGCGCGAACTACGTTTGCTCTGATCTTTCATGCCGTATGAAAGTACGTAGGCATAGGAGGCCGTATCCTAGCGAGCAACCTTCCCCTCCTTTCCTGTAGGTAGGCGAACTACGTTGACTCTGATTTCTCGTTCCAGACGGGAATACGTAGGCATAAAGTACGATACTTTGCCGAATCATTTTCTTTTCTTTTAACCCCAGACCTTTAGAGTAGATAGAATAACAATCCGTACTAGAAAACAAGCGTGGATCCCGTCGAGTACGACGGACGTGAGGGGTGCTAATACCTTCCCCTTGCGTAACCGACTCTCGAATCCAGGATTTGGTTGCGATGACCATTCCTTTCCCGTCTTTGCGTTAGGTTTACTTCGAGCGTTTCCTTTCCCTCCTTTGGGATAAATAACACACGGTGGAGACTCTTCTGTTTAGTCGGCGCCGGTTTTCGCAGTAGCGACACAAATCCTTTGGGAATAGGTACACCTTTTCTCCATGCTCGTTGCAAACCTAGGGTCCCCTTTGTTTGTTTATCCTTATATTTCTATGTGCTTACTTGTGTTTGTTGCATTCATATAGCATCATATTACGTAGGATTTCATGGAATTCCTAGTTATTTATAAACATTACAGAAACCAATAGGGATTACAAAAGAAAAATATTTTGAAATATTCTTTTATAAGTCCTAACTTGGATAACCTAAGGAAGTAGGAGCTCAGATTGAAGAAAACTCAAAAGGACAAATACGATAGGAGGATCATTAGAAGTTCAAAAGGCTCTTATTATCGTTGAAGATCCAAAGGATCCCCCCTTACTTCCAACAAGAACAAAAGAAAAGATGGAGGATTTATTTTCCTCTATCGAACTAATCTTTAGACATTGATCATGGACAACTTATATTCAAGAAGATCCAAGTAGGAGAGCAGATCTACAAAGCACGATGAAGGACTTCCTTAGGGCTTTCTTAGCTTTTAGCTATTAAGTAAGGACTCTTATAAGAATGTTTCCCTGTAATCCAATATCAAAAAAATAGTAATAATAATAATAACAAATGAATTTTCTTTGGTATTCTGTAACGTTTATAAGAACTTAAGTTCCATGAAACCTTTCATCTTTCTGCATTCTGCATTCCTACATTAGCATCTTGCATTTAGCATTTTTGCATATGCATGTGTCTCTCCGTTGCGTCCTCATTCCGATCTTTTGTCTTTGTTTGTCAGCTGACATCTCGACCATCTGACCAAGCTCGAAGTATTATTGAAGGATAGCAAAGAGAACGAAAGATATGGATCACATGACTAGCTTCAAAGTAAGGACTGATTCGACATTCGACTATTTCTCCGACGACTTTGTGCAACAAGTGGATGTTCCTGTGCAACTTCAACCTTCGCAAGACAACCTGTTTATTGATCCTCAGAACACTCCTAATGAGAAAGGAGTGGATGATCCTAGATTCATAGCAATGGAGAAAGAACTCCGTGGTCTCCAAGAACAAGTAAAGAGGATGAGAGGAGCTACCGCATCAGGTCTTGGTGCTCATGAACTATGTTTAGTTCCAGGTGTGATTATTCCTCTAAAGTTCAAGATGCCTGTCTTTGAAATTTAAAAGGGTATCGACTGTCCAAAATACCACCTGACAATGTTTTGTCGAAAGATGACTGCTTATATTGACAACGACAAGCTGATGATTCACTGCTTTCAAGAAAGTTTATATGGGACATCCTTGACGTGGTACATGAAGTTGCAAAGTAACCACATTCAGTCTTGGGAAGACTTAGCTGTTGCTTTTGTGAAACAATACCATCACAACTTGGGTATAGCCCCAGACAATGAAGATGACAGTGGACCTTCCAGAGAATTCATAGCTCCGGTACCCCATCCTCAACATCAGTATGCAATGCCCGCTCAGCATGAACAACAACCACCTCCTAAGCAAAAGTTGGCTTCTCTAGATCAACCACAGAATCGACGGCTTCAGAGAAGGTATCAGAGGATGCCTCTGGATACTCCAAGAGAAGTAATTCATCGGTTTGATCTCATCCCTGTGAAGTATGCTGATCTGTTTCCAGTTTTGGTTCAGAAAGGTCACATCCAGACAAGAGCTCCACCTAAAGTACCCGAGAAACTCCCGTATTGGTACAAAGCTGACAAATTTTGCCCATATCATCAAGGTGCTCCTGGCCACGACATTGAAAGCTGCTATGGTTTGAAGGCAGACATTCAAGAATTGGTTAAGAGCGGAATCTTATCCTTCAAGGGTTCTAATCCTAACCCCAGCATGGCTCATCCTCCGAGGACATGATCCAAGGTTATCAGAAGACTACACATCGGACGATTTTGCAGGCCTCTCCATTTCAAGGCATAATAAAAGGGCTTGTCTAGCTTTTTACTTTGTTTTGCTTTTGTGTTTGTGTTTCTTTGATTAAAAGTATTTTTGGCATGTAAGAACTTCTTATTTTGAACAAGTAATGCAATAAGTGTTTGTCTTGAAGAAATCCATTCGTTTTCACTCAAATTGTTTTTCAAAATAATTTATAATACCGACTTTTACCCAATCTTTCTCACCTTGGTGAAGAATTGGAAGGAGGATGATGAAGTAAAACACATGATCTCTTGGTGTATGCTTCGAATAAGAACCCTACTGATGATGTAAGGCATTATTTCAACCATCTAAACACCAACATAGTTAAACCCTCTTTTTAAGCCTTGAGAAAAGATTTGTTTTTTCTCCCAAACCGAAACCTCGTTTTTGGCCCGGGGCAGGGTAATATCAAAAATAATGAACATCTTCAAAAATTGGGTGGGCACAAATATACTAACCCTTTATTCCTCCGCTTTACAAGTCATAAATTAAGCCCATATACAACCTTCAAAGTCCTAATTGAAGTAAGGTTTAATTCGAAAACATACTCGATGAGATATTGTTTCCTGACTCTTTGAGCTATGCTCAAATTAAATCGGCTTTATAAATAATTTTTAATTTATATCCTAACTAGTGGTTTCGATCACAAGTTATTGCGATATCTCCTTTCAAAAAAAACTTCAAGACAAACGTGTTGCATTACCCGTTTCAAAATTAACATTTCTGACTTGCTAAATGCGCTTGACATCTTAGAAAGATTATATACGAACGTTGATGGATTTGAAGACTTTGCTAACCTGGGGAAAGTTATTTTTCAAGAGGTTCGATCCGTACCAGTCTTGGTTGACTCAGTTATACCGCCAATCAGGGGCAGTTACGTCGAGATCCGGTGAATCTCTAGAGAGTTTGAAAACAGTGGGGCATTTGGACATCATGTTTTCTATAAAATCCTCTCGAGATGTTTTTTCTACACCATGTGACATGGGGCATTTGAAGTTTGAAGCAGAGTGGATGTTTATTTCATCCTCAGGAAGCTCAATGCCGACATGTTCAACAACCACGATGACCCGGGATATTTATTTTATCCTCTATAAAACTTCAGTTTAGGTACTTCCGTCTATAACTTCATACAACCTCTCAGACTTATCAAGATGTTACGTCCCCGGATAGATTGATCTCTATTCCCCAAGAGAAGCTTCTGAAGCTCTGAAACAGGATGGTGATCCCACATTTGATTCTCCATCTATCCCCAGTGGTACTTCTATCTTTGAAGATTGGCCGAGATGTTTATCCCGAAATGTTTATCTCCGGTCGCCTCTTCCCGTTTGTTTTGTCAGCATTGACATACACATCACATATAAGTAGACAGCATAGCATGTGCATTTCTTTGCGCTGGTTCTATTTCTATCGCTTTAGTTGTAGTCATCCCTAGGTGTTTGGGTGTGTCTTATCCCTCCAAATAGATTTGTCGACCCTAGGCAGAAAAAGCGCGATGTTTCATTTTCCCCATGGAGTTTGACCCTCATGGAAGATGGTTATTTTAGTACAACTCCATTTGAGTTCATACCTCAATGGTCGAGTCTTGCTTGACAGTTTCTTTTTGGCTACTTCCCAAATTGAACTTCGGTCTTTGGCAATCACATCGTGGACATCTCCGACCTCGGAACATGGATTAAGTGTGCATTTATTTTGCACCCTATTCCCCAGGAAGAATATTCACGAAGACAGACATTTCTTTAACAATGGCATCACGGGATTTTCTCGAACATCTATCTCTTTATTTGAGCAACTCGTTTTGATCAGGATCTTATTCAAAACGACAAACAACAGTTTCTACAAGACAGATCATTTACCCTCCGTTGGGTCCTTCAACATTATTGATTCATCAAAGAAGATGGTTACAAGACATCTTTCTTTATTTGAGAGCTCACAGAATATTTTTACAACTACAACAGGATACTCCTCAGGAATTTATTCCCCAGCGAGTTCATCACACAAGTTTACTTCCGTCAAGTGACATCTCCCCGGAGAAGCCGAAGAAGTTTATTACAATTAGTCTCTCTTCATTTGAGAAAACATACATTACGATTCAACCAGCTCACATCTCTTCTGAAGATCCCCGGTGAAGCTCTACAATCTCCATTTCATCTACAATTACAAATTATAGTTACAAAGTTCTACGGATAAAGTTCCACATTACAGTTACAAATTTCTACAAACTACAAATCTACATTTACATCTACAAAATCTACAGTCTACAATGACAACTACGGATTTACAATGACATCTACAATCCCCTGTGAAGGTGCTCTCGCGAGTTTTCATCATTTCGGGAAAAGACTGAGACCAGCTCATGGTTCCCATACTATGATGCTCGGGGAGGTTCTACATTGGAGACTGAGACCAACTCATGGTTCCCATACCATGATGCTCGGGTAAGTTCTACAACTACAACAACATTTACAACTACATCAACAGTTACATCAACGACAACTACAGTCTACAACGACAATCATTCGAACATCTTACAATTCCTGGTTAATCTCGGCAGTAGATTCCCAGAAGACCTCGGCAATAGGTAGTTCCTGGTTAATCTAGGCAGTAGATTTCCCAGAAGACCTCGGCAGTAGGTAGTTCTATTTCAATTCCTGGTTAATCTCGACAGTAGATTCCCAGAAGACCTCGGCAGTAGGTAGTTTTATTTCAGTTCCTGGTGAATCTCGGCAGTAGATTTCCAGAAGACTTTGTCAGAAGTATTTCTCCGACAGACTTCAACACAGAATCTCGGCAGTAGATTCCCCATAGATTTTCACAGTACATACTTTGGCAAAAGTATTCTCAATTACAGATACCAATCTTGATAGTAGACTTCTCCAGTGGATGTCTTGAATCAATTACATTTTACCTATGCATTACATTCTTCAAGTGGATTTTCTTACAAGCTTCTCCACAACATGTTTACAAACACTTTGTGATTGTCAATCTTCCCCTGTGGAGCCCCGTTTTGTTGAGACTGTCCTTCCCGTGTGTCGTGTTTAGTTTCTCCCCTGTGGCGCCATTTCTCCACAGGACCTTTCGTCTTGCATTCTCATATCATTGCATATCATTTGCATACGGTGGCCTCTTAGGGCCAAAAATTCGTGCAACGTTTATATTTAAGTCCCTCCTATCTCGTCGAGATGAAGATTTCAATCTTCATATCTCCGAATAGGAGTAACTTAAATAGGGGCATCTGTTGCACCCTAATTTTTGACCTTAAGATTCCACCTCTTTATGTGTTTTAATGCGTTTTTTTTAAACTTTTATGTACGACTAACGAGTGTGTGCAAGTTTATTTCGCTTTAAGGATGTCTCCAGCGCATTTGTATGATTAGATCCCCTTAAATCAAGAATTTGGTCCCTTTCAAGCTATCTCCTTAGCAAGGAAGGTTTGTCAAGACAAAATTCATACAAGGATTGAAATCACAGGCTCATGGTGTTCGAGGCATCCCTAATACAAATAATTTGGATTCAAGATTTAAGGATCATTCATGTGGGATATGGTGGCAAGCTTTACTTTGATTTCAGTTGGTACATTTCGTCTGGATTATTTTGGTTTTCAATGCCTTGGTTCCCCAACAACTTAGTTTTGGCTTCAACTTGGATGGATTGAGGTTGTTGAACTATTACATTGTGAGATTTAAATTCATTCCGAGTATTCAGGATGCACAGTTTAGCCTTAAGATTCAAAGTTTCTTGGAAAAGGTTCTTCTCAAAACAAGAGGCCATATCTCAATTTATGTCACTTAGATATTAATGCACTCTCTTGCTCAGTTGAGTTATAGCGAATGATTTAGAAGAGTTAAGCTAGTTATCAATGCAGGTTCTTATATATTCGAGATTATAATTTGCTCAAGCTCAACATAGACCTCTTATTTGAATTTAGTCCTTTAAGACCTATTCGAGTTTTCTCTTAATTGAGGACTAAAGAAAATATTGGAATTTAAGCCTTAATTGAGAAAGTACGAGCTTTATTGTCATGATTACAATAAAAGGATATCAAGAATTTGCAATTCGTTCGTTTGCATAACATTGTTATAACCAAGATTTCAAGCATAATATATCTGTATTGTATAGAAGGGGCAAGTTTTATTCCCACAAAAGATGATAACAAGGAGGGTGCCAAGGAGAAGGTTCGTTTCTAAGGGCCCACTTCACAAGCTATCACAAAATAAAAAGAAGATTGGTTTTAATAGTAAGAAAGGACAGGTAATTCCCCATGTAAGTTGCGGCAAAAATAGACAGAGAAAGATTTGCAAACAAGCTCTCCCAAGTTGCATCTCTAATACTTCACGGATAAATCCCAAAACAGTTGCTGTAAAAGTCTCCGCATGACCTGGCTACAAAACAACCAAGAGCATTGGTATCAATCAAATGCAATTAAAACTCATGACAAAATCAAATTAAAACTAAAGGGAAAAGATTGAAGACAAGCCCATATCCTTCCAAAACAAGTTCCAAAAAAGACATTGAGGCGGGATAATCTAAAAAAAATCTCACCAACAATCTGTCCGAATAAGGAAATGCCTGCATCTGAGACAGCTTCTGCTGAGGTAACAACTTTTGCTTCTGCAACAGATTGTCACAATTGAAACTGAAAAGCGAGTACCAATCAAAACTGCGGTGTTGATGTCTTGGTTCAATCTGTTGAAGAAAAATAGGAAAGTGAAGAAGCAAGATCCTGTAGCAGCATTTGATTCTTATGTTGTGGCTGTTGTTTGTGCTCTTGCATGTGAGCTTCAGTTGTTTCCTTTGATTTCACTACATGGCTTTTCTCTGAAGCCAGCTCAACCGCAACAACAAGGTTATGATCCCTCCATATTCGAAATGTCATCTACTCGGTTCACATATTCCTAGGACCGACACAACAGCTCCCATTATTGAATCCAGCTCGATAGCACCTGAGCCAAAGACAGTAGAAAGCAATTCTCATTAAATTGAATTACAAAAGGAAAACTACTACAAGCATGATTATATCGAGATAAGGGACTTTACCATCAAAATCTTTTGAAGCCAGGGGTCCAAAATTATCGACCTTTTGACCCTCACAAGTAGGCTGTCGGTCTCATCAAACCGCATGGTAATTTTATGACTGAACATTACACACAGCGAGTAAGATCCATTCAAAGTGAGCCTGTTATCAATGAAATGAAAAAGGATGATGTTAATGATTTTCAGAACAGACAGCTAAAGGAAGAACTTATTAGAGAAAAGGTTGATGTTTGTAACTCAGATGGAAATAAATTTGGTTACTTTCATTGTACAGGACGTGCGGGACAGAGTTAATCATTTGAAGGTCAGCTTAAATCGCTCTCTACTCCTACCTAACATCGATAATGATATTGATGAAGAGGTAAATAAAACAATTATGCAAGCAGACTGATGAGTTTTATAGTGAAGAGCATCCCATAAACGTACCTGCCAGTAGAGATCGTGTCCAGTGTTATTCTGTTGAGGAAAATTTTGATGTAGATATATCCCGTGGTGAGGAAGTTGAAAAGGGGGGTGAATGTTTAGGAGAATCATTCAGCAAGCTTTATCCCAAGGACACTGTGGCATCAGATGGCACCTTGTATACATCAGCCAACTACTCTTCAAAGGCTATTAGATCTTCATTCATAGATAGTATTTCTGTCAGCTCATCTTATCAGTCACCAATAACTGACTGTCATTGGACAATCCTCAAGGTTTCCTGCAAGCATTTACCATTGTTAATCAATAGAAAGTGAGGAAAGAAACTTAGAGCCAATTGATTACCGATATAATTAATTCATTCCTTAATCGTATTCCATACATAAACAGAAACAATTTCAACGTGCCAAAACAACATCCAACATGTCTATACAAATTTGGTAACGTTTTAACCGAGAATTATTAGCAGAAGAATTGATTCACAGAACAAATGGTAGGCCAGATCAGACATAATGAGCATAATCCACAAATCCACAATCGTGAATTTCAAGACAAATTTGTAGCAGGTTTAAGGCAAATCCATTTTACTTCCATATATGTCAAAACATGTCCACAACGCAGATGGAAACCTCATAAGTACTCCATCAATTCATAAGCAACCACTTTGTGCTTATAAAAGGGGATTCATAGAAGTGAAAATAGGGGGAGATATAGTGAAAGAAATAGAGAAACAAATACATACAGAACCCCCACGAGTCCACAAAATTATAAATTGAAAAAGCCCTAACCTACAGAGAAAAAAAATCAAAGAAAGAGGAGGAACTTATCTCTTCTAACTCCGCCGCGAGTTAATCACCATCCAAACCTCAAATCGCCATCGCCAGAAACATCTTCAAGCCGTCAGCGGAGTTCCTCGGGTCACCACCGCCGGAAGCCCCTCCACGGACCGTCATCGTTTTCGATTCTCAATCATCCATCGAGAACCTACAAAACACCCTTTGCAGTGTAAGTTATATTTCGTAAAACAATACCATTGTGTTTGATTTGCCTTTCGTGATTTCAGGAAAAAGAGAATTGAAGACGAAGAAAAACGAAAGATGAGGGATAAATGAAACCGATCGGAGAAAGAGGAGATTGTGAGAAGAATCGAGAAGAAAAGAAAGATGAAGAAGAAGGAAGGCGAGAAAGAGAAAGGTGATGGCGAACGAGGAAGATGAGCGGCGCTGAGAAAATCGCGTTTTGGGGGGGGGGATTTGGGGAAATTAGGTTTTTCTGTTTTATTTTTATTTTTATGTAGTTTGCTGTAATAATTATGATCACTAATCACACACTACACACACTCACCATGATTATCACCCTTAACCACCCCTTAATCACCGTTACTTAATTTAATCCCTAACTAACCTTTAATTAATAATTAAAAACCTAATATAATTCTTTCATTAAAATAATTGTAATCCAATTTTAAATCTAAAAACAAATAAACCAATTAAATCTATTTTTTATTAATCTAAACTTAATAACCTTTTTTTCTATTAATAATAACCCAATAATCAACTTTTTTTATTTTATTAAAAAATAATAATTAGTAAACCTTTTTTTAAAAAAACTTATTAATTTATAAACCTTATATATATATATATATATATATATATATATATATATATATATATATATATATATATATATATATATATATATATATATATATATATATATATATATATATATATATATATATATATATATATATATATATATATATATATATATATATATATATATATATATATATATATATATATATATATATATATATATATATATATATATATATATATATATATATATATATATATATATATATATATATATATATATATATATATATATATATATATATATATATATATATATATATATATATATATTTCATTCAATACCTTTTATTTTTATTTTAAAACCCATCTCATAATCCGTTTAATCTAAATAACATTTTGTTTAAATTAACTTTTATTTGATAAATAACTGAAACTCTTTTTTATTAAAAAAAAAACAATCAACTTATAATTTAAAGTTCGTAATTTAAGGTTAATATAACCTTTTATTGCAAATCAGTTCGCATAAAAAAAAAATTGCAACCCTTTCTAAAATAATCTCACTACAACATAATATATTTTCTTATTAGTCCCTCCCACTACCAATAATCAAATACAACTCTTTTTACTAAAATCAGTTAACCTCGCCTAAAATCAATCAACTCAAATAAAATAAATCAATATCTAACCGTGCACTTCACGACACATTCACCGTCACACACTTTAGCGCTTTCATGCGTTTGTGTATGGTTTACTTTCCTTGCAATTTACTTTCAGCAATTTAACATTATCGCAATTTATATTACCGCACTGCATTCCGTCCAAAGGAAAACCCTACGCATGATTCAACAATCGTGTGTAGTGCATATCATTCGCATCATATTCCCCTTGATCCTTGATCCCATTCAAGTCAATCTTCTAAGTTTAGATCCTACCCCATAAGGAGGACCTTTTATCTTTACAACATAGGAAAACAAACTCAATCAACACTACAACAACATTCAAACATTCAACAACTCAATTCAAAATTCAAACACATTAGAGAAAGATGTCAATTATCTTAGGTGAGATAGAATCTCCACCCGACAACAATACAATCAAGCCGTAGGAACTTTGCCTTAAGAGAAATAAAGGCATACTCGTCATACAATCCGAGTACTTAAGCCCTTTTCTTAAGACGATGCAAAGACTATTTTCCTACAACCGGTGGCGGTTATATCTCCCTTAAAATGAAGACACATCTCTTCTCCTAAAATCAATCAAAACAACTACCCTAAACCCGTAGGAACTTTGACCACAGTCAAAGAGCTCCTCTAACCCTTTAGGGGAACTACAGATACTCTGATTCCACTCCCGTAAGGATATGTAGGCATAAGATGCGATATCTTATCGAGTATACTTAGAAATAAACCCTTAGGTCTTTCAACCTTTAAGCAGATATAAACACTTAGCAATAAACAACATAAAACAAGAGGTTCCTGTAGAATACTACAGAAACTTAGGATGCTAGTACCTTCCCTAAGTTTAACCAACCCCCGAACCTAAACTCTCTAAACCTTGCATTTGCATTGCATTGTGGGAATTTCGGTCTTTATCCCTTCCTTTGGACAAATCAAAGTTCGGTTGCAAAAATGAATTAAAAATTCAAACTAATCAATAGTTTGGTATCCGATTTTCACCGCGACAGGTTGTAGTTATTATATCACAAAACATATAACATGATCAAACGTATTACTTATTTCAAATAATTGTATTAATTATATAATATCTATTAATAAGTTAAAACATATTTATAGATACATTTATATTATTTAATATTTGGAACAATTAAAGTTATTCCGTTCATAAAATAATATGTTTTAACATATATATATATATATATATATATATATATATATATATATATATATATATATATATATATATATATATATATATATATATATATATATATATATATATATATATATATATATATATATATATATATATATATATATATATATATATATATATATATATATATATATATATATATATATATATATATATATATATATATATATATATATATATATAATCAACAATGCGTTTTCTCCCGTATATAAATATTATTTTATTTGAACATTACTTATATATTTGAATCTATATACAAATATTTCAGTGAAGAATACATTTTTCCCGTAAATTAATTTTTTTTTCCAATTATAGACACTTTTTCGAATACAAAAGTATCAGTTATTATTAAAAGATATAATGATTAAATTTTAAAGAGTACTAAAATTTATCAATATTGTAATGACTCTACGGTATAAACAACACTAAATAATATTAATATAAATTTTAAATTTAATACCGATAATAGTAAAACAATCTAGGTGTGAAAAATTGTTAGTTTATAAAAACATGGAATTGAGATAATAAATTGTTATAATTATTTGGATGATAAATAAAGTGTTATAATTATTTAACAGAAATATTTGATTTGAATAATTAATTGTTATAATTATTTAACATTTAAAAGTATTTGGATGATAAATAAAGTGTTATAATTATTATAAATTATTTAACTTATTTAAAAACATATAGTTACAATAAATTAATTAACTTAATTAAATACATTTAATTAACTCATTAATTAATTAATTATATATCCAAATTTAAGAGAGAGAAAAAATAATCTAATTTTAATAGGCTTTATTTCCACGTTTCTTAATATTATCTATCAAATTAGGTACATTAATATATTTATTCCATATTTGACTTTTCGGAATACTAATTGGGTTAAGACTTAATTTATGATATGTGGAAACCTTTCTCAAATCATATTTATTTTTTTTAACTTAAACTTCATGAATTAAGAACATTGTGATAGCAATAATATCTATCAAAATAACTAATAAAGTCATTATATGAAGTTTTTGAATTTATCACTTTTCTGATGTATTTTTGATATTGTAAAAGTTAATGCATCAACATGTAATTTAGTAATTAGACGTTTGGAAATATTTAAAAAATAAATACAAGAATAAAAATGCATGAGATTAAAAACAAAAACACTGGAGGTGCTGTGCGCTGCACATATCACTAAAGACATCACTGCAACTCAATTCGATGATGTGATAGCTAGAGTAACAACCGAAAGTTTTCTCTCCATATTTCCATCAAATGTCAGGGCACATTGATATCCCGAGTCTTGGTGGATACAACTTCTTCTTCTCTGAATGTGCATCATAAGATCACATTCGAAAGAAGGTCAGTAAAAGGAGTTAGCATGAAGCCGAGTGCCCTGGTAGTCAAAGCATTCGATGGTTCTAGACGTGCTGTCCACTATTCACCAAAAGCTGAAGTTTGTCCGCAATGACAAGGTAGTTTTGATTGGGGAGAGGAAGACATCTTGATAAGTCACCTGACGTCCTTATGGTACATTGAAGTTGAAGGAGAAAGGGTAGAAACACCTTGTTCAATAATAGACACTTTTTCAATAATGCAAATGTATCAATTATTATTAAAATAAATAATGATTAATTTTTTTAAAGAGTATTAAAATTTATCCTAGCAGGCTGGACTTCTAGCCACGCTAACAACCTTCACATCATTTTTGACAATCTGCCTGGTTTTTTAAAAAAATTAAGCATTGTAGCCATCAATACCTGGTGTCTTGTTGTCTCCTATATTGTTTAGGGCATTCCAGATCTCCTTCTCATCCACATTGGTTATCAGCTGATGAGCATCTTCCCTCTTTAATGTCTTTCCAGCTCTAACAATGGGGATATTAATACTTTTAAGATTATATGTTGTATTACCTACAAGACTGGTATAGAAATCTAACATTTCTTTTTCAATATCCTCATGTTTACTTAGGATGTTACCATTTAAAGCATGCATACTGTATATTCCTTTCTGGTTGTCTTTCTCTCTCACAGAAGCATGAAAGTAAGCATTGTTTTGATCACCTAATTGAAGCCAAGTCACTTTAGCTTACTGATATTGCAATGCTATAGATGAAGGGTTCTTAATACCAAATTTATGAAGAGAAAGAATGGTGATTGTCAAATTTTGATGAACTTTGTATCCATGCAATCTATCCATAAGACATCAAACCATTATTATTCAGGAGATTTGGTACCAGAATGTTGGGGCTGAAGCCTTCATCCATAGCTTAGAGCATAAAATTGCAGCAAAAGCAACCACACAACTCACAAAGATCTGTTTTTTTTTACGAATATACTTTAATATACTATTTCTACAATACCAAAATTATTATCCATACGAGAGGATATATTTTAGTTGTAATGTAATGTGATGATAGTGAAATATTTGGCCGGTTTGTTTGGTTTTAAATACAAACACTTTAACACTTCTAAGTTCTTCTAACTAACTAGTAGGATACCCGTGCATTCGTACGGGTACCGTTGTATTATGTGCATTTGTTTCAAAAAGTTAATAAAAATGAAAAAATAGAAAGACAAAATTATTTAACTAAGAAAATTTATTATTTTCAAAAGAATTTATATTTATTTATAGTTGTAGCCTAAATATAATTATTGCATATATATACAAATATTTGGATCAACCATATATTTTATCGTATGTAAAAATTAAATTTGTTTTACATTATTTATAAACATATTTATGTAATCATTTAGTTTTATAAATATAAACTAATAACATATAATTTGAAAATATTATTTTAGTTGTATAAATAAATATTAGAAACATAAATTAAGACATTTACCCTGTATTTGGATTCATACATTATTTAAGATATATTTACTTTTATTTTCTTTAATTATACAAAAATTTTAATAACATGTGGGTTAGCATAAATTCTGATCTAGATACCCGTGCGTTCATACGTATAATGGTGTGTTACACATATTTGTTTCTAAAATGTAATAAGAATGAAAAAAAAAACAGAAAGACAAAATTATTTAACCAAGAAGGTTTATTATTTTTAAAAGTATTATTTTCCCGTATATACAAATATTTGGATCAACCATATATTTTTCCGAATGTAAATATTAAATTTTTTTGACATTATTTATAAAAGTATTTATACAATCATTTAGTTTTATAAAAATGAACTAATAGCACAGTATTTAAAAATATTATTTTAATTCTACAAATAAATATTAGTAACATGAAAAAATATATTTTTCCCGTGTTCGGATTCATACATTATTTAAAACATATTTACTTTTATTTCTTTTATTATGTTTTTTATCTCCTTTGTTTTGATGATCATAAAATAATAATGAATTGTTTATATTAATATATAATTTTAATACCATTAATTCATACATATGTTTTTTTTGTCTAGTATCGCTTTACTTATAAATATTTGTCTCATTGATATTCATTGCAAACATAAAAATAGGATATTGATTGCAAACATAAAAATAGAAAATTGTGAAAATATGTTATTATGTTGATATAGTAATTTTACTTATACGAATAAGATATCATAAATTTAAAATTATATTTTTCTATAAATCAATATATTTAATTTTATATATATATATATATATATATATATATATATATATATATATATATATATATATATATATATATATATATATATATATATATATATATATATATATATATATATATAAAATATTGAAGTAGATGTAAATTTAAAAATTTAAAAATATATTTCTAGTAAATATTTTATAAAATCAAAATATATAAATTTAAAAATATAAGTAAATTTATAGTAAGTATTGCATAAAATAAAAAGATCAAGATTAAATACCTTGAGTCAAGAGTACGAAATGTTCATAATGCAGCCCCGAGAATCAATATGTGCTCTACAAAAGAGATTTGTTCACTTAACCAATCACCTAACCGCTCTTGGTAAGACTTTTACTAACGATGAATTAAATCTTAAAGTACTTAAATATTTAAACATGGAATGGCAACCAAAGGTGATGGCGATATCAGAAAAGAAGAGTCTTTCTACCATGGCGCCCGCTTCCTTCAGGAGAGAAAGCCTTGAATTGCAAAAGCAAGGGAGAAATGTACAAGATAGGGGAGATGTACAAGATAGGGGAGATTCTACTTGCTAATCAATATTTTAAAAAGTCACATATTGAAGCAACTCATGGATGAGCAAGTTAAATTTTAAGGAATAGTTTGTCATCATCAAAAAGGGGGAGAATATGAAGAAGAGTTCTTCTTGTCTAAGGTTATTGTTTTGATGAAGACAAACACACCAACAAAAAGAAGAGTCAAACTTTGAAGACTGGAGCAATCAAGTTCAAATTATCAAAAAGTTTTGAAAAATTAATGGAAGAATCAAGATGGTTGAATATGCATTGCAATTCAAGTATATATATCTTAATTGATCATAAAAATCAGGCATATTCATATTAAACTTTTCATGCATCTTTTAAAATTATTTTTAAATTAACCACTATATTTTTTGTAAATTAAGACATTTCTAACCGACGTAATAGCACTTTAAAACTGACACAATTTGCATAATTTTCTCAAAATGTAAAAATACTTTAATTTTTGAAAGCTTTTTTTAACCATGGCATCTTTTCATGTATTTGTACATTTTTAGAAAGGTGTTAAGGCACTATATAACCCATAATTTTCAGAATTCAAACTCATCTCTCTTTCATAGCAATTCAAAACTTATATTCTCTCATTTTCAAAAGCAAGTATTTTTGACATAACTTTTTGTTGAAACTTTTGCACATCAATTTCATTACATTTTCAAATAGTTTCAACTACATAAATCATTAAGCACTTGTAATACATATTAAGAATTGCCACTTGATAGAGAAGATCAATTCTAGGAATTGATATACATTGTTATACAACTTCAAACACTTGCAAAATTCCAGATTGTGATTTCCTTGCTGTCCAGAATTCTTGGAAGCAAGAGAGTGAATAAGGGAGAATTGTTCTCTTGTTGCACTTTGTAAAGATCATAAGAGGATTGTCCTTATTGATTGTTTGGCTCATGTTAGAAAATTGTGTTCCTTGTGTTGCTTATGTTAGCAAGTTCTTTATAAAAAAATATAATTGATATAATAAATTGTTATAATTATTTGGATGATAACTAAAGTGTTAGAATTATTTAAAAAAATGACTTGGATAATATATTATTATAATTATTTAACATTTAAAAGTATTTGGAGGATAAATAAAGGGATATAATTATAATAAATTAAATAACTTATTTAAAAACATATAATTGAGATAATAAATTGATAAATCTAATTATAATAAATAAATAAAATATAACAGAAAAGTTAATATAAATGAATAATTAATTAATTAATTAAATATTAATTATATATCCAAATTTAAGAGAGAAAAAAATAATCTAATTTTAATAGGCTTTATTTCCATGTTTCTTTTAATTACCAATCTAATTAGGTACATTAATATATTTATTCCATATTTGACTTCTAGCAATGCTAATTGGGTTAAGACTTGATATATGATATGTAGAAACCTGTCTCAACTGATATTTATTTTTTAACTTCATAAATTAAGAACATTGTGAGAGCAATAACATCTATAAGAAAAACTAATGAAGGGAAGTGATCGTACCTGACAAGAAGGGGATCGATGATCTGCCACGCGTCGTCGATCTGGAAGCTGTTCACCCAAAGTGTAGAAGAGGAGGGGGTGTACCTAAAACACACTCTGATGCCAAAATAAGTGACGAGCAAAGTGGAAGCAAGTACAGAGAGAGTAAGAGAGTTAAGTTACCTGACCCTCTAGTGAAGAGGGTATTTATAGTGAGCCCCCGGCGTAGGGCCAATGGTTATCTAGCACTGGGCTGGGCTGCCAGGCCCAATGTTAGTAACTTCTAAGGCTGACGTGGCATCGTGAAGACCAGGACGTGGTCCCTAGGGTAACTGTTCTGCACTATCTGGGAGGAGGAAGACCGAATCTCCAGGACGTGGGTAGTTACTTTATGACAGGTCCCTGCGTGAGGGACACGTGGAGAACGTGTGGGGAAGACCCGAGGAGTTTCGGGCAGACAGAGGCCTGCTGGTCGGACGCGAGGGTCCTTCCCGACAACGGGAAAAAAGGAGGTTGTCTGGCCGGATGTGGGGGCCTTGACCCGACAGCTGCTGGCGTGTGCCCGACGGGTCTTCTGCCCGTCAACATGGTTCAGATGGGGCCCAACCGCAGTGGGCTAAGCGTCGACCGAGTCCAGAACAGTAGCCCCCCAAGTCGTTGCTTGTGATCAGGCGGGCTATGACTTAAGTGGAGAATGGTGTCGCACATGCGCTGCCCCGTCGGGCAGGACACAAGGGCGGTGACGGGCACGTTGTCCCATCGGGCAGGATGTGATTGTAGCGAGCAGGCGCGCGGGAAGAACTTGGAGAGACGCAGGAAGATGGAAAGTCATCACGTGTCTTCTTGTGACGGCTAGGGGCTAGGCTTTTGAGTGCCTAGCGACGCTTCGTTTCCCGTGATAGGGGTATATATTCGTTGACCTGGCTCGCCCTTTCGCTCTTTCGCTTTTCGCAGCTGCTCAACATCTCCAACTTTCTGCCCAACGCTCTGATCGCTTCTGCTCGACACCTGAGATTTTTCTGCCCGACGCCAACTTTTCCACATCTCAATCACGTAAGTTCTCGCATCCTTCTTGGCATTTTTTGGTGTTTGCGGCGGCGTTTCTGGCGGCTCCACTGGGGGTGTTGGGAACGTCGTGGGTTTTTCCAGCGAATATGCCAGAGGATCCTTTAGAATTAGAAAGGAAGTGTCTGTCACTGGCCCTTGCAATGAGTTCCCCGGGGAGAAACGAGTTGAACTTTGAATACCCTGAGGACGGTGGGATGAAGGCCCCGGGCATGAGCGGATGTGTGTGTCGAGGCTAGGGGCGTATTCCCTGGTCTTCCACGGGTGAAACTTTCCCCGACCTGCCTCGTGGGCGGTAGGGGCGACCACGCCCTTTCACTTGAACTGCGGTGGAAGGGTGGATTTGGTTTAGATGTTGAATTCACCGGGTTCCTCTGCTTTTCAGGTATAATATGGTCGGCCATGCCGAGGAAGGAGTGGAATGGTATTTGTCCGAGACGAAAGGGATCGCGATGATGTCGAGTTGGACCCACAGGCGAGTGTTGCACCCTAATTTTTGATCTTAAGACTCCACCTCTTTGGGTGTTCTCTTTTGTTTTTTTCACTTTTATGTGCGACTAACAAGTGTGTGCAGGAACATTGATTGCAAGGGTAGATTCTACTTATTCTCACAGCCCAGCCTTTCAGGACATAATCAATGTGATCCAAAGACCCTAAAGTTTCCTACTGGTTTGAGCCTTATAAGATTGACCAACTGGTTCTCCTATGGCACTAGGGTTGGAACGTATTAATGTCACTTTACTCAAGGGTTTCGAAAGCCTCAGTATATATCACGAGGAGAATTGGGGTGTTCCCTCCATTGGTGTTGAGTACCATCATTTGGATTTGTATCTTTGTGGTTTGTGCACCATGTCCATCGTCATTTAAATATTTCTTTGTGAGGGTAGAAAAGACTTAAGATCTGATTCATTCAAGTTACTTTTGGCTCATCCTCAAATCTATGAGTCTTGGCAAGCAAAGTTCCATACTCCAACGTAAGATTGTAAATTGTGTTGCTCATGCGAGTTGTAAATGTCTAATACGAAATTGAGCCCAAGATACAAAGTACATATTCGGGGGATGGACCCAAGATTGTGTAAAGTGCCCAAGTTGCAAATTCAAGGAGATTTTATTATTTTTATGAATTTCATAAAGTGGAAACTCAAAATTTGAAGATGCTAGAACTCTACAAGGCCATATCATTTGATTCACAATTTCTACTCCAAGGATATTATGTTCAGAACTTTTATTTCAAAACCACAGGGTATAATAATTATGAGCCATACACAAGTATTGGGCCACAATGGAATTTATATGAAGATTCAAAATGCAAGATTAACATCAATCCTGTTATGTTACATCCCTTACAAGTAATGATATTACAAGATCTCTTTTGTTACAAGTGGTAAATGTACTAGTTTGACTAAAGTTTTTTCTCAATATAAAGAAGGTGGCAGACACATCCCTCCTAGTACCGTGACGCCTTCATCAAACCACTGTGTAACCCTTGGCCTACCACATGCTGCTTGGATCACCTACAAGAATGCAAACCAAATGGACTTAAAATCAAGATTTCCAAACAGAGTCAATACAAGATTGATTTTTAACTGTGTAATCAATACTTATCACATCACTGGATAAATGAAAAGGCAGGCTCAAGCCACAGCCAGCACACTAAGACAGAACGTGGGCATAGAAAACTGCGAGAACTAACATCGAGACTTAACTTACCCCAATATACTCTAGCTTCGGAGTTGGAACATTCTGTTGAGGAACTTGAATCAACCATAAACATTTTAGAGAAAAAGGTGAACGAAATGAATAAGGAGGTAGAAAGACACCTTCCAATTGGTGATTCACTAAAAGTGGAACTCCAATCTGTTAAAGAGAGATTTGTTAGTTGAGAATTCACACCAAAACTCAGATTCAAAAAGCATAAGTGTTCAAATTGGAGAGAAGATGTACTGGAACATCATGATGCATTGGTTCAGATAAGGCTTCTTGAAAAAAAACAAGGTAAAGATTAAAGAAAATTGATTTTAAGCTTCGCCCTCAGTTTAAGCTCATCATCGGGCGAAGCTTCGAGCGGCCGGAAGGGTAACAACAAGAGTTGCCGCCAACATCCTACCAAGCGTCGAAGTTATCGTAAATTCGGACAGGCAACATCGGTTTTCTGAACAGTTTCTAACCCATCTCAGAACACCACGGATAAGCTCACACGGCTCAGACCAATAAGCCAGCATCGCCGTTACGCCCTTCTCACCAATGGCACAAGACCGACAGCCTCTAACTTATGTTCGCCCCTGAAAGAAGTAGAGGAAAGTCATCAGTATGTCTCTAATAGCCCAAGTATTCATCATAAAAAATTCAAACAACAGGCATTTATCATAGGCATCATTCACGAGTGCATTGGTTGCAAGCACGCCTTGGCACGCAAGGATAGCAAGTCTTTCGACATATCGCAGCCAGTAGACCCTCACACCTGCAACAGAGCAACTAAAACAAGCGTCTCAAGACAACGACCAACAGGTTCCTGTCACATTGTGTAAGCATCTACAAGTCACCATCTGCGACAAACAATGGCAATTACAAACAAGCATCCACAACAGCAATACAAGAATCAACCATTGCAAATATGGTACAAGGTCCAAGATTGGAAAGTCAAGACAAATGTAGCCCTCAACTTAAATTCATCATCGGGCTAACACTCGAGCGGCCAGGAGGACAATAATCAAGGTCGTCGCCTACTCCCTACCGTGCATCGAAAATCAAATAGAAAGCAACTAAGCTTCAAGGGCTCAATACAATGCAAAGCACAACAACATCAAGGCAACAGTATTCGCAAGCATCACCCGCAAGGAAATTCACAACCACAGTAGAATTTTTATTCCCTTCATGGTTCAGACTTATAAGTCATCATTACCCCCTCAAATCTTTCTCAGCACCAAGACTAGGATCGGCAGCCTCCGAACAGCTAGCGGCACCATGAGAGAAAAACAGAATGTCAATACGACAGAGTAGTTCAGCCACAAACATCAGTTGCAAAAATACCAACGGCAGCACGAAAAACATCGGTAGTTCAACATCATAGTAGCTTTTATAAACGACAACCCACAATATCAATTGCAAGAAAAGCATCTATAACCATAGCGCGATATCATCGATGTCAGCTGCGCACAATGTCAACCATATCAGTTCACTATCTGCACCATTAGCAATACAGAAGAGCGCTATCAACAACAGAGGATCCCGACGTTTAGAGTTTAAAAGGAGATCATATTCTCAGCCCTCAGTTCGCTTCATCATCGGGCAGAAGCTCGAGTAGCCGGAAGGACAACAAAAGATTTGCCGTCAACTCCCTACCAGATCGAAAACACCAACGGACATTCGAACACAAACGTCAACCGTAATTGTCTCAGCTCAGACCGAAATGTCTTCATCACCGCGTCAAACCTTTCTCGGCGGCACTGATCTGACATCATTCAAATTACCAACACTCTCTGAAAGTAGAAGAAGAAAAGTTAGGGCATGTTCGAAACAGAAAGCCAGATATCGAAGCAAAATTGCACCAGGTACAACCAAGCCCAAATCAGAATGAAATCCATATCAGGATCAGCAAGATAACCGTTAAAGTATATTCCCTAAGAATAAAAGATTCGATTCAGAAAGAGACCAAATCAAATCTCATTTCAATCAAAGCACAAAATCAGAAGATTTACAAGCTATTATTACAATTCTCGAAAAGGGAAGGTTTTCAACTGGATTGGTCCCAAATTGGAATATTCAAATCAGCAATCAATCAGCATTCAAGGTATTGAATCAAGTTTTAACACAGAAATCCCCCTTCGAGTCTATAAAAGGGAGGGATTCGAAGCAAGGAGGAGAGAACCCGAGCACTACCGAAAAGCACCAGATTCATAACCTAAAAAAATAATCGAGGAAGGCAACTTATCTCTCAGACGGTTAAAGCCCTCAGGCCGCCACAACCCAAATCCGTGAAGCATCCACCTAATCATCCCCGGTGCCGCCGTCACTCCTTTGGTAAAACTCCAGTGTTTCGTAACAATCTTTGAACATCTGATTGTTTTTCTTTGTTGCAGGTTTATAAGGGATTAGAGCCACAGCAAGATGATAGATATGGAGACGAATCGGAGGGGGGACCGGATAAGAGACATTTGGGATTAGGGTTTTCTCTTCATGATTTTGGGGGAGGCTATCCGTGTTCTTTCTTTTTTTTTTTTCTTTTTTCTGCTGTTTTGTTATTCTGTGATGTAATCCATTAATCACACATGCACTCCACTAACCCACACACACACTCACTAAATCACCCTTCTAATCCAATCGTTAACCCTCTAATCAGTTTTTAATTAAGCCGTAACTTTAATCAACTCGTTTATAAGATTAATAAGTCCCCCTTTTCTTTATAAACTTAAACTAATGTTCTTATTATCAATTAATTAATCCACTTAATTAATTTCTTTATCACCCTTTTTATAAACCAAACAATTTCTTTTCTAAATAATGTTTTATACCTAAATAACTTTACAAATAAATAATAAACTCCTTTTTATATAATTCTTACCTTTTAATTAATAAGTTATACACTCATTTTATATAAAAAAAATAATAACGAAATAACTTTTAAAATAAATAGTAAGTCTTTTTTTTAATAATTAAAAAATCCATCCTACTCGTTAACTTTTTTCCTCAAAATTTATGTTAATTAGAATCTATTCTACATAAAATCTAGATATTATTTTAAGTCTAAAATAAGTAGACTTTTACCCAAAACAATTTTCTCTTAAAAACAATTCACCCTTTAAAATATTTTCTCTAAAAATAATTCCACCTAAAATCAATCTCACCAAAATATTTTTCTCATAGAACTAAAATTAGTCCATCTCACTATTAATACTCAATACAACTTTTTCTCCAAAAATCAATCAGTCTCAGTTCAACTCCTCCGCTTAAAAAAAACAATCAACGTCGTAAAATACAACCTAATCGTGCACACTCGCATTCACGACACATTCACCTACACCTTAGCGCTTTCATGCGTGTGTATGACTTTATTTTCTGCAATTTACCTGTCACAACTTTACATTGTCATAATTTACATTATCGCATCGCACCTGTCCAAAGGAAAAACCTACACATGAGTCAATACTTGTGTGTAGTGCATCTCATTTACATCATTATCCCCTCGATCCTTGATCCCATTCAAGTTGATCAATTAAGTTAGATCCTACCCTATAGGAAAGACTTTATCTTACAACATAGACAAAACAATACAAACAATCAATTCAAAACAAACAAAATTCAAACACATTAGAGAAAGATGTTAATCATCTTAAGTGAGATAGAATCTCCACCCCACAACAATACAATCAACATGTAGGGACTTTGCCTTAAGAGAGATAGAGGCGTACTCGTCAAACAATCTGAGTACTTGAGCCCTTTTCTTAAGACGATGCCAAGACTATTTTCCTACAACTTGTGGAGGTTAAATCTCCCTTAAAATGACAACTCACCTTTTCTCCTAAAATCAATCAACCAACTACCCTAAACCCGTAGGAAACTTTGACCACAGTCAAAAAACTCCTCAAACCCTTTAGGGGAACTACAAATACTCTGATTTCACTCCCGTAAGGATATGTAGGCATAAGATGCGACATCTTATCGAGTATACTTAGAAATAAACCCCTAGGTCTTTAAACCTTAAACAGATAAACACTTAGCAATAAACAAACATAAAACAAGAGGTTCCTGTAGGATACTACAGAAACTTAGGATGCTAGCACCTTCCCTAAGTTTAACCAACCCCCGAACCTATAAATCTCCCAGCTTGCATTTGCATTGTATTGTGGGAATTTCGATCTTTATCCCTTCCTTTGGACAAATCAAAGTTCGGTTGCAAAATGAATTAAAGATTCAAACTAATCAATAGTTTGGTATCCGATTTTCACCGCGACAGAAATGACGACTTCACTGGGGAATCTCCTAGTGGGTTTCCCTATCTTATTATTTTGTTTATTGGTTTATATATCTGTTTACCTGCTTAAATGTTTATTTTCTCTTGTGTTTATTCTTTTTAGATTATTTTCCTTGAGTGGTGAGATAAAGTTCTACACCCGAACTTGAGAGAAATTAAGATAGGATGGTGATATATTCGAGGAGGCTTATAGGGAGTTGAATCCCGACTAAGTTAAATCGAGAATCCCGCTCAATTGAGGCTCTCTCGAAATAGTATTGTTGAATGAGTAATCGTGAAGACACTTGCTATTCTCGACCTTGGAGCCTATGATATTGAGGACCGTAGTTACCTTAACCCAACTTTGGCCTTTATTAGGATATAGTGCGAGACTATGAGGGAGTACTTCCGAAATAGTGCTACGCGAAGCTACACTCAAAAGAAGTTCTCTTGAGAATATTATTAATCCTCAAGTAATTGGGAAATTGATAATATCCGAAAGATGGGCTGATGATTTCGAGTCCCTTTAGAACCTTGTCCTACAGGTACAATCAAACCTTTAATCCACATCCTTTGGGGATGGGTATACCCTTTGCTCCATGCTCGTTGCAAACCTAGGGTTCCCCTTTGTTTGTTTATCTTTGTGTCCTTATGTGAATACTTGTGTTTGCTGCATTCATATAACATCATTCTGCATTGGAATTCATGGGATTTACTTTTGTTTATGAACATTGTAGGTCACCATGACTTCAAATGAAAGACGTACTGTGAAATATACTTTTAAGAGTCCCAAATTGGACGACCTAAAGAAGTTGTGGGGCTTTATCAAGGATCAAGAGGAATTCAAGAACAAATATGGGAAGCTGATATCTTTGTTGGGTCGCTCAGTGAATGAAGGACTTCTTGCCACTCTACTACAGTTTTATGATCCTCTTTATCATTGTTTCACCTTTCTGGATTTTCAGTTGTTACCTACATTGGAAGAGTATTCCTTTTTGGTAGGTCTACCTGTCCTAGAAGTATCTCCTTTTCCCTTCTTGGAAAAGGACCCCGATGAGAAAGATATTGCTAAGGCCCTCCGTTTAAAGGTAGCTGACGTCAAAGCCAACCTAGTTACTAAGGATGGAATTCTTGGTTTAAAGACATGTTTCCTAGTCGAGAAGGCTTTATTCTATGCTGATTATTCTAATAAGGCTCCCTTTGAGGCAATTTTCGCTTTGCTTGTTTATGGGTTGTTTCTATTTCCGAGTTTTGAAGGTTTCATCGATCTCAAAGCATTCAAGATCTTTATGAAGAACAACCCAGTGCCAACTCTGTTGGGTAATACATATCACTCTATACATCTCCAAAACCTTCGTGGTGGAGGAATGATTACTTGTTGTGTACCCTTACTTTACAAGCGGTTTATTTCGCACTTGCCAAAGTCTAGCTCTTTTACGAACATTGGCAAAGAGCTTTGGTCTCCGAGGGTTATGGCATTGACCCATTCTGACATTGATTGGTACAACCAAGTGTATGATGGGGTATTAATCATTAATAGTTGTGGTAACTTTGCTAATGTACCATTGCTCAGTTTCGATTGAGGAATCAGCTACAATCCCGTTTTAGCTCGTCGACAGTTGGGATACTCGTTGAAGGGACCTCCTAAGAGTGCCCATGTAGAGGGTATTTTCTTCAACAATGATGTAGAGCTTCGAGGAAAGATTCTGGATGCATGGCGTAGTGTGTACAAGAAGGGGAAGAAAAGTCTAGGAAGGCCTAATTGTGTATCTCTAGAACCGTATCTCCAGTGGGTAAGAGACAGAAATCAAGCTGAGGATGCCTTATTCTCGTCAAGACCCTATACCTCCAAGAAGGGAGCCCACTTATGTCTTTATGTCCGAAACTGAGAAGTTAGAGGTTGCTATGAAGAAGTCGCAACAAGAGTTAGAGTCATGGAAGAACAAGTATCAAGTGTCTGTTGCAGAGATTGACAAACTCCAGAAAGAGAAAGAGGAACTCCAGAAGCAGCTACAGTTAAAGGATGAAGAATTACTCCCCTACAAGAAGAGGAAAGTCATGGAGGATTTATTTTTCTCCGATCCATAATGCACTATTTGGAAGCTGATCGTGGACAACCTTATCCGTGAGAAGACGCAATTAGAAGAGCAACTCAAGTAGCAGAATGCGAAACTTCTTTAGTGTCTTTACTAGCTTTTATTTAGCTACTTATTTGGGACTTTTAAAAGCAATTATTTGTATTCCGTTTCAAAATTAAATAAAAACGTTTTCTTTTGCCACAATGTTTATAAATAGTTGGGATCCCATGAAGTCTTACTCATCTTGCATTGTATTCTTTCTTTACTCAAGAAACTCAATTTTATTTCTCAGGTATTGTAACCATGGATTTCAAAAGAGAAGTATTGGAGTACACTTTCCAGAGTCCTAACATTGAAAGCTTGAGAGAACTAGCAGACCTCATCAAGAACCGTTACGCCTTCGCAGCAAAATATGGAGAAGTCTTCCGTTTTCTCGAACTCAAGATGAAAGAAGGGTTGTTGGAGACCTTGGTTCAGTTTTATGATCCATTGTACCATTGTTTCACTTTTCCGGATTACCAGTTGATGCCGATGCTGGAAGAGTATTCTGATTTCCTGAGGATGCCCATGACAACCCGTCCCATATTCACCGGCCAGGAGGACGAACCTAGTCACCTAGAGATTGCAAACGCTACTCATCTCAGTCTAGCAGATGTTCAAGCGCACTTAACCCCCAAGGAAGGAGTCCTTGGATTCCCAGCTGATTTCTTGATCGAAAAGGTCCGTTACCATGCTGAAAGGGAGGAGGTCCTTATCATGGAAGCTACCTTTGCTTTGTTGGTTTATGGGATCTTCTAGTTCCCAAAAGTCGATGATTTTGTTGACATGGATGCAATTAAACTGTTCATACTCAAGAATCCTGTTCCCACCTTGCTAGCTGACACATACTATTCAATCCACTCGAAGAATGTTGAAGGAGGAGGACATATCGTTTGTTGTACCGCTCTGTTGTACTCATGGTTCATTGCTCGCCTAACTCGGCACCCGTCTATTTGGGAAGAGGAAGAATTGCCCCGTTGGTCCGAGATAGTCATGGCCCTTACTCAATCTGATATTGTATGGTACGACCCTACCTATGGAGGTATATGTATGATCCATAGCATCGGAGGATTTACTAACATACCACTCATTGGGAGAGAAGGATGCATAAGTTACAACCCTGCTCTGGCTCGTCTCCAATTTGGGCATCCCATGGTTGAAGTACCTGACCAGACTTTGTTAGAAGGGATCTTTCTCAAGGAAGGAGAAGACCTAGACCTAAAGACCGTCATAATTTACGCATGGAGATACATCAATAAGGAAGGAAAAGCTGCTTTAGGATACCCCAATTGTGTTGTCTCTGAGGAATATCTACATTGGGTGCGAGCATGAGCTCTCGACCTCAAAATGTCGTTCCCTTTCCATGAACCTATGGTATTGGCTTTTCACGATCCAGATTGGCTTGACGTGAGCGAAGTAGATCAGTTGAAGGCTGCCTTGGATGAGGCTCAGAAGCTGAAGGCCGCTTGGAAGAACAAGTTTTTCACACTCAAGGTAGAGAGAGAGAAGTCCCAGAGGATGCCATAAGTAGAACTTGCAAGGAAGAGGAAGGCGCGAGAGGATTTATTTTCCTCTCACACCTCTTCAAGAGCTGTCACCAGTAATGATCTTCCCCCAGCAACTATGGCCTGGAAGGAATGTGTCGATCGACTCATTAGTGAGAAGGCCGAGTTGCAAGAACATGTCAATCAGTTAGAAGAAGAGCTTCGTGCACAAAAGGAGCATAAGGAGTAGATCTCCGAGCTTCTCTTTTGCTTTTGGTTCAATGTAATAAACTCTTAAAAGAGTACTCTATTTTGTAACGCTTCGACTATCAAATTAAAATAATTTTTTTTCCAACGTTACAATACCGAAACAATTTGAGTTTCTTGAAGTTTCATACTAATTTGCATTTTGCATAAGCATAACATCGTTTGCATTCCAGGGTCTCACTCTTGCTTCATCTCCGCAGACAAGCTGAATCACCGATACAACACTCAAGCTAGTCAACGCCAGAAGATGGATCAACTAGAACAAGAGAACAGAGTGCTCCGTGATGAAGTTGCCGTTATGAAAGAAAGTTTGGAGAGGTTGAATGGTCTAGTGGAAGCTTTGTCCATTCAGGCCTCGATCAACAACCAAGAAGTTCCAAGGACTGTTATATCCGAAGTAGTATCAGCATCGATCCCAGTGGTGTCTAATATTACGGAAGTAGCCTACAGCATGCCACCAGGCTTCTCGTGGGGGATGCCTCCTTATTTCACTCCGGCTGGTTATCGTCCACCTGTTCCCGAGGTTCCTGTCGCAACCACTGTTCAAGCTGTTCCTGCAATTACTGTTGTCATGACTACCGCGTCTCCACATGTGAATGATGTTCCGTATATTCTAGATGAACCAATTTTACATGGGTCATCGACCAAAACTGTGGGTTTAGAAGAGAGGATAAACGGATTTCAAGACCAATTTTCTGAAATACAAAAGGAGTTGAGAGCCCTTCATGGAAAGGACTTGTTTGGTAAGAGTGCTTCTGAGCTGTGCTTGGTTCCAAATGTCAAGGTCCCACCGAAATTCAAGGTCCCTGATTTTGAAAAGTACAAGGGGGATACTTGTCCTCAGAGTCATCTTATTATGTACGCCAGGAAGATGTCTGCCCAAACTGATAATGATCAACTACTTATTCACTACTTTCAAGACAGTTTGACAGGCGCCGCACTCAAGTGGTATATGGGGTTGGATAGTACGAAGATTCGAACTTTCAATGATCTAGGAGGAGCCTTTGTCAAGCAGTATAAGTATAATGTGGACATGGCGCCCAACCGAGATCAGTTGAGAGCAATGGCACAAAAAGATAAGGAGAATTTCAAAGAATATGCTCAGCGTTGGCGCGAGTTGGCCGCGCAAGTCACACCACCGCTAGAAGAGAAGGAAATGACTAAAATTTTTTTGAAGACCCTTGGTCCTTTCTTTTATAAGAAGATGGTAGCCAGTGCACCCAGTGACTTTACCGAAATGGTCAATATGGGAATGCGTTTAGAAGAAGGTGTTCGCGAAGGAAGATTGGCCAAAGGAGAGAGTGCTCCTAAAAAGTATGGGAGTAGTTTTGTGAAGAAAAAAAAGCAAGGTGTAAATGTCATTCAAAAGGGACAATTCAGAAAGAGGTACATACCACCACACCAAGTTGCAGCGGTATCACCAGTGTTTAATGCTCCGGCTTATCAACTACAGTCTCCGCAACCGTACCAACAACCACAGTCCCCCGTTGCTTAACAACCACAACCTCAGCAAAGTCCACAGTACCCTCAGCATAATCAAGGTCGTGTGTATAGAAAAATAAATTTTGATCTGATCCCGATGACATATGCTGACTTGTTCTCCGCTTTGATTAAAAAGGGTCACATTCAGACAAGAGCTTCACCTTTGGCTCCCGCGAATCCTCCTCCTTCTTATAGGGCTGACAAGTTTTGTCTTTACCATCAGGGTGCTCCAGGACATGATATTGAGAGTTGTTTCGGTTTGAAGATGGATGTCCAGAGCCTCATTAAAAATGGAATCTTGTCTTTTAGGGATTCTAACCCTAATGTACAGAAGAATCCATTACCCCCACATGGTTCGCCCTCTGTCAATATGATTGAAGATTGTTTGGAAAATGATGATCAGGAAGTTTCAGATGAAGAGGCTGAAGAAGTTTGTGTCATAGTACCCCACTTTAAGGAAGTGGAACGTATAGAGATTGTTTACAATAGCAGGAAGCCAACTGTTACTCCTTTGGTAATCAACATGCTTGGACCTGTCCCTTACACTTCTAGTAAGGCTATCCCATACAGGTACAATGCTACTATGCTAGACAATGGAAAAGAAGTGCCTTTGCCCATCATACCTTCCATAGTTAATATTGCAGATGTTGGTAGGGTGACAAGGAGTGGTCGAGTTTACCCAACTATGCCACCGAAAGAAAAAGAAGTTTTGTTCGAACCATCAGGCTCAAAAGATCCAGTTGGGGGGCAATCTGGTGGATCCAATTTATCCAATTCAGATGAATGTTTGAAAGTAATAAAAAAAAGTGAATATAAGGTTGCAGATCAGCTTCTGCAAACCCCGTCGAAGATTTCTGTGCTACAATTGCTGATGAGTTCTGAGGCTTATAGAGAAGCGCTTCAAAAGATTTTGGAACAAACCTATGTCGAGCAGGATGTGACTATGGAACAATTTGATAACATCATTGGTAGTATTATTTCGAGTGATAATCTGAGTTTCAATGAAGATGACCTCCCAGAGGAGGGGAGGAAGCATAACATGGCTTTACATATTTATGTGAATTGCGGGAATGACTCTCTGTCCAGTGTATTGGTCGATACTGGATCTTCTCTAAATGTAATGCCTAGGACTACTTTGTCCAAGTTATCCTATCAAGGACCACCTATGAGGCCAAGCCATGTTATTGTCAAAGCTTTTGATGGGTCAAGGAAAACGGTAATTGGTGAGGTAGATTTGCCCATGACTATCGGATTACAGACTTTTATGATCACATTTCAGGTCATGGACATTCGTGCCGCCTATAGCTGTTTGCTAGGGAGGCCATGGACACATGAAGCTGGAGCAGTTACTTCTACCCTGCATCAGAAGTTGAAATATGCTTTTGAGGGAAAAACAGTTACAATTTGTGGAGAAAGAGCTTTGGTGGTAAGTCACTTGTCATCATTCTCATATGTCGAAGTAGAGGAAGAGGTTGGCATGCAATTTCAAGCTTTGTCTATCATGGGCGAGGGTGTCCGAGAATCTCAGGCATCCATGTCATCATTTAAAGACGCGCAGCGGGTAGTGAACAGTGGTCATCAGACAATGTGGGGAAAGGTGTTTTCTTTACCAGAGAACAAAAATAAGGAAGGTCTCGGTTTCACCAGCAGTTCTGCTCAACAAACCACCAAAAGTCAAGGGTTTCCGCTGATCAATGAAGTGTTCCGTAGTGGAGGAGTCATCCATCATCCTCAGATTAATATTGTGTTAGAAGATGGACTTGAGGGCTACATATCAGATGGTTCTGCAAAGTCCTCCATTACGAAGACTACGAGCCCTATATGGAAGATCCAGGCTATGTTTCTGATGAAATTTACTATACCTTTGGAGTTTATGCCATCACCGAGGAAGATTCAGATGGGGACATCCCAGACTTTGTGACCCCAGGCGTTGTGGTCAAGAATTGGAGTGCGGTTGAAGCTCCTACTGCCATTCATATATCTAAGTAAAGCATTTGTTTTTAAAATTTTTGCTCTGCCCAAGGCGAAACTGCATTTATTAGGGCTTACTTTTAATAATTCCCCTTGCTCTGCCCAAGGCAAAGGTGACTTTGTTGGGCGTGTCTCTTTGGTTTTGCTATCATCAATAAATCACTTTCATTTGCATTTGAGTTTTATATTTATTTACGATGTTGGAAAATAATAAAGTAGCATCTCGCATACACACACTTCCCACTTTACAGAAACTTATTAAAAATCACATCACTTGCGCAGATTGCTACATAAAATACATCCTGGGAATAATGATCCACTGCCTTCTCCAAATTTCGAGTTTCCTGTGTACGAAGTCGAGGACGAAGAAGATGATATTCCAGAAGAAATTTCCAGACTGCTTGAGAAAGAAGAGAAAGCTATCCAGCCTCATCAGGAGCCAGTGGAAGTGATCAATTTGGGATCAGAAGAAATCCGTAGAGAAGTGAAAATTGGAGCTCTGCTCAAACCTGATGTGAAGAAACAGCTGATTGATCTGCTTGGAGAGTTTGTTGATGTGTTTGCTTGGTCATATCAGGATATGCCTGGATTGGACATGGCTATAGCTGAACACCATCTGCCTTTGAAGCCAGAGTGCCCGCCGGTAAAACAGAAGCTCAGAAGGACTCGACCTGACATGGCTCTAAATATTAAGGAAGAGGTACAGAAATAGATTGATGCAGGTTTTCTTGTCACCGCCGAGTATCCGCTATGGTTAGCTAACATTGTACCCGTTCCGAAGAAGGATGGTAAGGTTCGCATGTGTGTAGAATACAGGGATTTGAATAAAGCCAACCCAAAGGATGACTTCCCATTACCTCACATTGACATCTTGGTTGATAGTACCGCGAGGTATGAGGTTTTCTCCTTCATGGATGGTTTTTCAGGTTACAACCAGATTAGAATGGCTCCCGAGGACAGAGAGAAGACGTCATTCATCACGCCCTGGGGCACCTTTTGTTACAAAGTTATGCCGTTTGGATTAAAGAATGCAGGGGCAACATATCAGAGAGCTATGACTACTTTGTTCCATGATATGTTGCATAAAGAGATCGAGGTGTATGTGGATGATATGATAGCTAAGTCGAAGACCAAGGATGATCATGTTAAACACCTGGCTAAGCTATTTGGCCGTTTGAGGGAATACAAGCTCCGTCTGAACCCCAACAAATGCACATTTGGAGTACGATCAGGGAAACTATTGGGTTTTATTATCAGTCAAAGAGGGATTGAAGTGGACCCTGACAAAGTGAAAGCTATCCGGGAAATGCCATCTCCCGCCACCGAGAAACAAGTCAGAGGATTCTTGGGACATTTGAACTATATCTCCAGGTTTATATCCAACATTACTGCTACATGCAAACCTATATTCAAGCTCCTGAGGAAAGAACAAGGGTATGTTTGGACTGAAGATTGTCAAAAGGCCTTTGATAGTATCAAAGAGTATCTGCTTGAACCGCCTATCCTGATACCACCAGTTGAAGGACGACCTTTGATTATGTATTTGACTGTTTTAGAAGATTCGATGGGTTGTGTACTCGGTCAGCGAGATGAAACAGGAAAGCAAGATCATGTCACTTATTATTTGAGCAAGAAATTTACTGACTGCGAAACAAGGTACACTATGTTAGAGAAGACTTGTTGTGCTTTGGCGTGGGCCGCCAAACGTTTGCGCCAGTATATGTTGAATCACACCACTTGGTTGGTTTCAAAGATGGATCCTATCAAGTATATTTTTGAGAAGCCCGCTTTGACTGGGAGAATTGCTAGATGGCAGATGTTGTTATCCGAATATGATATTGAGTACCATACTCAGAAAGCTGTCAGGGGGAGTGTTTTGGCTGATCATTTGGCTCACCAGCCTATTTTGGATTATCAACCCTCAAACGATGAGTTTCCCGATGAAGATGTTATGTTTTTAAAGATGAAAGATTGTGAAGAACCCGTACATGGTGAAGGGCCAGAGCCAGGTTCTCAATAGGGTTTAGTTTTTGATGGAGTTGTCAACGCTCATGGAAAAGGGGTAGGTGCTTTTATTGTGACTCCTCAAGGGACCCACTTCCCATTTACCTCCAGATTAACATTCCAGTGTACTAATAATGAGGATGAGTATGAAGCATGCATTATGGGCCTTGAGGAAGCAATCGACTTGAGAATTAAGAATTTGGATGTGTTTGGTGATTCTGCAGTGGTAATCAACCAAATCACTGGAGAGTGGATAACCCGACATGATAACTTGGTCTCGTACAGAGATTATGCTAGAAGACTATTACTGTTCTTTGATAGGGTTGAGTTTCACCATATCCCTCGTGATGAGAATAGAATGGCAGATGCATTGGCAACTTTGGCCTCGATGATTGTGGTAAACTTTTGGAACGAGTGTCCTCAGATTAAAGTAAAAAGTCTCGACAGACCTGCCTACATCTTTGCACTCGAAGAAGTCGAAGACGGCAAACCCTGGTACCATGACATCGAAGTTTTTCTTAGATCTCAAGAATATCCTTTGGGAGCTTCCAACAAAGATAAGAAAACTTTGAGAAGGTTGGCTGGAAATTTTCTTTTGAGTAACAACGTGTTGTATAAACGGAATTTTGACATGGTCTTGCTGAGATGTGTTGACAAACAAGAAGCGAATACGTTGATGACGGAAATTCACGAAGGATCGTTTGGCACTCATGCCAACGGACATGATATGGCTAAGAAGATTTTAAGGGCTGGTTATTATTGGATCACAATGGAATCAGATTGTTACAAGTTTGCTAGAAAGTGTCACAAGTGTCATATTTACGCAGATAAGATTCACGTACCTCCAACTTTGTTGAATGTTATCTCATCACCATGGCCATTCTCTATGTGGGGAATTGATATGATTGTAATGATAGAGCCAAAAGCGTCTAATGGACACCGATTCATCTTAGTAGCCATTTATTATTTTACCAAGTGGGTCGAGGCGGCTTCCTATGCTAATGTAACTCGACATGTGGTTGTCAAATTTATCAAGAATCAGCTTATTTACCGATATGGTGTGCCAATCAGAATTATTACAGACAACGGTTCCAATTTGAACAACAAGATGATGAGAAAGTTGTGTGAAGAATTCAAGATTGAGCATCATAATTATTCCCCTTACAGACCAAAGATGAATGGGGCTGTTGAAGCCGCCAACAAAAACATTAAGAAGATCATTTAGAAAATGGTTGTTACTTACAAAGATTGGCACGAAATGCTCCCATTCTCCTTGCATGGATATCGTACGATGGTACGCACATCGACTGGGGCAACTCCATTTTCACTTGTCTACGGTATGGAAGCAGTACTCCCGATAGAAGTTGAGATTCCTTCTATGAGGATTTTGGTGGAGGCAAAGTTATCAGAAGCTGAATGGTGCCAGAACAGATATGATCAGTTGAACTTAATCGAAGAAAAGAGAATGGCTGCGCTATGCCATGGACAGTTGTATCAGCAGAAGATGAAGAAGGCATTTGACAAGAAAGTTCAACCCCGCGCATTCAAAGAAGGCGACCTCGTGCTCAAGAAGATTCAGACTTTCCTCACCGACGTCAGAGGAAAATGGGCCCCGAACTATGATGGACCGTACGTGGTAAGAAAGGTCTTGTCAGGAGGTGCTCTGATTTTAGCAACAATGGACGGAGAAGAAATCACTCGCCCTGTGAATACGGATGCTGTCAAGAAGTATTTCGCTTAAGGAAGTTCTCATTCACTTAAGGAGAGCAAGTTGTTATTCCCCTGATGTAATCTCTATTATTTTCCAACACTGTAAAATTTGGGTCACGCCTTTCCGCTGACCACCATTCAATAAAGTTTCTCATTTATCAAAATCTTTTTCTCGATAGCAAAATCCAAATTGATTTAAACTTTTTTCACTACTTCGTGTTTTACTCGGTATATGAATGACAAAGGGATGACCGTGGACGTTTATTTCATCCATGGAGAACGTCAATCGCATGTGTTTCCGCAAGATATTCATTTTATCCAGGGACGAGGTCTGTGGAGATTTAGCTCGAGTGCCTGTCCATCTGAGATGTTTGTTTCACTTCTCCCAGTCCGTCAGCATCCACATAGCATATAAGTAGACAGCATGGCATAGGCATTCTTTTGCATTCTCTATGTTTGTTTTATTCTATCGCTTTGGCTGTAGCCATCCCTAGGTGTTTGGGTGCGTCTTATCCCTCCAATTAGATTTGTCGACCCTAGGCAGAAAAAGCGCGATGCTTCTTTTCCCCATGGAGTTCAATCCTCATGGAAGATGGTTATTTTAGTACAATCCCATTTGAGTTCATACCTCAATGGTCGAGTCGTGCTTGACAGTTTCTTTTCGGCTACTTCCTGAATTGAACTTCGGTTTTTGGCAATTACATCATGGACATCTCCGACCTTTGAATATGGATTAAGTGTGCATTTATTTTGCACTCTATCCCCCGGGGAGGGTATTCATGAAGACAGACATTTCTTCAACAATAGCATCACAGGATTTTCTCGAACATCTACATTCGGACTAAATAATCTCTTTATTTGAGCAACTCGTTTTAATCAGGATCTCATTCAAAATGACAAACGAAATTTTTTTTTACAAAACGGTTCATTTGCCCTCAATGGGTGCTTCAACATTATTGATTCGTCAAATGGCATTGCTTCATAAGCCCACCAGAGAGATTTACCGAAGACATTACAAGGCATTTCTCTTTGTTTGAGAGCTTACAGAATATTTTCCAATTACAATAGAGACATTCCTCAGGATTGATTTCCCCAGTGACTTCATCACGCAAGTTTACTTCTGTCAAGTGACATCTCCCCGAAGAAGCTGAAGAAGTTTATCATATCGGTCTACCTCCATTCGAGAAGACATACATTACAATTCAACCGGCTCACATCTCTTCAGAAAATCCCCGGTGAAGTTTTACAAATTACATCTACATTTACAACTACATTTACAAATTTACAACTACAGCTACAGATTACATCAACAACAATTACATCTACAAGTTCTACAACGAACTGCATCTACATTGACAACAACAATTACATCTACAAGTTCTACAACGAACTGCATCTACATTGACAACAACAATTTACATTTACAGTCTACAATGACATCTACAATCTGCAAAATTTACAACCCCCCTGTGAAGATGCTCTCACGAGTTTTCATCATTACAGGAAGAGACTGAGACCAGCTCGTGGTTCCCATACCATGATGCTCGGGGAAGTTCTACATCAGAGACTGAGACCAGCTCGTGGTTCCCATACCATGATGCTCGGGGAAGTCCTACATCAGAGACTGAGACCAGCTCGTGGTTCCCATACCATGATGCTCGGGGAGGTTCTATATTAGAAACTGAGACCAGCTCGTGGTTCCCATGCCATGACGCTCGGGGAGGTTCTAAATCAGAAACTGAGAACAGCTCGTGGTTCCCATGCCATGACGCTCGGGGAGGTTCTATATCAGAGACTGAGACCAGCTCGTGGTTCCCATGCCATGATGCTCGGGGAGGTTCTACATCAGAGACTGAGACCAGCTCATAGCATCCAGACTATGACGCTCGGGGAGGTCCTATATCAGAGACTGAGACCAGCTCGTGATTCCCATACCATGACGCTCGAGGAGGTTCTACATCAGAGACTGAGACCAGCTCATGGTTCCCATACCATGACGCTCGGGGAGGTTATACACTTTACTATTCCCAGTTGAATTATAAGAAAGGAAGAGAAGAAGAATACAAAAAATGAACTATTGACTCAATCAGAAAAGTTACGATGGTTATTATCGTCGTCTGGATTGCTCCATGTTGATAATAATCTATCCTTCGATCACAAGTTTCTCTTATATTGTCTAAATCGCCATATCCTTGGTGTATGAGTTACTGCTATACTTCTGGAGATTTTCCATTGGTGGTTGTTTCCCGTTCCCGTGGAGTCTCCTTTTGTCGAGCCTGTTCTTCCCGTGTTTTATGTCTGGTTTCTCCCCTGTGATATCTTTTCCTCACAGGACAGTCTGTCTTGCACTTTCATATCATCTCATATCATATGCATTTGGTGGCTTCTTAGGGCCAAAAATTCGTGCTATGTTGGTATTTAAGTCCCTCCTATCTCGTCGAGACGGAGATTTCAATCTCCACATCTCCGGATAGAAGTAACTTAAATAGGGGCATCTGTTGCACCCTAATTTTTGACCTTAAGACTCCACCTCTTTGGGTGTTCTCTTTTGTTTTTTTCACTTTTATGTGTGACTAACAAGTGTGTGCTCTAACATTGATTTCAAGGGTAGATTCTACTTATTCTCACAGCCCAGCCTTTCAGGACATAATCAATGTGATCCAAAGACCCTAAAGTTTCCTACTGGTTTGAGCCTTATAAGATTGACCAACTGGTTCTCCTATGGCACTAGGGTTGGAACGTATTAATGTCACTTTACTCAAGGGTTTCGAAAGCCTCAGTATATATCACGAGGAGAATTGGGGTGTTCCCTCCATTGATGTTGAGTACCATCATTTGGATTTGTATCTTTGTGGTTTGTGCACCATGTCCATCGTCATTTAAATATTTCTCTGTGAGGGTAGAAAAGACTTAAGATCTGATTCATTCAAGTTACTTTTGGCTCATCCTCAAATCTATGAGTCTTGGCAAGCAAAGTTCCATACTCCAACGTGAGATTGTAAATTGTGTTGCTCATGCAAGTTGTAAATGTCAAATACGAAATTGAGCCCAAGATACAAAGTACATATTCGGGGGATGGATCCAAGATTGTGTAAAGTGCCCAAGTTGCAAATTTAAGGAGATTTTATTATTTTTATGAATTTCATAAAGTGGAAACTCAAAATTTGAAGATGCTAGAACTCTACAAGGCCATATCATTTGATTCACAATTTCTACTCCAAGGATATTATGTTCAGAACTTTTATTTCAAAACCATAGGGTATAATAATTATGAGTCATACACAAGTATTGGGCCACAATGGAATTTATATGAAGATTCAAAATGCAAGATTAACATCAATCCTGTTATGTTACATCCCTTACAAGTAATGATATTGCAAGATCTCTTTTGTTACAAGTAGTAAATGTACTAGTTTGACTAAAGTTTTTTCTCAATATAAAGAAGGTGGCAGACACATCCCTCCTAGTACCGTGACCCCTTCATCAAACCACTGTGTAACCCTTGGCCTACCACATGCTGCTTGGATCACCTACAAGAATGCAAACCAAATGGACTTAAAATCAAGATTTCAAAACAGAGTCAATACAAGATTGACTTTTAACTGTGTAATCAATACTTATCACATCACCGGATAAATGAAAAGGCAGGCTCAAGCCACAACCAGCACACTAAGACAGAACGTGGGCATAGAAAACTGCGAGAACTAACATCGAGACTTAACTTACCCCAATATACTCTAGCTTCGGAGTTGGAACATTCTGTTGAGGAACTTGAATCAACCATAAACATTTTAGAGAAAAAGGTGAACGAAATGAATAAGGAGGTAGAAAGACACCTTCCAATTAGTGATTCACTAAAAGTGGAAATCCAATCTGTTAAAGAGAGATTTGTTAGTTGAGAATTCACACCAAAACTCAGATTCAAAAAGCATAAGTGTTCAAACTGGAGAGAAGATGTACTGGAACATCATGATGCATTGGTTCAGATAAGGATTCTTGAAAAAAAAAACAACGTAAATATTAAAGAAAATTGATTTTAAGCTTCGCCCTCAGTTTAAGCTCATCATCGGGCGAAGCTTCGAGCGGCCGAAAGGGTAACAACAAGAGTTGCCGCCAACATCCTACCAAGCGTCGAAGTTATCGTAAATTCGGACAGGCAACATCGGTTTTCTGAACAGTTTCTAACCCATCTCAGAACACCACTGATAAGCTCACACGGCTCAGACCAATAAGCCAGCATCGTCGTTACGCCCTTCTCACCAATAGCACAAGACCGGCAGCCTCCAACTTATGTTCGCCCCTGAAAGAAGTAATGGAAAGTCATCAGTATGTCTCTAACAGCCCAAGTATTCATCATAAAAAATTCAAACAACAGGCATTTATCCGAGGCATCATTCACGAGTGCATTGGTTGCAAGCACGCCTTGGCACGCAAGGATAGAAATTCTTTCGACAAACCGCAACCAGTAGACCCTCACACCTGCAACAGAGCAACTAAAACAAGCCTCTCAAGACAACGACCAACAGGTTCCTGTCACATTGTGTAAGCATCTACAAGTCACCATCTGCGACAACCAATGGCAATTACAAACAAGCATCCACAACAGCAATACAAGAATCAACCATTGCAAATATGGTACAAGGTCCAAGATTGGAAAGTCAAGACAAATGTAGCCCTCAACTTAAATTCATCATCGGGCTAACACTCGAGCGGCCAGGAGGACGATAATCAAGGTCGTCGCCTACTCCTTACCATGCATCGAAAATCAAATAGAAAGCAACTAAGCTTCAAGGGCTCAATACAATGCAAAGCACAACAACATCAAGGCAACAGTATTCGCAAGCATCACCCGCAAGCAAATTCACAACCACAGTAGCATTTTTATTCCCTTCATGGTTCAGACTTATAAGCCATCATTACCCCCTCAAATCTTTCTCAGCACCAAGACTAGGATCGGTAGCCTCCGAACTGCTAGCGGCACCATGAGAGAAAAACAGAATGTCAATACGACAGAGTAGTTCAGCCACAAACATCAGTTGCAAAAATACCAACGGCAGCACGGAAAACATCGGTAGTTCAACATCATAGTAGCTTTTACAAACGACAAGCCACAATATCAATTGTAAGTAAAGCATCTATAACCATAGCGCGATATCAACGATGTCAGCTGCGCACAATGTCAACCATATCAGTTCACTATCTGCACCATTAGCAATACAGAAGAGCGCTATCAACAACAGAGGATCCCGACGTTTAGAGTTTAAAAGGAGATCATATTCTCAGCCCTCAGTTCCCTTCATCATCGGGCAGAAGCTCGAGTATCCGGAAGGACAACAAAAGATTTGCCGTCAACTCCCTACTAGATCGAAAACACCAACGGACATTCGAAGACAAACGTCAACCGTAATTGTCTCAGCTCAGACCGAAATGTCTTCATCACCGCATCAAACCTTTCTCGGCGGAACTGGTCTGACATCATTCGAATTACCAGCACTCTCTGAAAGAAGAAGAAGAAAAGTTAGGGCATGTTCAAAACAGAAAGCCAGATATTGAAGCAAAATTGCACCAGGTAGAACCAAGCCCAAATCATAATGAAATCCATATCAGGATCAGCAAGATAACCGTTAAAGTATATTCCCTAAGAATAAAAGATTTGATTCAGAAAGAGACCAAATCAAATCCCATTTCAATCAAATCACAAAATCATAAGATTTACAAGCTATTATTACAATTCTCGAAAAGGGAAGGTTTTCAACTAGATTGGTCCCAAATTGGAATATTCAAATCAGCAATCAATCAGCATTCAAGGCATTGAATCAAGTTTTAACACAGAAATCCCCCTTCGAGTCTATAAAAGGGAGGGATTCGAAGCAAGGAGGAGAGAACCCGAGCACTACCGAAAAGCACCAGATTCATAACCTAAAAAACAATCGAGGAAGGCAACTTATCTCTCAGACGGTTAAAGCCCTCAGGCCACCACAACCCAAATCCGCGAAGCATCCACCTTCATCATCCTCGGCGCCGCCGTCACTCCTTTGGTAAAACTCCACTGTTTCATAACAATCTTTGAACATCTGATCGTTTTTCTTTGTTGCAGGTTTATAAGGGATTAGAGACGAATCAGAGGGGGGACCGGATGAGAGACATTTGGGATTAGGGTTTTCTCTTCATGATTTTGGGGGAGGCTATCCGTGTTCTTTCTTTTTTTCTTTTTTCTGCTGTTTTGTTATTCTGTGATGTAATCCATTAATCACACATTCACTCCACTAACCAACACACACACACTCACTAAATCACCCTTCTAATCCAATTGTTAACCCTCTAATCAGTTTTTAATTAAGCCGTAACTTTAATCAACTCGTTTATAAGATTAAATAAGTCCCCCTTTTCTTTATAAACTTAAACTAATGTTCTTATTATCAATTAATTAATCCACTTAATTAATTTCTTTATCACCCTTTTTATAAACCAAACAATTTCTTTTCTAAATAATGTTTTATACCTAAATAACTTTACAAATAAATAATAAACGCCTTTTTATATAATTCTTACCTTTTAATTAATAAGTTATACACTCATTTTATATAAAAAAAATAATAACAAAATAACTTTTAAAATAAATAGTAAGTCTTTTTTTTTAATAGTTAAAAAATCCATCCTACTCGTTAACTTTTTTCCTCAAAATTTATGTTAATTAGAATCTATTCTACATAAAATCTAGATATTATCTTAAGTCTAAAATAAGTAGACTTTTACCCAAAACAATTTTCTCTTAAAAACAATTCACCCTTTAAAATATTTTCTCTAAAAATAATTCCATCTAAAATCAATCTCACCAAAATATTTTTCTCATAGAACTAAAATTAGTCCATCTCACTATTAATAATCAATACAACTTTTTCTCCAAAAATCAATCAGTCTCAGTTCAACTCCTCTGCTTATAAAAAACAATCAACGTCGGAAAATACAACCTAATCGTGCACACTCGCATTCACGACACATTCACCTACACCTTAGCGCTTTCATGCGTGTGTATGGCTTTATTTTCCGCAATTTACCTTTTGCAACTTTACATTGTCGTAATTTACATTATCGCATCGCACCCGTCCAAAGGAAAAACCTACACATGAGTCAACACTTGTGTGTAGTGCATCTCATTTACATCATTATCCCCTCGATCCTTGATCCCATTCAAGTTGATCAATTAAGTTAGATCCTACGCTATAGGAAAGACTTTATCTTACAACATAGACAAAACAATACAAACAATCAATTCAAAACAAACAACATTCAAACACATTAGAGAAAGATGTTAATCATCTTAAGTGAGATAGAATCTCCACCCCACAACAATACAATCGACATGTAGGGACTTTGCCTTAAGAGAGATAGAGGCGTACTCGTCAAACAATTTGAGTACTTGAGCCCCTTTCTTAAGACGATGCAAAGACTATTTTCCTACAACTTGTGGCGGTTAAATCTCCCTTAAAATGACAACTCACCTTTTCTCCTATAATCAATCAACCAACTACCCTAAACCCATAGGAAACTTTGACCACAGTCAAAAAACTCCTCAAACCCTTTAGGGGAACTACAAATACTCTGATTCCACTCCCGTAAGGATATGTAGGCATAAGATGCGACATCTTATCGAGTATACTTAGAAATAAACCCCTAGGTCTTTAAACCTTAAGCAGATAAACACTTAGCAATAAACAAACATAAAACAAGAGGTTCCTGTAGGATACTACAGAAACTTAGGATGCTAGCACCTTCCCTAAGTTTAACCAACCCCCGAACCTATAAATCTCCAGCTTGCATTTGCATTGCATTGTGGGAATTTCGATCTTTATCCTTCCTTTAGACAAATCAAAGTTCGGTTGCAAAATGAATTAAAGATTCAAACTAATCAATAGTTTGGTATCCGATTTTCACTGCGACAGAAATGGCGACTTCACTGGGGAATCTCCTAGTGGGTTTCCCTATCTTATTATTTTGTTTATTGCTTTATATATCTGTTTACCTGCTTAAATGTTTATTTTCTCTTGTGTTTATTCTTTTTGGATTATTGTCCTTGAGTGGTGAGATAAAGTTCTACACCTGAACTTGAGAGAAATTAAGATAGGATGGTGATATATTCGAGGAGGCTTATAGGGAGTTGAATCTCGACTAAGTTAAATCGAGAATCCCGCTCAATTGAGGCCCTCTCGAAATAGTACTGTTGAACGAGTAATCGTGAAGACACTTGCTATTTTCGACCTTGGAGCCTATGATATTGAGGACCGTAGTTACCTTAACCCAACTTTGGCCTTTATTAGGATGTAGTGCGAGACTATGAGGGAGTACTTCCGAAATAGTGCTACGCGAAGCTACACTCAAAAGAAGTTCTCTTGAGAATATTATTAATCCTCAAGTAATTGGGAAATTGATAATATCCGAAAGATGGACTGATGATTTCGAGTCCCTTTAGAACCTTGTCCTACAGGTACAATCAAACCTTTAGTCCACATCCTTTGGGGATGGGTATACCCTTTGCTCCATGCTCGTTGTAAACCTAGGGTTCCCCTTTGTTTGTTTATCTTTGTGTCCTTAGGTGAATACTTGTGTTTGTTGCATTCATATAACATCATTCTGCATTGGACTTCATGGGATTTACTTTCGTTTATGAACATTGTAGGTCACCATGACTTCAAATGAAAGACGTACTGTGAAATATACTTTTAAGAGTCCCAAATTGGACGACCTAAAGAAGTTGTGGGGCTCTATCAAGGATCAAGAGGAATTCAAGAACAAATATGGGAAGCTGATATCTTTGTTGGGTCGCTCAGTGAATGAAGGACTTCTTGCCACTCTACTACAGTTTTATGATCCTCTTTATCATTGTTTCACCTTTCTGGATTTTCAGTTGTTACCTACATTGGAAGAGTATTCCTTTTTGGTAGGTCTACCTGTCCTAGAAGTATCTCCTTTTCCCTTATTGGAAAAGGACCCCGATGAGAAAGATATTTCTAAGGCCCTCCGTTTAAAGGTAGCTGACGTCAAAGCCAACCTAGTTACTAAGGATGGAATTCTTGGTTTAAAGACAGGTTTCCTAGTCGAGAAGGCTTTATTCTATGCTGATTATTCTAATAAGGCTCCGTTTGAGGCAATTTTCGCTTTGCTTGTTTATGGGTTATTTCTATTTCCGAGTTTTGAAGGTTTCATCGATCTCAAAGCATTCAAGATCTTTATGAAGAACAACCCAGTGCCAACTCTGTTGGGTAATACATATCACTCTATACATCTCCGAAACCTTCGTGGTGGAGGAATGATTACTTGTTGTGTACCCTTACTTTACAAGTGGTTTATTTCGCACTTGGCAAAGTCGAGCTCTTTTACGAACATTGGCAAAGAGCTTTGGTCTCCGAGGGTTATGGCATTGACCCATTCTGACATTGATTGGTACAACCAAGTGTATGATGGGGTATTAATCATTGATAGTTGTGGTAACTTTGCTAATGTACCATTGCTCAGTTTCGATGGAGGAATCAGCTACAATCCCATTTTAGCTCATCGACAGTTGGGATACCCGTTGAAGGGACCTCCTAAGAGTGCCCATGTAGACGGTATTTTCTTCAACAATGATGTAGAGCTTCGAGGAAAGATTCTGGATGCATGGGGTAGTGTGTACAAGAAGGGGAAGAAAAGTCTAGGAAGGCCTAATTGTGTATCTCTAGAACCGTATCTCCAGTGGGTAAGAGATAGAAATCAAGCTGAGGATGCCTTATTCTCGTCAAGACCCTATACCTCCAAGAAGGGAGCCCACTTATGTCTTTATGTCCGAAACTGAGAAGTTAGAGGTTGCTATGAAGAAGTCGCAACAAGAGTTAGAGTCATGGAAGAACAAGTATCAAGTGTCTGTTGCAGAGATTGACAAACTCCAGAAAGAGAAAGAGGAACTCCAGAAGCAGCTACAGTTAAAGGATGAAGAATTACTCCCCTGCAAGAAGAGGAAAGTCATGGAGGATTTATTTTTCTCTGATCCACAATGCACTATTTGGAAGCTGATCGTGGACAACCTTATCCGTGAGAAGACGCAATTAGAAGAGCAACTCAAGCAGCAGAATGCGAAACTTCTTTAGTGTCTTTACTAGCTTTTATTTAGCTACTTATTTGGGACTTTTAAAAGCAATTATTTGTATTCCGTTTCAAAATTAAATAAAAACGTTTTCTTTTGCCACAATGTTTATAAATAGTTGGGATCCCATGAAGTCTTACTCATCTTGCATTGCATTCTTTCTTTACTCAAGAAACTCAATTTTATTTCGCAGGTATTGTAACCATGGATTTCAAAAGAGAAGTATTGGAGTACACTTTCTAGAGTCCTAACATTGAAAGCTTGAGAGAAATAGCAGACCTCATCAAGAACCGTTATGCCTTCGCAGCAGAATATGGAGAAGTCTTTCGTTTTCTCGAACTCAAGATGAAAGAAGGGTTGTTGGAGACCTTGGTTCAGTTTTATGATCCATTGTACCATTGTTTCACTTTTTCGGATTACCAGTTGATGCCGACGCTAGAAGAGTATTCTGATTTCCTGAGGATGCCCGTGACAACCCGTCCCATATTCACCGGCCAAGAGGACGAACCCAGTCACCAAGAGATTGCAAACGCTACTCATCTCAGTCTAGCAGATGTTCAAGCGCACTTGACCCCCAAGGAAGGAGTCCTTGGATTCCCAGCTGATTTCTTGATCGAAAAGGTCCGTTACCATGCTGAAAGGGAGGAGGTCCTTATCATGGAAGCTACCTTTGCTTTGTTGGTTTATGGGATCTTCTGGTTCCCAAAGGTCGATGATTTTGTTGACATGGATGCAATTAAACTGTTCATACTCAAGAATCTCGTTCCCACCTTGCTAGCTGACACATACTATTCAATCCACTCGAAGAATGTTGAAGGAGGAGGACATATTGTTTGTTGTACCGCTCTGTTGTACTCATGGTTCATTGCTCGCCTAACTCGGCACCCGTCTATTTGGGAAGAGGAAGAATTGCCCCGTTGGTCCGAGATAGTCATGGCCCTTACTCACTCCGACATTGTGTGGTACGACCCTACCTATGGAGGTATATGTATGATCCCATACCACTCATTGGGAGATAAGAATGCATAAGTTACAACCCTGCTCTGGCTCGTCTCCAATTTGGGCATCCCATGGTTGTAGTACCTGACCAGACTTTGTTAGAAGGGATCTTTCTCAAGGAAGGAGAAGACCCAGACCTAAAGACCGTCATAATTTATGCATGGAGATACATCAATAAGGAAGGAAAAGCTGCTTTAGGATACCCCAATTGTGCTGTCTCTGAGGAATATCTACATTGGGTGCGAGAAAGAGCTCTCAACCTCAAAATGTCGTTCCCTTTCCATGAACCTATGGTATTGGCTTTTCACGATCCAGATTGGTTTGACGTGAGCGAAGTAGATCAGTTGAAGGCTGCCTTGGATGAGGCTCAGAAGCTGAAGGCCGCTTGGAAGAACAAGTTTTTCACACTCAAGGTAGAGAGAGAGAAGTCCCAGAGGATGCCAGAAGTAGAACTTGCAAGGAAGAGGAAGGCGCGAGAGGATTTATTTTTCTCTCACACCTCTTCAAGAGTTGTCACCAGTAATGATCTTCCCCCAGCAGCTATGGCCTGGAAGGAATGTGTCGATCGACTCATCAGTGAGAAGGCCGAGTTGCAAGAACATGTCAATCAGTTAGAAGAAGAGCTTCGCGCACAAAAGGAGCATAAGGAGTAGATCTCCGAGCTTCTCTTTTGCTTTTGGTTCGATGTAATAAACTCTTAAAAGAGTACTCTATTTTGTAATGCTTCGACAATCAAATTAAAATAAGTTTTTTTTTCCAACGTTACAATACCAAAACAATTTGAGTTTCTTGAAGTTTCATACTAATTTGCATTTTGCATAAGCATAGCATCGTTTGCATTCCAGGGTCTCACTCTTGCTTCATCTCCGCAGACAAGCTGAATCACCGATACAACACTCGAGCTAGTCAACGCCAGAAGATGGATCAACTAGAACAAGAGAACAGAGTGCTCCGTGATGAAGTTGTCGTTATGAAAGAAAGTTTGGAGAGGTTGAATGGTCTAGTGGAAGCTTTGTCCATTCAGGCCTCGATCAACAACCAAGAAGTTCCAAGGACTGTTATATCCGAAGTAGTATTAGCACCGATTCCAGTGGTGTCTACTATTGCGGAAGTAGCCTACAGCATGCCGCCAGGTTTCCCGTGGGGGATGCCTCCTTATTTCACTCCGGCTGGTTATCGTCCACCTGTTCCCGAGGTTCCTGTCGTAACCACTGTTCAAGCCGTTCCTGCAATTACTGCTGTCATGACTACCGCGTCTCCACATGTGAACGTTATTCCGTATATTCTGGATGAACCAATTTTACATGGGTCACCGACCAAAAGTGTGGGTTTAGAAGAGAGGATAGACGGATTTCAAGACCAATATTCTGAAATACAAAAGGAGTTGAGAGCCCTTCGTGGAAAGGACTTGTTTGGTAAGAGTGCTTCTGAGCTGTGCTTGGTTCCAAATGTCAAGGTCCCACCGAAATTCAAGGTCCCTGATTTTGAAAAGTACAAGGGGGATACTTGTCCTCAGAGTCATCTTATTATGTACGCCAGGAAGATGTCTGCCCAAACTGATAATGATCAACTACTTATTCACTACTTTCAAGACAATTTGACAGGCGCCGCACTCAAGTGGTATATGGGGTTGGATAGTACGAAGATTCGAACTTTCAATGATCTAGGAGGAGCCTTTGTCAAGCAGTATAAGTACAATGTGGACATGGCGCCCGACTGAGATCAGTTGAGAGTAATAGCACAAAAAGATAAGGAGAATTTCAAAGAATATGCTCGCGTTGGCGCGAGTTAGCCGTGCAAGTCACACCATCGCTAGAAGAGAAGGAAATGACTAAAAATTTTCTGAAGACCCTTGGTCCTTTCTTTTATAAGAAGATGGTAGCCAGTGCACCCAGTGACTTTACTGAAATGGTCAATATGGGAATGCGTTTAGAAGAAGGTGTTCGCGAAGGAAGATTGGCCAAAGGAGAGAGTGCTCCTAAAAAGTATGGGAGTAGTTTTGTGAAGAAAAAAGAGCAAGGTGTAAATGCCATTCAAATGGGACAATTCAGAAAGAGGTACATACCACCACACCAAGTTGCAGCGGTATCTGTCGCTTCCGCGAAAATAAGGTGCCGGCAAAACAGAAGAGTCGCCACCTTTTGTTATTTATCCCTCGGAACGGGAAAGGAAACGATCGGAAAAACCTGACGAAAAGGTATAAGACAAGGTCATCGCAACCATTGTCTGGGTTCGGGAGTCGATTACGCAAGGGGAAGGTATTAGCACCCCTTACGTCCGTCGTACTCGACGGGATCCACGCTTGTTGTGTTTACTGGACGAGTTGGTTTATCTATTTACCTATCAAGGCTGGCTTAAACAGAAAAGAAAATGACTCGGCAAAGCGTCGCACTTTATGCCTACATATTCTCATCAGAGAATGAGAAATCAGAGTCAACGTAGTTCGACCTACTACGGGTTACGGGGAAGGTGGCTCGCCAATACGTCAGTATTGTGCCTACGTACTCTCAACGGGTATGAGAGATCAGAGCTTACGTAGTTCGGGATAATACGGATTACGGGGATTCAGATTCATCTGTTTTATCGAGTAGGGTTAAACAGCAGTTCCAGCAGTTAGGGGCAAAGCCTGTTTGCGTTGGCGCTGAAGTTTAACGACACTCTTTTCTTCAGAAAAGCTTTCCTTTGAATTATGGGCCCACGGGGCAAAAAGGTTTGAAGTTTGTTTTCTGTCTTTTACGAAAGAAGTGTTTTTTATTGTGTTTGCAATTTCAATCGCACTAAAGACTATGACCTGAGAGTGAATGCGTCGCATGTCACCCAAAGGGTGCCATACTAAACATCCAGACTGTTGAAAAGAAACTCTCCAACAATCCTTTCTCAGATAACTTAAGGCTCGTGACGTACGAAAAAAATCATTCATGATTACTGTATTTTAATTTGTTTGAGATGAGAAGAGAGAACATGCTCAACTAAAGGGAAACTATCAAGTCCTATTGTTGTCATGCCAAGGATTCATCCTATAGTTGAGGTTTGAGACAGGGAACTCCTAGAAGTTATCATGCATAGGTTTCAACCTAAAGTTCTAATCATCACTTCCTTATCAAAGGAAATGAGATTCCTAGGGGATCATGTCAATGATACACAGAAACAGGTAAAGCATCAGCTTAAACAGTAAATAGTAAACGACTGTAAAATGCATGCAATGCAAGTGAGGGAGGAAATGTGTGTGGGACAGCAGCCTCCACAAGCTCATCTCAACCTCAAGCCAGATATGAATAATTGTAATCATACAGAAGAAATACCATGCCATCAAGCAAGATAGAATAACAACTGCAATCATACAGTAAAAATAACATGCTATCAAGCAAAATAAACCACATGGGCAAGGGAGCTGGACTCTACCGAATACCCACAAGCAAAGCCATACAGTAACAATACAAGCAGAGGGAGCAACTTAACCTCTAGTGCAATCATGCTCCTAGCTCAAAGTCAGTCTAGATATGAACTTATTCTAATGCATCAAGCAAGTCAAACAAGTCACAGCAATACAGAAAAGAAAACAGACAAGGAAGAAAGCAGATCAACCCCTCTTTCAATTCCAAGCTTCAGCTCTTCTAACAGCAATCCAGTCTTCAGACTTCAAGCACCCTTCAAGTCTATCATCCTCCATGACAAGTATCAACTTTTTTCTCCAAGGTTTCAATCCATCAAACCCAAGTATCAACTTGCTCTCTCTTCTCCAAGCTTCAGCTCTTCAGTTAATTCCACCTTCAGGCTTCACTCTTAACTACAAGTATCAACTTGATTCCTTCAGGCCCTCCAAGCATCAATGTAAGTATCAACTCATCCTTTATTCCTCAAGCTTCATTGGATCTCCAAGCTCTACACTCAATCTCAATTGAATCCTCTTCATAAGTATCAACTTAGTCTTCAAGCTTTAACTCTCTTTGCTTTTCCAGTATCAACTGGGTCTTCCTCAGCTACAAGCTTCAGCTTCTCAGAGTAATCTTCAATCACATGGAAGTGTCAGCTTCATCCTTCAATTCTTTGAGCCTCAGCTTTTCACTCCATCTCCATTGGATCTTCAAGTATCAACTTGGTCTTCTTGCTCTTCAAGCTTCAGCTGCAGTGGCAATGCTCAAGGAATCATCCTCTTCCACACTCTTCAATGAAGTTCTCATCTTCAAACTCAAGTCCAACATCTTTCAAGATACTCAAACCATAAGACAATTGATTTAACAGCATGAGTGGAAATGATAAACAGCTTATTGACAACCAAAGGAAGCCTGTAAGGGTTCATCATTATGAGAGACTGGTTCCCTCAAAGTTCTACTTCCCAGATAAAGCCACTCATCCCTCCAAAGGAGGGATGTGAATATCTTAGAAGGAATTTTAGTCATTGGGAGGAATGGAAGCACAAGATGCTTTCCACATTTGTGAAAGAAGTCATTCTAGTTCTAAGGCTCTCCCTATGTCTCCTACCTCCTAAATCTTCATCAGACACCTTCAGGCACAAGCAACTCCCAAGCTCCAAGCAACTTCAATCATCCTCACCTTGTCTTCAACTTGTCTTCAACTTGTCTTCAATCTCAACCAAAGGCAGACAAAACAAAAACCCTAATCTAAGGGGACTAAGGAAGTTAAACTACTTGAATTAGCAAGTTAGGATCACCTAAAACCTAGTACTAAAGTTAGTCCTAACTAAAATACTAAAACCAATTGTAAAATCCTACAAAAATAACTATGGGAACCTAGGTCAATCATGACTCTACCACATTAATTTCAGAGATCAAATCATCAAATTAGACCTAGAAATAAATTCTACATTATGAGGTACTAAACCTAAACCCTAAAAAGAAGCACCTAAATATCAATCTAGAAAGCACACCTATTTTCATCACAAAAATGTGAGAAAAATGCTATGGGAGCATACATATCTAACCTAATCACACACAAAAAATTAGGATCAAAATCATCAACACATGATCACACAAAATTATGTATCAAACATAACCATTTTAATATCAATTAAAATGTAAAATTCCCATAAAATCCGGAAATACATGAAATGAAAATATTTTTTATCTAAAAAATACTAGACTCAATCATGAGTAAAATGCAAAAAGAATGGGATTAATTGGATTAATTTTCAATTTTATATGATTTTTCCAAGAACCATGAATAAAATGAAAAAAAATAATGAAAATCAAATTAAAATAAACACACGCTTCAGGGGGTGGGGATATCAGTTAATTCACTAAGCCCAGAACCACTGATTAAATGAAACGGTGTGTTTCATAATCAGAATTCCTTCACAAGCTGAAATCAAAATGTGGCCGTTGGATCACTCGCTCAGTCAAAGTCCAACCCCCATCCAATGGCTCTAGGGTCATCTTCTACCTTTTGAACCTCTGAACTTCGCGCCCAGCTCCGGCCACCACCGGTGGTGCTCCGGTCACCATTCCACAATCCTAGTTCATCATAGAGTCCACCATAGGCCACGATCCCTTAATGAAACATGTCCCAAATTCCCTCACGAGTTCATTCATGCCCTTAGTTCTTTCTGAAACCTCAAGATTCACCATATCCAACTCTCAACCGAAAATGGTAATACCCTAAATTGGTCACTAATTCTCAAATTAATGGTCTGAAATCAATCCTACACCGTTCTACAATGCATCTAACACCTTAATTCATCTTGATTCTACCTAATTCATGCTAGAGGAAGAAAGTCACTAACCTGAAAATCTTGGATGAACAGATGCACTAAACCTTCAATTCAAACTCTCCAACCTTCCAGACACGATCAATGGATCCTCTCCTTGCTTCTGTATGCAAAAGAACCGGTTGAAAGCTCCTGAATCTTGAAATCCGATGGTTAGTTGCAGGTGGAAAAATTCAATTGCTCCTACATGATTCAGCCACGAATTCTCTTGGATTATGATCTGGAATCACTCCTTAGCATCCATGGAAGACGTTTCAATCAAGAAAATGGATGGAAAGTGAAGAATTTGATGAAACCGAATCCAATTGCAAGCCAAGAAATCTCAATCTCAATCTATGCTCTCTCCTTCAATCATCACCAACCCTTGCATTGGATCACCTCTTCTCAATATATAGATGATGTATGAGTGATCTAGAACCTTCTAGATCCTTCTAATGAGAGTTTCAACTTCTCATGTCATGAGATTTTCAACCATATGCCATGCTATGCATAATGCTGCAAACAGCTTGGAACCAATCTCATTTACTTCCAATTTCTCCCCTAGTGACATTTTGAAAGTGTTTAGCTTGCAAAGGGCCTTGCTCATGCCTTGATTCTATGTTTTGCACATGTTACTTATGATGTAAGTAATCACTTTTCAAAGCAAGTCCACCAATTGAGTTTCAATTCAAAAATGTGGCTAAACCAATGTTCTTAGAATGTTTTATAGAGTCAAAATGATATATTACATGCCATGGTTTGGATGTGTTGGTTGAAAATATCAATTTCCAACTTTGATTCATTTAACTTATACCCTTATTTTAGGTCATTTTTGCAACTTTGAGCCACAAGCATTTCCATCATCTCATAACCTCCTTACTAGCCTTAAAACATCATTTTGAACAAGTTTTATGTTGAACATTTTTCCATTTGAAGCTTGGAAATAGGAGTTATGGCCTTATACTTGAAATGACCTGTAATCTCCAAATGACCAAAATGCCCTTGACTTGTCAAAGCCATAACTTGAGTTCTACAAATCCTATCAAGGACTTCTAGTACTCTATAGAAAGATAAGAGGATAAGGAACAACACTCATGTTGACCAAAAGTTCATAGGAATCATCCTTCTTGGTCAAAAGTTTGATGCAAGTTGGGTAACTTTCAAGCCCCCAGATTCACATACCTCAAATGACCTATAACTTGTCAAAGTCATAACTTGAGTTCTACAAATCCTATCAAGGACTTCTAGTACTCAAATTAAATCTAAGAACAATCTCTACAACATTCATTTTGGGGGAAAGATGAGATAACAATCACATCTTGGGCTAAACTGCCTTGAAGATAGGGATCAAACTAGGGGATTTTACACTATCAAGCCTTAGAAACCCTAGCTTGAAACTTCTCAAACTCTTCAATCATGATGAGTTGACCTTGGAATCATCCTTATAACATCTCAATGTGTCAATCCATGATCACATGGCCCTTGAATTAGGTCTCAACCTTGTCCAAATCATCAGTTGACCTAGGGTTTACCCAGTCAAACCCTAATTACACCACTCATGGTTAAGGCTTCTTAATCTTGCACAATGACCTGTCTAGGCTTCATGATGACGTTCAAACCTTCTCATGAGCTCTCTCAAGACCTCAAGTCCATCTTCTTGGCTTCAGAATCATCTGAGGACTCCCACAACTTTCAAGTTAGGAGGCACACACCCTCTTGGCTTCAACCATTCTCTCTGAGGATCTTTTGACTTCTCTAACAAAGATATCTACCCTTGAACACTTGAATAACCTTCTTGGCTAGCTTCAAAGTCTTGTATAGCTCTTGATTGGTAATCATACCTCTTGATCTCCTGCATACATGTCAATGAAATGCAAATGATAATGCTAATGTGAATGAAATGAAACACAAGCTAGGTAAAGAAATGTTGGTCAAATTTTGGGGTGCAATAGCTGCCCCTATTCAAACGGCTTGAACCTGACTGGGTGAGAAGAGAACGGCTCTCAACCAATCAAGCTGAGGATGCCTTATTCTCGTCAAGACCCTATACCTCCAAGAAGGGAGCCCACTTATGTCTTTATGTCCGAAACTGAGAAGTTAGAGGTTGCTATGAAGAAGTCGCAACAAGAGTTAGAGTCATGGAAGAACAAGTATCAAGTGTCTGTTGCAGAGATTGACAAACTCCAGAAAGAGAAAAAGGAACTCCAGAAGCAGCTACAGTTAAAGGATGAAGAATTACTCCCCTGCAAGAAGAGGAAAGTCATGGAGGATTTATTTTTCTCTGATCCATAATGCACTATTTGGAAGCTGATCGTGGACAACCTTATCCGTGAGAAGACGCAATTAGAAGAGCAACTCAAGCAGCAGAATGCGAAACTTCTTTAGTGTCTTTACTAGCTTTTATTTAGCTACTTATTTGGGACTTTTAAAAGCAATTATTTGTATTCCGTTTCAAAATTAAATAAAAACGTTTTCTTTTGCCACAATGTTTATAAATAGTTGGGATCCCATGAAGTCTTACTCATCTTGCATTGCATTCTTTCTTTACTCAAGAAACTCAATTTTATTTCGCAGGTATTGTAACCATGGATTTCAAAAGAGAAGTATTGGAGTACACTTTCCAGAGTCCTAACATTGAAAGCTTGAGAGAAATAGCAGACCTCATCAAGAACCGTTATGCCTTCGCAGCAGAATATGGAGAAGTCTTTCGTTTTCTCGAACTCAAGATGAAAGAAGGGTTGTTGGAGACCTTGGTTCAGTTTTATGATCCATTGTACCATTGTTTCACTTTTTCGGATTACCAGTTGATGCCGACGCTAGAAGAGTATTCTGATTTCCTGAGGATGCCCGTGACAACCCGTCCCATATTCACCGGCCAAGAGGACGAACCCAGTCACCAAGAGATTGCAAACGCTACTCATCTCAGTCTAGCAGATGTTCAAGCGCACTTGACCCCCAAGGAAGGAGTCCTTGGATTCCCAGCTGATTTCTTGATCGAAAAGGTCCGTTACCATGCTGAAAGGGAGGAGGTCCTTATCATGGAAGCTACCTTTGCTTTGTTGGTTTATGGGATCTTCTGGTTCCCAAAGGTCGATGATTTTGTTGACATGGATGCAATTAAACTGTTCATACTCAAGAATCTCGTTCCCACCTTGCTAGCTGACACATACTATTCAATCCACTCGAAGAATGTTGAAGGAGGAGGACATATTGTTTGTTGTACCGCTCTGTTGTACTCATGGTTCATTGCTCGCCTAACTCGGCACCCGTCTATTTGGGAAGAGGAAGAATTGCCCCGTTGGTCCGAGATAGTCATGGCCCTTACTCACTCCGACATTGTGTGGTACGACCCTACCTATGGAGGTATATGTATGATCCCATACCACTCATTGGGAGATAAGAATGCATAAGTTACAACCCTGCTCTGGCTCGTCTCCAATTTGGGCATCCCATGGTTGAAGTACCTGACCAGACTTTGTTAGAAGGGATCTTTCTCAAGGAAGGAGAAGACCCAGACCTAAAGACCGTCATAATTTATGCATGGAGATACATCAATAAGGAAGGAAAAGCTGCTTTAGGATACCCCAATTGTGCTGTCTCTGAGGAATATCTACATTGGGTGCGAGAAAGAGCTCTCAACCTCAAAATGTCGTTCCCTTTCCATGAACCTATGGTATTGGCTTTTCACGATCCAGATTGGTTTGACGTGAGCGAAGTAGATCAGTTGAAGGCTGCCTTGGATGAGGCTCAGAAGCTGAAGGCCGCTTGGAAGAACAAGTTTTTCACACTCAAGGTAGAGAGAGAGAAGTCCCAGAGGATGCCAGAAGTAGAACTTGCAAGGAAGAGGAAGGCGCGAGAGGATTTATTTTTCTCTCACACCTCTTCAAGAGTTGTCACCAGTAATGATCTTCCCCCAGCAGCTATGGCCTGGAAGGAATGTGTCGATCGACTCATCAGTGAGAAGGCCGAGTTGCAAGAACATGTCAATCAGTTAGAAGAAGAGCTTCGCGCACAAAAGGAGCATAAGGAGTAGATCTCCGAGCTTCTCTTTTGCTTTTGGTTCGATGTAATAAACTCTTAAAAGAGTACTCTATTTTGTAATGCTTCGACAATCAAATTAAAATAAGTTTTTTTTTCCAACGTTACAATACCAAAACAATTTGAGTTTCTTGAAGTTTCATACTAATTTGCATTTTGCATAAGCATAGCATCGTTTGCATTCCAGGGTCTCACTCTTGCTTCATCTCCGCAGACAAGCTGAATCACCGATACAACACTCGAGCTAGTCAACGCCAGAAGATGGATCAACTAGAACAAGAGAACAGAGTGCTCCGTGATGAAGTTGTCGTTATGAAAGAAAGTTTGGAGAGGTTGAATGGTCTAGTGGAAGCTTTGTCCATTCAGGCCTCGATCAACAACCAAGAAGTTCCAAGGACTGTTATATCCGAAGTAGTATTAGCACCGATCCCAGTGGTGTCTACTATTGCGGAAGTAGCCTACATCATGCCGCCAGGTTTCCCGTGGGGGATGCCTCCTTATTTCACTCCGGCTGGTTATCGTCCACCTGTTCCCGAGGTTCCTGTCGCAACCACTGTTCAAGCCGTTCCTGCAATTACTGCTGTCATGACTACCGCGTCTCCACATGTGAACGTTATTCCGTATATTCTGGATGAACCAATTTTACATGGGTCACCGACCAAAAGTGTGGGTTTAGAAGAGAGGATAGACGGATTTCAAGACCAATATTCTGAAATACAAAAGGAGTTGAGAGCCCTTCGTGGAAAGGACTTGTTTGGTAAGAGTGCTTCTGAGCTGTGCTTGGTTCCAAATGTCAAGGTCCCACCGAAATTCAAGGTCCCTGATTTTGAAAAGTACAAGGGGGATACTTGTCCTCAGAGTCATCTTATTATGTACGCCAGGAAGATGTCTGCCCAAACTGATAATGATCAACTACTTATTCACTACTTTCAAGACATTTTGACAGGCGCCGCACTCAAGTGGTATATGGGGTTGGATAGTACGAAGATTCGAACTTTCAATGATCTAGGAGGAGCCTTTGTCAAGCAGTATAAGTACAATGTGGACATGGCGCCCGACTGAGATCAGTTGAGAGTAATAGCACAGAAAGATAAGGAGAATTTCAAAGAATATGCTCGCGTTGGCGCGAGTTAGCCGCGCAAGTCACACCACCGCTAGAAGAGAAGGAAATGACTAAAAATTTTCTGAAGACCCTTGGTCCTTTCTTTTATAAGAAGATGGTATCCAGTGCACCCAGTGACTTTACCGAAATGGTCAATATGGGAATGCGTTTAGAAGAAGGTGTTCGCGAAGGAAGATTAGCCAAAGGAGAGAGTGCTCCTAAAAAGTATGGGAGTAGTTTTGTGAAGAAAAAAGAGCAAGGTGTAAATGCCATTCAAAAGGGACAATTCAGAAAGAGGTACATACCACCACACCAAGTTGCAGCGGTATCTGTCGCTTCCGCGAAAATAAGGTGTCGGCAAAACAGAAGAGTCGCCACCTTTTGTTATTTATCCCTCGGAACGGGAAAGGAAACGATCGGAAAAACCTGACGAAAAGGTATAAGACAAGGTCATCGCAACCATTGTCTGGGTTCGGGAGTCGGTTACGCAAGGGGAAGGTATTAGCACCCCTCACGTTCGTCGTACTCGACGGGATCCATGCTTGTTGTGTTTACTGGACGAGTTGGTTTATCTATCTACCTATCAAGGCTGGCTTAAACAGAAAAGAAAATGACTCGGCAAAGCGTCGCACTTTATGCCTACATATTCTCATCAGAGAATGAGAAATCAGAGTCAACGTAGTTCGACCTACTACGGGTTACGGGGAAGGTGGCTCGCCAATACGTCAGTATTGTGCCTACGTACTCTCAACGGGTATGAGAGATCAGAGCTTACGTAGTTCGGGATAATACGGATTACGGGGATTCAGATTCATCTGTTTTATCGAGTAGGGTTAAACAGCAGTTCCAGCAGTTAGGGGCAAAGCCTGTTTGCGTTGGCGCTGAAGTTTAACGACACTCTTTTCTTCAGAAAAGCTTTCCTTTGAATTATGGGCCCACGGGGCAAAAAGGTTTGAAGTTTGTTTTCTGTCTTTTACGAAAAAAGTGTTTTTTATTGTGTTTGCAATTTCAATCGCACTAAAGACTATGACCTGAGAGTGAATGCGTCGCATGTCACCCAAAGGGTGCCATACTAAATATCCAGACTGTTGAAAAGAAACTCTCCAACAATCCTTTCTCAGATAGCTTAAGGCTCGTGACGTACGAAAAAAATCATTCATGATTACTGTATTTTAATTTGTTTGAGATGAGAAGAGAGAACATGCTCAACTAAAGGGAAACTATCAAGTCCTATTGTTGTCATGCCAAGGATTCATCCTATAGTTGAGGTTTGAGACAGGGAACTCCTAGAAGTTATCATGCATAGGTTTCAACCTAAAGTTCTAATCATCACTTCCTTATCAAAGGAAATGAGATTCCTAGGGGATCATGTCAATGATACACAGAAACAGGTAAAGCATCAGCTTAAACAGTAAATAGTAAACGACTGTAAAATGCATGCAATGCAAGTGAGGGAGGAAATGTGTGTGGGGCAGCAGCCTCCACAAGCTCATCTCAACCTCAAGCCAGATATGAATAACTGTAATCATACAGAAGAAATACCATGCCATCAAGCAAGATAGAATAACAACTGCAATCATACAGTAAAAATAACATGCTATCAAGCAAAATAAACCACATGGGCAAGGGAGCTGGACTCTACCGAATACCCACAAGCAAAGCCATACAGTAACAATACAAGCAGAGGGAGCAACTCAACCTCTAGTGCAATCATGCTCCTAGCTCAAAGTCAGTCTAGATATGAACTTATTCTAATGCATCAAGCAAGTCAAACAAGTCACAGCAATACAGAAAAGAAAACAGACAAGGAAGAAAGCAGATCAACCCCTCTTTCAATTCCAAGCTTCAGCTCTTCTAACAGCAATCCAGTCTTCAGACTTCAAGCACCCTTCAAGTCTATCATCCTCCATGACAAGTATCAACTTGTTTCTCCAAGGTTTCAATCCATCAAACCCAAGTATCAACTTGCTCTCTCTTCTCCAAGCTTCAGCTCTTCAGTTAATTCCACCTTCAGGCTTCACTCTTAACTACAAGTATCAACTTGATTCCTTCAGGCCCTCCAAGCATCAATGTAAGTATCAACTCATCCTTTATTCCTCAAGCTTCATTGGATCTCCAAGCTCTACACTCAATCTCAATTGAATCCTCTTCATAAGTATCAACTTAGTCTTCAAGCTTCAACTCTCTTTGCTTTTCCAGTATCAACTGGGTCTTCCTCAGCTACAAGCTTCAGCTTCTCAGAGTAATCTTCAATCACATGGAAGTGTCAGCTTCATCCTTCAATTCTTTGAGCCTCAGCTTTTCACTCCATCTCCATTGGATCTTCAAGTATCAACTTGGTCTTCTTGCTCTTCAAGCTTCAGCTGCAGTGGCAATGCTCAAGGAATCATCCTCTTCCACACTCTTCAATGAAGTTCTCATCTTCAAACTCAAGTCCAACATCTTTCAAGATACTCAAACCATAAGACAATTGATTTAACAACATGAGTGGAAATGATAAACAGCTTATTGACAACCAAAGGAAGCCTGTAAGGGTTCATCATTATGAGAGACTGGTTCCCTCAAAGTTCTACTTCCCAGATAAAGCCACTCATCCCTCCAAAGGAGGGATGTGAATATCTTAGAAGGAATTTTAGTCATTGGGAGGAATGGAAGCACAAGATGCTTTCCACGTTTGTGAAAGAAGTCATTCTAGTTCTAAGGCTCTCCCTATGTCTCCTACCTCCTAAATCTTCATCAGACACCTTCAGGCACAAGCAACTCCCAAGCTCCAAGCAACTTCAATCATCCTCACATTGTCTTCAACTTGTCTTCAACTTGTCTTCAATCTCAACCAAAGGCAGACAAAACAAAAACCCTAATCTAAGGGGACTAAGGAAGTTAAACTAGTTGAATTAGCAAGTTAGGATCACCTAAAACCTAGTACTAAAGTTAGTCCTAACTAAAATACTAAAACCAATTGTAAAATCCTACAAAAATAACTATGGGAACCTAGGTCAATCATGACTCTACCACATTAATTTCAGAGATCAAATCATCAAATTAGACCTAGAAATAAATTCTACATTATGAGGTACTAAACCTAAACCCTAAAAAGAAGCACCTAAATATCAATCTAGAAAGCACACCTATTTTCATCACAAAAATGTGATAAAAATGCTATGGGAGCATACATATCTAACCTAATCACACACAAAAAATTAGGATCAAAATCATCAACACATGATCACACAAAATTCCACAAAATTATGTATCAAACATAACCATTTTAATATCAATTAAAATGTAAAATTCCCATAAAATCCGGAAATACATGAAATGAAAATATTTTTTATCTAAATAATAATAGACTCAATCATGAGTAAAATTAAAAAAGAATGGGATTAATTGGATTAATTTTCAATTTTATATGATTTTTCCAAGAACCATGAATAAAATGAAAAAAATAATGAAAATCAAATTAAAATAAACACACGCTTCAGGGGGTGGGGATATCAGTTAATTCACTAAGCCCAGAACCACTGATTAAATGAAACGGTGTGTTTCATAATCAGAATTCCTTCACAAGCTGAAATCAAAATGTGGTCGTTGGATTACCCGCTCAGTCAAAGTCCAACCCCCATCCAATGGCTCTAGGGTCATCTTCTACCTTTTGAACCTCTGAACTTCGCGCCCAGCTCCGGCCACTACCGGTGGTGCTCCGGTCACCATTCCACAACCCTAGTTCATCATAGAGTCCACCATAGGCCACGATCCCTTAATGAAACATGTCCCAAATTCCCTCACGAGTTCATTCATGCCCTTAGTTCTTTCTGAAACCTCAAGATTCACCATATCCAACTCTCAACCGAAAATGGTAATACCCTAAATTGGTCACTAATTCTCAAATTAATGGTCTGAAATCAATCCTACACCGTTCTACAATGCATCTAACACCTTAATTCATCTTGATTCTACCTAATTCATGCTAGAGGAAGAAAGTCACTAACCTGAAAATCTTGGATGAACAGATGCACTAAACCTTCAATTCAAACTCTCCAACCTTCCAGACACGATCAATGGATCCTCTCCTTGCTTCTGTATGCAAAAGAACCGGTTGAAAGCTCCTGAATCTTGAAATCCGATGGTGAGTTGCAGGTGGAAAAATTCAATTTCTCCTACACGATTCAGCCACGAATTCTCTTGGATTATGATCTGGAATCACTCCTTAGCATCCATGGAAGACGTTTCAATCAAGAAAATGGATGGAAAGTGAAGAATTTGGTGAAACCGAATCCAATTGCAAGCCAAGAAATCTCAATCTCAATCTATGCTCTCTCCTTCAATCATCACCAACCCTTGCATTGGATCACCTCTTCTCAATATATAGATGATGTATGAGTGATCTAGAACCTTCTAGATCCTTCTAATGAGAGTTTCAACTTCTCATGTCATGAGATTTTCAACCATATGCCATGCTATGCATAATGCTGCAAACAGCTTGGAACCAATCTCATTTACTTCCAATTTCTCCCCTAGTGACATTTTGAAAGTGTTTAGCTTGCAAAGGGCCTTGCTCATGCCTTGATTCTATGTTTTGCACATGTTACTTATGATGTAAGTAATCACTTTTCAAAGCAAGTCCACCAATTGAGTTTCAATTTAAAAATGTGGCTAAACCAATGTTCTTAGAATGTTTTATAGAGTCAAAATGATATATTACATGCCATGGTTTGGATGTGTAGGTTGAAAATATCAATTTCCAACTTTGATTCATTTAACTTATACCCTTATTTTAGGTCATTTTTGCAACTTTGAGCCACAAGCATTTCCATCATCTCATGACCTCCTTACTAGCCTTAAAACATCATTTTGAACAAGTTTGATGTTGAACATTTTTCCATTTGAAGCTTGGAAATAAGAGTTATGGCCTTATACTTGAAATGACCTGTAATCTCCAAATGACCAAAATGCCCTTGACTTGTCAAAGCCATAACTTGAGTTCTACAAATCCTATCAAGGACTTCTAGTACTCTATAGAAAGATAAGAGGATAAGGAACAACACTCATGTTGACCAAAAGTTCATAGGAATCATCCTTCTTGGTCAAAAGTTTGATGCAAGTTGGGTAACTTTCAAGCCCCCAGATTCACATACCTCAAATGACCTATAACTTGTCAAAGTCATAACTTGAGTTCTACAAATCCTATCAAGGACTTCTAGTACTCAAATTAAAACTAAGAACAATCTATACAACATTCATGTTGGGGGAAAGATGAGATGACAATCACATCTTGGGCTAAACTGCCTTGAAGATAGGGATCAAACTAGGGGATTTTACACTGTCAAGCCTTAGAAACCCTAGCTTGAAACTTCTCAAACTCTTCAATCATGATGAGTTGACCTTGGAAACATCCTTATAACATCTCAATGTGTCAATCCATGATCACATGGCCCTTTAATTAGGTCTCAACCTTGTCCAAATCATCAGTTGACCTAGGGTTTACCCAGTCAAACCCTAATTACACCACTCATGGTTAAGGCTTCTTAATCTTGCACAATGACCTGTCTAGGCTTCATGATGATGTTCAAACCTTCTCATGAGCTCTCTCAAGACCTCAAGTCCATCTTCTTGGCTTCAGAATCATCTGAGGACTCCCACAACTTTCAAGTTAGGAGGCACACACCCTCTTGGCTTCAACCATTCTCTCTGAGGATCTTTTGACTTCTCTAACAAAGATATCTACCCTTGAACACTTGAATAACCTTCTTGACTAGCTTCAAAGTCTTGTATAGCTCTTGATTGGTAATCATACCTCTTGATCTCCTGCATACATGTCAATGAAATGCAAATGATAATGCTAATGTGAATGAAATGAAACACAAGCTAGGTAAAGAAATGTTGGTCAAATTTTGGGGTGCAATAGTTGCCCCTATTCAAACGGCTTGAACCTGACTGGGTGAGAAGCGAACGGCTCTCAACCAATCAAGGTGCGAGACGGTTGAATACCGACGAACCCGGAAATTTGCCAACTGCACAAGTACACGGTACTCTGATGGGAACAAATCTTTGAAAACTGAAATGCTAGCTGCACGACAACTAGCTGGGGAATTGGTCACACGGTAACCGGTGATACATGGTCGATCATGCCGTCAGGCATCAAGATTCCTCGGGACTCATCAGGTCAACAATCAAGTTAATCATGCCATCGGGCATTCAAAGAAATTTTTGGGCATCAGCCGGACTTCATCAGTAAGTCGGGAATAGAATTCTCAGTCAACCATGAACCAATTAGGGATATCCGAACTTCTGCCATCAGGCACTCCGCATCAGCTGAGAGAACTGCTTCGTCAATACGGTTGGACTTCAATCATCAAGTCTTCGAGGGAAGTTTCAACTTCGCTGTTCAGAAACCTGCTGGGGATGACACATCTCCGCTGGGGATTCTGGGGAACCATCAAGTAACTCTGCTTCGGGGATCCGGAAATCATTCTGGGTAGGTCATCTCTGCTGAGGACTTCAAGAATCATCTTGAACAAATAACTCCGTGGGGACTTCAAGAATCATCCTGAACCCATAACTCTGCTGGAGATTTCAGGGATCATCCTGAGCAAACGCTCTGCCGGGGATTTCAAGCATCAACTTGAGCAACCAACTCTGGCGACTTCACTGGGGATTTTTAAGAATCATCTTGAGCAAACGAATTTGCTGGGGAATTCACGAATCATCTTGAGCAAGCGACTTTCGCTAGGGGATTCAAGAATCGTCTTGAGCAAGCGACTCTGCGGAGGAACACATGCAAAATAAGAACGGTAACGACCTAGCTCATGTTTCATATGCATATGCTTTGATAATGGCGCAATGCTCCACACGGTGGAAATGCTACGCGTTCTTTGGGTAAATGCTATGTAATAAGGCAAAATGCTGTGGTCCCGTCAGCAAAATAAATGCTAAAGGGAGAACCCTCCTGTCGAGGAGGAAGAACCACGGAGAAAAGGTCACATTGATCTCAATCGGACTCCGCATGGGGAAGTAAACTTTAGTTGACTGCTGCAGGGGAACGAAGCTCTACGAGAACCTAGACCTGCTGAGGAAAGCAATGTCGATCGCAGAAATAAATCGCGCGGCCTTTGCGACTACTTCCCTGGAGGCAACGACTCCGGCGGGGAAATACAACATTAGCTATTCAACACTCTACTGGGGAAAACCAATCATGGCCCAAACTGTTTTCCAAGGACTCGACTCTCTTGGGGATCTGCAAACTCGGATGGGGAGGACGAAATCATCCTGACTTCCGGGGAGAGTACGACTCTGTGGGGAATCTCAATTCCAACGGAGACTTCAGTCTAGAGCTATCAATTGCTGCGCACCTGAGCATATGACTCAGATGGGGAGATGTCGTTCCTTCAGGATACATCTGATTGGGGAGAGAATCTTCTCTGCCTAGGGAAAACACATCAATGCTTGACGATCTCATGTTCGGACTCTGCGGGGAGAGGTTGCTGAACTTTGCTGGAGAAGAAGGAATCATCCTGCTTGGAGACGCGCACGGCGTACTACCTGGTACATGCTACACCAGCACCAACATAAACAAACAGACAAGATACCCTTCTCAAAGGGACCTATCAAGGTTATCATCTTGTGACAATGTTCGAGTAATTCATTGTTTCAACAATCAGCGGCCTAGGCCAGTAAGTTTATGTATGCGCACTTTATCAAAAACATCGGCGTTCTTTTTCGCAAACAAAATAGATAAATGCTAAACAGACAAACAGAATTGCTGAATAGTATACATTTTATTGATAACGAACCCCTGAATGGGTAAAAACGTTTTACAACAGAGGCAAGCTCCTGGAATGAGGAAGTTGCGCAAAAAAGTAAAAACATAAATATACATCAGTATATACAAATGTCGGCAACGAGGCGTAGACGAACACCATGAGTTGATCCCTCTATGACCCACTCGACTTCGATACTTCTCCGACGCTTCAGCTTCAGAAGAGATTGATTCAGATAAACGGCCCTCAGGTCCTTCGAACCACTAAACAATGAAAGTCCACACGCGGAACGCAATCATTTGCTTTTTCAAATCCCTAACTTTTGCCTGAATCGCCCTTCCGGGTTTTTGATTCACCGGGATACCCTTTTTTGCCAAAGTCGCCCTTCCAGGTTTTCGACTTTGCGGGTGTACATTTCTTCAATTTATATCCCTAATTTGTGCCCGAACCTTTTTTCCTTTTTTACGGTTCGCCGGGATGCCCCATTTTTGCCTGGATTCTCTTTTTCTTTCCAGCGGGTCGTTTTTAAGCAAAGTATTTTTTAACTGCGTCCGCGTTCACCGAGGATGGAAAATCTTCGCCATCCATCGTGGATAACAACAAAGCTCCTCCCGAGAAGACCTTGCTGACGACGTACGGACCTTCGTAATTGGGAGTCCACTTGCCCCGGTGGTCGGAGTGTGGAGGAAGAATCTTCTTCAGGACGAGATCACCCGTCTGAAAGCTTCTAGGACGCACCTTCTTATCATAAGCTTTCTTCATTCGGCTTTGGTACAGACGACCATACGCAATCGATGCTAACCTCTTCTCATCCATCAGGCTGAGTTGGTTTAGTCGGTTTTTAATCCATTCTGCCTCATCGAGTTTCGCGTCAACCAAAACTCGCAAAGAAGGGATCTCCACTTCTAACGGTAGGACAACTTCCATACCGTACACCAAGGAGAAAGGAGTTGCCCCGGTTGATGTACGTACCGTTGTACGATAACCGTGCAACGTGAATGGCAGCATCTCGTGCCAATGCTTGTAGGTCACAACCATCTTCTGAACAATCTTCTTTATGTTCTTATTGGCCGCTTCAACGGCGCCATTCATCTTCGGCCGGTAAGGGGATGAGTTGTGGTGTTCAATCTTGAAACTCTGGCACAACTCTTTCATCATCTTGTTATTCAAATTCGAACCATTATCCATAATGATCCGCTTGGGAATTCCATAACGACAGATGATGTCCCTCTTTATGAATTTAGCCACCACCTTCTTGGTCACATTAGCATATGAGGCTGCCTCCACCCACTTGGTGAAGTAGTCGATAGCTACTAGAATGAAGCGATGACCGTTAGATGCAGTGGGCTCGATCTTGCCTATCATGTCGATGCCCCACATGGAGAACGGCCACGGGGAGGACATGACATTTAACGGGCACGGCGACACATGAACTTTATCAGCATAAATCTGGCATTTATGACACCTCTTTGCGAATTTAAAGCAATCCGATTCCATCATCAGCCAGTAATATCCTGCTCTCAGGATCTTTCTTGTCATAGCATGCCCGCTGGCGTGCGTACCAAATGTGCCTTCATGGACTTCTTCCATGAGCATACTCGCCTCTTTCTCATCTACACATCTGAGTAGCACGAGATCGTGGTTTCTTTTATACAAAACTCCATCAGGATTGAGATAAAAATTTCCAGACAGCCTCTTCAGAGTCTTCTTATCCTGGGTTGACGCTCCCGCGGGATACTCCTTAGTCATAAGGAAAGTTTGGATGTCATGGAACCATGGCTTGCCGTCGGAGGCTTCCTCGATCGCAAAGACGAATGCAGGTCTATCAAGACGAGAAAGGACAATCCTTGGAGCTTCATTCCAAAAATTGACTTTATACATCGAAGCCAACGTGGCTAAGGCATCAGCCATTTGATTCTCAGCCCTGGGCACATGATGGAGTTCCACTCGATCAAAGAACGGAAGCAGCCTTCTGGCATAGTTCATGTACGACACCAAATTCGATTGACGAGTCTCCCACTCCCCTTTAATCTGGTTAATCACAAGCGTTGAGTCACCATATACGTCTAGGTTCTTGATTCTCAAATCAATTGCTTCTTCTAGACCCATGATGCATGCTTCGTACTCCACTTCGTTATTGGTGACCAGAAACGTCAGTCTCGCAGTAAACGGGATGTGGGATCCGTGGGGAGTCGTGATGATCGCTCCAATGCCACTTCCGTAAGAATTAACCGCCCCGTCAAATATCAATTTCCACTGGGATTTCCTATCTGGACCCTCGTCGGGCAACGGTTCATCGCAATCTTTCGCTTTGAGAAACATGATATCCTCATCAGGGAATTCAAATTTCATCGGCTGGTAATCCTCGATTGGCTGTTCGGCCAGGTATTCAGACAATACGCTTCCCTTGATGGCCTTCTGGGAAACGTACTGAATGTCATATTCCGTCAACACCATTTGCCATCTGGCAATCCTGCCCGAAAGCGCTTGTTTCTCGAAGACGTACTTGATCGGATCCATCTTCGAAATTAGCATGGTGGTGTGATTGAGCATGTACTGTCGTAAACGTTTGGCAGCCCAGGCTAGTGCACAACACATTTTCTCCAGCATCGAGTAGCGAGATTCACAGTCTGTAAACTTTTTACTCAAGTAATAAATGGCATGCTCCTTTCTGCCCGTCTCGTCGTGCTGACCGAGAACACACCCCATACTATTCTCAAGAACTGTCAAGTACATGATTAGAGGTCGTCCGGATACTGGGGGAATCAAGATCGGAGGTTCCTGCTGATATTGTTTTATCTTATCAAATGCCTTCTGGCAATCCTCATTCCAGATAATCGCCTGATCTTTCTTTAACAGTTTGAACATCGGTTCACACGTGGCCGTGAGCTGAGAAATAAACCTTGCAATGTAGTTTATTCTGCCCAGGAAACCACAAACTTCTTTTTCGGTTTTTGGCGCATGCATCTCTTGTATTGCTTTTATTTTTGCAGGATCGACCTCAATGCCTCTTTCGCTCACGATAAACCCCAGTAGTTTTCTGGACCGTACTCCGAAAGTACACTTGTTAGGATTCAGCCTCAACCTGAACTTCCTAAGCCTCTCAAAAAGCTTCAGCAAATTGACCAGATGCCCCTCCTCCGTTTGGGACTTCGCAATCATGTCATCAATATAGACTTCAATCTCATGATGAATCATGTCATGAAACAAAGTAACCATTTCTCGTTGGTAAGTGGCCCCTGCGTTCTTCAGACCGAAAGGCATTACCTTGTAGCAAAATATTCCCCAAGGAGTGATAAACGCAGTTTTCTCCATGTCCTCCGGCGCCATCTTGATCTGATTGTAGCCGGAGAAGCCATCCATGAACGAAAACACGGAGAACTGAGTTGTATTGTCGAGCAACACATCAATATGAGGCAGCGGGAAATCATCTTTAGGGCTCGCCCTATTCAAATCCCGATAATCGACGCACATTCGTACCTTACCGTCCTTCTTCGGTACAGGCACTATGTTGGCGACCCACGGAGGGTAAGTAGTGACCGCTAAGAAGCCAGCATCAAGCTGTTTTTGCACTTCTTCTTTGATCTTAACGGCCATATCTGGTCGCGTCCTTCTAAGCTTCTGCTTAACGGGAGGACAATCTTCTCGCAGCGGCAAGTGGTGGACCACGATGTCAGTATCAAGTCCGGGCATATCTTCGTATGACCAAGCAAAGACGTCACTATACTCTCTTAGCATCTCGACCAATCTCTGCTTGACATCACTCTGCAATGCAGCCCCTATCCTGACATTCCTGACAAGTTCTTTAGAACCCAGATTCACAATCTCGATCTCCTCTTCATGAGGCAGAATAACTTTCTCTTCTTGTTTCAACAAGCGGGCCAACTCTTCAGGAAGGTCTTCGTCTTCATCAATCTCTTCTTCGGCTTGATAGATCGGGCAATCGAAGTCGAAGTGAGTCGTAGAAGGTCCAGAGTCGATGTCATCTGCTATGTGGATCCTGCAATAACAAGGGTTAAGCTTAAAACAAGGATATGCAGGTTAGCACAAACCCCATTGCCATTTTATTGTTTTTCAAAACAAATATAAAACAGGAATAACAGAGATCACAATATTTGAATACGAAATAAAACGCCTTTTGATTTATCGATAAAATGCATGTACATAATCAAACAAGGCCCTGACAATAAAACCTCTATGCCCCGGGTAGGACATAGGGTTGTACAATGATTGGAAAAAGTAAATCATTACTCTTCGCTTGTCATCTGGATGATATCCTTGACGGACCAGTTGTTGAGGCTCTCGCCTGGCTTGCTTGGCTGGATCCAAGAGTCTAGGTCACAGTCGCTATCTCCGCTGTCTTCAGACACTGCGTTAACACTTTCAAATATCACCCCGCCACTGGTAAACTGGATCGGCCCTTTACCTCGCGACGCACTGCTAGACGAGGAGGCTTCAGCTCCAGGAGAATATCCCAACCCAAACTTGTCTTGCTTGTTAGTTATCTCCAAAATTCGCCCCCAGCCTGGGGTAGCTCCGGCTTGAACAACGGCCTGGGCTTCCTTGAAGGAGGAGAGAGTCATCTCTGGCTTTTCAGTGACTACAGGAGCTACGTCCTTGACTTTAACAGCTTCGAACGCTTGGCATAGGGTTTCATGGATTTCCCCATCCATCTCAACATACTTGAAGGACGACAAATGGCTCACCATTATGTCTTCCTCGCCACATACAGTCACAATGCTTCCTCCGACAGCGTACTTGAGCTTCTGGTGCAACGTGGAGGTCACGGCACCCGCCGAATGGATCCATGGCCAGCCCAAGAGACAGCTGTAGGTAGGCATGATGTCCATAATGTAAAAGATCGCGTCGAATGTTTCCGGCCCGACTTGGATTGGCAACGTCACCTCCCCGAAAACATGGCGTTTGGTTCCATCGAATGCTTTCACAACCATATCACTGGGTGTGCAAATCACTCCGCGAGTATCTAACTTCATTAATGCCTTCTTCGGAAGAACATTGAGTGACGACCCTGTGTCTACCAACACGTGAGACATGATCGTTCCCCTACACTCTATCGAGATGTGCAGGGCGCTATTGTGGTTCCTCCCCTTCGGCGTCAGCTCTAGGTCAGTGAAACCTAACCCATTTCCAGCATTCACGTGGGCTACGACCTCTTCTAACTGGTTTACCGATATTTCCTGTGGTACATACGCGGCGTTCAACACCTTCAGCAGCGCGTTGCGGTGTGCTTCAGAACACAGCAACAGATTCAGGATGGAAATCTTCGAGGGTGTCTGATGGAGATGATCCACAATCTTGTAGTTACTCTTTTTAATCAACCTCATAAATTCATCGGCGTCTTTAACGAGTAAGTCTTTTTCTGCCCCCCGCGGGATCTCTTCAACGACTTTACTTTTACCTTTATCAGTTGCATCAGCTCTGTCTGCTTTGTCCGCCACGACCTCAGGTGGTGCGAACACTCTCTCGCTGCGAGTGATCCCGCTGATTCCCGCAAGGTTATCTACAGACGACCCAAACGGTTCTAGCTCCAACTTCTGTCCGTTGCAGTAGACTTCTGCCCCGTAATGCCATGGGACAACATTAGTGCTTTCGAACGGTATTGGCCCATCTTTGGTGATGGTAATCGTGGGCGGTCTGGGTGCAGAAATAGTTATCGTCTGGCGAGGGATGGTGATGGTGGCGACCTCATCATCTTGCTTCAGCACTACCTCTCCCGATCCACTTTCGGCCCTCCGGCTAAACTGTAAGATCCCTTCAGTCATCAGACTTTGAATCCCCTCTATCAACTATTCACATCCATCAGGACTTGTCGCACAGCCCATACACAGCTCTTCGCAACCTGGAAAGAAACCTCTTTTCATCAACTTAGCTTTAACGAAGCTAAGCGGCGTCTTCAGATCTCTGACGTCAGTCAACACATCCAAGTTCTCGTCTTCAATAATGGCGTTTACTCCACCTCCCCTATGGTTTGGCATAGGGTTCTTCGTGATGTTTGGCACATTATCTGAGAAGTTAATGATCTTAGCGTCCACCATGTCCTGCACCTTATGCTTGAAGGCTTTGCAGTTTTCTATTGTGTGGCCTGGTGCCCCTGAGTGAAACTCACAAGTTGCATTCGCGTCATAACCTGGCGGAGGTGCCCCTGTCAAGGGAGCCAGGGTTCTTTTCTGGATCAACTGTAGCTGAAGCAAAGTCTATAATAGTTGCGCGTACGCCATGGGCGGTGTCTCGAGGTGACGGCTCGACAGAGGTGCCCTATTCTGATACTTTCTGTACCCTTGTTGATTCGGTTGTTGCTGCTGCTGCTGTGGCTGTTGAACTGCCGGGATAGTTATGCTGGCCACCTGTTGGTGAGGGCCTTTACCCTTCCTTCGAGCGTTGATCACGGCGCTCGTTTCTCCTTCCCGTCTTTTGCCACTATAAGTTTTCTTTCCTCCTCCTCCGGCTGAGGATGAATCACCTTGAATTTTCCCGAGTTTGATCCCATTTTCAATGTGCTCACCCGTGATAATGAGAACTGAGAAGGTTCCAGACATACGGCTGACCAATTTCTCATAATAAACCCCTGGGAGGGTGGCTACGAACATCTGCACAAGTTCACGTTCAACCATCGGCGGCTGAACCCTGGCTGCCAACTCACGCCATCGCTGGGCGTATTCCTTAAACCCTTCGTTGTTCCTTTGCGACAGATTCTGCAGTTGGACTCGGTTTGGGGCCAAGTCACTGTTATATTGGTAGTGGTGCACGAATGCTTCAGCAAGGTCCTTCCACGTGCGCACACTGGTAGGCTCCAGACTCATGTACCATTCGAGGGATGGTCCGGACAGACTGTCCTGAAAGAAGTGCATCAGCAACTTCTCGTCTTCAGAATGAGCTGACATTTTTCTGTAATATGATCTCAGATGGACGCGAGGGCAAGTGGTGCCCTTGTACTTTTCAAAGTCAGGTACCTTGAACTTGGGAGGCACCTTGAAATCAGCAATCAGTCCCAACTTGGACATATCAACGCCCAGGGTGTTCTGGTTCTCGATATTTCTCATCTTATCCTCGAGTGCCTTGAACCTTAGACGTGCTTCAGCAGTCAGCTCGCCTTCAGCACCTCTCTGAGAGAACACATCGTCTTGACGATCTTCCAACCACGGCTGAGGCCCGAACAGATTCCCAATACCTGCATTGTTGTTGCCCAGCCCAACATTGACGTTAGCTTCAAGACTCCCATTACCGACGCCCGTCGTATTGCCATTGAGTCCCACGTTAGCTATCACATTGCCATTGGCACTGCCATTCCCCCCGGTCCCGGGGACGCCATTCTGAGGAGTTTCCACAGGTGGAGGAGTAGGCACGGTCCCACCATGGAATACGCCATTGCTATCGACCCTTGAAATCAGAGGCTAAACCAAGGTCCTGAGCTGATCTTGGCCATTGGCGACCGCTTGCATGAGCTCCATGAAGCGATCCATTCTTTCGCGGAGTTCCTAAACATCAGTTTGCACTTGCTCCATGATTCTGGTTTGATTTGCTCTGATCGGATAGCGGTGGATAGGTCTCTGATCAATCCTGGAACAACCTGAAACAACCTGAAAACACAAAAGGGTCAGGAAAAACGACAAAGTGCTCGTTATGCAAATGCTTCATGCAAATGCAAACGTGTGTCTGTGCGTTAGGGAGATATCCCCCGATCCTAGTGCCTGAGTGCCGGTGCTGATAATAAGAAGTCCGAGTCCAGTCATGGAAATAACATCTCATATATAAAGAAAGCCCATCAAGGCAGTACACAACATCAGTGAGTACAAGCAGAATCAATGGCATGACCTCGACCAACAGGTCTGGCGATGGTCAGCATACAACAATGATCAAACAAAAGGAATACAAATAGTCAAGCACGGCCACGGGCGCGAAACTCTTCTAACAATCCCTTTGTTTCTAGATGATCAGGCCGAGTGAGTAACCCTTCGACGAGTAACTCCTTCTGCATAATAGTGTATTGAAGACCTTCGACCGAATCTTCCCATGCTCCTTCACCGAAACAATCTTCTAGCTTCCGCTTTTTGGACTCAAACGTCAGCTTACGCTCCTTCAGGTTAGCAAGAGCCCCGTTGAGTTGGCCTTCAGCAGCATATCTGCGAGCGGTTTCTTCATCAAACCTCTTCTCACTAGCCTTCACCTGGGCTTTCAGTTTGGAGATCTGTTGCATCAGCTTATCCTCCCGCTCTTTCCTGTTGGCTAGGGAGGCCTTCCAATGCTGATTGAACTTGGATATCCTCCGATACGCTTCGTCCAAGTGCTGCTTCTTCGTGGCCAGTACATCGTTGACAGCTTTGAAGTCTCGACCCATGCGCTCACGCTCAGCTATCTGCTTAGTCAAGTCTGTACCTAGCTGGTTCACCAGCTCCGTCTGCTTCTTGAAGGAATGAACGGCCTCGTTTCTCTCGCTTCTGAGCTGCGCCAATTCTTTCTCCAGTTCTTCATTTGCCCTCTTCAATTCATCTCTCTCAGCTAACACCCGATTATGTTGCTGAATGGGCACGGTAGTAGGCTCTTCAATCACTGGAGGGCTTTCTGGCTTGGCAGGAAGAAACGGCATCCCTATAGCATCTGCTCTGGCTCTGATCCAAGTCACATACGGAGGGTAGGCTTGATTATTACTTCTCCCCAGCAATGGTTTTCCCCTCTTACTGATGCCATTCCAAGCGTGCTGAAGCTTGGATAACATATCCTCTTCTAGAAGACCAGTGAGGTACAGAGATTCCTGTACCTCTTCATCCTTCGGCGGAGCTCTCAAAGCATAAGCAAACTGTCGGATTAGCAGAGACGGATTATAGTTTATACAGCCCTTCCTGCCTATCAAAGGCACATTCGGGAACTCGCTGCAGCTAAAGATGATCTCGGTGCCCAACCTATCTCTGTCAAACCAGTCAATATCCTCCGCTGATAGACTCATCAAACGCTCGGACCACTCAGTTGTGGCTGCAGACGAAACAAAGGGACCCCTCTTGGGCAGATGACTATCAAGCCATTTATAAAGCAAGGGCAAACAACACGAGACATTCTTGCCCCTTCTGTTCTCGTTTTTGTAGTGGATAGAATGGTAGACATCTCCTATCAAGGTAGGGACTGGATTCCCTGATGCAAAGATGCGGAAGGCGTCGAAGTCTACAAAGTCAGGCATATTGGGGAACAAAATGATGCCATATATGCACAGAGCGAGAATGGCGTTGAACACGACCCAACATCCGTCTTTGGCGCACTGCTGAGCCTTTCTCACTAAGAACTGCAAGGAGAAACCGGGAACCTTGTTCCAACTAGACAATACCAACTCGGAGGCATCCAGATGAAGTGAAGGAGCTAGACTAGCCAGATTAGGCTCAGCCTCCCTATGAACGAAGGGCATCTGACTCTTGATAGGCACACCTAACAAATCAACATACTCCTCTAGTGTGGGTGCGAGAACAAAATCCTGGAAAGTAAAGCATCTCAACAGAGGATCGTAGAACTGCAGCAGAGCGTGCAACCCATTCAACTCGAACGCAGAAGGTTTACGAACCAAACTGAGCAATTTGCCGTAAGATTTTCTGAACTCATCTCTCACAGAATCATCTGCTAAAGCAATCAAACCAGTCAGCTGAACAACATCAGGGGCAGGGAGCTTGTAAGCCACGGTCTTCCTCAGAGAACCCATAACAATACAACAGGAGGCGAGAAATCCTGAATCGGGGGAAACGGTACCTGCAACACAGACACACGTTAATGAAATGCAAATGGGTATGCAAAGCAATGTAAAATGCAATCATGCAGCAGGAGATCAAGGCAACTGTGTTGTGGAGATTCTGTATCAACAAAACCATGATGCTGCTCTGTCAAGAACAACCACTATCTCTGATAAGAAGAAAACCCCGGTGTCGGACCACAAATCTGCTCTGTCAAGAACACACACACATAGGACCATAAATCTGCTCTGTCAAGAACAACCATCTGATAATAAGGACCTCTGATACAGGACCAAAACTCTGCTCTGTCAAGAACACACATCTGATGATAAGGACCTCTGATATAGGACCAAAACTCTGCTCTGTCAAGAACAAACATCTGATAATAAGGACCTCTGATACATGACCAAAACTCTGCTCTGTCAAGAGCAAACAGGCATCTGCAGATGAGATCCTCAGATCCCAACCATAAACCTGCTCTGTCAAGAACAAATACACATCTGATGATGAGATCCTCCGGTACCAACAAAACTGATTCACTATCAAGAAAACCAGGTAGTCTGAAGGTTAAAGTTTCCTGCAATAAACCCAACCCTGCTCACGGGTATGGACCTAAACTGACACAAGTTCGGCATCCTATGCGGTCATCAGCATCACAGACATTCAAGAGGGGTGATACGATACCCAGAAGGTGTGACATCACCAGCTCATGAAGCGGCCTCACTCGGCTGAATCCCAAATGATCGGTCCCCAGAGTCGACAATCCTCCAAACCAACAACCCCCTCAACCCAAAGGGTTGAAAAAGAAGTCAACCGGGAGAACCTCGTCTGAGCGTGGATTTCATGAGACACTAGTGCCTGCCAAGCAAGCACGCGCCCATTAATTTCCACAACTAATGCTAAGTTCACTCAAGCCTGGGTCTGGCTTCTCACTCATCAGAATGCCCCTCCCACAACAGCACAGATAATCATATCATACTGAAAATAAAGTGCGGGAAATGAAATGTGATAAATAAACACAACCCAACAAGTAATCATACAAGCGCTAGGATTGACTCTCGCAGGGGACGTTGGATCCCCAAACTGACTCGCATACGGGACGTTGGATCCCAGGAAACTATCAAGTCCCCAACAGAGTCGCCAGTTGTCGCTTCCGCGAAAATAAGGTGCCGGCAAAACAGAAGAGTCGCCACCTTTCGTATTTATCCCTCGGAACTGGAAAGGAAACGATCGGAAAAACCTGACGAAAAGTTATAAGACAAGGTCATCGCAACCATTGTCTGGGTTCGGGAGTCGGTTACGCAAGGGGAAGGTATTAGAACCCCTCACGTCCGTCGTACTCGACGGGATCCATGCTTGTTGTGTTTACTGGACGAGTTGGTTTATCTATCTACCTATCAAGGCTGGCTTAAACAGAAAAAAAAATGACTCGGCAAAGCGTCACACTTTATGCCTACGTATTCTCATCAGAGAATGAGAAATCGGAGTCAACGTAGTTCGACCTACTACGGGTTACGGGGAAGGTGGCTCGCCAATACGTCAGTATTGTGCCTACGTACTCTCAACGGGTATGAGAGATCAGAGCTTACGTAGTTCGGGATAATACGGATTACGGGGATTCAGATTCATCTGTTTTATCGAGTAGGGTTAAACAACAGTTCCAGCAGTTAGGGGCAAAGCCTGTTTGCGTTGGCGCTGAAGTTTAACGACACTCTTTTCTTCAGAAAAGCTTTCCTTTGAATTATGGGCCCACGGGGCAAAAAGGTTTGAAGTTTGTTTTCTGTCTTTTACGAAAGAAGTGTTTTTTATTGTGTTTGCAATTTCAATCGCACTAAAGACTATGACCTGAGAGTGAATGCGTCGCATGTCACCCAAAGGGTGCCATACTAAACATCCAGACTGTTGAAAAGAAACTCTCCAACAATCCTTTCTCAGATAGCTTAAGGATCGTGACGTACGAAAGAAATCATTCATGATTACTGTATTTTAATTTTTTTGAGATGAGAAGAGAGAACAGGCTCAACTAAAGGGAAACTATCAAGTCCTACTGTTGTCATGCCAAGGATTCATCCTATAGTTGAGGTTTGAGACAGGGAACTCCTAGAAGTTATCATGCATAGGTTTCAACCTAAAGTTCTAATCATCACTTCCTTATCAAAGGAAATGAGATTCCTAGGGGATCATGTCAATGATACACAGAAACAGGTAAAGCATCAGCTTAAACAGTAAATAGTAAACGACTGTAAAATGCATGCAATGCAAGTGAGGGAGGAAATGTGTGTGGGGCAGCAGCCTCCACAAGCTCATCTCAACCTCAAGCCAGATATGAATAACTGTAATCATACAGAAGAAATACCATGCCATCAAGCAAGATAGAATAACAATTGCAATCATACAGTATAAATAACATGCTATCAAGCAAAATAAACCACATGGGCAAGGGAGCTGGGCTCTACCGAATACCCGCAAGCAAAGCCATACAGTAACAATACAAGCAGAGGGACCAACTCAACCTCTAGTGCAATCATGCTCCTAGCTCAAAGTCAGTCTAGATATGAACTTATTCTAATGCATCAAGCAAGTCAAACAAGTCACAGCAATACAGAAAAGAAAACAGACAAGGAAGAAAGCAGATCAACCCTTCTTTCAATTCTAAGCTTCAGCTCTTCTAACAGCAATCCAGTCTTCAGACTTCAAGCACCCTTCAAGTCTATCATCCTCCATGACAAGTATCAACTTGTTTCTCCAAGGTTTCAATCCATCAAACCCAAGTATCAACTTTCTCTCTCTTCTCCAAGCTTCAGCTCTTCAGTCAATTCCACCTTCAGGCTTCACTCTTAACTACAAGTATCAACTTGATTCCTTCAGGCCCTCCAAGCATCAATGTAAGTATCAACTCATCCTTTATTCCTCAAGCTTCATTGGATCTTCAAGCTCTACACTCAATCTCAATTGAATCCTCTTCAAAAGTATCAACTTAGTCTTCAAGCTTCAGCTCTCTTTGCTTTGCCAGTATCAACTGGGTCTTCCTCAGCTATAAGCTTCAGCTTCTCAGAGTAATCTTCAATCACATGGAAGTGTCAGCTTCATCCTTCAATTCTTTGAGCCTCAGCTCTTCACTCCATCTCAATTGGATCTTCAAGTATCAACTTGGTCTTCTTGCTCTTCAAGCTTCAGCTGCAGTGGCAATGCTCAAGGAATCATCCTCTTCCACACTCTTCAATGAAGTTATCATATTCAAACTCAAGTCCAACATCTTTCAAGATACTCAAACCAGAAGACAATTGATTTAACAGCATGAGTGGAAATGATAAACAGCTTTTTGACAACCAAAGGAAGCCTGTAAGGGTTCATCATTATGAGAGACTGGTTCCCTCAAAGTTCTACTTCCCAGATAAAGCCACTCATCCCTCCAAAGGAGGGATGTGAATATCTTAGAAGGACTTTTAGTCATTGGGAGGAATGGAAGCACAAGATGCTTTCCACATTTGTGAAAGAAGTCATTCTAGTTCTAAGGCTCTCCCTATGTCTCCTACCTCCTAAATCTTCATCAGACACCTTCATGCACAAGCAACTCCCAAGCTCCAAGCAACTTCAAGCATCCTCACCTTGTCTTCAACTTGTCTTCAATCTCAACCAAAGGCAGACAAAACAAAAACCCTAATCTAAGGGGACTAAGGAAGTTAAATTAGTTGAATTAGCAAGTTAGGATCACCTAAAACCTAGTACTAAAGTTAGTCCTAACTAAAATACTAAAACCAATTGTAAAATCCTACAAAAATAACTATGGGAACCTAGGTCAATCATGACTCTACCACATTAATTTCAGAGATCAAATCATCAAATTAGACCTAGAAATAAATTATACATTATGAGGTACTAAACCTAAACCCTAAAAGGAAGCACCTAAATATCAATCTAGAAAGCAAACCTATTTTCATCACAAAAATGTTAGAAAAATGCTATGGGAGAATACATATCTAACCTAATCACACACAAAAAATTAGGATCAAAATCATCAACACATGATCACACAAAATTCCACAAAATTATGTATCAAACATAACCATTTTAATATCAATTAAAATGTAAAATTCCCATAAAATCATAAAATACATGAAATGAAAATATTTTTTATCTAAAAAATACTAGACTCAATCATGAGTAAAATGCAAAAAGAATGGGATTAATTGGATTAATTTTCAATTTTATATGATTTTTCCAAGAACCATGAATAAAATGAAAAAAATAATGAAAATCAAATTAAAATAAACACACGCGCGGTGCAAATAGCAATGATACACAGTTCATGTAATGGATTGGGCCTTCAGAGGGGTGGGGATATCAGTTAATTCACTAAGCCCAGAACCACTAATTAAATGAAACGGTGTGTTTCATAATCAGAATTCCTTCACAAGCTGAAATCAAAATGTGGTCGTTGGATCACTCACTCAGTCAAAGTCCAACCCCCATCCAATGGCTCTAGGGTCATCTTCTACCTTTTGAACCTCTGAACTTCGCGCCCAGCTCCGGCCACCACCGGTGGTGCTCCGGTCACCATTCCACAACCCTAGTTCATCATAGAGTCCACCATAGGCCACGATCCCTTAATGAAACATGTCTCAAATTCCCTCACGAGTTCATTCATGCCCTTAGTTCTTTATGAAACCTCAAGATTCACCATATCCAACTCTCAACCGAAAATGGTAATACCCTAAATTGGTCACTAATTCTCAAATTAATGGTCTGAAATCAATCCTACACCGTTCTACAATGCATCTAACACCTTAATTCATCTTGATTCTACCTAATTCATGCTAGAGGAAGAAAGTCACTAACCTGAAAATCTTGGATGAACAGATGCACTAGACCTTCAATTCAAACTCTCCAACCTTCCAGACACGATCAATGGATCCTCTCCTTGCTTCTGTATGCAAAAGAACCGGTTGAAAGCTCCTGAATCTTGAAATCCGATGGTGAGTTGCAGGTGGAAAAATTCAATTGCTCCTACATGATTCAGCCACGAATTCTCTTGGATTATGATCTGGAATCACTCCTTAGCATCCATGGAAGACGTTTCAATCAAGAAAATGGATGGAAAGTGAAGAATTTGGTGAAACCGAATCCAATTGCAAGCCAAGAAATCTCAATCTCAATCTATGCTCTCTCCTTCAATCATCACCAACCCTTGCATTGGATCACCTCTACTCAATATATAGATGATGTATGAGTGATCTAGATCCTTCTAATGAGAGTTTCAACTTCTCATGTCATGAGATTTTCAACCATATGCCATGCTATGCATAATGCTGCAAACAGCTTGGAACCAATCTCATTTACTTCCCATTTCTCCCCTAGTGACATTTTGAAAGTGTTTAGCTTGCAAAGGGCCTTGCTCATGCCTTGATTCTATGTTTTGCACATGTTACTTATGATGTAAGTAATCACTTTTCAAAGCAAGTCCACCAATTGAGTTTCAATTCAAAAATGTGGCTAAACCAATGTTCTTATAATGTTTTCTAGATTCAAAATGATATATTACATTCCATGGTTTGGATATGTAGGTTGAAAATATCAATTTCCAACTTTGATTCATTTAACTTATACCCTTATTTTAGGTCATTTTTGCAAGTTTGAGCCACAAGCATTTACATCATCTCATGACCTCCTTACTAGCCTTAAAACATCATTTTGAACAAGTTTGATGTTGAACATTTTTCCATTTGAAGCTTGAAAATAGGAGTTATGGCATTATACTTGAAATGACTTGTAATCTCCAAATGACCAAAATGCCCTTGACTTGTCAAAGCCATAACTTGAGTTCTACAAATCCTATCAAGTACTTCTAGTACTCTATAGAAAGCTAAGAGGATAAGGAACAACACTCATGTTTACCAAAAGTTCATAGGAATCATCCTTCTTGGGCAAACGTTTGATGCAAGTTGGGTAACTTTCAAGCCCCCAGATTCACATACCTCAGATGACCTATAACTTGTCAAAGTCATAACTTGAGTTCTACAAATCCTATCAAGGACTTCTAGTACTCAAATTAAATCTAAGAACAAGCTCTACAACATTCATGTTGGGGGCAAGATGAGATGACAATCACATCTTGGGCTAAACTGCCTTGAAGATAGGGATCAAACTATGGGATTTTACACTGTCAAGCCTTAGAAACCCTAGCTTGAAACTTCTCAAACTCTTCAATCATGATGAGTTGACCTTGGAATAATCCTTATAACATCTCAATGTGTCAATCCATGATCACATGGCCCTTGAATTAGGTCTCAACCTTGTCCAAATCATCAGTTAACCTAGGGTTGACCCAGTCAAACCCTAATTACACCACTCATGGCTGAGGCTTCTTAATCTTGCACAATGACATGTCTAGGCTTCATGATGACCTTCAAACCTTCTCATGAGCTCTCTCAAGACCTCAATTCCATCTTCTTGGCTTCAGAATCATCTGAGGACTCCCACAACATTCAAGTTAGGAGGCACACACCCTCTTGGCTTCAACCATTCTCTCTGAGGATCTTTTGACTTCTCTAACAAAGATATCTACCCTTGAACACTTGAATAACCTTCTTGGCTAGCTTCAAAGTCTTGTATAGCTCTTGATTGGTAATCATACCTCTTGATCTCCTGCATACATGTCAATGAAATGCAAATGATAATGCTAATGTGAATGAAATGAAACACAAGCTAGGTAAAGAAATGTTGGTCAAATTTTGGGGTGCAACAGTATCACCAGTGTTTAATGCTCCGGCTTATCAACTACAGTCTCCGCAATCGTACCAGCAACCACAGTCCCCCGTTGCTCAACAACCACAACCTCAGCAAAGTCCATAGTACCCTCAGCACAATCAAGGTCGTGTGTATAGAAAAATAAATTTTGATTCGATCCCGATGACATATGCTGACTTGTTCCCCGCTTTGATTAAAAAGGGTCACATTCAGACAAGAGCTCCACCTTTGGCTCCCGCGAATCCTCCTCCTTCTTATAGGGCTGACAAGTTTTGTCCTTACCATCAGGGTGCTCCAGGACATGATATTGAGAGTTGTTTCGGTTTGAAGATGGATGTCCAGAGGCTCATTAAAAATGGAATATTGTCTTTTAGGGATTCTGACCCTAATGTACAAAAGAATCCATTACCCCCACAGGGTTCGCCCTCTGTCAATATGATTGAAGATTGTTTGGAAAATGATGATCAGGAAGTTTCAGATGAAGAGGCTGAAGAAGTTTGTGTCATAGTACCCCACTTTAAGGAAGTGGAACGTATAGAGATTGTTTACAATAGCAGGAAGCCAACTGTTACTCCTTTCGTAATCAACATGCCTGGACTTGTCCCTTACACTTCTAGTAAGGCTATCCCATACAGGTACAATGCTACTATGCTGGACAATGGAAAAGAAGTGCCTTTGCCCATCATACCTTAAGTAGTTAATATTACAGATGTTGGTAGGGTGACAAGGAGTGGTCGAGTTTACCCAACTATGCCACCGAAAGAAAAAGAAGTTTTGTTCGAACCATCAGGCTCAAGAGATCCAGTTGGGGGGCAATCTGGTGGATCCAATTTATCCAATTCAGATGAATGTTTGAAAGTAATCAAAAAAAGTGAATATAAGGTTGCAGATCAGCTTCTGCAAACCCCGTCGAAGATTTCTGTGCTACAATTGCTGATGAGTTCTGAGGCTCATAGAGAAGCGCTTCAGAAGATTTTGCAACAAGCCTATGTCGAGCAGGATGTGACTATGGAACAATTTGATAACATCATTGGTAGTATTACTTCGAGTGATAATCTGGTTTTCAATAAAGACGACCTCCTAGAGGAGGGGAGGAAGCATAACATGGCTTTACATATTTCTGTGAATTGCGGGAATGACTCTCTGTCCAGTGTATTGGTCGATACTGGATCCTCTCTAAATGTAATGCCTAGGACTACTTTATCCAAGTTATCCTATCAAGGACCACCTATGAGGCCAAGCCATGTTATTGTCAAACCTTTCGATGGGTCAAGGAAAATGGTAATTGGTGAGGTAGATTTGCCCATGACTATCGGATTACAGACTTTTATGATCACATTTCAGGTCATGGACATTCGTGCCGCCTATAGCTGTTTGCTAGGGAGGCCATGGATACATGAAGCTGGAGCAGTTACTTCTACCCTGCATCAGAAGTTGAAATATGCTTTTGAGGGAAAAACAGTTACAGTTTGTGGAGAAAGAGCTTTGGTGGTAAGTCACTTGTCATCATTCTCATATGTCGAAGCAAAGGAAGAGGTTGGCACGCAATTTCAAGCTTTGTCTATCGTGGGCGAGGGTGTCCGAGAATCTCAGGCATCCATGTCATCATTTAAAGATGCGCAATGGGTAGTGAACAGTGGTCATCAGACAATATGGGGAAAGGTGTTGTCTTTACCAGAGAAAAAAAATAAGGAAGGTCTCGGTTTCACCAGCAGTTCTACTTAACAAACCACCAAAAGTCAAGGGTTTCCGCTGATCAATGCAGTGTTCCGTAGTGGAGGAGTCGTCCATCATCCTCAGATTAATGTTGTGTTAGAAGATGAACTTGAGGGCTACATATCAGATGGTTCTGCAAAGTCCTCAATTCCTTACGAAGACTACGAGCCCTATATGGAAGATCCAGGCTATGTTTCAGATGAATTTGACTATACCTTTGGAGTTTATGCCATCACCGAGGAAGATTCAGATGGGGACATCCCAGACTTTGTGACCCCAGGCGTTGTGGTCAAGAATTGGAGTGCGGTTGAAGCCCCTACTGCCATTCATATATCTAAGTAAAGCATTTGTTTTTAAAATTTTCGCTCTGCCCAAGGCGAAACTGCATTTATTAGGGCTTACTTTTAATAATTCCCTTTGCTCTGCCCAAGGCAAAGGTGACTTTGTTGGGCGTGTCTCTTTGGTTTTGCTATCATCAATAAATCACTTTCATTTGCATTTGAGTTTTATATTTATTTACGATGTTGGAAAATAATAAAGTAGCATCTCGCATACACACACTTCCCACTTTACAGAAACTTATTAAAAATCACATCACTTGCGCAGATTGCTACATAAAATACATCCTGGGAATAATGATCCACTGCCTTCTCCAAATTTCGAGTTTCCTGTGTACGAAGCCGAGGACGAAGAAGATGATATTCCAGAAGAAATTTCCAGACTGCTTGAGAAAGAAGAGAAAGCTATCCAACCTCATCAAGAGCCAGTGGAAGTGATCAATTTGGGATCAGAAGAAATCCGTAGAGAAGTGAAAATTGGAGCTCTGCTCAAACCTGATGTGAAGAAACAGCTGATTGATCTGCTTGGAGAGTTTGTTGATGTGTTTGCTTGGTCATATCAGGATATGCCTGGATTGGACATGGCTATAGTTGAACACCATCTGCCTTTGAAGCCAGAGTGCCCGCGGGTAAAACAGAAGCTTAGAAGGACTCGACCCGACATGGCTCTAAAGATTAAGGAAGAGGTACAGAAACAGATTGATGCAGGTTTTCTTGTCACCGCCGAGTATCCTCTATGGTTAGCTAACATTGTACCCGTTCCGAAGAAGGATGGTAAGGTTCGCATGTGTGTAGACTACAGGGATTTGAATAAAGCTGGCCCAAAGGATGACTTCCCATTACCTCACATTGACATCTTGGTTGACAGTACCGCGAGGTATGAGGTTTTCTCCTTCATGGATGGTTTTTCAGGTTACAACCAGATTAGAATGGCTCCCGAGGACAGAGAGAAGACGTCATTCATCACGCCCTAGGGCACCTTTTGTTACAAAGTTATGCCGTTTGGATAAAAGAATGCAGGGGCAACATATCAGAGAGCTATGACTACTTTGTTCCATGATATGTTGCACAAAGAGATCGAGGTGTGTGTGGATGATATGATAGCTAAGTCGAAGACCGAGGATGATCATGTTAAACACCTGGCTAAGCTATTTGGCCGTTTGAGGGAATACAAGCTCCGTCTGAACCCCAACAAATGCACATTTAGAGTACGGTCAGGGAAACTATTGGGTTTTATTATCAGTCAAAGAGGGATTGAAGTGGACCCTGACAAAGTGAAAGCTATCCGGGAAATGCCAGCTCCCGCCACCGAGAAACAAGTCAGAGAATTCTTGGGACGTTTGAACTATATCTCCAGGTTTATATCCAACATGACTGCTACATGCAAACCTATATTCAAGCTCCTGAGGAAAGAACAAGGGTATGTTTGGACTGAAGATTGTCAAAAGGCCTTTGATAGTATCAAAGAGTATCTGCTTGAACCGCCTATCCTGATACCACCAGTTGAAGGACGACCTTTGATTATGTATTTGACTGTTTTAGAAGATTCGATGGCTTGTGTACTCGGTCAGCGAGATGAAACAGGAAAGCAAGATCATGTCACTTATTATTTGAGCAAGAAATTTACTGACTGCTGTCGCTACTGCGAAAATCGGCGCCGGCTGAACAGAAGAGTCGCCACCGTGCGTTATTTATCCCAACGGAGGGAAAGGAAACGCTCGAGGTAAACCTACCGCAAAACGGGAAAGGAATGGTCATCGCAACCAAATCCTGGATTCGGGAGTCGGTTACGCAAGGGGAAGGTATTAGCACCCCTCACGTCCGTCGTACTCGACGGGATCCACGCTTGTTTTCTGGTATGGATTGTTATTTCTATCTAAACTAAGGGTTAAGGGTTAAAAAGAAAATAAAATGACTCGGCAAAGTGTCGCACTTTATGCCTACGTATTCCCGTCTGGAACGAGAAATCAGAGTCAACGTAGTTCGCCTACCTATGGGAAAGGAGGGGAAGGTTGCTCGCTAGGATATCGCATCCTATGCCTACGTACTTTCATACGGCATGAAAGATCAGAGCAAACGTAGTTCGGGCCACGTACGACACAAGTCTGTCTTGATTGTTTTTATTCCTTCTGAAAAGGGTTTTTCTGATTAACAGTCCGAGCAGACAAAAATGACGTTTTGATGAGTTCACATTCTTTTACGAAAGAAGTGTCTTTTATTGTGTTTGAAGTCTTTATTGTGTTTTTCTGTTTGTTTTGAGAAAGAAGAGACAGAACTCTAACCTACGGTTGCGAAGGGAATCAAACTAACCTAATGTTATCATGCATGGGTTAAGACCTAGTGTCTATCATGCTCCTCTCTTGCGCAGAGAGAAACAGAGATCCTAAGGGCATAGACGGAAACAGAAACAATAGCAAATATACAATAAAGCAGTAAAATGCTTGGATACAACAATACAAGCGAGGCAAGGGAGTCCCACTCAACCTCGAACCTAGAAAACAACAGGCAAAAGTGAACATAATTCACTTTCAACCTACAGGGTAAACAGCAAACAATACAGTCAGGGAAAACCAATCAATACATCAAGAATCAAAAACAGCAAAAATAAACAGCCACAGCAGCTCTGCATCAACATCTGTCTTCAAGTCATCTCCAACAGCTATGAGCTTCAAGCAAACTTCAGTCTTTATCTTCACAGCCTTCAAGCAAGGTCTTTGTCATCAGTCTTCAATCTGCAAGCCTTCAGTCAAGGTCTCTATCATCAATCTGCAATGGCTTTTCTTCAAGTCTCAATCTCCAAGATGAATATCAGTCAACAAGATGAAGTGAATGTTAAACAGTCAATTGCCTACCAAGGGTGGCTCATTAACTATTAACATTATACAGACAATTTTCTCTCACAAGTTCTATCTTTCAAATACATTCACTAATCCTTCCAAAGGAAGGAGGTGGATATTTGAAAGAGACTTTGAGTCCTAGAGAAAGAATGGAGGCAGACAAGGCCTTCCATGTTTGTGAATCAAGTTCTCTACTCTAGAGCTCTGCCTAACTCCTAGATCCTATACTCCTCAACAGCTGCTAGCAAAGGATACTCCTCATCAACTCTGGAAGTTGGTCTTCATTCTCCTTGATCTCCAATGGCCTTCATCTTCACAAGTCTTCAGCTCTCTCGATCCCCAAGCAAACCCAATACCCCACACAGACAAATGAAATAACCCTAGAGAGGGCACACCATACAGTCAATCAAATACAGACAGTATACTAATAGTAATAGTAAAATAGGGGAAACCTAGTAATTTCTAAGGGATCTATTAGCTACCCATAACCCCTATATTCCCATACCCCAAAGATTCAAACCACAACTCCTAAAAGAATTGATTCATTACACCTATGTTATCTCCTAAACCCTAGTTTTGGTTCTTCTAATCACACCTAAACAAATCACCTAAAAATTAATCCTAAAATCATGAATTAAATCTTATATACAAGCTAAAGGTCTAAGCTAATCAACCTAAAAAGAATGGGTAAAAAATATTAAAGCATCTAATCAAACCAAAATTAACAATATCATGCATCAAATTAGACCACTATTTACACCTATTTAAAAGAAAAATATACTAAAAATATGAAAATAAAATGAAATGCTAAATTTTTTATGTGATAATTTTCTTGACCTAATTATGAACAATATGCAAAAACAACCAATTAAAAATAAGCATTTTTCTATTTGTTATGAATTTTCAAAGAATTAAAAAAAATTGAAAGAAATTAATATGGAATTAATTGAGATGAGGGGTGCAGCAAGCAATGAATTCTAGTTAAAATAAAAGGATGGGCCCAGACTGAGGGGCGCGCCTAGCAATGCGCATCTGGGCCCAGCTACTCAGAAAACTTCAACAAAAAATAAAAAACAAGGAACGGTGCATATAGCAAGAATTTTAGTTCATTATCATTGGGCCTTAGTGAGCAGGGGTACAAATACCAAGTGGAACCAAAGCCCAGCCAGAAAGAATAAATGAAACGGTGCGTTCTGTGCACAGCCTCTCCCTCCAAATTTCGTTTGAATCATGGCCATTGGATTAAGGTCTGAGTCCAAGTCAACACTAGATCGTGTGGTCCTCCTTCATCTTCAACCTCAGAAACCCTAGGTTTCAGAAAAAACCTCACCATGCGCGCACTTTCCACCTCTCTGTTCTCCCTCGTCTCTCCATGAAAGCTCGCGATGTAAAGAGCAAAGTTGCTCTACTTCTTCCCCTCTACACAGCCATGTCATTAGTTCCTTCTAAAACTCAACCAAACTTCAAACCCGATAGGTAGAAAGTTCTGGTTCCACCATTATTCACTGAGATCAATCCTTCCAATTTCTTCTAAATCTTACCCTAACACAATCTACACTTCATGCTGATCAAATTAAGCTATAAACCTAAGATTATCTTGCAATATTCTAGCTGTTATAAACCCTAACAGATTTGGTGCACCATTGATAACCTTCATGAAACCTTCTCAAACTCACCAGGATTAATCATCTAACCTAACCTAACAATTCTAACCTAATAATTCTCTAACATGCTAACTAATTCAAGCAATTCGAAGAGAAAACTAACCTGGTGTAAATGATGAAAGCAGGTGCTGAATTCTTCAAATCCAATGCTTGTAATGATCTGGATTGGATCAGTGAACTTGATTCTGAGTTCTGTATGCAAAAGTTCTTGTTCAAGCCTCTTGAATCTTGCAATCCCAACTTTCTTGCACCTTGGATGATGAAGTTGGTAGCACGAATTCTTGCTCAATTCAAACAGATTTTGATGTGAATTTTGCTCCTTGAATGATCTAGATGATGATGAGATCAAGAAATTTGGAAATTGGTGAAGATTTGATGGAGTTTGAAGTGATTTTGCAAAGTGGAAGAATGATGTGAAACTTTGTATCATGCACAAAATGAATCACCAACCCATGCATGAAGCTACTCAATGCAATATATAGATGACCTTGGAAAGCCCTAGAACTTTGTAGAAACTACCCATGCACACTTTCCTTGAATTTTGGATTACGTAACTTCTTTTGTAAGTAACCAAGCATAACTTTCAAATCTTGAACCAAACTCAAAAATCCGCTTTTGCCAATGTTCTTAAAACATTTTTTCCAATCAAAATGACCTATAATTTCATCCCATTTGGCCAAATTATGAAAAATCTCAATTTTAGGTCATTTTTTATTCATTAAATTCACCAAATTTGAAACCTTGATCTATGAGCCTTTCCAATATTTCATGGTCACTTTTCTAGACTCAAAATGTCATTTGGAGCAAGTTTGATGTTGTGAAGTTTTTCATTTGAAGCTTCCTTGTATGAGTTTTGGGCATAGGCTTGAAATGACCTGTAATTCTCAAATGACCAAAATACCCTTTGCTTGCCAAGACCATAAGTAGAGTTCCACAAATCATATGAAGGCATACCATACCTTTATAGAAATCTAAGACAATGAGGAACAACTCTTATGTTTACCATAAATTCATTTGAAATCTCCTTGAGGGGTAAAAGTTTCTTGGAAGACAAGTAACTTTCACAGACAAAATTTCAGATACCTCAGATGACCTGTAACTTGCAAGGACCATAACTTGAGTTCTATAAATCTCCTTGATGTCTTCCACCACTCAAATTAAAGGTCTTGAGATCCTCTACAAGTTTCATGTTGACCAAGGATTCATTTAAAGCTTTCATTTTGACTTATCTTGCTTGGAAATTTGTCCTAAATCAGGGGATTTTACACAGAAACCCTAATTTAGAAACTCCTCTTCTTCTTGATTTATCTTGATTTCTTCTTGGCACAACACCATATCCATGTCTACATGTCAAATGATGAACCCCACATCTCTCAAATAGACCTTGATGCCCTTCAATCAGTCATTTGACCTAGGGTTGACCTAGGGTTGACCCAGATGAAACCCTAGTTGACTGTCTTTCAACTGCCACTCTTGTAATCATATCAATGACTTGTCTCCCTTTCAAAATGACCTTCTAAGTCTTCCATGATGTCTACATACTCTCCATGCTCAATTCACAGCTCACAAATTCCTTGATGATCTTCAAATATGCTCAAGATAGGAGAGAGATCCACTGCTTGATCCACTGGCTTCTTAGACTTCAATTTCTTTCTGATGACTTGGATATGCTTGAATTTGAATAATAACCTCTTGATAGGCTCATACAGATGAGAATAGTACTTGGTCCCTTGTTGGATGACTTGCTATGCTATGCTATGCAGATGATTAGACTATGTACATGACTCTATATGCAAATGCTAATGTAATTGAAACATCAACCAAGTGAAAATAGGTTGAGCAAATTTTAGGGTGCAACAACTGCGAAACAAGGTACACTATGTTAGAGAAGACTTGTTGTGCTTTGGCGTGGGCCACCAAACGTTTGCGCCAATATATGTTGAATCACACCACTTGGTTGGTTTCAAAGATGGATCCTATCAAGTATATTTTTGAGAAGCCCGCTTTGACTAGGAGAATTGCTAGATGTCAGATGTTGTCATCCGAATATGATATTGAGTACCATACTCAGAAAGCTGTCAGGGGGAGTGTTTTGGCTGATCATTTGGATCACCAGTCTATTTTGGATTATCAACCCTCAAACGATGAGTTTCCCGATGAAGATGTTATGTTTTTAAAGATGAAAGATTGTGAAGAACCCGTACATGGTGAAGGGCCAGAGCTAGGTTCTCAATGGGGTTTAGTTTTTGATGGAGCTGTCAACGCTCATGGAAAAGGGGTAGGTGTTGTTATTGTGACTCCTCAAGGGACCCACTTCCCATTTACCTCCAGATTAACATTCCAGTGTACTAATGATAAGGCTGAGTATGAAGCATGCATTATGGGCCTTGAGGAAGAAATTGACTTGAAAATTAAGAATTTGGATGTGTTTGGTGATTCTGCAGTGGTAATCAACCAAATCACTGGAGAGTGGATAACCCGACATGATAACTTGGTCCCGTACAGAGATTATGCTAGAAGACTATTACCGTTCTTCGATAGGGTTGAGTTTCACCATATCCCTCGTGATGAGAACAGCATGGCAGATGCGTTTGCAACTTTGGCCTGGATGATTGTGGTAAACTTTTGGAACGAGTGTCCTCGGATTGAAGTAAAACGTCTCGACAGACCTGCCTACATCTTTGCCCTCGAAGAAGTCGAAGACGGCAAACCCTGGTACCATGTCATCGAAGTTTTTCTTAGAGCTCAAGAATATCCTTTGGGAGCTTCCAACAAAGATAAGAAAACTTTGAGAAGGTTGGCTGGAAATTTTCTTTTGAGTAAAAACGTGTTGTATAAACGGAATTTTGACATGGTCTTGCTGAGATGTGTTGACAAACAAGAAGCGAATATGTTGATGACGGAAATTCACGAAGGATCTTTTGACACTCATGCCAACGAACATGCTATGGCTAATAAGCTTTTAAGGGTTGGTTATTATTGGATCGCAATGGAATCAGATTGTTACAAGTTTGCTAGAAAGTGTCACAAGTGTCAGATTTACGCAGATAAGATTCACGTACCTCCAACTTTGTTGAATGTTATCTCATCACCATGGCCATTCTCTATGTGGGGAATTGATATGATTAGAATGATAGAGCCGAAAGCGTCTAATGGACACTGATTCATCTTAGTAGCCATTGATTATTTTACCAAGTGGGTCGAGGCGGTTTCCTATGCTAATGTAACTCGATATGTGGTTGTCAAATTTATCAAGAATCAGCTTATTTGCCGATATGGTGTGCCAATCAGAATTATTATAGACAACGGTTCCAATTTGAACAACAAGATGATGAGAGAGTTGTGTGAAGAATTCAAGATTGAGCATCATAATTCTTCCCCTTACAGACCAAAGATGAATGGGGCTGTTGAAGCCGCCAACAAAAACATTAAGAAGATCATTCAGAAAATGGTTGTTACTTACAAAGATTGGCACGAAATGCTCCCATTCGCCTTGCATGGATATCGTACGATGGTACGCACATCGACTGGGGCAACTCCATTTTCACTTGTCTACGGTATGGAAGCAGTACTCCCGATAGAAGTTGAGATTCCTTCTATGAGGATTTTGGTGGAGGCAAAGTTATCAGAAGCTGAATGGTGCCAGAACAGATATGATCAGTTGAACTTAATCGAAGAAAAGAGAATGGCTGCGCTATGCCATGGGCAGTTGTATCAGCAGAAGATGAAGAAGGCATTTGACAAGAAAGTTCGACCCCGCGCATTCAAAGAAGGCGACCTCGTGCTCAAGAAGATTCAGTCTTTCCTCATCGACGTCAAAGGAAAATGGGCCCCGAACTATGATGGACCGTACATGGTAAGAAAGGTCTTGTCAGGAGGTGCTCTGATTTTAGCAACAATGGACGGAGAAGAAATCACTCGCCCTGTGAATACGGATGCTGTCAAGAAGTATTTCGCTTAAGGAAGTTCTCATTCACTTAAGGAGAGCAAGTTGTTATTCCCCTGATGTAATCTCTATTATTTCCCAACACTGTAAAATTGGGGTCACGCCTTTCCGCTGACCACCATTCAATAAAGTTTCTCATTTATCAAAATCTTTTTCTCGATAGCAAAATCCAAATTGATTTAAACTTTTTTCACTACTTCGTGTTTTACTCGGTATATGAATGACAAAGGGATGACCGTGGATGTTTATTTCATCCATGGAGAACGTCAATCGCATGTGTTTCCACAAGATATTCATTTTATCCAGGGACGAGGTCTGTGGAGATTTAGCTCGAGTGCCTGTCCGTCTGAGACGTTTGTTTCACTTCTCCCAGTCCGTCAGCATCCATATAGCATATAAGTAGACAACATGGCATAGGCATTCTTTTGCATTCTCTATGTTTGTTTTATTATATCGCTTTGGCTGTAGCCATCCCTAGGTGTTTGAGTGCGTCTTATCCCTCCAATTAGATTTGTCGACCCTAGGCAGAAAAACGCGATGCTTCTTTTCCCCATAGAGTTCAATCCTCATGGAAGATGGTTATTTTAGTACAATCCCATTTGAGTTCATACCTCAATGGTCGAGTCGTGCTTGACAGTTTCTTTTCGGCTACTTCCTGAATCGAACTTCGGTTTTTGGCAATTACATCATGGACATCTCCGACCTTTGAATATGGATTAAGTGTGCATTTATTTTGCACTCTATCCCCCGAGGAGGGTATTCATGAAGATAGACATTTCTTAAACAATAGCATCACAGGATTTTCTCGAACATCTACATTCGGACTAAATAATCTCTTTATTTGAGCAACTCGTTTTGATCAGGATCTCATTCAAAATGACAAACGACATTTTTTTTACAAAACGGTTCATTTGCCCTCAATGGGTCCTTCGACATTATTGATTCGTCAAATGGTATTGCTTCATAAACCCACCAGAGAGATTTACCGAAGACATTACAAGGCATTTCTCTTTGTTTGAGAGCTTACAGAATATTTTCCAATTACAATAGAGACATTCCTCAGGATTGATTTCCCCAGTGAGTTCATCACGCAAGTTTACTTCCGTCAAGTGACATCTCCCCGAAGAAGCTGAAGAAGTTTATCATATCGGTCTACCTCCATTCGAGAAGACATACATTACAATTCAACCGCCTCACATCTCTTCCGAAAATCCCCGGTGAAGTTTTACGAATTACATCTACATTTACAACTACATTTACAAATTTACAATTACAGCTACAGATTACATCAACAACAATTACATCTACAAGTTCTACGACGAACTGCATCTACATTGACAACAACAATTATATCTACAAGTTCTACAACGAACTGCATCTACATTGACAACAACAATTTACATTTATAGTCTACAATGACATCTACAATCTGCAAAATTTACAACCCCCATGTGAAGATGCTATCACGAGTTTTCATCATTACGGGAAGAGACTGAGACCAGCTCGTGGTTCCCATACCATGATGCTTGGGGAAGTTCTACATCAGAGACTGAGACCAGCTCGTGGTTCCCATACCATGATGCTCGGGGAGGTCCTAGATCAGAAACTGAGACCCGCTCGTGGTTTCCATGCCATGACGCTCGGGGAGGTTCTACATCAGAAACTGAGACCAGCTCGTGGTTCCCATGCCATGACGCTCGGGGAGGTTCTACATCAGAGACTGAGACCAGCTCGTGGTTCCCATGCCATGACGCTCGGGGAGGTTCTACATCAGAGACTGAGACCAACTCATAGCATCCAGACTATGACGCTCGGGGAGGTCCTATATCAGAGACTGAGACCAGCTCGTGATTCCCATACCATGAAGCTCGGGGAGGTTCAACATCAGAGACTGAGACCAGCTCATGGTTCCCATACCATGACGCTTAGGGAGGTTATACACTTTACTATTCCCAGTTGAATTATAAGAAAGGAAGAGAAGAAGAATACAAAAAATGAACTATTGACTCAATCAGAAAAGTTACTATGGCTATTATCGTCGTCTGGATTGCTCCATGTTGATAATAATCTATCCTTCGATCACAAGTTTCTCTTATATTGTCTAAATCGCCATATCCTTGGTGTATGAGTTACTGCTATACTTCTGGAGATTTTCCATTGGTGGTTGTTTCCCGTTCCCGTGGAGTCTCCTTTTGTCGAGCCTGTTCTTCCCGTGTTTTATGTCTAGTTTCTCCCCTGTGATATCTTTTCCTCACAGGACAGTCTGTCTTGCACTTTCATATCATCTCATATCATATGCATTTGGTGGCTTCTTAGGGCCAAAAATTCGTGCTATGTTGGTATTTAAGTCCCTCCTATCTCGTCGAGACGGAGATTTCAATCTCCACATCTCCGGATAGAAGTAACTTAAATAGGGGCATCTGTTGCACCCTAATTTTTGACCTTAAGACTCCACCTCTTTGGGTGTTCTCTTTCGTTTTTTTCACTTTTATGTGCGACTAACAAGTGTGTGCAAGAACATTGATTTCAATGGTAGATTCTACTTATTCTCACAGCCCAACCTTTCAGGACATAATCAATGTGATCCAAAGACCCTAAAGTTTCCTACTAGTTTGAGCCTTATAAGATTGACCAACTGGTTCTCCTATGGCACTAGGGTTGGAACGTATTAATGTCACTTTACTCAAGGGTTTCGAAAGCCTCAGTATATATCACGAGGAGAATATGGGTGTTCCCTCCATTGGTGTTGAGTACCATCATTTGGATTTGTATCTTTGTGGTTTGTGCACCAACATCGTCATTTAAATATTTCTTTGTGAGGGTAGAAAAGACTTAAGATCTGATTCATTCAAGTTACTTTTGGCTCATCCTCAAATCTATGAGTCTTGGCAAGCAAAGTTCCATACTCCAACGTGAGATTGTAAATTGTGTTGCTCATGCGAGTTGTAAATGTCAAATACGAAATTGAGCCCAAGATACAAAGTACATATTCGGGGGATGGATCCAAGATTGTGTAAAGTGCCCAAGTTGCAAATTCAAGGAGATTTTATTATTTTTATGAATTTCATAAAGTGGAAACTCAAAATTTGAAGATGCTAGAACTCTACAAGGCCATATCATTTGATTCACAATTTCTACTCCAAGGATATTATGTTCAGAACTTTTATTTCAAAACCACAGGGTATAATAATTATGAGTCATACACAAGTATTGGGCCACAATGGAATTTATATGAAGATTCAAAATGCAAGTTTAACATCAATCCTGTTATGTTACATCCCTTACAAGTAATGATATTACAAGATCTCTTTTGTTACAAGTGGTAAATGTACTAGTTTGACTAAAGTTTTTTCTCAATATAAAGAAGGTGGCAGACACATCCCTCCTAGTACCGTGACCCCTTCATCAAACCACTGTGTAACCCTTGGCCTACCACATGCTGCTTGGATCACCTACAAGAATGCAAACCAAATGGACTTAAAATCAAGATTTCCAAACAGAGTCAATACAAGATTGATTTTTAACTGTGTAATCAATACTTATCACATCACCGGATAAATGAAAAGGCAGGTTCAAGCCACAACCAGCACACTAAGACAGAACGTGGGCATAGAAAACTGCGAGAACTAACATCGAGACTTAACTTACCCCAATATACTCTAGCTTCGGAGTTGGAACATTCTGTTGAGGAACTTGAATCAACCATAAACGTTTTAGAGAAAAAGGTGAACGAAATGAATAAGGAGGTAGAAAGACACCTTCCAATTGGTGATTCACTAAATGTGGAACTCCAATCTGTTAAAGAGAGGTGGGGATGCGGATGCCCTTCACCGACATTCAGCAAGGAGTCTTCGACCACCTCATACTGGCGTCGTCTCAGCTCCATCTGAATTCGCTGGCCTTCCTCTGAGCGTTCGAGATCGTGTGCGACTATCTCGAGCTCGGGGCCATTATACCTTTGTTTTTCTGTGTCTTCCACCTGCAACGGCAGACTTTGGCCGGCTTGCACAACTTGGTTTCTCTAAAACAGGCGACCAGGCTCTTTCGGCCGTACACCGATTTTGTCTGGGGTTTTAAAGACCGCTGGTTTGTGGTCATGCCGGCCACCGAGGAGGCGTATACTACTATTTTTCGGAAGGAAATCATCAAGGTTGACGGGCATCCTCAGGAAAACTATGAATCTAACTTCCCTCTCGACTGGCAAGACCTGCACTTTGGGTCGGGAACAGACAGCTTTATCTTCAGGCCGGGCAGGTTAGGCGAGGAGGACAGCTTGGCGCTCCGCCGACTAGTAGATTTTGTCGGGCGTCTTCATCCTCGAAAGTGCTTGTCCCCTGACGGGGAGTACATTTGTGATGTTGAAGGGCACTTACTGATGGAGACCCTGTACATCAACTTTCGGGCATTGCTCGAGTGCCGGATGGAGGCTGAGGCCCACCGTTTCCTAGTTAGTTTGGGCCTATCTGAGCTGCTTTATTTTACTTAGCCATTTTTGGTTCTGACTATTGCTTTTGTGTCTCTTTTGCAGGTTCGATGGGTTCGGTGGAAGAGAGAGTGACGAAGATGATGAACAAGGGAAGCCAATATGCTTAAGGTCGGGCCCTGCTGCTCGGAAGGATCTGGCCGTTGCTTCTCCAGGGGCAACCTTGTCTTCATAGGAAGTTGGGTCCTCGGTCTAAGCTCCGGTCCCCAAATGGCGGCGGGAAGATAGGGTGCCTCAGACCGACCTTACTGAAGCTTCTCCGGAGCGTGGGTTTGCTCTGCCCCCTTGCTACCTCTGACTGAATTTCTTTTTGGGGGGAATGAGCTCGTGGTGATACCGGACGAGGAGAGAAGTATTTTGGCAGCGAGCAAGGAGGCTCGGCAGAAGGTGTTATTCGCTGGTTTGGCGGAGATGGTGAGGGTCTTCGAGACGACTCTCGTGTTGAACAAGGCGGGGTGTTCCTCGGAGGATCTAGCCGCTGTTAAGGGCGAGCTTGCGATGTCCGAGGAGGTCAGGGCCAAGCTCGCGGCCGACCAAAGAGAGTACCAGCAGCGGGACAAGCTTCAGGGGGATCACATCGAGGAGCTAGAGAAAGCCTTAAAGGACCAGGACGAAGAGCTGAAGAGGGTCAAAAGCCGCATGGTCGAACTCGAGGACATGGTCGCCCCAACCGAAGAGGAATCTGAGGAGGAGCGATTGATCTCGACGCGGAGAGGGCTCATGGCCAAGGTTCGTCAGCTCAAGGAGGATTGTCTGGGGGCCGTCGAGGTGGGCTTCAAGCACGCTATTGACCAGCTCAGGATCGTCAATCCCGAAGGTGGTCGGATTGTTACGGTTGGAGGCTCTGATGATGATGGTGGGGACCATGACGCCCACGATGAAGAGGAGGACGTAGAGTAGGAAAGGTGGCATGCGTGACTGATAGTTTTTTGGCCTGCGCGCCATATTTTGTTTTGACTTCTGGGCGTGTGCCCGTTTATTGTAATGGATATTTTGACTTCCGGGCTGGTGCCCGTGTTATGGATGTTTGTTTATTTTACTTTCCAAGTATCTGTGTGTGCTCGTATATATTTGTGTGATAGCTATTTGTTTTGTATGTTCGGTTGCATGTTTGGTATGCTTTTAATGAAAATTTTTCTAAGATGAGAGTGTAGCTCGAAAAACGTTGCCCGGTAGTATAGGAACTTGACCGGTTGACCGGGGTGGTTACCTAGTCGATGACGGGGGTGGACCACGGTCATGGATCAGCCCCCGCAGCGTGAACGTCCCATCGCTAGTTGGGGTTCTTCCAGACTTGATACTGCGGCGTCGACTCTCGATTGAGGGGTCGCCGTCGAGCAGAGCATCCTGCCCACACACACACAAAGGGCAGAGGCTTTATTTTCCATTGATCTCGGGGATACGCGGTCGTACCACGCCGCGATCCCGTGGTCGCGAGGAAATTTTCCGCAGACAGTGTTTAACTGTAGTATCGTTTTAGCTTTTCAGCGTTCCATGGTTGAGCTATCTGGTCCCCGTGTAAGTTTTCGAGGAAGTAGGCCCCGTGCTCCGTCTTATCCCGAACACGGTATAGGCCTTCCCAATTTGCGGAGAGTTTGACCTCTTGTGAATCCTTTTGGTTTCTTCACAGGATCATGTCGCAGACTTGGAACTCGCATTTTAGGACTTTGTTGTCGTAGCGAAGGGCGATTTTTTGCTTTAGTGCAGCCTCGCAGAGAGCTGCTCCTGACCGGATCTTCTCGACTAAGTCGAGATCCTCGACCCATCCTTTCTTGGCTTCGCCGAGTTTGTGCTTCAGTCCTCGGAGGATCACTCTGTTCGCAGCCTCGGCTTGGTCATTCGTTTGTGGGTGTTCGACCGAAGTGAAGTGGTGTTTGGTCCCGAGTTTGGTGACAAAGTCTCGAAAGTTTTTGTCTGTAAATTGTGTCCCGTTGTCGGTGACTATGGTGAGCGGGACGCCGAACCTGACGAGGATGTTTCTCTTTTAGAAACGGAGTATGTTGTGCGCCGTGATTTTGGCGAGGGCTTCGGCCTTGATCCATTTGGTGAAGTAGTCGACGCCCATTATTAGGTGCTTGTTCTGATATGAGCCTAGGGTGAATGGGCCGAGGATATCCATCCCCCACCAGGCGAACGGCCACGGGGAGGATAGGGATTTGATCTCGTTAGGCGGCGTGAGGTGCATGTGATAACGCGAAATCATATCGTTTATTTGGCTTGATTTACATGCATTTATTTGTGACTATTATTAATTTATCTTGATTTATGTTCTATTATATGATTAATTTACTTCAATTTGCAGATTGGGGAGAATTTGGATTAAAGAAAGAAAAGAAGAAGAAATGGAAGGAAAAGAGAGAAGAAAAACATAAAAAATGGATTTTGCTGATATGATGGTCGTTACAGGTCCATTACGACCGTCATGCGTATGACGACCGTCACGTTCCATTACGAGCGTCACGCAGACGAAATATCATTTAATGTTCAAATCAGTTTTTGCCACGATCACTCTCTCTAAGATTTCTTCCTACACTTTCTCCACTCACTGCCCACTACTGGAAGTTACCCCCACTCCCTCCATAACTCACCCATGATCTCTGGAAGTTGAAGAATGAATTATCTCCTATAAATAGGCCTTAGATTCAGAGTTTAGGGGGGCAGGCTTCGAGGTATCGAAGTGCTGCCAAGATTTCTACCGAAGTTATTTCTCCCAGTTTTATTGTTTTCTTTTATTTCCTTTCCGTTTTCCTTTAGTTCAGAACATTGTGTTTTCTTCCTGTACCTTTTAATTCTCGCCAAAGTAGAATCCTGCCGACATTGTGGAGGACTACTCAAGGATTCGAGATCAGTACGATTTACAAGTTTTTATTAATTGAATTATTATTTTATTTTTGTCAGTATGCGTGTTATATTATTCTGCTGCTATTGTTTATTTATGTTTTCATTAATTATCATGTCTAGCTAAATTAGTTTTATCGGTATGTAACCGAATTAGTAGGATGGGATTCGATAATACCCAGTGCATCTTACCTTCTTACAAATTACCTTTCTGGCCGTAGTTTTTAATCGTAATTTCTAAATAAACCTTCGTCGCGACAGCGAGAAATTATTTACAGTAGTTTCGCCACGACAGTGGGAGATTCATTAAGGTATGAACCGACACGCGAAAGCTGAGGCTAGGACCAGATAGTAACAACTAGGAATTTGTTTTAAATACAGCGAAAGCGCTTTAAAAGAAATTAGAATTTATTTGTTTTCAAAGAGTAGTTTTAACCCCGAATGGGACTGTGAAAGCGTACATTCCGCCTTAGAATTATGACCCGAGTCAACAACCATCGTGAGGCAAAGGTCTTTAAATGAGTATTTTCTCCTGAAAAGTGTTTTCAAAGATTAAAAAGCACCGGTGACCTGTCGAATCCCTAATAACTAAGTCCTTGCATACCGATATCCCTTTACCGCATTTCTTTAAACCAATTATCTTTATTTCCTCTGCATTAAATTTCATTCGCATTCAACTTTCCTAATTCCATTAGCCTTAGATTTATGTTGTAATAATAGATAACGGTAGATTGACATTGGTCTCTGTGGGTTCGACAATCTTTTATATTACTTCGATATTTCCGTGCACTTGCAGACGCATCCGCATGTCCCTGTGCCGCTGGCACCTGTCGTACTTCTTGACATGTTCTTTTGCATCGTCTTGCATCGTCGGGCAGTAGTATCCTGCCTGCAGGCTCTTCCTTGCTAGGGACCGCCCCCTGAGGTGTTGCGCGTTAATGCCCTCGTGAACCTCTTCCAAGACGGCCGCAGCTTGGACCTTGTCGATGCATTTGAGGAGAGGGATCGAGAAGCCTCTTCGGTATAGTTTGTTGTCGAGCAGTACATACGAGCAGGACCGTCGTTTGACTGTGTTGGCTTCTTTAGCATCAACGGGGAGTCGTCCTGTGCTGAGGTAGGCGTGTATGGGCGTCATCCAACAGTTGGCGTCCCCGATGGCGTTGATTCCGAGCGGCGCTTTTACCCTCTCCGTGCTTGGTCGCGCGAGGACCTCTTGGATGACTGATTTGTGCCCTCCTTTCTTCTTGGTGTCCGCCAGCTTTGAGAGGATGTCTGCCCACGTGTTATGCGTGCGAGGAACGTGTTGGACCTCCGCGGAGTCAAAACTCTTCATCCATTCCTTTATGAGGGCCAAATACTCGGCCAGGTTGTCGTTTTTCGCCTGGTATTCGCCTTGTGCTTGCGAGGTAACCAACTGGGAGTCCGTGAAGATTTGTATCTCCTTGGCTCCGAGATCTTCTTCTGGGCGGAGGCCGACCAGGAAGGCTTCGTATTCTTCCTGGTTGTTTGTCGTCGGGAAGGCCAGTGCCAGGGAGACTTCCACGACAGTGTCGTCTTCGTTTTCGAGGATGATGCCCGCGCCACTTCCTGAGGAGCTCGAGGCGCCATCGATGAAGATGGTCCATTTATGAGTTCCCGGGGTCGATTCTGGTGTCGGGGTCATCTCGACGACGAAGTCAGCCAGAACTTGGGCCTTGAGGGATTTTCTGCCTTCGTAGATGACGTCGAACTCGGAAAGCTCCAGCGACCATTTCAGCATGCACCCAACTATGTCGGGTCGGCCGAGCAACTGTTTAATAGGCTGCTTGGTTCTGACTACGATGATGTGGGCCAGGAAATAGTGTCGGAGTTGTTTGGCCGCGTTGACGAGGGCTAAGGCGACTTTCTCGATCTGTTTGTACCTCACTTCGGGGCCGTGGAGGGCTTTGCTCGTGAAGTAGATTGGTTTCTGCCCCTCGAGGGTTTCTAGGATCAGTACGGTGCTAACGGCTTTGTTCGCCACGGCCAGGTACAGGTACAAGGTTTCCCCGGCATCTGGCCTCGTCAACACGGTGCGGCTCCGACATGATGCTTTTGAGGTGGAGGAGGGCTTTCTCGCATTCCTTTGTCCACTCAAAAGCGGCTTCCTTTCTCAGCAATTTGAAGAAAGGGAGGGCGTGCTGCGCGGATTTAGGGACGAAGTGGGAAAGTGATGCAAGCATCCCGTTGAGGGACTGTATCGATTTCTTCGAGCTCAGAGTCGTGATCTCGGAGAAGGCCTAACACTTGTCTGAGTTTGCCTCGATCCATTATTCGGTCAGATAGAACCCAAGGAACTTCCCCGCGCACCCTGAAGGTGCACTTCTCCAGATTGAAACGCATCTTGCATTTCCTCGCTGTCTCAAATACTTTCCTGAGGTGTGTCGTTTGGTCGACCTCCGTGTAGGACTTAACGATCATGTTGTCTATGTAGACCTCGAGCATGTCGCCAATCTCTCCTCTGAAGGCTTTGCTCATCATCCACTGGTAGGTGGCGCCGACGTTTTTTAGGCCGAAAGGCATTATGTTGTAGTAGTAATTGCCCGACTCGGTCATGAAAGTCATGCTCTGTTTGTCGGCCTCGGCCATGGGTATCTGGTTGTACCCCGAGTATTTGTCCATGAAGGACAGTAGTTTAAAGCCCGCCGAATTGTCGACGAGTTTGTCGGTGCTGGGGAGGGGGTAGGCGTCCTTAGGACATGCCCGGTTGAGATCTGTGTAGTCAACACACATCCTCAATTTTCCATTATTTTTCTTAACAAGTACAACGTTGGACAACCAAGTTGAATATCGGGCTTCCGAAATAAAATTCGCCTCTATGAGGTCTTTTACAGCTTTTTCAGCAGCCGCCGACTTTTCGGGGGACTGCCTACGTCTATTTTGTACTAGGGCCCTAGCGGTCGGGTTGACGGAGAGCTGGTGGCAGGCAACCTCGGGGTCGAGTCCGAGTATCTCTACGGCGCTCCACGCGAAGAGATCGGCATTCTCACGGGTGCAGGCTGTAACACCCCCTTTCTATACCAAAAAATAATCACATATCAAATCATATAGTCACGAATACAAGTATTTTTATTTTCATCAGAGTGTATTTACATTAAGGTATAAAAGAAGTGTGTCACAATACTCACGAAACGACCACATGAATATTAATGTTTAAAAAGAATTAACTCAAAAGGGGTAAATCTCAACTAAAAATAAACGCATGATTCTTCGAAATTACATATTCATGTTTTCTCTTAAAGCGGAAGACTACAACATATATATGTTCACTTAAGACATGACAAAACGTAATTACATGTCATCTGGTTGTTCACAACTTCAATCACATACAAACAAAACATCATTAAGACATTCTACAAGCCTATCTACCCAAAGTTACATATCAGAGCGACCGACACGAGGGAAAGGAACTATACTCCAAAGGAAACCTCCAGCGAATCCTAATCTGCAATGCCTCATAGGGCATTATAAAACAACAGAAGGGTGAGAAACATTATCATAATAATCAAGACATAAGATATATATATATATATATATATATATATATATATATATATATATATATATATATATATATATATATATATATATATATATATATATATATATATATATATATATATATATATATATATATATATATATATATATATATATATATATATAAATGTACAAGTACCGAATGCCTATACCTCATACTTATTCACTACATTGCATAACCATAGATTCTCACCGCATCAAATACACATAGACATAATCGCTCACACTTAACCGTCTATTCATCGGTCAATATTTTTCACATTTATTTATTTGCTAACGCATCTCATCAATTCCTGCACATAGGCATATTTACATATGACAATCGCGATCATACCATGCGATCCATATAAGACTCATTCACTACCCTCAATCCTCTTTCCGGACTATGGGTACGTCGCTTATGCTCTACTGGGAACAACGTCTCGGCCATTCTACCCTGGTAACTACCTCACTAGGAACGACGCATCGTCGTTCCACCCTAGTGAGTAGAATCTCTCTACATATACATCGACTTCATTCTCATATTTACCAGACGCAATAAATATTTATATATATATATATACAAATACTAATACATTCTCAATCATTATTTCCTATTCATCACATGAAGACGATAATGCACTCATAGAGGCCGACACCTCGACCCTATGCGGCTACAACCACGGTACCGACTCATTCGTCCGTCAAATTCTCTTAGAATTCACTCCTCTCGCACTTATACGGTTACACTATAACTCATCAGATTTTCCTAGGAATCATTATATAACCGTCGCATCAAGCGAGGTTCTGCAAATCCTCCAAGGGATCAAATATAACCATCGCTCACACCCCACATGGGCACACGAGGTTCTGCAGATCCTACACGAGATCAAATATAACCATCGCATCAAGCGAGGTTCTGCAGATCCTACACGGGATCAAATATAACCGTCGCATCAAGCGAGGTTCTGCAGATCCTACACGGGATCAAATATAACCATCGCATCAAGCGAGGTTCTGCAGATCCTACACGGGATCAAATATAACCATCGCATCAAGCGAGGTTCTGCAGATCCTACACGGGATCAAATATAACCATCGCATCAAGCGAGGTTCTGCAGATCCTACACGGGATCAAATATAACCATCGCATCAAGCGAGGTTCTGCAGATCCTACACGGGATCAAATATAACCATCGCATCAAGCGAGGTTCTGCAGATCCTACACGGGATCAAATATAACCATCGCATCAAGCGAGGTTCCGCAAATCCTACACGGGATCAAATATAACCATCGCATCAAGCGAGGTTCTTTAGATCCTACACGGGATCAAATATAACCATCGCATCAAGCGAGGTTCCGCAAATCCTACACGGGATCAAATATAACCAATGCATACATATTCGCAAATATATTATCATGCATTCTTCACACATCAACACGTACAATTATCATGCACTCACAATGTGTATTATATTCATCATTCATCATAATTGCCATGCATTTTTATTCAATTCTAAACAATGCATAATTTGCCCAAAGGCCACGATTCAAAATCACATTCATACACTAGGATTCACGCCTTACGGCTACCCACAGCACATCACAAACCAGCGTATAAGCTATTAAATCAAAGAAGGGTCGATCGCAACCGAAACCCCAAGCCACGACGGCACCATGCGACAGGGAAAATTCATCCTGCTACGTTCGCTACTCGCTCGCCTAGCGAGCTGCTAGCGAACGTTCGCCACCTTCTCGCCTAGCTAACTGCTAGCGAGCAAGAACAGAAGCTACAGACTTCGTTCGCTACCTCGTTCGCCACAGCGAACCCCCAGCGAGTAATTCGCTACTCCATTCGCTGCCAGCGAAGGAGACCAAAACACCATTGTCCCACGTCTGGGACCATTCGCTATGCACTCGCCTAGCGAGCTGCTAGCGAGTCGTTCGTTGCGTGCTCGCCTAGCGAGCTGCTAGCGAGTCGCTTGCGAACAGCAACATTCAGTTCTGCTCTAGCACTTCCAAACCCACCAAAATCGCCCTTTTAAATCCAAAGTTGTTCCAGTAGCCTTAGTCTAACATATCCCGACTAAGCTACGAAAGTTATTCTCGATTCTAACCGTCCGAACATCGGCTTCTATCGATTTCTATCATTTCGACCTAAATGGAAACAAGGTTGGAAAACAACCAAACTCATCCACACACATACACAATCATACACAATGATTAAGATAGTAAGATTTCACACCCTTACCTTGGATTAACCGAAGCTTTGAGTTGCTCTTGATGATTCCACTCTTTTCCTCTTCTTCTTCTCTTTTCTCTTCCTTTTTCCTTCTTCTCCCTTTCTTTCCCCCCTTCTCTTTTCTTTCCTCCCTTACTCTTATATCTTTTCTTTCTGCTTATATTCTTTATATTTCTTTCCATTCTATTTCCTTCAATACACCTATTATTCCAATCAATTTCCTTAAACCATCCACTTAACCATTAATTGAGATTGTCCAAAATATTTCTCACTAAACTTTCCAAACCTCTACAAATGATAAAATAGCATAATATGTAGACTTAACATATTACCACACTATCCCATAATTAAAATAATTCCAATAACTAAATTAATTAGTTAAACCGAAATTGGGCTGTTACAACTCTCCCTCACTTTAGGAATTTTCGTCCTCGAAAATGTTATCCAATTCAGACAACTCGGGATGTGACTCACGCATCCCAATCTTCCCAATCCGATTCCATCTAGTTGATTCTTCCCAAATACCTTTACCAAGACAATCCCTCTTTCCTCGAAGTTGCCCCAGTATTCAAATTCTCTCTCACTCACACACCATCCATCCGGATTGATGCGCTTCCTCAGCTTAGACACGCGAACACATCGTATAGTTTCCTATAGTGACATCGGTGAAACAATCTAACATGTTATTCCCCACGCTTTCGCTGCACTACTCTGATACAGTTACAACGAGTCACGGTGTGCTCCCGAGACTTCAAGCTCGACTACACCAGTTACTATCGTAACTCTCAAAACACGTCTTTTCTTGGGTCCTCTAATCTCTTCAGTCGTCTTTTGAACAAACCTCAGGTCCGAGTACAACACTCTCGCCTGAATCATATTAATACAATGAGCCTTACACCTCCTGCCATACAAGGCTTCGGATTCCCATCCGACACAATATTCGGTGATACTACATACGGTCTTTATCACTTCGGTGATATCCATCACAACTAGTTCCGACATAGAATGATTAATCTTCTTTGACAGGAAAAGGGTCAATCCAGTCATTCCATCCAGAATCTCATCAACAAAATCATATTCTCACATCCTTTGGAAAACCCCACGCAAAATTCATGGAACTACCCTCTGATCTCAACTCTGGAATATACAACGATCACATTAGACCTATCAATCTCAGACGTTCATTCTTCGACTCTCGACAAGTCACACCAGCACATACAACTGCTGCCTTCTCCATCTGTGGCTACCAAAATAATTCTTTCAAAATACTCTCATCCAATCCCCTTTATTCGGACTTTTAGACTCTATCACAACATCTCATGTCACCATCTCCACCAATCCAAACATCACTCATTCAATTTTTAATTCGTCAAACTCAATTACCTTATTAACTCCAATTAGAATTCCAACCTTCTCGAATCTCGTCGAGAATACCAATAATCAGTCTCATCACCTAAGGTTCCGCAATTCGTTGCCGTAGCATACACACCAGACACAAGTCTCCAAAACAACTCAATCAATTTTAATCCTTTTACCATCTAAGAAGACATACCATACGGAGCTCTCAATATCTGACTAGTTTCCGCAACTAAGTCGATTGCAACTCCACTTCACGTCCTGGTTGTACAACACTTATCTTGTCAGGATAACTCCCGGGCAACAGCAATCAACCGGTAAACCGCCAACTTCCCACTTTCATTAATACTCAAAATTTCCCTCAAAGTTAAACATCTTAAGCTCTCAAGGCCATTACTCGCCTCAAATCTCAACTAAACAATTGAAGCTCTCAAACTCTGGCACAACACACAACAAATGGTCCGATCGGGTTCGACATAACCGACACACAAGTTGTTGACGGTTCTTCCAAAACTCCTTGAACTTCTTCATAGTGACATAACACTGCTTTCTCCTCCAACACAGATAACACCAGCTCTTGATGTTCAACAATACACCTAGCTACAGATCCACACCTGTAGCATCTTGGAGAACCACAAGTTCTCCCCCACTTGGATCATTCCTACCTCTGCAGACAATGGCTAAACAACAAACATGTACCGACAGTGTCTTCACACACATGTCGTGTACAAGGGAACAACCAACATTAGACAACTTGGCCGGATGGACCGACCTGCTCTGATACCACTTTGTAACACCCCCTTTCTATACCCCAAAATAATCACATATCAAATCATATAGTCACGAATACAAGTGTTTTTATTTTCATTAGAGTGTATTTACATTAAGGTATAAAAGAAGTGCGTCACAATACTCACGAAACGACCACATGAAAATTAATGTTTAAAAAGAATTAACTCAAAAGGGGTAAATCTCAACTAAAAATAAACGCATGATTCTTCGAAATTACATATTCATGTTTTCTCTTAAAGCGAAAGACTACAACATATATATGTTCACTTAAGACATGACAAAACGTAATTACATGTCATCTGGTTGTTCACAACTTCAATCACATACAAACAAAACATCATTAAGACATTCTACAAGCCTATCTACCCAAAGTTACATATCAGAGCGACCGACACGAGGGAAAGGAACTATACTCCAAAGGAAACCTCCAGCGAATCCTAATCTGCAATGCCTTGTAAGGCATTATAAAACAACAGAAGGGTGAGAAACATTATCATAATAATCAAGACATAAGATATATATATATATATATATATATATATATATATATATATATATATATATATATATATATATATATATATATATATATATATATATATATATATATATATATATATATATATATATATATATATATAAATGTACAAGTACCGAATGCCTATACCTCATACTTATTCACTACATTGCATAACCATAGATTCTCACCGTATCAAATACACATAGACATAATCGCTCACACTTAACCGTCTATTCATCGGTCAATATTTTTCACATTTATTTATTTGCTAACGCATCTCATCAATTCCTGCACATAGGCATATTTACATATGACAATCGCGACCATACCATGCGATCCATATAAGACTCATTCACTACCCTCAATCCTCTTTCCGGACTATGGGTACGTTGCTTATGCTCTACCGGGAACAACGTCTCGGCCATTCTACCCCGGTAACTACCTCACTAGGAACGACGCATCGCCGTTCCACCCTAGTGAGTAGAATCCCTCTACATATACATCGACTTCATTCTCATATTTACCAGACGCAATAAATATTTATATATATATATATATATATATATATATATATATATATATATATATATATATATATATATATATATATATATATATATATATATATATATATATATATATATATATATATATATATATATATATATATATATATATATATATATATATATATATATATATATATATATATATACAAATACTAATACATTATCAAGAATTATTTCCTATTCATCACATGAAGACGATAATGCACTCATAGAGGCCGACACCTCGACCCTATGCGGCTACAACCACGGTACCGACTCATTTGTCCGTCAGATTCTCTTAGAATTCACTCCTCTCGCACTTATACGGTTACACTATAACTCATCATATTTTCCTAGGAATCATTATATAACCGTCGCATCAAGCGAGGTTCTGCAAATCCTCCAAGGGATCAAATATAACCATCGCTCACACCCCACATGGGCACACGAGGTTCTGCAGATCCTACACGGGATCAAATATAACCATCGCATCAAGCGAGGTTCTGCAGATCCTACACGGGATCAAATATAACCATCGCATCAAGTGAGGTTCTGCAGATCCTACACAGGATCAAATATAACCATCACATCAAGCGAGGTTTTGCAGATCCTACACGGGATCAAATATAACCATCGCATCAAGCGAGGTTATGCAGATCCTACACGGGATCAAATATAACCATCGCATCAAGCGAGATTCTGCAGATCCTACATGGGATCAAATATAACCGTCGCATCAAGCGAGGTTCTGCAGATCCTACACGAGATCAAATATAACCATCGCATCAAGCGAGGTTCTGCAGATCCTACATGGGATCAAATATAACCATCGTATCAAGCGAGGTTCTGCAGATCCTACACGGGATCAAATATAACCATCGCATCAAGCGAGGTTCTACAGATCATACAGGGGATTAAATATAACCATCGCATCAAGCGAGGTTCTGCAGATCCTACACGGGATCAAATATAACCATCGCATCAAGCGAGGTTCTGCAGATCCTACACGGGATCAAATATAACCAATGCATACATATTCGCAAATATATTATCATGCATTCTTCACACATCAACACGTACAATTATCATGCACTCACAATGTGTATTATATTCATCATTCATCACAATTGCCATGCATTTTTATTCAATTCTAAACAATGCATAATTTGCCCAAAGGACACGATTCAAAATCACATTCATACACTAGGATTCACGCCTTACGGCTACCCACAGCACATCACAAACCAGCGTATAAGCTATTAAATCAAAGAAGGGTCGATCGCAACCGAAACCCCAAGCCACGACGGTACCACGCGACATGGAAAATTCATCCTGCTACGTTCGCTACACGCTCGCCTAGCGAGCTGCTAGCGAACGTTCGCCACCTTCTCGCCTAGCTAACTGCTAGCGAGCAAGAACAGAAGCTACAGACTTCGTTCGCTACCTCGTTCGCCACAGCAAACCCCCAGCGAGTCATTCACTACTCCATTCGCTGCCAGCGAAGGAGACCAAAACACCACTGTCCCAAGTCTGGGACCATTCGCTACGTACTCGCCTAGCGAGCTGCTAGCGAGTCGTTCGCTGCGTGCTCGCCTAGCGAGCTGCTAGTGAGTCGCTTGCGAACAGCAACATTCAGTTCTGCTCTAGCACTTCCAAACCCACCAAAATCGCCCGATTAAATCCAAAGTTGTTCCAGTAGCCTTAGTCTAACATATCCCGACTAAGCTACGAAAGTTATTCTCGATTCTAACTGTCCGAACATCGGCTTCTATCGATTTCTATCATTTCGACCTAAATGGAAACAAGGTTGGAAAACAACCAAACTCATCCACACACATACACAATCATACACAATGATTAAGATAGTAAGATTTCACACCCTTACCTTGGATTAACCGAAGCTTTGAGTTGCTCTTGATGATTCCACTCTTTTCCTCTTCTTCTTCTCTTTTCTCTTCCTTTTTCCTTCTTCTCCCTTTCTTTCCCCCCTTCTCTTTTCTTTCCTCCCTTACTCTTATATCTTTTCTTTCTATTTCTATTCTTTATATTTCTTTCCATTCTATTTCCTCCAATACACCTATTTTTCCAATCAATTTCCATAAACCATCCACTTAACCATTAATTGAGACTGTCCGAAATATTTCTCACTAAACTTTCCAAACCTCTACAAATGATAAAATAGCATAATATGTAGACTTAACATATTACCACACTATCCCATAATTAAAATAATTCCAATAACTAAATTAATTAGTTAAACCGAAATTGGGCTATTACACAGGCCTTTAGTTGCTTCCTCGCTAGGTCAGGCAGCCTGCCCCAATCTTCACGGTCTTCATTGCGTCTGCCCCGAGGGTCAAGAGCTCGAAGTCCCCGTCTGGAATGGGGCGCGTTGGGTGGAAAGGCTTCCCGTTGGTTTCACTGGTTTTGTCCTCATGGTTAGGCTCTTCGGTGAAACGGCAGTCGAGGTCTACAGCATCGGCGTGATCCTTCGATTTGACTTCCCGAACGGGAGGTGGTTTAGTTGCTTTGGTCGTGGGACCGATTGTACTAAGGCCCTTCATCGCGGCGTCGAAGCACCGACAAGTAGCTTCGATATCGCTGTTGAGGGTGACGACGACTCCTAGTCTAGTGTAATATTTCATCTTTAGGTGGCCGGTCGATGGTACTGCGGTAAGTTCGGCCATTGTTGTCCTGCCCAGGATGCAGTTATACAGGGACGGGCATTCGACGACCAGAAAACGAACGTTGATTTCCCTGGCCGTTTCCTTTTCCCCGAATGTGACCTTGAGCTCCACGTATCCCCACAACCTCGTCGTCGTCCCGTTGAAGCCCTGTAGGTTAGAGCCTAGGTAGGGGGATAAGTTAGATTCGTCGAGCTGGAGCTTCACGAAGAGATGAGTGTACATGATGTCCACTGAGCTCCCCCCGTCGACCAGGATGCGTCGGAAGTCGAAGTTTGCCATCTATGCCCGGATCAGGAGGGGAATGTTTGAGTTTGGGGATTGTTGCACCCTAAAATTTGCTCAACCTTATTCACTTGGTTTATGTTTCAATATCATTAGCATTTGCATATTGAGTCATGTACATAGTCTAATCATCTGCATGGCATAGCATAGCAAGTCAGCCAACAGGGACCAATCAGTATTCTCATCTCTATGAGCCTATCAAGAGGTTATTATTCAAATTCAACCTTACTCAAGTCATCAGAAAGAATGGGGAAGCTAAAGAAGTCAATGAGTCAAGCAGAGCAGTCTATCTCCTATCTAAGGGTATCTGAGGATCATCAAAGAAGTTGTGACCTGTGGATTGAGCATGGAGAGTATCTAGACATCATGGGAGACTTAGAAAGTCATTTGGAGAAGGAGACAAGGCATTAGTGTGATCACAAGAATTGCAGTTGAAGACAGTCAACTAGGGTTTCATCTGGGTCAACCCTGGGTCAACTCTAGGTCAATTGACTGATTGAAAGGCATTAAGGGCTATTGGAGAGATGTGGGGTTCATCATTTGGCATGTAGAGAAGGATATGGTGATCTGTCAAGAAGAAATCAAGAGAAATCAAGGAGAAGAGGAGTTTCTAAATTAGGGTTTCTGTGTAAAATCCCCTAATTTAGGTCAAATTTCCAAGCCAGATAAGTCAAAATTAAAGCTTCAAATGGATCCTTGGACAACATGAAACTTGTAGAGGATCTCAAGACCTTTAATTTGAGTGGTGGAAGACATCAAGGAGATTTATAGAACTCAAGTTATGGTCCTTGCAAGTTACAGGTCATCTGAGGTATCTGAAATTTTGTCTGTGAAAGTGACTTGACTTCCAAGAAATTTTTACCCCTCAAGGAGATTTCAAATGGATTTCTGGTCAACATAAGAGTTTTTCCTTATTGTCTTATCTTTCTATAATGGTATGGTATGCCTTCATATGATTTGTGGAACTCTACTTATGGTCTTGGCAAGCAAAGGGTATTTTGGTCATCTGAGAATTACAGGTCATTTCAAGCCTATGCCCAAAACTCATACAAGGATGCTTCAAATGGAAAACTTCACAACATCAAACTTGTTCCAAATGACATTTTGAGTCTATAAAAGTGACCATGAAAGATTGGAAAGACTCATAGCACAAGGTTTCAAAATTGGTGGATTTAATGAATAAAAAATGACCTAAATTTGAGATTTTTCATAGTTTGGCCAAATGAGGTGAAATTATAGGTCATTTTGATTGGAAAAATCATTTTGAGAACATTGGAAAAAGTGGAATTTTGATTTTGGTTCAAGTTCTGAAAGTTATTCATGGTTACTTACAATGAAAGTTACATAATCCAAACCCAAGGGTAAGTGTGCATGGGAAGTTTCTCCAAGGTTCTAGGAGTTTCTAAACTCATGTATATATTGATATGAAGAGCTCCATGCCATGGTTGGTGAATCATATTGCTCATAACACCAAGTTTCACACATTTCTTCCATTTTGCAAAAGCTTTTCAAACTACCTCAAATCTTCACCAATTTTCACAATTCTTGATCTGATCTTCATCACCATCATTCATAGATCACAATTCTCACAAGCATTTGGTTGATTGGAGTAGAACTCGTGCCATACACTTCCATCATCCAAGAAGCAAGAAATTTGGAATTGTGAGATTCAAAGCATTGGAGCAAGATTTGTTGCATACAGAATTCAAGAACAAGTTCCCTGATCAATTTCCACTCATTTCAAGCATTGGATCAAGAGGATTCATCACCTGTTTTCACCATCACACCAGGTTGGTATCTTCATTCGAATTGCCTGTTTTAGGAGGAATCATGGTGATTTGTTAGCATAAGAATGTTAGGATAGGTTAGATGACTGGTTTTGGTGAGTTTGAAGAAGTTTTGTGAAGATTGACCATGGTGTGCACAAACTGTTGAAGCTTGTAACTCTTAGAATATTGCATGATAATTTGAGGTTAATAGCTTGTAATGATCAGCATAAGATGTGGATTAGTTTAGGGCAAGAATTAGAGAGAATTGGAAGAAGTGATATCAGGTGATCATGGTGGATTCAAACTGTTATGCTCATCAGGTTCTATTGTGGAGTGAGTTTTAGAATGAGATATTGTTATGGTTGTGTAGAGGGAAGAAAATGGACCAAGTTTGCTTTTCATAGCATGTGATTTCATGGACAATTGATGGAGAACAGAGAGCTCGAAGATGCATGCATGGTGAAGGGAGTTTCAGAAACCCTAGGGTTTCTAAGGTTGAAGACAACCTTCTGGCCACACGATCAGGCATTGACCTTTGACTGGGGACTGAAACCAATGGCCACGATTGAAGAAGAAACACGGAGGGAAATTCAAATGGTGCAACGCACCGTTTCATTTAAATCCATCTGATGGGCTTTTGAATTGCTTGCTATTGCCACCCCCAGACCAAGCCCAATCCCAATTATAACTGTTTTAATTGCTTAATGCACCGTTTTATTCTTTTTTTAATTTTTGTTACTTTCTGAGTGCATATGGGCCCAGACACGCTTGCTATGCGCGCCCCCCAGTCTGGGCCCAGTTTGTTTTTTAACTGCTTCTCATTACTAGATGCACCCCTTTCAATTATTTCTCATTTTATTTTCTCTCAAAAATATTAATTCTTTGAAAATTCATAAAAAATAGAAAAATGCTAGTTTTTAATTGGTTGTTTTTTCACATTATTCATAATTTTGTTAAGAAAAATATCATACAAAAAAGTTCCAATTTCATTTCATTTTAATATTTTTGGCATATTTTTCTTTTAAATAGGTGTAAATATCATTTTGTTTGATACATGAATTTGTTAATTTTAGTTTGAATAGATGCTTCAATATTTTTAATCCATTCTTTTTAGGTTGGTTAGCTTAGACATTTATCTTGTATATAAAATTTAGTTCATATTTTTAGGACTTAATTTTAGGTGATTTGATTAGATGCGAATAACATGAACAAAATTAGGGTTTAGGTGATAACATAGGAGAATTAGTTCATTTCCCTTAGGAGGTAGAGATTGAATTTTTGGAATATGGGACTATAGGGACTATGGGTAGTTATTAGATCCCTTAGAGAATATTAGGATTCCCCTACTGCTATTAGTACTGTCTATATTTGCTTGACTGGTGTGGTGTGCCCTCTCTGGGGATTATGATTTGTCTATGTGGGTATTGGGATTGCTTGGGGATTGGGAAAGCTGAAGACTTGAGAAGATGAAGCCATTGGAGATCAAGAGATTGAAGACCAACTTCCAGAGATGATGGAGAGCATCCTTTGCTGGCAGCTGTTGAAGAGTCTAGGGTTTAGGAGCTAGGCAAAGCTCTAGATTAGAAAGCTTGTTTCTCAAACATGGAATGCCTTGTCTGCATCCATTCTTTCTCTATGATTCAAAGTCTCTTCAAATATCCACCTCCTTCCTTTGGAAGGATCAGTGAATGTATTTGAAAGATAGAACTTTTGAGAGAAAATTGTCTGTATAATGTTAACAGTCAATGAACCACCCTTGGTAGGTAATTGACTGTCTAACATTCATTCACTTCATCTGGTTGACTGATGTTCATCCTGAAGATTGAGACTTGAAGAAAAGTCATTGCAGATGGAAGACTGATAACCAAGACCTTGCTTGAAGGCTGTGGAGGTGGAGATTGATGCTTGCCTGAAGCTTGTAGCTGTTTGGAGATGATTTGAAGATAGGTGTTGATGCAGAGCTGCTGTGGCTGTTTTTTTTTTCTGCTGTTATTCATTTCTGATGTATTGATTGGTTTCCTTGACTGTATTGCTTGCTGTTTAACCTGTTGGGTTGAAAGTGAATCTTGTTCACTTTTGCCTATTGTTTTCTAGGTTCGAGGTTGAGTGGGACTCCCTTGCCTCGCTTGTATTGCTGCATCCATGCATTTTACTGCTTTATTGTATATTTGCTATTGTTTCTGTTTCCGTCTATTCCCTTAGGATCTCTGTTTCTCTCTACGCAAGAGAGGAGCATGATAGACAGTAGGTCTTAACCCATGCATGACAACATTAGGTTAGTTTGATTCCCTTTTCAACCGTAGGTTAGAGTTCTGTCTCTTCTTTCCCAAAACAAACAGAAAAACACAATAAATATTTCAGACACAATAAAAAACACTTCTTCCGTAAAAGAATGTGAACTCATCAAAACGTCATTTTTGTCCGCTAGGACTGTTAATCAGAAAAACCTTTTTCAGAAGGAATAAAAACAATCAAAACAGACTTGTGTCGTACGTGGCCCGAACTACGTTTGCTCTTATTTTTCATGCTGTATGAAAGTACGTAGGCATAGGATGCGATATCCTAGCGAGCAACCTTCCCCTCCTTTCCCGTAGGTAGGCGAACTACGTTGACTCTGATTTCTCGTTCCAGACGGGAATACGTAGGCATAAAGTGCGATACTTTGCCGAGTCATTTTATTTTCTTTTTAACCCTTAACCCTTAGTTTAGATAGAAATAACAATCCATACCCGAAAACAAGCGTGGATCCCGTCGAGTATGACGGACGTGAGGGGTGCTAATACCTTCCCCTTGCGTAACCGACTCCCGAACCCCGGTTTTGGTTGCGATGACCATTCCTTTCCCGTCTTTGCGGTAGGTTTACTCTGAGCGTTTCCTTTCCCTCTTGTGGGATAAATAACGCACGGTGGCGACTCTTCTGTTCAGCCGACGCTGATTTTCGCAGTAGCGACAGCTGGCGACTCTGCTGGGGATGCAACGTCCCCTGGCTGCTAAGGACTGCGATAGTTCCTTATGCATTTGGGATCCAACGTCCCTTAAGCGAGTCAATCCTAGCGCTTGTTTTCCCGTCGAGGATTTTGTATGGATTCATATTTCTGACATTTATTTTCAGCATTATATATATTGATTATTATTGTTGTATTGGCGTGTGATGGGTGGTTCTATGATTGAGAGATAAGCCGGACCTGGGCTTGAGTGCACCTAGAGTTAGAGTAGAAAGTAGTGGGCGCGTACCGGCTTTGCTTGCATTAGTGTCTCATGAAATCTACACTCGGATGAGGTTCTTCTGGTTGGCTTCTTTTTCTACCCTTTGGGTCGAAGGGGTTGTTGGTCAGCTGAATTGTCGTCTCTGGGAACCGATCATTTGGAAGTTGGCTAAGTGAGGCCTCTTCAAGGATTGATGATGCCACTCCTTCTGGGAATCGTATCATCAACCCTGAAAGTCTGTGACGCCGACGACCGCATAGGATGCCATACCTTGTGTCAGTTACTAGGACATCCACCTGTGAGAGGGTTTGGGGTTATGCAGGTAACTAGACCTTCAGATACCGGTTTGTTTCTTGATCTGAGATCCTGGGTATTTATGGAGAGTTCTGAGGTCTGTTAGAGACCAGTTGGAGAGTTCTGAGGTCTGTCAGAGACCAGTTGGAGATATGATATGAGGTCTGCCAGAGACCAGTTAGAGTTATGCTGTGGGTCTGTCAGAGACCAGTGTTGGAGCTTTGTTTTAGGTCTATCTGAGACCAGGGTTTGAGGACTTCTGGAGGGTCTATCTGAGACTTCTCGATATGGTTCAGGCTTCTCAGCTACAACATTTGGTCCCTGTTGAATGTTACTTGCATTGCATTGCTTACATAATCATTATCATTGCATCCCATTAACGTGTGTCTGTGCTGCAGGTGCATTTGCATATCCCCCGGTTCTAGTGCCCAGACTTCTGAGTTTGATCATGGCTGGTTTGAGGAGGACAGTCGCGTATAAGCTGCCTACACCTGATATTACCCCTTTGCTTGGTCTGATATCTCTTGCTGATGAGGAGGTTAGGAGAAGCTTCAGAATGAGTCATGGGAGATTACTGAGATTAGTCTGCAAGCCCACTACTGATGAGATGAATGGGCTGTACACCTTGATGCAGTTCTATGACCCCGCATTGAGATGTTTCACGTTTGCTGACTTTATTTTGGGGCCTACCATTGAGGAGTATGTGGAGTTTACTGAGCTACCAGTGCAGAACAAGGTTCCCTTTATTCACTCCGCTGCTGAGCCCAAGTTGGAGGACTTAGCTAAAGCCTTGCACATGAACGCTGCAGAACTGTTAGTGACTTCTTGGCTTGGGGTTTCAGGTTTCTCTCTTGATTTTCTGGTTGGCAAGGCTCAGGAGTATGCCAAGAGCGGATGTTGGGTGGTTTTCAATGCTATTTTGGCTCTATGCATTTATGGAATTGTGCTGTTTCCTAACTTGCCCAATTTCGTAGACTTGGACGCTTTCCATCTGTTTGCTGCTGGCAACCCAGTGCCCACGTTGATCGGAGACTTCTACCACTCCTTGCACTACAAGAATGAAAACAGAAGGGGAAAGGTTGTTTACTGCTGTGCGCCTTTGTTGAATATGTGGTTCAAGAGTCATCTTCCCATGAAGGGGCCATTTGTGGACAGTGCAACTTCAGCTAGCTGGTCAGAACGCCTGATGAGGCTATCTTCTGAAGACATACAGTGGTTTGATCGAGACCTGCTGGGGTCTGAGCTTATATTCAGTTGTTCTGGGTACCCTAATGTTCCGTTGATAGGAAGAAAGGGGTGTATCAACTACAACCCATCTCTGTTTGTCCGTCAGTTCGGATATACGCTGAAGAATCCACCAAAGGAGGAAGAAGTACAGGAATCTCTGTACTTCACCGGGGATTTGAGTGGAGAGTTGTTAGCCAAGCTGCAGCATGCCTGGACGCGTATTAACCGAAGAGGGAAGCCGCTGTTAGGGAAGAATGACTGTCAGGCTTATGCACCATACAGAGTTTGGATCCAGGAGAGAGCAAGTCAGTTGCGGATGCCATTTCCAGATGCACCAGTCCCTGTTCATACTCCGGTAGAAGAGCCAACCACCGTTTCTAGGGAGGCCTACGAGCAAGTGGTGAAAGAGAAAGAAGCCTTGATGAAGATCAATGAAGGGTTAGAGCAAGAGCTAGCTCAGATACACAGTGAGAAAAACAAGGCCGTGCATGCTTTCCAACAGCAGATCGAGCTAGTAAGCAGACTAGGGGCTGAGCTGACTGAGGAGAAAAAGAAGCGCGAACGTCTGGGGCAAGAGTTCAGAAGCTCCCATGACATGCTTGAATCCAAAAAGAAAGCGCTCGATGCAGCACACCGAGAAATCTCTTCTTGCAATAAGACTTGGAATGCTACGCTCACCAACAATAAAAAAAGGGAGGATAAGTTGAAGCAGCAAGTTTCCGACCTCAAAGAGCAGTTGAAAGCTAGCATCAAGAAGTATGAAGAAGAAGTTATGACCCGGTATAGTCTCCAGAATGCATTGAATAAGGCCATCAAAGGCAGGGATGAAGCCGTGTCTCAGAAGCGGAAGCTAGAGGATCGCTTCGAAGAAGGGGCATGGGAAGAAACCGCTGGCGACGTGCGACGTGTTCTCAAGAGAAGAAACCAACTTGTTGAAGGGCTGCTTGCCCGACCAGGTCATCCAGAGACCAAGAAGTTAATAGAAGAGTACCGGGCTTATGGGAGTACTTGATCATGTCATGTATTAACTTGTATGCTTTCTTTGCATAGTGCTGACCATCACCAGGATTGTTGGTTGAGGTCATGCTTTCTTTGTACTCAGTGACATTGTATTCTTGGCTTATGGGTTTTCTCTGCAATATATGAGGCTTTCTATGATTCAACTCCGATCTTTGTATTGCTAGCACTGTCACTGCACTGGCACCTTCGCACTAGAATCGGGGAATGATTTCCCCAATGCACAGACACACACATTGCATTGCATTCATATTCATATTTGCACTACAGGTAATTATGGGATGGTATCTTATTTCCTGCTCTGTACCAGGTATTTTCAGGATTGCAGATCAGCGCCCACACAGATATTCCACTCGCACCAACTGTCGAAGAATCATGGATCAAATGCAGAACGAGATGCAAGATATGCGCGAGAAGCTAACACTCTTCATGCAGACCATGGAGACTATTGCAAAAGGTCAGGAGAATTTGCAAGCTATGGTGCAGCCTCTGTTGGTCAGAAATGCTGGTCATGGGAATGAGGATCATCAGTCTGCGCGAGTCGACACTGTTCATGGGGATGGCACTCCCACGCTAGTGGCTCCACCTGTAGTCAATATACCTGCTGCTAATGTCAACAACGCTACCGTTGCTGGGAACGGTAACGTCGGAGTTGGGAACGAGACTGCTGTCCATAACGTTGGGCTTGGTGATATCAACTTGGGTGATAATATGGGAGGCAATGGCTTCGGTAATGCTAGGTTCGGATTCAATGATCAGGGATTCGATAATGCTGGGAAATATGGTTTCAATGCTCAAGGCTTTGGGCAGGACGGTTTTGGTGTGACCAATCAGGGTTACGGAGGTTTTGGAAATGGAAACGGCGTTGGGTTAATGACTGTTGGACTTGCTGGAATTGCTCCGGGATACGGTAACAGAGGGCGAGGCCCGGTGATGAATCAGATCAGAGCTGGTCGTAACAATGGATACGATGGGTATGGTAACTGGCAGGAAGATCAGCAGGAGGACGCTTTCTCCGGTGGAGGTTTCGAAGGGCCGATGGATGACTCCCAGAAGATCAGAATGCTAGAAGAGCAGATGAGGGGGGTCCTGAACCAAAGTGTTGTGGGCTTAGACATGTCAACAATGGGCCTGGTACCTGGCTTGAGGGTGCCAATTGTTGCACCCCAAAATTTGACCAACCGGGTCTCGCATTTGGCTCGATGTTTCGACGCATAACCGCATTCGCATCTGCATATTGCATACACTGCATTGTTCATTTGTTTTGATTTTATCAGGGATCACAGCTCCCGTCTCGTGTTTCAGGAGTTTTTATCAGTTTTAATCAGTAGAATCGATTTTTGGGTTATTTCGGTGCCCGTTTATTTTTACCGATGATTTTTGTGTCGTTCGGTGCTTATTTTGTCCCTCTGGGAATTATGGTATTTTTCTGGATTTTTATAGGATTTTTTAGGGTTTAATTAGTTTTTAAATCAATTTTTAGGATTTAATAGAATTTTTGATATTTTTAATTGTTTTTAAATCATTTTTTAGCATTTTATAGAATATAATAGATTTTAAATTCATTTTAGAATTTAATAGGTTTTTAATTCCTTTAAATAGATTTTAAATCATTTGTAGAAATCTTTTATAGATTTTAATATTTTTAGATAATATAGGATTTTTTTTTAGAATATTAGTATAATTTTTAAATAGAATTTAAATAGAAATAATAATAATAAATGAATAGATTTTTCCTTATTAAAAATAAATAGGTTTTATTTTCTTTTATAGATATTAATAGAAAATTAATAGATTTTAGAATATTATCAATTAGGAGTTAATTGGATTTATTAGATTTAATTGAGTATTAGTTTAGTTGTTAGTTGCTGTTAATTAGTTTAATGATATTAATTCAATTCAGTTTTTGTGGGTCTCTATTCATTTCGTTGGGCTTCAGTAGGCCCAGTTAGAGTGTAAGGTCCAGCAATGAATCCAATTCGTCCAGAAAAAGGTCTAGCGTATTCAGCAAGCTTCCACCGGATTCCAGCTATCTCTAGAACTCTCCAGAATGTGCCAGCGCATTCTCAGTATAAAGCCAGCCAGAGCCACACGTGTCCAAAAGGAAGGGTCCCACATCTCTGCATCACGCACGCGCCACGTATCCCCTTCAGAATCCTCTCTCTCAGCCACGCCTTCTCCACGTGGAAGGCATGCACACACTCCCTCCACCGTGCAACCACGTGTAAGCCTCACAGAACCTCGCCTGAGACGCACCTCCGGCCGGCCTGCATGGCCGGCGGCAGCCATCCCTCGCCGGAAAAACCATCACAAACCCAGAAACCCCTCAACTTCATCCCTGATCTTCCTCCTCTTCCCAACATCTAACCCTCATCACCAGAAACCACCGTCGTTTCCAGATTCCGGCCACAAACTCCAGAAACCGTCTTCCTCCTCCAACCTTCGTTCAACCACCAGATCCCCAGTTCACATTCATCATCATCATCAGCGATCTGTTTCACCAGAAACCTCAAGAAAATTCCAGAAATGCAGTCGTCATCTTCATGTGTTCAACAATTATTTTTCCAGAAATCTTCCTTCAACAAATTCCCCAGATTTCAACCGTGTTCAACACCAACTCTCTGAATCCACCAACAACTTCTACGAACGCTCATTAACGAATCAACGAAGAACACTTCGTGAGTTCCAAGACCTTCATCAAGCGAGTATCTCCAGAAATTCATCAAGGAGAATGATCCTCCAAACGTCTTCATCAGGAATTCCAGATGTTCGTTCTAGGACTTCAACGACTTCTTCGTCCAACATCTCCAGAAGTCCAATTTCTCAAGAATTCCTTGCTTAACAGAACCCCAAGGACATGCAAGATCTGCTTCTTCTTTGAATCCTCGGCAACAACTCAAGAGCACCTTCATCCAGAAACTTTAATGGTTCTTCAGGTTTGAGAGGAAGAACGAAGGAAGATTGAAGGAAAAGGAGAGGAAGAACGGAGTAAGAATAAAGAGAAACGAGGAAGCTTGGGAGAGACGAAGGAGGGAGTCTGAGAGAAAGGTCCATGACGGCGGCGGCGGAGAAAGTAGGGGAGTTTAGGGTTTTTTCTGAAACTTGAGAATGGAGAGAGAGGATGGAAGAAGATTGGGCCTGGCCCAAACCAATTTTTTTGACACACGCCCCTCACATTTTTTGGGCAAGCGCTGGGCCTGAGCCCAACAATGAAGCCAGCAACCCCCAGTTTACACACCATACCCCCCCTGCGTCCTCTTCTGAAGGGAATTGGGCTGGGCCCAACCAGTTTATTCAGTTTTATTTTATTTTTTCTTTCAGATCCCTTGTAATCCAGTACCCCTCCCCCTTTTTTGTTATTATTTCTTTCTTTGTTTTGAGCAATAAAGAAAAATATCAAAAAAAAAAAGAAATAAGAAAAGAAATAAAGAAAAAAAAGTGAAAAAAATAAAAAAAAGAATTTGAAGAAAAGAAAAAGAGTTTATATTTGAAAAAGAAAAGAAAAAGAAATATAGTGAAAAAATAGAAAAAAGAAAAAAGAGTTTGTATTTGAAAAAAAAAGATGAATAGAAATATATTTGAGAAAATATTCAAAAAAGAAATATTGAGAAAGGAAAATATGGAAAAAATATGTTGAGAAGAAAAAAGGAGAAAAAAATATTAAAAAGTAGGTTTAATATTTCTTAAAGCATTTTCTTTTAGGGATATTTTCATAGACTTTATTTTTCGACTTTTAGGGATAGAATTAGAGGCCCATTTGTTAGGGGGCTATTTTCATTCGACTTTTCAAGATAGAATAGGATAGTTTCCTAGGAGATTTATTTCAGTATGCACCCATTGTAATCATTTTTTCAGAGATGAATAAAACGAGATTTGAGCTGTGGTCCCGATAGTAGCCGAACTACAGCTGCTCTGATTCTTCGTACCAGACGAAGATATGTAGGCATAGGATGCGATATCCTAGCGAGCACACTAACAACTAACTTTTGTTCTCTCGCGGCTGTGCGATTGAGACTTTCCCGCTGACGACTAATTGAGTACCATTTTTCTCTCTTGCCCAAGTGCATTTGAGACCAAGCCATAGTTTTGACCATAGGTTCCCGACCCTGTGAAGCCAGTTGTTTTTCTCACTGCTGTGTGAGAATGTTTGTTTAGCCGTAGTTAGTCTGAACTACGTAAAGCTCTGATCTTCCATGCAGTGGAAGTACGTAGGCACAAGACGCGAGGTCTTGGCGAGCTAATTTTCCCTGTAGTCCCGAACTACGTTGACTCTGACTTTCTCTCTTGAGAATACGTAGGCATAGAGTGCGACGCTCTATCGAGTCAATTCCCCTCCGTTTAGATTTAGCAGCCGTAGATAGATTGTTTTGCATCCAGTAGACAACCCAAGCAAGCGTGGATCCCGTTGAGTACGACGGACGTGAGGGGTGCTAATACCTTCCCCTTGCGTAACCGACTCCCGAACCCAGGCTATGGTTGCGATGACCATACCTTTTCCCCTTTTTTTGCGAGGTTTACTTCGAGCGTTTCCTTTCCCGCTCTGAGGGATAAATAACGCACGGTGGCGACTCTTCTGTCAGCCGGCGCCGATTTTCGCAGTAGCGACAGCTGGCGACTCTGCTGGGGATCCAACGTCCCCTGGCTGCTAAGAACTGCGATAGTTCTTATGCATGTGGGATCCAACGTCCCCTAAGAGAGAGTCAATCCTAGCGCTTGTTTGCTTGTCTATTTGGGGCTTATTTATCGATATTATCTATTGCTGTTGGGCTGTTACGGGTGTTCTATGATTGAGATAAGCCGGACCTGGGCTCGAGTATGAGTATACACCTAGATATAGTTGCGGAGAAGTAGTAGACGAACCTGTCTGCTGAGCAGGCGCAGTTCCCTACGAAAATTCGCACTCGGACGAGGTTCTCGCAGAGGTGCTCCTTTCTGGTCCTGAGGATCTGAGGGGAGTCCAGACGTGAGGATTGTCGACTCTGGGAACCGATCAATTGGAAGTCAGCTAAGTGAGGCCTCTTCATGAGATGACGATGCCACTCCTTCTGGGAATCGTATCGTCAGTTCTGAAAGTCTGTGACGCTGACGACCGCATAGGATGCCGTACCTTGTCAGATATAGGTCCACACCAGTGAGTGGGGGGGTTTTTATGTGCAGGAAACTTGACTTTCAACCTACCCGTTATTCTGGTCTTCTTTTCAGAGATCGTATCCGTCAGCAGCGCAGCAGTATTCAGATTTTGTGTGGGGGCTGTGGTCCCATTGTTTGCTGCATTTTGCATATCATATGCATATCAGTGTTGCATTGCATATCATCCTCCAGCTAGCCAGAGTTCTGATCCAGCCTTTGTTTCCTGAAGGTGATTACCCGGAGTTTGGATTGAGCAGCTGTTGATTGTCAGAAGACCTACCTAGGGGTTTGAGTAGATTTGAGCAGAATCAAGTGTCGAAGTCAGCTGAAGGTTATTGGTAGCCATGTCTGAAGGCAATTTCCAGTCTCCTAACACCTTGACAGGGTTCACTATGGCGTCCAACCCTCTGTATGATTCCATGGAAGATTTCCCGCAAGTGAACAACGTTGCTGCAGACCAAGTTGTGCAGCCTTCTGTTGAGAACCGAGATCGGCATGAGCAGTTTGTTGCCCGGAATGAGCGTCCTCCTCCTGTCAACAATCAAGGTGTTGCTTTCCCTGTGATGAATTACCGAAGAGATATTCCAGCAGCTGGGATGGTAGATCCAGGAGCTCTCGAAAAGGGTAGAAGAGTCCGAGTGTTGGAAGAGCAAATGAAAGCTTTGAAAGCCAAAGATGCTGTCAACCTGGATGCTGTAGGCATGTGTTTGGTTCCTGACCTGGTGTTGCCTTACAAGTTCAAAGTGCCGAAATTTGAGAAGTACACGGGAGATAGCTGTCCAAAGCTGCATTTGATGATGTTCTGTCGAAGAATGACTGCGTTTGCGCGAGATGATAAGTTGATGATCCATTGCTTTCAAGATAGTCTGACTGGGGCATCTTTGAGGTGGTATATGCAGTTAGAGAGGAATCAGATTCAGTCATGGATGGATTTAGCCAGAGCTTTTCTGAAGCAGTACGATTACAACCTAGACATTGCTCCTTATCGCATGCATTTGCAAGAGTTGTCTCAAGAGATCAATGAACCGATCAGGAGGTATGCTCAGAGATGGAGAGAATTTGCTGCTAGAGTGCGTCCCCCGCTGTTAGACCAAGAGCTGGCAAGCATGTTTGTGGATTCCCTACAATATCCGTACTTCAAAAGATTGCTCGGAGTTCCGGCAAGTTTCTCTGACGTGGTAGCATTAGGAGAACGCCTTGAGTACTCCATAAGAATGGGGAAAATTCAGATTACTCCATATGATCAAGCTGGTGAAACTGAATATCCTTGTGACTATCAGAGTGAAGAAGAAGTTGTGATCAACTCAGTCATGCCAAAGATTGAATATCCTCAAAGCGAATCAGTGAATTTTGTTGGTTCATCATCTTATCAGAGATCAGTACCTCCCGTGGCTTGTTATACTGAACAGACAGCCGTGCCTGGGGCACCATATCAGGAATCTTATGTCGCTTCCATTTCAAATCAGCGAACTCGTGGCCGAGGTTATCAGAATCAGCGTCAGAACCAGAATAGACCTCGCAACAACTTGGAACGAAGGAAAGCTCCTTTTCACCCAGTGCCGATGCCGTATAGCCAGTTGCTACCATCTTTGATCCAGAAGTCTTTGGTGGAGCCGAAAGCTCTTAAGCCAGTTCCAGAACCGTACCCTCCTGGGTACAATCCCCACGTTCAGTGTGGTTATCATGGTGGCTCTCCGGGGCATTCAACCGAAGATTGTAAAGCATTTCAGGCGAAGGTACAGCAGTTGATTGATCAGGATCGCATTTCCTTTCGAGAAGGATTTCTGTTTGTTCATCCCAACCGTTCAGCTGTCTAAGCTCGTGGACTCAGAAGGGTATTCCCCAGCATAAGCCAGTGGTTCAGACAGGCAGGCGCCTCAGCGTTGGCAGTTCTCAAGCTTTTATATCATTTGCATTTGTAGTTTTCTTTTCTGTTAGTTACTACCTGCTTTTTAGCATTTGTATGTTTCGAATGGTGATAATAATAAAGTGACTATGCATTTTTCTGAATTAATCATGTCGCTGTCGCTCATTTATTGCATTGCATTAACACTTGCATTTTATTCACTCCATTTTTTCGCTGTGACTAGCAAAGTTAGGAGGATGATGAAACTGAAACTCATAACCAATGATTGTATGCTTTCAGATAAGACCGTACCGATGACGTACAAGGCATTGTTTCAAATTCCCCAAACACTGGAGATATAAGGAGTTAGTCCCTTGCCAACCACTTCGAGCCAGGAAGTAGAAGTTTTTTTCGGACTTTTTAAACCCTCACATCTTAACCCGGGGCAGGGTAGTTGTCAGTTAGCTTGACCGAGCATTCAAGTCTTGCAGAGGAGTGTTGTCTTTCAAGGACCAATCAGTTTACACCTTGCAAAAGGTCAAATCTCACCAATCAGGAGTGAGACAGTTACGATCCTTTCGGAGCAATCAAGACAACCAGTGTCGCACGACTTTGTTCCAAAAGAAAGAAAGAAAGAAAGCCCGCTAAGTAAAAAGATGAGAAAGCTAATACTTAGGCAAAAATTAGGGCATCCCGCTGGACTTCAAAAGAAATCGAAAAAAATCGAAAAGAACTCAAAAAGAGTCAGTCCAGGCAAAAATTAGGGAATTAAAAGAATGAAAAAGAGGGATTAAAAAAGAAATTTTCCCCAGCAAATCACAAAGTCGTGTACACAGACACCGAAAGCAAAGAAGGAGTAGCTATCACTCTGAAAGAAAAGCTTGTGAATTCCTTAACTGTAGGTCTTACCATTCAACATATCTCTCGAAGAGGCGAGCGCTTGTGCCAGGTTAACTGAATCGTAGGATCGGAGATCATCACGTAGAAGGGGTGGGTACAAATCAAAATTTGAGCCAAAAATCCTTTGTTTCACGAACCGTGAACCCGACCACGATACAACCCTTAAAAGACCTAATTGAGGTAGGGTTAGTCTGAAGCGCATTACGATAAGGTTGAGTAACCTGACTCCTTCTTGACTTACTAGTCACATCCTTGTTGTATTTTCACTGACCACGTAAGCACTGCGTTTGAACTTTGGTTCATTCGTCACTCTCAATCATATGCATGTAAATGAGTGACAGCTCAAATTTTTTCAAAATCTGCATGAGCACTGCATTAAGATTACCATTCGTAGACAGACAATTCTAAATTGCAGGTTAGTAGTTGGCATGAAAGAAATTCCAGCAGAAAATGATCGAGCAGGACTGAGTAATTCAGCAATCTGAACCAGAATGGTGAATGTTGTGAAGCCTTGTGAATCAGGGGCATTATCTTCCAGTAAGTTCAGTATCAGTCAGTCTGAGGACCAGTCCCGAAGCTTCAGTTGAGCAGGGGCAGTTTGTTTGAGAAGCAGTTGATCAGAAGGAGTCTTCTCAAGACCCAATCAGGGGCAATTATGCAGAGTGCTGAGATTTGAAAGCAGATGCTTCCAATGGATAATCAGATCGGGTTGAGTCGCTAGAACGCTCATTCAGGGGCAAGTCATCGCAGAGAATGTTGAAATCGACTGGGTGTTAGGTGTTTAATTGGAGATTGAATTCTTTTGTCATGCAGATACCGGGGCAAGTATTCTCGAAGTATTCTAGGAGCAAGTTGTTCGGAGCAGGTATTCCCAAGAGTTAGATTGGGGCAAGGTGCATTGTACTGGGGCAAGTTGTGCAAGCCAGTCTTTTATCCCCTAGCTGAGTGTACCAGGGGCAAGTCATTCAAGCCCGCTTGTTTATCCCCAGCCAGAGTTGAGTATCGGGGAATCATGTCAGTACCTTTATCAAAAACCTGAACCTTTCAAATAAGAAGGTCTTGTTGTCGTTGGATCATTATCCTGCAGTTTAAACCTGTTGCGTGTCAGTAACCAGTCGTTTCCAAAGTCCAGTTCTCGCCTGGCAAATCGGTAACCAGTTCTCGTCTGGCCCACCTTTTGTCAGCAGCAGTTCCCGTCCTGGTGCAGTTTATTATAAGCAGCAGTTCCCGTCCTGGTGCAGTTTATTGGTAACCAATTCTCGTTTGGTCACCGTTTCTTCAAAGTGTTGTATCAGTTCTCGCCTGGTACATGTCGTCGCATAATCAGTCCTCGTGTGTTTTACCCTATGTGTTATACCAGTTCTCGCCTGGTGTACGTTAGCCTTCAGCCAGTTCTCGCCTGGTTGTCTTTTTCTCAGTCTGTTATCTAGTCAGCCTCGTCTGATGTTCAAAAACACAAAAAATCAATTTTCCTAACCTATTTCCCTATCAGTTCTCGCCTGATAGTCTACCTTTGAATGCTAGTTCTCGTCTAGTATTTCTTATATCTTCCACTGTGTACATAGTCCATGTTTATTCTAAACCAGAAAAACGAAAAAAACCTAAAGGTATCTGACACAGTATTTCCCAATGACCCTCATGTTGTCAGGTTCCCCGATACGAAGCTCGACGGATACCAGTGCTCCGATTCATGTTTGAATTCCTTGCAAATGTTGTCAAATCAGAATTGTTACTCTTCAGCAGATGAAAGTTGCTTATTATCCCCGGAAGACTCGAGATTGTCTTTTACCCCGTATCAGAGTAGGATCAGGAGTATCTTCAGCAGATTAAGATTGATATCCTCGATAATAGGAGCATTTCCAGCAGTGTGCTGCGCGTAATCAATCTCAGTTTGGGCCAATCCCCGCAGAGCGCAATCAATTGCCAATGGTTTGAAGAGAGTATCCCCGAGCAAAGTTGTTTTCTTTCCCCAGTGAAGTCGTCAAGCAGGGTTGCCTTTTCATTTCTCCAGCAGGGCAGTTATCCCCAGCGGATTTGATTTCTCGTTTCCAGCATTTATTTTGCTGAGATGGTTCTGTGACTTCAGGTCATCCCCAGTAGAGTTGGCGTTATCTTCGACATTTATTTTGCCAAGTGGTTTTCAGACCTGGTGTTCTCTGGCGGCTCGAGCCTGCATTAGCATTTGCATATATAGTCATAGCATTTATACAAGCATATAGCATATCCATGCTGTCTAGGCATTGCATTTTCAAACAGAACGCATAGCATTTACATGTCATATAGGACATTGCATCATTATCAAGCATACGCATGTCGAAACATAGACCAAGATGGTTACCTATTGGATTTCGAATTTGTTCACCTGCAGAGTTGTGTGGTTCAGCTTCTTGTCTTCCCCAGCGGAGTGATTCTTCATATTTGGGTGTTACGTCAGCATCGAAAAAAACAACAACAACAACAACAACAACAACAAAGATTGACATATCAGACTTCTGAAGCTGCCCCTTTGTCAAAACAGGTGCCAGGCAGTTCCATTCAGAATTTCCTCAGGAGAATTGTCCTCAAGTTCGCATTGAACTGTGAGTCGACCAGATTTGATCCCATGAGAGAGATGGGAATCAAAGTGTTTGCTTTATGAAGCATTATTTCAATACTTGTGGCGTCACACAGGTGTTGAAGAGAAGAAGAATTTTATCAGAAAATTGACCAGATGTTGTCGTGATAACCAAACTTCAGTTATTGGAAGCTATTCCTCAAGCAGCTTTGCAGTATATTCTCGCGGTTGGCAAATTTCAGGGTTCCATTTGTATTCAACCGTCATCTACCTTGAATGTTTGAAGGCTGAGCGCTCTTCACCCATTCAGGTCGAAGCCGCTTGAATAGGGGCAGCTGTTGCACCCCAAAATTTGACCAACCGGGTCTCGCATTTGGCTCGATGTTTCGACGCATAACCGCATTCGCATCTGCATATTGCATACACTGCATTGTTCATTTGTTTTGATTTTATCAGGGATCACAGCTCCCGTCTCGTGTTTCAGGAGTTTTTATCAGTTTTAATCAGTAGAATCGATTTTTGGGTTATTTCGGTGCCCGTTTATTTTTACCGATGATTTTTGTGTCGTTCGGTGCTTATTTTGTCCCTCTGGGAATTATGGTATTTTTCTGGATTTTTATAGGATTTTTTAGGGTTTAATTAGTTTTTAAATCAATTTTTAGGATTTAATAGAATTTTTGATATTTTTAATTGTTTTTAAATCATTTTTTAGCATTTTATAGAATATAATAGATTTTAAATTCATTTTAGAATTTAATAGGTTTTTAATTCCTTTAAATAGATTTTAAATCATTTGTAGAAATCTTTTATAGATTTTAATATTTTTAGATAATATAGGATTTTTTTTTAGAATATTAGTATAATTTTTAAATAGAATTTAAATAGAAATAATAATAATAAATGAATAGATTTTTCCTTATTAAAAATAAATAGGTTTTATTTTCTTTTATAGATATTAATAGAAAATTAATAGATTTTAGAATATTATCAATTAGGAGTTAATTGGATTTATTAGATTTAATTGAGTATTAGTTTAGTTGTTAGTTGCTGTTAATTAGTTTAATGATATTAATTCAATTCAGTTTTTGTGGGTCTCTATTCATTTCGTTGGGCTTCAGTAGGCCCAGTTAGAGTGTAAGGTCCAGCAATGAATCCAATTCGTCCAGAAAAAGGTCTAGCGTATTCAGCAAGCTTCCACCGGATTCCAGCTATCTCTAGAACTCTCCAGAATGTGCCAGCGCATTCTCAGTATAAAGCCAGCCAGAGCCACACGTGTCCAAAAGGAAGGGTCCCACATCTCTGCATCACGCACGCGCCACGTATCCCCTTCAGAATCCTCTCTCTCAGCCACGCCTTCTCCACGTGGAAGGCATGCACACACTCCCTCCACCGTGCAACCACGTGTAAGCCTCACAGAACCTCGCCTGAGACGCACCTCCGGCCGGCCTGCATGGCCGGCGGCAGCCGTCCCTCGCCGGAAAAACCATCACAAACCCAGAAACCCCTCAACTTCATCCCTGATCTTCCTCCTCTTCCCAACATCTAACCCTCATCACCAGAAACCACCGTCGTTTCCAGATTCCGGCCACAAACTCCAGAAACCGTCTTCCTCCTCCAACCTTCGTTCAACCACCAGATCCCCAGTTCACATTCATCATCATCATCAGCGATCTGTTTCACCAGAAACCTCAAGAAAATTCCAGAAATGCAGTCGTCATCTTCATGTGTTCAACAATTATTTTTCCAGAAATCTTCCTTCAACAAATTCCCCAGATTTCAACCGTGTTCAACACCAACTCTCTGAATCCACCAACAACTTCTACGAACGCTCATTAACGAATCAACGAAGAACACTTCGTGAGTTCCAAGACCTTCATCAAGCGAGTATCTCCAGAAATTCATCAAGGAGAATGATCCTCCAAACGTCTTCATCAGGAATTCCAGATGTTCGTTCTAGGACTTCAACGACTTCTTCGTCCAACATCTCCAGAAGTCCAATTTCTCAAGAATTCCTTGCTTAACAGAACCCCAAGGACATGCAAGATCTGCTTCTTCTTTGAATCCTCGGCAACAACTCAAGAGCACCTTCATCCAGAAACTTTAATGGTTCTTCAGGTTTGAGAGGAAGAACGAAGGAAGATTGAAGGAAAAGGAGAGGAAGAACGGAGTAAGAATAAAGAGAAACGAGGAAGCTTGGGAGAGACGGAGGAGGGAGTCTGAGAGAAAGGTCCATGACGGCGGCGGCGGAGAAAGTAGGGGAGTTTAGGGTTTTTTCTGAAACTTGAGAATGGAGAGAGAGGATGGAAGAAGATTGGGCCTGGCCCAAACCAATTTTTTTGACACACGCCCCTCACATTTTTTGGGCAAGCGCTGGGCCTGAGCCCAACAATGAAGCCAGCAACCCCCAGTTTACACACCATACCCCCCCTGCGTCCTCTTCTGAAGGGAATTGGGCTGGGCCCAACCAGTTTATTCAGTTTTATTTTATTTTTTCTTTCAGATCCCTTGTAATCCAGTACCCCTCCCCCTTTTTTGTTATTATTTCTTTCTTTGTTTTGAGCAATAAAGAAAAATATCAAAAAAAAAAAGAAATAAGAAAAGAAATAAAGAAAAAAAAGTGAAAAAAATAAAAAAAAGAATTTGAAGAAAAGAAAAAGAGTTTATATTTGAAAAAGAAAAGAAAAAGAAATATAGTGAAAAAATAGAAAAAAGAAAAAAGAGTTTGTATTTGAAAAAAAAAGATGAATAGAAATATATTTGAGAAAATATTCAAAAAAGAAATATTGAGAAAGGAAAATATGGAAAAAATATGTTGAGAAGAAAAAAGGAGAAAAAAATATTAAAAAGTAGGTTTAATATTTCTTAAAGCATTTTCTTTTAGGGATATTTTCATAGACTTTATTTTTCGACTTTTAGGGATAGAATTAGAGGCCCATTTGTTAGGGGGCTATTTTCATTCGACTTTTCAAGATAGAATAGGATAGTTTCCTAGGAGATTTATTTCAGTATGCACCCATTGTAATCATTTTTTCAGAGATGAATAAAACGAGATTTGAGCTGTGGTCCCGATAGTAGCCGAACTACAGCTGCTCTGATTCTTCGTACCAGACGAAGATATGTAGGCATAGGATGCGATATCCTAGCGAGCACACTAACAACTAACTTTTGTTCTCTCGCGGCTGTGCGATTGAGACTTTCCCGCTGACGACTAATTGAGTACCATTTTTCTCTCTTGCCCAAGTGCATTTGAGACCAAGCCATAGTTTTGACCATAGGTTCCCGACCCTGTGAAGCCAGTTGTTTTTCTCACTGCTGTGTGAGAATGTTTGTTTAGCCGTAGTTAGTCTGAACTACGTAAAGCTCTGATCTTCCATGCAGTGGAAGTACGTAGGCACAAGACGCGAGGTCTTGGCGAGCTAATTTTCCCTGTAGTCCCGAACTACGTTGACTCTGACTTTCTCTCTTGAGAATACGTAGGCATAGAGTGCGACGCTCTATCGAGTCAATTCCCCTCCGTTTAGATTTAGCAGCCGTAGATAGATTGTTTTGCATCCAGTAGACAACCCAAGCAAGCGTGGATCCCGTTGAGTACGACGGACGTGAGGGGTGCTAATACCTTCCCCTTGCGTAACCGACTCCCGAACCCAGGCTATGGTTGCGATGACCATACCTTTTCCCCGTTTTTTGCGAGGTTTACTTCGAGCGTTTCCTTTCCCGCTCTGAGGGATAAATAACGCACGGTGGCGACTCTTCTGTCAGCCGGCGCCGATTTTCGCAGTAGCGACACCAATCAAATTCAAAGCTCCTACATTTGATAAGTATAAAGGGGACACTTGTCCGAAAGTGCACGTGCGGGCTTATTACAGAAAGATGTCTGCGTACTCAACTGATGAGAGAATGCTAATGCATTTCTTTCAAGATAGTTTGTCGGGTCCTTCCCTAGAGTGGTACATGGGGTTGGAGCCAACTAATATAAAGACATGGAAGCAGCTAGCAGAGGCATTTGTAGCTCACTATAAGTATAACAGCGACTTGGCGCTCAATCGGGTCCAATTGCAAGGGCTGTCTCAGAAGAAGGGTGAAAGCTTTAAAGAGTACGCGCAAAGATGGCGCGACATGGCTGCTAGGGTCCGTCCTACTTTAGAAGACAAGGAAATGAATGACATGTTCATCGGCACATTCACAGACATGTTTTATGACAAATTGTTTCATACATCTTTGGCCAGTTTCTCAGACTTAATTCTGATGGGAGAAAAGATTGAAAACAACATTAAACAAGGAAGATTCCAAGCTGAGGAATCAACTGCATCTGGCAGTAACATGAAGGCTTTTGGTGGGCGCCGTCAGGGCGAGGCAAGCGCGGTGTTTGGGGGCCGAGGCAGAGGTCGGAACCAGTATAATCAGCCGCAGCAGGTGGCGAGTGTTACTATTCCGTTTCAACAACAACCGTTTCAGCAGCAGCCAATGCAACAGCAACAGCAGCAGCAGCAGCAGCCACAACAGGGGGCACAGCCTGCTCAGCGAAGATTCCAGGGGGGTAAACCAAGGAGAGTGTTTGAGAAGCCTCCCTCAACGTACGCGGATTTGTTACAGACGCTGTTGGGTCTGAATTTGGTAGAGAAGAGAACGCTGGCACCTATAACGGGAACTCCTCCGTATGGCTATGATGCAAGCAGGCATTGCGAATTTCACTCTGGGGCCCCGGGCCATGATGTAGAGGGTTGTCATGCTTTTAAGCATGTTGTGCAGGATTTATTGGACAATAAGGCTATCAATTTCGGAACAGCGGGGCCGAATATAGTGCAGAAGCCCATGCCTAATCATGGGGCAAACGCCATTTTAACGGAAGAGGGTTTGGATCTGATTATGAATGTCGATGATTTAAAGACGCCGTTGAGCGAGATAAAAAGCAGATTATTGCAAGGGGGTGTCTATCTAGGATGTGACAAATACTGCTTAGAATGCTGGACCCTAGCTGGGGGGTGTGATGATTTGAAGAAAGGTGTTCAGGCTTTAATAGATGGTGGCACATTGCAGTTTGACCGAGCAGCAATTGAAGAGCCTACAGGGGCAGTAGCAGATAATCAGAGTGATGTGGCCACTGTAACGATTCCTCGAAAGACAATCACTATAACGACACCGGCCCAGCGACCGCCAATCACTATCACTAAGGCCGGACCAATCCCGTACGAAAGCACAAAAGCAGTCCCATGGTCATATGGGTTGGAAGTGTATTGTGACGGAATAAAGATTGATGTTAATAAGCAGCCCGCCGAGACCGTAGATAATGTTGTTGGTACCGGAGGTATGACAAGGAGTGGTAGGATCTTTACATCGCCTGAGGTGGAGGCTGAAAGACTGGCGAAGGGAAAAGGGAAGATGGTTGAGAATGTCCCTGTGCAGGCAAGCGACAAAGAAGCGGCATCGAAAGATGTAGAAGAGTTCATGCGCTTGATTCGAAAAAGTGATTATAAGATTGTGGAGCACCTGCAACAGACACCGTCAAAGATATCTATCATGTCGTTGCTATTGTGTTCTGAAGCTCACAGAAATGCTTTGTTGAAAGTCCTGGATACTTCCTTCGTACCCCAAGATGTTTCCGTGAACCAGCTGGAAGGAGTGTTGGCACATGTAAATGCGGGCCACAGCTTGGGCTTTACCGATTTTGATTTGACCCCAAAGGGGAGAGATCATAATATGGCGCTGCACGTATACGTGGAATGTAGAGGATCAGTCATGTCGCATGTACTGGTGGACACCTGATCGTCTTTGAATGTGCTGCCCAAGAAAGCGATGATGAAACTGGATGTCAGAGGGATCTTGTGCACGCCCAGTGACTTGGTAGTCAGGGCCTTCGATGGCACGCGAAGAACAGTATTTGGATCGATAACATTGCCTCTACATGTGGGGCCGGAGGTGTTTGCAACTGAATTTTATATCATGGACATCCAGCCTGCATATAGTTGCCTGCTCGGAAGACCTTGGATTCATGGGGCTGGGGCAGTTACGTCTACCCTGCATCAGAAATTGAAATATATGGTCGGAGACAGTGTGGTTACTGTGTGCGGAGAGGAAGACATCCTGGTCAGCCATCTGTCGTCATTTAAATATGTGGAGGTCGATGGAGAGATTCACGAAACACCCTGCCAGGCATTTGAAGGGTTGCGTATCAAGGACAAAGGTCCCGGGCCGAGCAAAGTGTCGGAGATAGTCGTCTTGTCGTATAAGGAAGCTCAAGCTCTAGTAGAGGCTGGTGAGACAAAGGGCTGGGGCAAAGTGCTGGATATTCCTGTGAAGATGGACCGATTCGGGCTGGGATATCAACCGTCATCGTCAACACCTGTTGTGGGGGCACCTCATTTCAAAGGGCCAATAACCATCTCTGCCAGTGGAGTATGTCATGAGACCATCAACGCTGCTTCAGAGTCTGACGAAGGAGACAGCGACTGTGATATGGATGCCTGGATTCATCCAAGCACGCCAGGACAGGGCTTGTGCAACTGGTCCATTCAGGAGCTTGTTCCTGTGACTCTTAAACAGTAATGCTTTGTTTTATTAATTGTTGAACAATCTGGTGTCTTGCCCGGGGCACCAGGATTTGCTTAGGGCTGTGCTGTTATGAACATTGCGTGTTTATCATTAAATAAAAGGTGTTTTTCATGTGCAAATATTGAGATCTTTGTTTTTCCTGTTTGTATTTTTCAATAAAATGGCAACGTGGTTATTCGCTTTATACGCATTTTGAAGCATTTAACCATTCTTTTTGCAGGATAACATTTTCAGATGACATCCTTGAACCACCTATGACTCGTACCGACTTTGAGCACCCGGTATTTCAGGCCGAAGAAGAGGTTGTTGAAGATGGTGACGTTCCCGAGGAACTGTCTTGGTTGGTGAAACAAGAGGAAAGAGTCATTCTGCCTCACGAAGAGGTCATCGAAATTATCAACTTGGGGTCGGAAGGGGTTGAGAAGAATATTCGTATCGGAGCCACGCTGCAGAGCGATATCAAGCGAAGACTGGTTGAAATGCTCAGAGAGTATAGTGATGTATTCGCTTGGTCGTATGAAGACATGCCGGGGCTTGATACAGATATGGTGGTGCACCGTCTGCCCTTGAAAGAAGAATGCCCGCCGGTCAAACAAAAGCTTCGCAGAACTCGACCAGACATGGCAGTGAAGATCAAAGAGGAAGTTCAAAAGCAGTGGGACGCTGGTGTTGCACCCCAAAATTTGACCAACAATTATTTATTCATTGAGTGTTTGAAAGTTGATACATTCACCAGAAAGTTCAAGAGATCCTCAGAGGAGTTGGTTGAAACCAGGGTTGTGTGCTTCATAGCTTGAGAGTTGTGGGTGCTCCTCAGATGATTCTGAGACTTTGAGAATGAACTTGATGTTTTGAGAAAGCCTATGAGATGTCTTGATAGCCATCATGAAGCCCAGAGAAGTCATTATGCAAGAGTTCAGAGGATTCAACCATGAATGGAAGAATTAGGGTTTTGACTGGGTCAACCCTAGGATAGCTGAAGATTTGGAGAAGGTTGAGACCTAATCCAAGGGCCATGAGATCATGGAATGATGCATAGAGATGATATAAAGATGATTCCTAGACCAACTCATCATGATTGAGGAGTTTGAGAAGTTTCAAGTCAGGGTCTCCAAGGATTGTCAGTGAAAAAACCCTAATTTGACCCCTATCTTCCAGGCAGTTTTAGCTCTAGATGTGATTGATATCTCATCTTCCCCATAACATGAATGTTGTAGAGCTTGTTCTTATCTTTAATTTGAGTGGTGGAAGTCCTTGATAGGAGTTGCAGAGCTCAAGTTATGGTTTTGACAAATTACAGGTCAGTTGAGGTGTGTGAATCTGGGTCCTTGAAAGTCACCCAACTTGCAGACAACTTTTGCCCTAGTAGGATGGTTCCTATGATTTCTTGGTCAACATGAATGTTGGAGGGCATCTTCTTAGATATAATTTTAGTGGTAGAAGTCCTTGATAGGATTTGTGGAACTCAACTTATGGTTTGAACAAGACAGGGGTATTTTGGTCATTTGTCAGTTATAGGTCATTTTTAGCCAATGCCTAAAACTCCTATTTCCAAGCCTCAAATGAAAAAACTCAAAACATGAAAGTTGTTCAAAATGTGATTTTAAGTCTAGAAAGAAGGTCATGAATTGTTGGAAAAGCTCATAGCATGGATTTGCATGATTGGTCAAAAATGAACTAAAAATGGCTTATAAGTTTGAAAAGTTGAATTTGAAAATTGGTTTGGAAGATCCACAAATCCAAAATAGGTCATCCAATATATCATTTTGATTGGAAAAACCATTTTAAAAACAATGGTTCAGCCACAATTTTGGTTTAAGGCCTAAAAATGGAGGTTTCTTTGTAAAGTTCTTTCTTGCACATTAAGGCAACTTGGGAAAACTTGAAATAAGTGAACACATTGGTTGTTTTAGCACTCTAATCACCTCTATAACTCATATGGGGAGATTTTGACTTGAAATTAAAGGGTGGTAAGGATTATATCATGAGATGTCATGAGATATGTGAGAAATCCATAAGTTCATGGCATGAAACTTCTAGAAAGCTCTTAGAAGTTTCCAGCAACTCCTAGATGCTCCCATTATGGCCTATATATTGAGCAGAGATCATTCATGCAAGGGTTGGTGATGGTTAATGGTAAGTAAGTGCAAAAAGAGCCAAAATATTCCATTTACAAATTCATAACAAACTCCATTTTCTTCTTCATCTCCACCTGATTCTTCTCCACAAACACACTATTCTGATCATAATCAAGAGTTGCATACCAAGTTAGAGGAAGATCTATGGCATATTGAAGGTGTAATATCCAATTTGCAAGAAGAGCAATTTGATTCCAAACTCGAGATACAAGTGTGATACACCAAAGTTCTTGCAAACAGAATCTCTAGCATCAAGAAAAGGTTCATCCAAGAGAGTCTCAAGCCGTGAAGTGGACAGAAACTACACTCACCATCATCAATTTGCAGGTTTGCAAATTCGCTCGAACCTCTCTATTTATGCATTTCTAGATCATGTGGTTAGGATAGTTATGATTAGCAACCATTAGGGATGGATCTTGGGAAGTTAGAGTGCAATCAGAGAAGTTTCATGGCAGGGCATTGAATCTTTAACTTGCAAAAACAAGCTGGATTATGAGTTACAATTAACATGTTATCGCTTGTGGAGATCAGGGTGAGGAGTAGCACAAGATCATACCCTTAGATTTAAGTTTCTTCATGATTGATTGCAGAGTGAACATGTGAAACCCTAGCTTTCATCCATTCTGCTCGTGCATGATACCAAGATTCCATGAGCGAAATTCATATGGTTGTATTCTCTGTAATTCAAGGATCATTTTGACTTTGGAAGTTTTGAAAATCATGGAGAATTGAAGGAGAACGAGGTGATGGAAATATGCCTCACGAATTCACGTTTTCTGAAACCCTAGAGTGAAGCATTGGGGACGATGGCTAGGGACCCTCCGATCAGAGTCAAGCCATTGACTGAGAGGCGTATCGTGTGGTCAGGATTGATCAGGAAAAACGGAGGGAAAATTGAACTTAATGGAACGCAACGTTCCACTTAAGTTGAGCTTTGGGCTCAGAATGCTTTCTGCACCCCCCCACATGCGCTGGCCCAATTGACATAACCATCTGGCCCTTCTCTTCACACCCCCTTTTACTTTACTTCTTTTAATTCTCTTTCATTTCTTTTTAATCTTCAAAAATTCCTAATAAAATGAAAAATCAATATTTTTCAATTCTTGTTTTTGCTATAGACTCATTTAAATGTCTAGAAATTTATAAAAAATAAAAATGCCATTTTATTTTTTATTTGCTATTTTTCATGTATTTTCCCTTTTAATGCCTTTTTAATTGTTTTTAGTTCATACATGATTTTGCATATTTTTGTTCTTGAGTTTCCCACCATCTTTTGACCCCATTCTTTTTTGTGCAATTAGATATAGGTGTTAGGAGTCTATGGTTTTTATACTAGGATTTTAGAAATTAAATTTGATGTAGTTTGATTGTTGGACATTTAGGTGCTCTAATTAGGGTTTTAGGTTGTGTAGGTAGACTTGAACAAATTTGTTTTGGGGTTTATAGGCCAAATTAGTGTATGGGGAATCTATGGGTTAAGGGTAAGTATGTATAGAATCCCCTAGAATTTTACTAGAATATTGTATGGTGTTTTAGTATTTTTTCATTGATTTTTGAATGTATGGATAGCATGTGTGTTGCTTAAAGGCATAAGTTGTATTGTTGTGTTTGTTTTTCTTCTCTTTTGAGTGTGGGAGCTTTGAAGATTGAGTTGAAGACCTTGTGGATCATCATGGAGGCTTTGAAGACCTTGCAGAGGAGTTTAGCATAGCTTTTGTTGTTTTGTTTATAGGTTTATAGGTGCATAGGCAGAGCCCTAGATAGAATACTTTGTTCAATAACCAATGAGTGCTTTGTTCACCTCCTTTCTTCTCTATGACACAGAGTCCCTTAAGGGTATTCACCTCTCTCCTTTGGAGGGATTAGTGACCTTGCCCCATAAGGTAGAACTTTGAGAGAGCCTTTCCTTTGATGTTAAGTCCTCAATGGCATCCTTTGGAAGTCAGTGAGCACTGTAACATCCTCACCTCATCTTGTTGACTGAATCTTGTTTGCTGGAGCATTTGAGCCCTTGAAGATAGAAGCTGAAGCCTTGAAGAGGATGATTCCTTGGAGATTATGGAAGTCTGAAGACCCTGTGAAGATCAAATTGATGCCTGAAGATCCCTGAAGATAGTGAAGCCTGAAGGTAGAGCTGATCAAAGGAGCTGAAGCTCAAGGGAGAAGATGAGTTGATACTCATGTTGTAGGGTTGATACTTGGAAAGCAAGTGATCTCTGAAGTCCGAAGACTGGGTTGCTGCTGGAGGAGTTGAGGCTTTCTTCTGTTTTCTTTGATGTATTGTGTGTTTTGTCTGATTTGTCTGTTGCATTAGACTAAGCCCATTTAGAATAAGTTCAGTCTAAGAGCATGAGTGCATCTGATTGTATTGTTATTGCTTGGCTTTGCTTGCGGGTATTCGGTAGAGCCCAGCTCCCTTGCCCATGTGTTTATTTTGCTTGATAGCATTTCATTTTTTGTCTGTATGATTACAGTTCACTGTTTTTGCTTGATAGCATGTTGTTTATTTCAGTATGATTACTGTTATTTCATGACTGGCTTGAGGTCGAGACGAGCTTGTGGAGGCTGAAGCCCCACACACATTTCCTCCCTCACTTGCATTGCATGCATTTTACTGTTAAAGCTGATGCTTTTGTCTGTTTTGGTGTATCATTGATATGATCCCTTAGGACTCTCATTTCTTCTGATGAGGATTTGATGATAGACTTTTAGGTTGAAACCCATGCATGACAACATCTAGGAGTTCCCTGTTCAAACCTCAACCATAGGATGAATCCATGGCATGATAACAGTAGGACTTGATAGTCTCCCTCCTAGTTGGGCCTGTTCTCTTCTCATCTCGAAACAGTTTAAGATACAGTAATCATGAATGATTTCTTTCGTACGTTACGAGCCTTAAGCTATCTGAGAAAGGATTGTGGGAGAGTTTCTTTTCCACAGTCTGGATGTTTAGTATGGTACCCTTCGGGTGACATGCGACGCATTCACTCTCAGGTCATAGTCTCTAGTGCGGTTGAGATCGCAAACATAATAAAAAACACTTCTTTCAGGAGATAACCCGTAGTTAGACGAACTACGTTTGCTCTGATCTTTCATACCAGATGAAAGTACGTAGGCATAGGATGTGACATCCTAGCGAGCAACCTTCCCCACCTTCACCCGTAGTTAGCCGAGCTACGTTGACTCTGATTTCTCGTTCCAGACGGGAATACGTAGGCATAAAGTGCGACGCTTTGCCGAGTCATTTTTCTTTTCTTTTTCAGCCAGCCTTGATAGGTAGATAGATTATAACCAACCCGTCCAAGTAAACAAACAAGCGAGGATCCCGTCGAGTACGACGGACGTGAGGGGTGCTAATACCTTCCCCTTGCGTAACCGACTCCCGAACCCAGACAATGGTTGCGACGACCTTGTCTTACCCTTATTCGTCAGGTTTTTCCGATCGTTTCCTTTCCCGCTCTGAGGGATAAATAACGAAAGGTGGCGACTCTTCTGTTTTGCCAGCACCTTATTTTCGCGCAAGCGACAGCTGGCGACTCTGCTGGGGACTCCAACGGTTCCCTGTGAGTCAATCCTATCGTTTGTGTGTTTACTTGTTGGGTTGCGTTTATTTATCGCATTTTTACTTCTCGCACTTTATTTCCCGCATTTTGTATTCAGTAAAATATGATTATTTGTGCTGTTGTGGGATGGGAGTTCTGATTGAGTGAGAAGCCAGACCCAGGCTTGAGTGCACCATAGACTTAGAGTGGAAATTAGTGGGCGCGTGCTTGCTTTGCAGGCACTAGTGTCTCATGAAATCCACGCTCAGACGGGGTTCATCCGGTTGGCTTCACTTTCAACCCTTTGGGTTGAGACGGTTGCTGGTTTGGTGGATTGTCGACTCTGGGGACCGATCATTTGTGATTCAGCTAAGTGAGGCCTCTTCAGGACTTGATGATGCCACTCCTTCTGGGAATCGTATCATCAGTTTTGAAAGTCTGTGACGCTGATGAACGCATAGGATGTCGTACCTTGAGTCAGTCTAGGTTCATACCTGTGAGTGGGACTGGGTTTATTGCAGGAAACTTAGACCTTTAGACTACCTGGTTTTCTTGATAGTAAATCAGTCATGTTGGGTTCTCAGTTACAGATATGTTTGTTCTTGACAGAGCCAGTTTTTGATCAGAGGATCTTGTCGCCGGGTGTTCGTCTGTTCTTGATAGAGCAGGTTTTGATCAGGATGTTATCATCAGTGGTTTGTTCTGGATGGAGCAGATTTTGAGTGAGGTCTGAAGGCCTCATCAGCAGATGTTATTTGTTCTTGATAGGGCAGATTTTGAGTGAGGTCTGAAGATCTCATCAGCAGTTGTGTGTTTGTTCTTGATAGGGCAGATCTTTGATTTGGGGTCTGAAGACTTCATCACCGTATATCCCTTGCAGCAGGGATTCTTATTATCTGTCACTTACTCTTGTCAGAACAGAATTTTGGTCCTATCAGATGGTTATTCTCAGCAGATCAGATTAGTGGTCTTACACCGGGGTTTCCCTCTCATCAGTGACTGTTGATACCGAATCTCCATAGCAGCCACCTGGATATATTATTGCATACCTGCATTTTGCATTAGTTGCACATTCATCTGCATTCCATTAACGTGTGTCTGTGTTGCAGGTACCGTTTCCCCGATCCCGGAGTTCTCGTCTTCTGCTGCTATTATGGCTTCTCTCAGAAAGACTGTTGCGTACAAGTTCCCGACCCCCGATGTGTCGAAGCTGACTGGTTTGATAGCCCTGGCAGGGGATTCTGTGAAGAATAGGTTCAGGAAGTCTTATGGCAGGTTGCTTAGCCTGGTTTACAAACCTTCTACGTCCGAGTTGAATGGGTTACATGCTCTTCTGCAGTTATATGACCCTCCTCTGAGGTGTTTCACTTTTCGTGACTTCGTTCTCGCGCCGACATTGGAAGAGTATGCTGATATGCTGGGTGTGCCTATCAAAAGGCAAGTGCCTTTCGTCCACATGGATGCTGAGCCTGATCTGGTTGGTTTGGCTTCCTCACTCCATTTGAGCGCTTCTGAGTTAGTAGTGACGAGTTGGAACAAGGTCCCAGGGTTCTCTCTGCAGTTTCTGATAGCTAAGGCTCAGCAGTGTGCTAAGGACAAATGTTGGGACGCCTTCAGCGCCATCCTTGCCTTATGCATATATGGCATTATCCTATTTCCCAGCATGCCTGATTTCGTAGATTTTGATGCATTCCATATCTTTGCCTCAGGGAATCCAGTCCCTACTCTGATCGGAGACGTTTACCATTCAGTGCATTATAAGAATGAGAACCGGAGGGGGAAGAATGTTTCATGCTGCGTACCGTTGTTGTATAAGTGGTTTGATAGTCATTTGCCTAAGAGGGGTTCTTCTGTCTTGTCTGCAGCCACAGCCGAGTGGCCTGAGCGTCTGATGAGTTTGTCGGCAGAAGACATTGATTGGTTTGTTGACAGAGACAGGTTAGGCACCGAGGTGATTTTCAGTTGTAGTGGGTTTCCTAACGTACCTCTGATAGGTAGGAAGGGTTGCATCAACTACAATCCATCATTGCTAGTTCGTCAGTTTGCATATGCTTTGAGGGCGCCACCAAAGGAAGAAGAGGTACGGGAATCTCTGTACCTCACAGGTATTCTAGAGGGGGATTTGTTGTCCAAGCTTCAGTATGCGTGGAACAACATCAGCACGAGAGGAAAGCCTTTGTTGGGGAAGAGCAACAGCCAGGCCTACCCTCCTTATTCAGATTGGATCAGAACCAGAGCCAGCGCTATAGGGATGCCAGACCGGAGAGTCCTCCACCAGTCGAAGAGCCTACCGCTGTGTCCATTCATCAGCACAACCAGGTATTAGCCGAGCGTGATGAACTGAAGAGAGCAAATGCAGAATTAGAGAAGGAGTTAGCTCAGCTTCAAAGTGAGAGGAACGAAGCCGTGCATACTCTCAAAAATCAAGCAGAGTCGGTGATCCAGCTGAGTGCAGACTTGGCAAAGCAGATTGCTGATCGGGAACGCTTAGGTCAAGACTTCAGAGCTGCTAATGACGTGCTAGCTACGAAGAAGCTGCATTTGGAGGAAGCATACCGGAGAATATCTAAGTTCGACCAGCATTGGAAGACTTCCATGGCCACCAGGAAGGAGCGAGAAGACAAGCTGATGCTGCAGATTTCTAAGCTAGAGACCGAAGTGAAGAACAGTGAGCGGAGGTTTGATGAAGAGACCGCCCGCAGGTACTCCGCTGAAGCCCGGCTCAACAAAGCCATTGCTAGCCTGAAGGAGCACAAGCTGATGTTTGAGTCTAAGAAGCGGAAGCTGGAGGATTGCTTTGGCGAAGGCGCTTGGGAGAGTTCAGTTCAGGGGCTTCAGCATACTATCAGGCAGAGGGAACTACTCGTCGAGGGGTTGCTCACTTCGCCAGATCATTCAGAGACAAAGGAGTTATTAGCAGAGTATCGCGCCCGTGGCCGTACTTGACTAGTTATATCCCTGTTGTTTTTGATCTTTGATGTATGCTGACCATCACCAGACTTGTTGGCTGAGGTCATGCTGTTGATTTGTACTCGCTGATACTGTGTACTGCCTCGACAGGCCTTTCCATATATATATGAGATTGATGTTTCCATGATCGGGCTCGGATTTCCTCGTCCTCTTATTATCATCAGCACTGGCACTAAGGCACTAGGATCGGGGGAAAATCTCCCACGCACACAGACACACGCATGCATCTGCATGAAGCATACTTGCATGGTGTATATCTTATTGCTTTTCCTAACCTTTATTGTTAAATGGTTTTTCAGGTTCCGAGCTGCTTTCGACCTCCAGGATTGATCAAAGACTCATCCACCGCTACTCAACTCGCGCTAATCAGACAAGAATCATGGACCAGGTGCAGTCAGATGTTCAAGAGCTCCGTGAACGGATGGATCGTTTTATGGAGCTGATGCAGGTGGTTGCGAATGGTCAAGACCAGCTTCGTACTCTAGTTCAACCGCTGATCTCCAGGGTCGACAGTAATGGCATACTTCATGGAGGGGCTGTGCCTACTCCTCCTCCAGGGGATACTCCACAGAACGTTGTTCCCGCCGCCGGGGGCAACGGCAGTGCTAACGGCAATCTGATGACTAATCTCGGACTCAACGCGGCTGGCGCCGTAAATGGTAGTTTGGGAGCCAATGTTAACATAGGGCCGGTCAACGGCAATGCTAGTGCAGGAAATCTGGTGGTGCCTCAACCGTGGCTGGAGGACCATCAGGATGATATATTCTCTCAGAGAGGTGTAGAGACAGAGTTTAATGCTGAAGCTCGACTCCGGTTTAAGGCGCTGGAAGACAAGATGAGAAGCATAGAAAATCAGAACACATTGGGCGTTGACATGTCCAACCTAGGGTTGATTGCTGACTTTAAAGTACCTCACAAATTCAAGGTGCCTACCTTCGAGAAGTATAAGGGTACTACTTGCCCCCGGGTCCACCTCCGATCTTATTATAGAAAGATGTCCGCCTATTCTGACGATGAGAAGTTGCTGATGCACTTCTTTCAGGATAGTCTTTCTGGTCCATCACTCGAATGGTATATGGGTTTGGAGCCCGCTGCTGTGCGCACCTGGAAAGATCTTGCAGAAGCATTTGTTCTCCACTATCAATATAATAGCGACTTGGCTCCCAACCGAGTTTAGCTTCAGAATCTCTCACAGCGGAACAATGAAAGCTTCAAAGAATACGCCCAGCGGTGGCGTGAATTGGCTGCTCGGGTTCAGCCACCGATGGTTGAGCGTGAGCTGGTGCAAATGTTCGTGGCTACCCTTCCTGGAATCTATTATGAAAAGCTGGTCAGTGGCATGTCTGGAACATTCTCGGCTCTCATCACTTTGGGCGAGCATGTTGAGAATGGTATAAAGATCGGAAAAATTCAGGGCGAATCATCCTCAGCTGGAGGAGGTAGCAAGAAACCCTATACTGGCAAGCGTCGAGAGGGAGATGCCAGTGCTGTCACTAATGCTAGGAGAAAGGGCAAGGGCCCTCGGTCTCAGATTGCTAGCATAAACATTCCAGCTGCTCCACCGCAGCCGCAGCAGCAGCCGCCGCCTCAGCAGCAGAATAATTAGGGGTATAAAAGATATCAGAATCGGGCTCCCCTGGCAAGCCGTCATTTTGATACTCCACCTATGTCATATGCACAGCTTCTGCAAACGCTGCTTCAGCTCCAATTAGTTCAAAAGAGGACGTTGGCTCCCTTAACAGGGGCACCACCACGGGGGTATGATGCCAATGCTACTTGTGAGTTCCATACTGGGGCACCAGGCCATACGGTTGAGAATTGTAAAGCTTTTAAGCACAAAGTCCAGGACTTGGTGGATGCCAAGGTTATCAACTTTTCTGACAACGTGCCCAACGTCACCAGAAACCCGATGCCTCATCATAAGGGGGGCGGAGTGAATGCTGTTATCACCGAGGAGAGTGCGGACTTGCTGACTGATGTCAAAGATTTGAAGACGCCGTTGAGTTTTGTCAAGGCTAAGTTGCTGAAGAAGGGCTTCTTTCCTGGATGCGGAGAATTATGTATGGCTTGTGCTACACTTCCTGACGGATGTGAGCAGCTGATCGAAGGTATCCAAAGTCTGATGTCCGAGGGTATTTTACAGTTCAGCCGGAGCGTTGAGAGTGCATCAGGGGAAGTCGTGCTAAAGCAGGCAGATGAAGTTGCTACCATTACTATTCCTCGTCACCCTATTACTATTTCTGCGCCTCGTCCGCCTACTATCACCATCACTAGGGCCGGACCAATCCCATTCGAGAGTACTAATGCCGTTCCATGGCATTATGGCGCCGAAGTTTATTGTAATGGTCAAAAGATAGAGCTTGAGCCGTTCGGATCAACTGTGCAGAATCTTACCGAAGTCAGTGGTATCACCCGAAGCGGTAGAGTGTTTGCGCCAGCAGAGGTTGCAGCAGAGAAAGTGGTCCGAGCTGACGCTGTGGATAAGGGTAAAGGTAAAGCTGTCGAAGAGGTCCCTGCAGGGGCGGAGAAGGACTTGCTGGTTAAAGATGCTGAAGAGTTCATGCGACTAATCAAGAAGAGTGACTACAAAATTGTAGATCATCTTCATCAGACTCCGTCGAAGATCTCGATTCTTAACCTGTTGCTGTGTTCTGAAGCGCACCGCAACGCGTTACTGAAGGTGTTGAATGCTGCATACGTGCCGCAGGAGATATCAGTAAATCAGCTCGAGGAGGTGGTAGCCCATGTTAATGCTGGTAATGGGCTGGGATTTACAGATTTAGAGCTGACTCCTAAGGGAAGAGATCACAACAGCGCCTTGCACGTCTCAATAGAGTGCAGAGGCACGATTATGTCACATGTCCTGGTGGATACAGGTTCCTCGCTTAACGTGCTCCCGAAGAAGGCACTGATGAAGTTGGATACCCGTGGACTGCTGTGCACGCCCAGTGATCTGGTCGTGAAAGCCTTTGACGGAACCAAGCGCCACGTCTTCGGAGAGTTGACCCTGCCAATTCAAGTTGGTCCAGAGACGTTCAACACGGTTTTCTATATCATGGATATCATGCCCGCCTATAGTTGCCTCTTAGGTCGGCCATGGATCCATTCCGCTGGTGCCGTGACGTCCACGCTGCATCAGAAGCTTAAATATGCTGTTGGGGGCAGCATAGTGACAGTCTGTGGAGAGGAGGACATCATGGTAAGCCACCTGTCGTCCTTTAAATACGTTGAAATGGATGGTGAGATCCATGAGACTCTTTGCCAAGCATTTGAAACCGTCAGGGTGAAGGAGGTGGCTCCTGTCGTCGCAGAGAAGCAAGAATTGAACCTCTCCTCGTTTAAGGAAGCTCGGGCCGTTGTCGAAGCCGGCTCCACCCCAGGCTGGGGGCATGTCTTGGATATACCAATCAAACAGGATAAGTTTGGATTGGGATATTCCCCAGGAGCTGAAACTTCATCTTCTTCTGGCAGCTCGTCTCGTGGGAAAGGGCCGATCTTATTCACCAGGGGGGAGTAATTTTCGAGAGTATCAACGCTGCGTCGGAGGACAGCGGAGACAGTGATTGCGATCTTGACGCCTGGATTCAACCGAGCAAGCCAGGCGAGCGCCTCCACAATTGGACCATCAAGGAGATTATCAAGCTGACAAGTGAAGAGTAATGATTTGCTTTTTACAATCTTTGTACAGCCCTATGTCCTGCCCGGGGCATAGTGGTTTTACTGTCAGGGCCTTGTTGGATTATGTGTATGCATTTTGTTAATAAATAAAAGGCGTTTTCTTCGTAATCAAATATTGTGTTCTCTGTTATTCCTATTTTATGTTTATTTCGAAAAAACAGCAAAATGGCAACGAGGTTCGTGCTAACCTGCATATTCCTGCTTTAAACTTAACCCTTGTTATTGCAGGATCCACGTAACAGATGACATCGACTCTGGACCCTCTACGGCTCACTACGACTTTGATTGCCCGATCTATCAAGCCGAGGATGAGATTGATGAAGACGAAGACCTTCCGGAAGAGTTGGCTCGCTTGTTGAGACAAGAGGAGAAGGTTATTCTGCCTCACGAGGAGGATATTGAGATCATAAATCTGGGTTCTGAGGAGCTCGTCAGAAATGTCAGAGTTGGGGCTGCGCTACAGAATGATGTCAAGCATAGACTGGTCGAGATGCTTCGAGAGTATAGTGACATCTTTGCTTGGTCATATGAGGATATGCCCGGACTTGACACTGATATCGTGGTTCATCGCTTGCCGTTGCGGGAAGATTGCCCTCCAGTCAAGCAGAAGCTCAGGAGGACGAGACCAGACATGGCTGTAAAAATCAAAGAAGAGGTCCAGAAGCAGTTGGACGCAGGATTTCTAGCCGTTACCACTTACCCTCCGTGGGTCGCCAACATTGTGCCTGTACCGAAGAAGGACGGTAAGGTACGCATGTGCGTCGATTATCGGGATTTGAATAGGGCGAGCCCTAAGGATGATTTCCCGTTGCCTCATATCGATGTGTTGGTCGACAATACAGCCCAGTTTTCCGTGTTTTCGTTCATGGATGGCTTCTCCGGTTACAATCAGATTAAGATGGCACCGGAGGACATGGAGAAAACGACGTTCATCACCCCCTGGGGCATGTTCTGCTATAAGGTAATGCCCTTCGGTCTGAAGAACACAGGGGCCACTTACCAGCGAGCAATGGTAACTTTGTTTCATGATATGATTCATCATGAGATCGAGGTCTATGTTGATGACATGATTGCAAAGTCCCAAACGGAGGAAGAGCATCTGGTCAACTTGTTGAAGCTGTTTGAAAGGCTTAGGAAGTTCAGGCTGAGGCTGAATCCTAGCAAGTGCACCTTCGGAGTGCGGTCCGGAAAGTTATTGGGGTTTATCGTTAGTGAACGAGGTATTGAAGTTGATCCTGCGAAAATAAAAGCTATTCAAGAAATGCCAGCGCCGAGAACAGAGAAAGAAGTTCGTGGTTTCCTGGGCCGAATAAACTACATTGCAAGGTTTATCTCTCAGCTTACGGCCACTTGTGAACCGATGTTCAAACTGTTAAAGAAAAATCAGGCGATTACTTGGAATGAGGATTGCCAGAAGGCATTCGACAAAATAAAGCAGTATCTTCAAGAACCTCCAATCTTGATACCCCCAGTGGCTGGACGGCCATTAATCATGTACCTGACGGTTCTGGAGAATAGTATGGGGTGCGTTCTCGGTCAGCACGACGAGACGGGCAGAAAGGAGCATGCCATTTATTACTTGAGTAAAAAGTTCACTGAGTGTGAATCTCGATACTCGATGCTGGAGAAGACGTGTTGTGCATTAGCTTGGGCTGCCAAACGTCTACGACAGTATATGCTCAATCACACCACCATGCTAATTTCGAAGATGGATCCGATCAAGTACGTTTTCGAGAAGCAGGCTCTTTCGGGCAGGATTGCCAGGTGGCAAATGGTGTTAACAGAATATGATATTCAGTACGTTCCTCAGAAAGCCATTAAGGGAAGCGTATTGTCTGATTATCTTGCCGAACAGCCAATCAAAGACTACCAGCCGATGAAGTTTGAATTCCCGGACGAGGACATTATGTTTCTCAAAGCAAAGGATTGCGATGAGCCATTGCCCGATGAGGGGCCAGATAGGAAGTCTCAGTGGAAGTTGATATTCGACGGAGCGGTTAATTCCTATGGAAGTGGCATCGGGGCTATCATTATGACTCCTCACGGATCCCACATCCCGTTTACTGCGAGACTGACGTTTCCAGTTACCAACAATGAAGCCGAGTATGAAGCATGTATTATGGGTCTAGAAGAGGCAATTGATTTGAGAATCAAGAATCTAGACATATATGGTGACTCAGCGCTTGTAATCAATCAGATTAAAGGGGAGTGGGAAACTCGTCAAGCGAATTTAGTGCCGTACATGAATTACGCCAGGAGGCTGCTTCCATTCTTCGATCGGGTGGAACTTCATCATGTACCCAGGGCTGAAAATCAAATGGCTGATGCTTTAGCCACGTTGGCTTCCATGTATAAAGTCAATTATTGGAATGAGGCTCCAAGAATTGTGCTTTCGCGTCTTGATAGACCGGCATTTGTCTTTGCAGTCGAGGATGCCACCGACGGCAAGCCATGGTTCCACGACATCCAGACCTTCCTTATGACCAAGGAGTATCCTGCGGGTGCGTCGACCCAGGATAAGAAGACTCTGAGGAGGCTATCTGGAAACTTTTATCTCAATCCTGATGGAGTGCTGTATAAGAGAAACCACGATCTCGTGCTACTCAGATGTGTGGATGAAAAAGAGGCGAGTATGCTCATGGAAGAAGTCCATGAGGGCACATTTGGTACGCACGCTGGCGGGCACGCCGTGACGAGAAAGAACCCGAGAGCAGGATATTACTGGCTGACTATGGAGTCTGATTGCTTCAGATTCGCGAAGAAATGTCACAAATGCCAGATTTATGCTAATAAAGTCCATGTGCCGCCGTGCCCATTGAATGTCATGTCCTCCCCTTGGCCGTTCTCCATGTGGGGCATCGACATGATAGGCAAGATCGAGCCCACTGCATCCAATGGTCATCGTTTCATTCTGGTAGCTATCGACTACTTCACCAAATGGGTGGAGGCAGCCTCATACACTAATGTGACCAAGCAGGTGGTGGCTAAGTTCATAAAGAGGGACATCATCTGTCGCTATGGAATTCCCGAGCGGATCATTACTAATAATGGTTCGAATTTGAATAACAAGATGATGAAGGAGCTGTGCCAGAGCTTCAAGATTGAACACCACAACTCATCTCCTTACCGGCCGAAGATGAATGGCGCTGTTGAAGCGGCCAACAAGAACATCAAGAAGATTGCTCAGAAGATGGTTGTGACGTACAAAGATTGGCACGAGATGTTGCCGTTCGCCTTGCACGGTTATCGTACGATGGTGTGTACGTCGACCGGGGCAACTCCTTTCTCCTTGGTGTACGGTATGGAAGTTGTCCTACCGCTAGAAGTGGAGATTCCCTCTTTGCGAGTTTTGGTTGATGTGAAGCTCGACGAGGCAGAATGGATTACGAATCGCTTGAACCAGCTCAGCCTGATGGACGAGAAGAGGTTAGCATCGATTGCATTTGGTCGTCTGTACCAAAGCCGAATGAAGAAAGCTTACGATAAGAAGGTGCGTCCTAGAAGCTTTCAGACGGGTGATCTCGTCCTGAAGAAGATTCTTCCGCCACACTCTGATCACCGGGGCAAGTGGACTCCGAATTACGAAGGGCCGTATGTCGTCAGCAAGGTCTTCTCAGGAGGAGCTTTGTTGTTATCCACGATGGATGGTGAAGATTTTGCATCCCCGGTGAACGCTGACGCAGTTAAAAAATACTTTGCTTGAAAGAGACCCGCTGGACAAAAAAGAAAGAGTCCAGGCAAAAAAGGGGCATCCCGGCGAACCAAAAACAGAATAAAAGGTTCGGGCAAAAATTGGGGATATATTGAAAAAATGTACACCCCCGAAGTCGAAAACCTACACTGGGCGGCTTCGGCAAAAAAGGGTATCCCGGTGAAGTGAAAACCCGAAAGGGCGGTTCACGCAAAAGTTAGGGATTTGAATAAGCAAATGACTGCGTTCCGCGTATGGACTTTCATTGTTTAGTGGTTTGGAAGACCTGAGGGCCGTTTATCTGAATCAATCTCTTCCAAAGCTGAAACGTCGGAGAAGTATCAAAGTCGAGTGGGTCTTAGAGGGATCAACTCATGGTGTTCGTCTACGCCTCGTTGCCAACATTTGTATATACTGATGTATATTTATGTTTTCTTTTTGCGCGGCTTCCTCATTCCAGGAGCTTGCCTCTGTTGTAAAACATTTTTGCCCGTTCAAGGGTTCATCATCAATAAAATGCACATTATTCAGCAATTCTACTTGTCTGTTTAGCATTTATCTATTTTGTTTGCGAATGAAAACGCCAATGTTTTTTTGATAAAATGCGCATACATAAGCTTGCGGGCCTAGGCCCACTGATTGTTGAAACAATGAATTACTCGAACATTGTCACGAGATAATAACCTGGATAGGCCCCTTTGAGAAGGGTATTTTGTCTGTTTGTTTGTGTTGTTGCAGGTGTAGCACCTTCCAGAAGATGTGCCGTGCGCATCCCCGAAGCAGGGCGAGCCCTCCTTCTCCAACGGAGTTCAGTAGTCTCTCTTCCATGGAATCAGAATCAGAATAGTGAGCATTGATATGTCTCCCCACGCAGAGATGATTCTTTCCCCAAGCAGACGCATCCTGAAGGAACGTCACCTCATCAGCTGAGTCAAGCACCGAAGAATGATGTCTTCCCCAGCACTGGGTCACAAGTGCAGATTTCATAGAAGTGTTCGGGTGCCGGAGCTCGTGTTTCCCCAGTAAAGTCTCCAGCGGAATCGAGATTCCCCACCAGAGTCATGTTCTCTCCTGAAGTTGGATGATTCCCTCTTCCCCAGTAGAATGTTGGTACAGCTGATGTGGTATTCCCCTGCAGAGTTGTACTCTCCCCCCGAAGTCAGATGGTTCTTTCTTCCCCGGAGAAATTGAAATTCCGCACAAGAGTCGTACTCTCCAGCGAAGCAGAATGACTCCTCCTTCCTCAGCCGAGTTTACAGATGTCCCAGAGAGCCGAGTCCTTGGAAGTTGATCAGATCATGATTGGTTTTTCCCCAGTGGAGTGTTGAGCAGCTGAAGTTGTTTCCCCACAGAGTTATCCTCCCCAGAAGAGTAGCCGAGATGGCCGTGCAGTTTATTCTCGCGATGGATACCCGCAGGTCCGAGTTCTCGTAGAGCTTCGTCCCCCCGCAGCAGATCAACTGAAGTTGTTTTCCCTGCAGCAGTCAGTGGAAGATCATTCCCCAGACAGAGCCTGATTAATATTGGCGTGTCCACGTTCGCCTCAGCAGGATGATTCCTCTACCTGAGTAGTGCTTGTATCCTTGACAGAAGGATTTCCTCCTCCCAGCATTTATTTTGCTGACGGGATCGCATCATTGTGCATGACTGCATGGCATTTAACACTGCATGGCATTTAATGTTGCATAGCATTGTGCATGATTGCACGGCATTTAGCATAAACGCATATCATTCCCACCGTGTGGGGCATAGCGCAGAAGCATATGCATCATAAGCATGATCTAGGTTACTATCATTCTTGTCTTACAGGTGTTCCACCAAGAGACCAGTTGCTCAGGAGGATCCCTGATATTCTCCCCAACAAGGTCGCTTCCTTGAAATGATTCCCGAGACCCCGGTGTGATCCCCACAGTCGCTCGCTCAAGATGATTTTTGAGATCCCCAGCGAAGTCTTCAGTTCAAAACGACCCTTAAACTCCTCAGCAGGGCCGTTTGCTTAAGATGATTCTTAAGACCTCAGTACAGGTTCCCGAATGGTTTGCTCAGGATGATTCGTGAGTTCCCCAGTAGCGTCCCCAGCAAGGTTTGCCCAGGAAGATTCCAGGGATACCCCGCAGAATAAAGTCTCCAGAATGGTTATCGGTTCAAGATGATTCTTGAAGGTGCCTGACGGATTTGTTTGTTCAAGATGATTCTTGAAATCCTCAGTAGCGTGATATGTCTGCTCCAACAGTGATGTCTAATCTGAAGATGGACCTCGTGAACGCCTGAAGGCGGTATCCGAATATTCCTGTGAGTTCAGATTTCCTTGTTGACGAATCAACGTTTGTCTGAAGACCGAGTTCAAAAGGTTGTAGATGCAGCTTTTGTAACAAGATGATCCGTGTTGGTCTGAAGACCAAGTCAGTTGTCCTAAGGAGATGATTGATTGCGATCCAGTGGATAGTTTTCGTCTGACTGAAGTCGAAGATGTTCCTCCAGCTGAAGCGGAGTTTTGCCTGAAGGCAAAGTGTTTGAATCCCCATAGAGTCATGAATGGCTCAGGATACCATTTCTATGACTGAAGTCATAGATTCCCCAAGCTGAAGCAAAGGTGCCTAAGGGCAAGGTTATCCCCAAGGTCATGAATGACCTAGGATTCATTTTTCGGACTGAAGGCCGAAGTATATCCCTGACTGAAGTCTCGGATGCTCTATAGCTGAGGTGGAGTTGCCTGAAGGCAGGTTCATGTATCCTTGAAGGCCAAGGACCATTTCTTCAGACTGAAGTCGAAGATACCCCCTGCGGAGTTGCCGACGGGCAAAGTTTACATCTTTGAAGGTCAAGGATGTTTATCTTCAGAAGTACTTGAAGATCTTTTCTAGCTGAAGCTGGAATCGCCGACGGGCAGGGTTTCATCTATCTTCAGAAGAACTTGAAGATTCTCCAGCGGATCTGGAGTGGCTAGGGGCCAGGATTCCATTTATCTTCAGAAATACTTGAAGATTTTTTCTAGCGGATCTGAAGTGGCCAGGGGCCAGGGTTTCAAAGATCTTTAATGTTGAAGTTCTACGGCGGGCAGTGTGCAGTAGTATGCCGATGTTCGTTATGGTTCTGAGGGTGAACCCCAGATCAGAATGTGCTCGGTTAAGTCTCTCATTCCCAGCGGAGTAGTTTCAAATATGCAAGTGTACCTTTTGTTCCATTTACCAGGGGTGAACCCCAGGTCAGAGTTGTTCAGGGTTATCATTTGTCCAGCGGCGAGGTTGGATGTTTGTTCGACGGCGAGGTTGAACGTTTGGATTTGACGGCGAGGTCAGATCATCATTTGTCCAGCGGCGAGGTTGGATGTTTGTTCGACGGCGAGGTTGAACGTTTGGATTCGACGGCGAGGTTGAATGTTTGTTTGACGGCGAGGTCAGACTCTTTAAATCCCCAGCAGAGATGATGTTTGTACGACGGCGATGTCGAGTGTCTCTAAGATTATGTTTGTTTCCGACGGCGATGTCAGATTCAGTTTTCCAGCGGCGATGTTGGGCATGTCTAGGTGATCCAGTCTTCTGACGGCAATGTTAGGTGATGCAGATCCTTTATTTCTCCAGCGGAGATGCGGGGTATTCTGTCAGATGTGTTTCTCCAGCGGCGATGCGGGGTATTCTGTCAGACGTGTTTCCCCAGCGGCGATGCGGGGTATGTGGATTGTCCGACGGCGATGTCAGATGCAATTCTCCAGCGGCGATGCGGGGTATTTTGTTCATTGTTGTATTTTCTCCAGCGGCGATGCGGGGTATTTTGTTCATTGTTGTATTTTCTCTAGCGGCGATGTTGGTGATTCAGGTTTAGGTCTCCGGCGGCGATGTTGGACGCTTGCTTCCCCGAGTTATGGTTGTTCTTGACGACGATGTCAGGTGATTTAGTCTTCCAGCGGCGATGTTGGGTGTTGTGGTTGTCTGAAGGCAGTGTCAGAAGAATTTAACGAGGATAACTGGCGGCGATGTCAGATCAGTATCTCTCCAGCTAGCGGCCGTGCAGCTAGCATTGCAATATTCGAAGATTTGTTCCCCGCAGAGTACCGTGTGCTCGTGCAGTTGGCAAATTTTTGGGTTTACCGGTATTCAATCGTCTCGCACCTTGATTGGTTGAGAGCCGTTCGCTTCTTACCCAGTCAGGTTCAAGCCGTTTGAATAGGGGCAGCTGTTGCACCCCAAAATTTGACCAACAATTATTTATTCATTGAGTGTTTGAAAGTTGATACATTCACCAGAAAGTTCAAGAGATCCTCAGAGGAGTTGGTTGAAACCAGGGTTGTGTGCTTCATAGCTTGAGAGTTGTGGGTGCTCCTCAGATGATTCTGAGACTTTGAGAATGAACTTGATGTTTTGAGAAAGCCTATGAGATGTCTTGATAGCCATCATGAAGCCCAGAGAAGTCATTATGCAAGAGTTCAGAGGATTCAACCATGAATGGAAGAATTAGGGTTTTGACTGGGTCAACCCTAGGATAGCTGAAGATTTGGAGAAGGTTGAGACCTAATCCAAGGGCCATGAGATCATGGAATGATGCATAGAGATGATATAAAGATGATTCCTAGACCAACTCATCATGATTGAGGAGTTTGAGAAGTTTCAAGTCAGGGTCTCCAAGGATTGTCAGTGAAAAAACCCTAATTTGACCCCTATCTTCCAGGCAGTTTTAGCTATAGATGTGATTGATATCTCATCTTCCCCAAAACATGAATGTTGTAGAGCTTGTTCTTAGCTTTAATTTGAGTGGTGGAAGTCCTTGATAGGAGTTGCAGAGCTCAAGTTATGGTTTTGACAAATTACAGGTCAGTTGAGGTGTGTGAATCTGGGTCCTTGAAAGTCACCCAACTTGCAGACAACTTTTTCCCTAGTAGGATGGTTCCTATGATTTCTTGGTCAACATGAATGTTGGAGGGCATCTTCTTAGATTTAATTTGAGTGGTAGAAGTCCTTGATAGTATTTGTGGAACTCAACTTATGGTTTGAACAAGACAGGGGTATTTTGGTCATTTGTCAGTTATAGGTCATTTTTAGCCAATGCCTAAAACTCCTATTTCCAAGCCTCAAATGAAAAAACTCAAAACATGAAAGTTGTTCAAAATGTGATTTTAAGTCTAGAAAGAAGGTCATGAATTGTTGGAAAAGCTCATAGCATGGATTTGCATGATTGGTCAAAAATGAACTAAAAATGGCTTATAAGTTTGAAAAGTTGAATTTGAAAATTGGTTTGGAAGATCCACAAATCCAAAATAGGTCATCCAGTATATCATTTTGATTGGAAAAACCATTTTAAAAACAATGGTTCAGCCACAATTTTGGTTTAAGGCCTAAAAATGGAGGTTGCTTTGTAAAGTTCTTTCTTGCACATTAAGGCAACTTGGGAAAACTTGAAATAAGTGAACACATTGGTTGTTTTAGCACTCTAATCACCTCTATAACTCATATGGGGATATTTTGACTTGAAATTAAAGGGTGGTAAGGATTATATCATGAGATGTCATGAGATATGTGAGAAATCCATAAGTTCATGGCATGAAACTTCTAGAAAGCTCTTAGAAGTTTCCAGCAACTCCTAGATGCTCCCATTATGGCCTATATATTGAGCAGAGATCATTCATGCAAGGGTTGGTGATGGTTAATGGTAAGTAAGTGCAAAAAGAGCCAAAATATTCCATTTACAAATTCATAACAAACTCCATTTTCTTCTTCATCTCCACCTGATTCTTCTCCACAAACACACTATTCTGATCATAATCAAGAGTTGCATACCAAGTTAGAGGAAGATCTATGGCATATTGAAGGTGTAATATCCAATTTGCAAGAAGAGCAATTTGATTCCAAACTCGAGATACAAGTGTGATACACCAAAGTTCTTGCAAACAGAATCTCTAGCATCAAGAAAAGGTTCATCCAAGAGAGTCTCAAGCCGTGAAGTGGACAGAAACTACACTCACCATCATCAATTTGCAGGTTTGCAAATTCGCTCGAACCTCTCTATTTATGCATTTCTAGATCATGTGGTTAGGATAGTTATGATTAGCAACCATTAGGGATGGATCTTGGGAAGTTAGAGTGCAATCAGAGAAGTTTCATGGCAGGGCATTGAATCTTTAACTTGCAAAAACAAGCTGGATTATGAGTTACAATTAACATGTTATCGCTTGTGGAGATCAGGGTGAGGAGTAGCACAAGATCATACCCTTAGATTTAAGTTTCTTCATGATTGATTGCAGAGTGAACATGTGAAACCCTAGCTTTCATCCATTCTGTTCGTGCATGATACCAAGATTCCATGAGCGAAATTCATATGGTTGTATTCTCTGTAATTCAAGGATCATTTTGACTTTGGAAGTTTTGAAAATCATGGAGAATTGAAGGAGAACGAGGTGATGGAAATATGCCTCACGAATTCACGTTTTCTGAAACCCTAGAGTGAAGCATTGGGGACGATGGCTAGGGACCCTCCGATCAGAGTCAAGCCATTGACTGAGAGGCGTATCGTGTGGTCAGGATTGATCAGGAAAAACGGAGGGAAAATTGAACTTAATGGAACGCAGCGTTCCACTTAAGTTGAGCTTTGGGCTCAGAATGCTTTCTGCACCCCCCACATGCGCTGGCCCAATTGACATAACCATCTGGCCCTTCTCTTCACACCCCCTTTTACTTTACTTCTTTTAATTCTCTTTCATTTCTTTTTAATCTTCAAAAATTCCTAATAAAATGAAAAATCAATATTTTTCAATTCTTGTTTTTGCTATAGACTCATTTAAATGTCTAGAAATTTATAAAAAATAAAAATGCCATTTTATTTTTTATTTGCTATTTTTCATGTATTTTCCCTTTTAATGCCTTTTTAATTGTTTTTAGTTCATACATGATTTTGCATATTTTTGTTCTTGAGTTTCCCACCATCTTTTGACCCCATTCTTTTTTGTGCAATTAGATATAGGTGTTAGGAGTCTATGGTTTTTATACTAGGATTTTAGAAATTAAATTTGATGTAGTTTGATTGTTGGACATTTAGGTGCTCTAATTAGGGTTTTAGGTTGTGTAGGTAGACTTGAACAAATTTGTTTTGGGGTTTATAGGCCAAATTAGTGTATGGGGAATCTATGGGTTAAGGGTAAGTATGTATAGAATCCCCTAGAATTTTACTAGAATATTGTATGGTGTTTTAGTATTTTTTCATTGATTTTTGAATGTATGGATAGCATGTGTGTTGCTTAAAGGCATAAGTTGTATTGTTGTGTTTGTTTTTCTTCTCTTTTGAGTGTGGGAGCTTTGAAGATTGAGTTGAAGACCTTGTGGATCATCATGGAGGCTTTGAAGACCTTGCAGAGGAGTTTAGCATAGCTTTTGTTGTTTTGTTTATAGGTTATAGGTGCATAGGCAGAGCCCTAGATAGAATACTTTGTTCAATAACCAAGGAGTGCTTTGTTCACCTCCTTTCTTCTCTATGACACAGAGTCCCTTAAGGGTATTCACCTCTCTCCTTTGGAGGGATTAGTGACCTTGCCCCATAAGGTAGAACTTTGAGAGAGCCTTTCCTTTGATGTTAAGTCCTCAATGGCATCCTTTGGAAGTCAGTGAGCACTGTAACATCCCCACCTCATCTTGTTGACTGAATCTTGTTTGCTGGAGCATTTGAGCCCTTGAAGATAGAAGCTGAAGCCTTGAAGAGGATGATTCCTTGGAGATTATGGAAGTCTGAAGACTCTGTGAAGATCAAATTGATGCCTGAAGATCCCTGAAGATAGTGAAGCTGAAGGTAGAGCTGATCAAAGGAGCTGAAGCTCAAGGGAGAAGATGAGTTGATACTCATGTTGTAGGGTTGATACTTGGAAAGCAAGTGATCTCTGAAGTCCGAAGACTGGGTTGCTGCTGGAGGAGCTGAGGCTTTCTTCTGTTTTCTTTGATGTATTGTGTGTTTTGTCTGATTTGTCTGTTGCATTAGACTAAGCCCATTTAGAATAAGTTCAGTCTAAGAGCATGAGTGCATCTGATTGTATTGTTATTGCTTGGCTTTGCTTGCGGGTATTCGGTAGAGCCCAACTCCCTTGCCCATGTGTTTATTTTGCTTGATAGCATTTCATTTTCTGTCTGTATGATTACAGTTCATTGTTTTTGCTTGATAGCATGTTGTTTATTTCAGTATGATTACTGTTATTTCATGACTGGCTTGAGGTCGAGACGAGCTTGTGGAGGCTGAAGCCCCACACACATTTCCTCCCTCACTTGCATTGCATGCATTTTACTGTTAAAGCTGATGCTTTTGTCTGTTTTGGTGTATCATTGATATGATCCCTTAGGACTCTCATTTCTTCTGATGAGGATTTGATGATAGACTTTTAGGTTGAAACCCATGCATGACAACATCTAAGAGTTCCCTGTTCAAACCTCAACCATAGGATGAATCCATGGCATGATAACAGTAGGACTTGATAGTCTCCCTCCTAGTTGGGCCTGTTCTCTTCTCATCTCGAAACAGTTTAAGATACAGTAATCATGAATGATTTCTTTCGTACGTTACGAGCCTTAAGCTATCTGAGAAAGGATTGTGGGAGAGTTTCTTTTCCACAGTCTGGATGTTTAGTATGGTACCCTTTGGGTGACATGCGACGCATTCACTCTCAGGTCATAGTCTCTAGTGCGGTTGAGATCGCAAACATAATAAAAAACACTTCTTTCAGGAGATAACTCGTAGTTAGCCGAACTACGTTTGCTCTAATCTTTCATACCAGATGAAAGTACGTAGGCATAGGATGTGACATCCTAGCGAGCAACCTTCCCCACCTTCACCCTTAGTTAGCCGAACTACGTTGACTCTTATTTCTCGTTCCAGACGGGAATACGTAGGCATAAAGTGCGACGCTTTGCCGAGTCATTTTTCTTTTCTTTTTCAGCCAGCCTTGATAGGTAGATAGATTATAACCAACCCGTCCAAGTAAACAAACAAGCGAGGATCCCGTCGAGTACGACGGACGTGAGGGGTGCTAATACCTTCCCCTTGCGTAACCGACTCCCGAACCCAGACAATGGTTGCGACGACCTTGTCTTACCCTTATTCGTCAGGTTTTTCCGATCGTTTCCTTTCCCGCTCTGAGGGATAAATAACGAAAGGTGGTGACTCTTCTGTTTTGCCGGCACCTTATTTTCGCGCAAGCGACAGCTGGTTTCCTAGCTGTGACAAAATATCCCTCATGGGTTGCTAACATCGTACCAGTACCAAAGAAAGATGGCAAGGTTCGAATGTGTGTGGATTATAGGGATTTGAATAGGGCAAGCCCAAAGGATGATTTTCCACTTCCTCATATTGATGTGCTAGTGGACAACACTGCTCAATACTCCGTATTCTCCTTCATGGATGGCTTCTCAGGCTATAATCAGATTAAAATGGCGCCAGAGGACATGGAGAAGACTACTTTCATAACGCCTTGGGGAACATTTTGTTACAAAGTTATGCCCTTCGGATTGAAGAATGTTGGGGCAACGTATCAGCGTGCAATGACGACTCTTTTCCATGATATGATGCATAAAGAGATCGAAGTTTATGTTGACGATATGATTGCCAAATCCCAGACGGAGGAAGAGCATCTGGTAAATCTGCTGAAGTTGTTCAAAAGGCTTAGGAAGTTCAGGCTGAGACTGAACCCTAACAAGTGCACCTTCGGGGTGAGATCGGGTAAACTGCTGGGGTTTATCGTAAGTGAAAAAGGGATAGAGGTTGATCCTGTAAAAATAAAAGCGATTCAAGAGATGCCGACGCCTAAAACAGAGAAAGAGGTGCGCGGGTTTTTAGGGAGGTTGAACTACATCGCTCGGTTCATATCTCACCTAAGGGCTACGTGTGAACCATTATTCAAGCTGCTGAAGAAAGATCAAGCTGTAACATGGAACGAAAATTGTCAAAAGGCGTTCGATAAAATAAAGCAGTATTTGCAGGAGCCTCCTATTTTGATACCCCCGGTAGCAGGGAGACCCTTGATTATGTATTTGACAGTTCTTGAGGGAAGCATGGGTTGTGTTCTCGGTCAACACGACGAGACAGGAAGAAAAGAGCATGCGATCTACTACTTGAGTAAGAAATTTACAGATTGTGAATCTCGATATTCAATGCTGGAGAAAACTTGTTGCGCGCTAGCCTGGGCCGCCAAGCGTTTGAGGCAATACATGCTGAATCATACAACCATGCTCATCTCGAAGATGGATCCTATCAAATATGTATTCGAAAAGCAGGCGTTATCAGGGAGAATTGCCCGTTGGCAGATGGTCTTGACTGAATACGACATCCAATACGTCTCGCAAAAGGCTATAAAGGGGAGTGTGATGTCTGAGTACTTGGTTGAGCAGCCTATTGAAGATTACCAATCGATGAGGTTTGATTTTCCTGACGAGGATATCATGTACCTAAAGATGAAAGATTGTGAAGAGCCGTTGCCAGACGAAGGACCAGAGTTGGGTTCCAAGTGGAAGATGATTTTTGACGGAGCTGTGAATGCTTACGGTAGCGGAATATGGGCAATCATCACTACTCCTCACGGGTCGCACATCCCGTTTACTGCTCGATTGACCTTTGCAGTTACCAATAATGAGGCCGAATACGAAGCTTGTATAATGGGGCTTGAAGAAGCCATTGATTTGCGAATCAAGAATCTGGACGTATACGGAGACTCAGCTCTGGTGGTGAATCAGATAAAAGGGGAATGGGAGACACGTCAGCCCAACTTGATATATTACATGAATTATGCAAGGAGATTGTTGCCTTTCTTCGACAAGGTTGAATTGCATCATGTACCGCGAACAGAAAATCAGATGGCTGGCGCCCTGGCCACTTTGTCTTCCACGTACAAGGTCAACTTCTGGAACGAGGCTCCCAAAATTATTATCTCTCGGCTTGACAGGCCTGCCTTTGTGTTTGCTATTGATGAAGCATCCGACGACAAGCTGTGGTATTTTGATATCCTTAATTTCCTGAAGAATAAAGAGTATCCGGCTGGGGCATCCAGTCAAGATCAGAAGACTCTCAGGAGATTAGCGGGTAATTTCTATTTGAACCCGGATGGTGTCTTATACAGAAGAAACCATGACTTGGTGTTGTTGCGTTGCGTAGACGAAAAAGAGGCAAAGTTGCTCATGGGGGAAATACATGAGGGTACATTTGGTACGCATGCTGGTGGGCATGCTATGACGAGAAAGCTGCTGCGGGCAGGTTATTTTTGGCTGACTATGGAAACTGATTGTTTCAAGTTTGCGAGGAAGTGCCACAAGTGCCAAATCTATGCTGATAAGATCCATGTGCCTCCGAGTCCTCTGAATGTGATGTCATCGCCATGGCCATTCTCGATGTGGGGAATCGATATGATTGGAAAGATCGAGCCAACAGCTTCTAACGGGCACCGGTTCATTCTAGTAGCAATCGATTATTTCACCAAGTGGGTGGAAGCAGCGTCTTACGCAAATGTAACCAAGCAGGTGGTGGCCAGATTCATCAAGAGAGATATCATTTGCCGATACGGAATCCCAGAGCGGATAATCACAGACAACGGTTCAAACCTGAATAAAAAAATGATGAAGGAGCTCTGTCAGAATTTTAAGATCGAACATCACAACTCCTCCCCTTACCGACCCAAGATGAATGGCGCTGTTGAAGCGGCCAACAAGAATATAAAGAAGATCATTCAAAAGATGGTGGTGACCTATAAGGATTGGCATGAGATGCTGCCTTTCGCTTTGCACGGTTATCGTACGACGGTACGCACATCAACCGGGGCAACCCCGTTCTCGTTGGTATACGGAATGGAAGCAGTGCTACCACTAGAAGTCGAGATTCCTTCTCTGAGAGTATTGCGAGACGTTCAACTAGATGAGGCAGAATGGGTGAAAGACAGGTTGAACCAACTGAGTTTAATGGATGAGAAAAGGCTAGCTTCTCTAGCATACGGTCGTTTGTACCAGAGCCGAATGAAGAAAGCATATGATAAGAAGATACATCCGCGGAGCTTTCAGACGGGCGACCTTGTGCTGAAAAGGATTCTCCCGCCGCAGGCAAATCACAGGGGCAAGTGGACCCCCAATTACGAGGGGTCATACGTTGTTAGAAAAGTCTTTTCAGGAGGAGCGTTGTTGTTGTCCACCATGGACGGCGAAGACTTTACGTCACCTGTGAATTCGGACGCAGTTAAAAAATACTTTGCTTAAAAGTGACCCGCTGGACAAAAAAAATAGAGTCCAGGCAAAAATGGGGCATCCTGGCGAACCAAAAACAGAATGAAAGGTTCGGGCAAAAGTTAGGGATAAAATGAAAAATGTACACCCGCGAAGTTGAAAACCTACACTGGGCGGCTTCGGCAAAAAAGGGTATCCCGGTGAATTGAAAACCCGTAAAGGGCGGTTCACGCAAAAGTTAGGGATTTGAAAAGCAAATGACTGCGGTCTGAATTTGATACGGCATTGAGCATTGGTGCGGGAGAATATGCCTGAGGGGGTCGATTATCAGATACAATCTCTTCGGAAGTATGGATACCGGGAAAGCATTAGAGTTGGGCGAGTCATAGGAGGATCAGTTCGTGATGTTCGTCTGCATCCCGTTGCCGACATGTGTACAAATTTAATTTGTCAATATATTTATGCTGCTTGTGCATACTTGTATATTTGCTGTGCGTAGCTTCCTCTTTTCAGGAGTTGCATCCCGTGTACAAAAACTCCGCCCATTCAGGGGCCCAATCAATAAAATATGTTATCAGTATTTGATGCTGGTTCTTTACTGTTTTGTGCATGATAAAACGCCTAAGTTTGATGAAACTAGCATGTGCATAACGTCACTGGCCCTTGCCAACAATTGCTAAAACTTTGAATTAACTGAAAATAAGGTCACTAACGCTAACCTGAATAGATTTGGTTGTGTAGACTTGTCTTGTCTTGTTTGTGTTGTTGCAGGGTTCATAGCCGTACAAAGAGGACGATCAAAAGAAACTCGTAACGAAAGACTCGACCCCCACACAGGTCGCGTTCCCAAGATAGCAATGTTCCTCCCTGAAGAAGGATCAATTTCTCCAACTAGCCGTAGCTTATCCAAAGGACGTTCTCCAGCAAAGGCGTCTATCCTCAGCAGAATTGGCGATTCCATGATTGTAGACTGTATTCAGACAGTGCATCTCAAGCAGAGTTGGTTTAGCCTCAGAAGATTAATATTTGTGGGCTGTTTTCATACAAGTTCACCTTTCCCCGCAGGGTCATTTACTCTCCCCCAGCGGAGTCAGTTGATTTTCCCCCAAGAGAATCATCCCATCCCCAGTGGAGTTCTCTTTTCAGCAACTGCTTTTCCTCCCAGTGGAACTCGAAGATTAAGACTCTCCCCGGCAGAATTGGCCGTGTGTCCCGGCATTTATTTTGCCAGAACACCGTGTGATATCCGTTCACTTTCCAGCAGAAGTCTAATCGCACCATGCGCATCTGCTATTCTCCAGCAGAGTTATATTCCCCGGCAGGGTGTTACTTCAACGAGGTGCTTGGTTTAAATTCCCCAATTTCCCAACTGGGTCAACTTCACCCTTCCAGCATTTATTTTGCGGGAATAATTCTGTAGCATCTGGCTATCCCCAGCGGAGTTGGCATTGTCTTCCGCATTTATTTTGCTGGAGCAGTTCCTGTATCTCAGCAGTTCGAGTCTACATTTGCATTGGCATATAGTGTCATATTTGCATTCACCAAATAAACACGCGCAACATTCCCAGGTCGAATGGAGCATTGCGTCATTGTCAAACACATGCATTTTGAAGCATAAACCAGGTTAGCTAACCGTTTGTTTCAAGTATTGTTTCTCTTGCAGGTAGAGAGAGCTCTTGCTCAAATGAATTACCTAGACATTCGAGGTCTCGACATGAGGCATTCCATGAAGTGTCAGCTTTGGCACTATTCCCCATCAGAATTATCATGATGAATTTCTCCTCATTCTCAAGCAAAGTTATTTGTGATTAAAGGGTTTCCTGAGTCAGAATTTCAGAGGCTGCCGTCGGTTATCAGAACAGGCGTCCGGTAGTTTGGTTTCCAAATATCCCCAGTAGAGTCCGCCTCAAAGTCGCTGTCATGTCAGTGCTAAAAGGTTTGTGGGTTGGGACCAATGGAGTTAGTTACTGTGGAGATAAGCAGAGTATCTTCCCGTAGGAACAGACGGATGTATTTTCTTACTGATTGACAGGAGTATTTCCCCAGGGTTGTCAAAATGTTATTTCCTATATTGATAGGAGTTCCTCGCGTTGACGAAATATGAGTCCTGACGTGGACAATCTATTCCTATATTGACGGGTTTTCCTCGTGCTAGAGAAGTGGGTGTCCTAACATGGACAGTTTTATTTCCCCGGGTTGATAAGAGGCGCTAGTCCTAACGTGGACAGGTTAGATTTCTCAGAATAGATGGAATGTGGAGTCCTGACGTGGACATTTCCTCAAGTTGACGATGTGTTCTAGTCCTAACGTGGACAGATTTGAGTTCTTGGAATTGATGGAATGTGAAGTCCTGACGTGGACAAAGTTGATTACTCTTCGTGGTGGTGTCCTGACGTGGACAATTTATTTCCAGCAGATATCTTTATTCGTAATGGTGATATGGGCGTCCTGACGTGGGCAAGTTTATAATTCTTCGCGGTGACAAGATACGAGAGTCCTGACGTGGACAAATGTATCTTTCTTCGTGTTGTTGGCCAAGTGTGTGTCCCGACGTGGACAAGTTTTATTTTCCCAGCAGGTCAAAGACGCGTGAGTCCTGACGTGGACAAGTTTTACTTCCTCAGCAAGTCAAGAGGTGAGTCCTTACGTGGACGAATCAAGACGAAAAGCGTTTCCTTACGTGGAAAGACTGGAGTCCTTACGTGGACAGATAAAGAAGTATTCCTTACGTGGAAAGATGGAGTCCTTACGTGGACAAATCAAGAAGAGAGTTATTCCTAACGTAGAAAGGTGGGTCCTAACGTGGGCGATGTAGTCCTAACGTGGACAAGTTGATTCCTTACGTGGCAAGAAGATGCATTCCTTACGTGGAAAGAGGGGGGTCCTTACATGGACAGATCAAGAATTTTATTCCTTACGTGGAAGAAAATTGGTTTCCTTACGTGGAAAGACGTGATTCCTTACGTGGAACAAGTTGGAGTCCTTACGTGGACGAATCAAAATGTGATTCCTTACATGGAAAGAGGTGATTCCTTACGTGGAAAAGAAGAGGTACTCCTAACGTGGAAAGATTTTATTCCTGACGTGGAAGAATTTAGTCCTGACGTGGACAGATACAAAAGAGTTTATTCCTAATGTGGAAAGGTGAGTCCTAACGTGGAGAGTTAGTCCTGACGTGGACAGATCCAGGCGAAGTTATAGTCCTAACGTGGACGGTGTTATTCCTAACGTGGAAGAGTTTATTCCTAACGTGGACGATTTATTTTTGACGAGAAGGCAGACGAGCCATCACCAGCAAAGTTGTTGAGTTTTTTCCGAGTTGACGGCAGAATGAGTCCTAACGTGGACAAGTTTTAGTTGAGATTTCTTTGTGTTGACGAAACAGGCGTCCTAACGTGGACAAGCAAAGTTCTATCCTTGCGATGATAGAAGCTTTTCAGGCTGATGAAATAATCCCCAAGCAGTGGCGCAGTTTATTTCTGCGGTTGGCAAATTTCCGGGTTCTTAGTATTCAACTGTCTCGTACCTCGAATGTTTGAAGGCCGTTCGCTCTTCACCCAATCGGGTCCAAGTCGCTTGAATAGGGGCAGCTGTTGCACCCTAAAATTTGCTCAACCTTATTCACTTGGTTTATGTTTCAATATCATTAGCATTTGCATATAGAGTCATGTACATAGTCTAATCATCTGCATGGCATAGCATAGCAAGTCAGCCAACAGGGACCAATCAGTATTCTCATCTCTATGAGCCTATCAAGAGTTTATTATTCAAATTCAACCTTACTCAAGTCATCAGAAAGAATGGGGAAGCTAAAGAAGTCAATGAGTCAAGCAAAGCAGTCTATCTCCTATCTAAGGGTATCTGAGGATCATCAAAGAAGTTGTGACCTGTGGATTGAGCATGGAGAGTATCTAGACATCATGGGAGACTTAGAAAGTCATTTGGAGAAGGAGACAAGGCATTAGTGTGATCACAAGAATTGCAGTTGAAGACAGTCAACTAGGGTTTCATCTGGGTCAACCCTGGGTCAACTCTAGGTCAATTGACTGATTGAAAGGCATTAAGGGCTATTGGAGAGATGTGGGGTTCATCATTTGGCATGTAGAGAAGGATATGGTGATCTGTCAAGAAGAAATCAAGAGAAATCAAGGAGAAGAGGAGTTTCTAAATTAGGGTTTCTGTGTAAAATCCCCTAATTTAGGTCAAATTTCCAAGCCAGATAAGTCAAAATGCAAGCTTCAAATGGATCCTTGGTCAACATGAAACTTGTAGAGGATCTCAATACCTTTAAATTTAGTGGTGGAAGACATCAAGGAGATTTATAGAACTCAAGTTATGGTCCTTGCAAGTTACAGGTCATCTGAGGTATCTGAAATTTTGTCTGTGAAAGTGACTTGACTTCCAAGAAATTTTTACCCCTCAAGGAGATTTCAAATGGATTTATGGTAAACATAAGAGTTGTTCCTTATTGTCTTAGCTTTCTAGAATGGTATGGTATGCCTTCATATGATTTGTGGAACTTTAATTATGGTCTTGGCAAGCAAAGGGTATTTTGGTCATCTGAGAATTACAGGTCATTTCAAGCCTATGCCCAAAACGCATACAAGGATGCTTCAAATGGAAAACTTCACAACATCAAACTTGTTCCAAATGACATTTTGAGTCTATAAAAGTGGCCATGAAAGATTGGAAAGACTCATAGCACAAGGTTTCAAAATTGGTGGATTTAATGAATAAAAAATGACCTAAATTTGAGACTTTTCATAGTTTGGCCAAATGAGGTGAAATTATAGGTCATTTTGATTGGAAAAATCATTTTTAGAACATTGGCAAAAGTGGAATTTTGAGTTTGGTTCAAGTTTTGAAAGTTATTCATGGTTACTTACAATGAAAGTTACATAATCCAAACCCAAGGGTAAGTGTGCATGGGAAGTTTCTCCAAGGTTCTAGGAGTTTCTAAACTCATGTATATATTGATATGAAGAGCTCCATGCCATGGTTGGTGAATCATATTGCTCATAACACCAAGTTTCACACATTTCTTCCATTTTGCAAAAGCTTTTCAAACTACCTCAAATCTTCACCAATTTTCACAATTCTTGATCTGATCTTCATCACCATCATTCATAGATCACAATTCTCACAAGCATTTGGTTGATTGGAGTAGAACTCGTGCCATACACTTCCATCATCCAAGAAGCAAGAAATTTGGAATTGTGAGATTCAAAGCATTGGAGCAAGATTTGTTGCATACAGAATTCAAGAACAAGTTCCCTGGTCAATTTCCACTCATTTCAAGCATTGGATCAAGAGGATTCATCACCTGTTTTCACCATCACACCAGGTTGGTATCTTCATTCGAATTGCCTGTTTTAGGAGGAATCATGGTGATTTGTTAGCATAAGAATGTTAGGATAGGTTAGATGACTGGTTTTGGTGAGTTTGAAGAAGTTTTGTGAAGATTGACCATGGTGTGCACAAACTGTTGAAGCTTGTAACTCTTAGAATATTGCATGATAATCTGAGGTTAATAGCTTGTAATGATCAGCATAAGATGTGGATTAGTTTAGGGCAAGAATTAGAGAGAATTGGAAGAAGTGATATCAGGTGATCATGGTGGATTCAAACTGTTATGCTCATCAGGTTCTATTGTGGAGTGAGTTTTAGAATGAGATATTGTTATGGTTGTGTAGAGGGAAGAAAATGGACCAAGTTTGCTTTTCATAGCATGTGATTTCATGGACAATTGATGGAGAACAGAGAGCTCGAAGATGCATGCATGGTGAAGGGAGTTTCAGAAACCCTAGGGTTTCTAAGGTTGAAGACAACCTTCTGGCCACACGATCAGGCATTGACCTTTGACTGGGGACTGAAACCAATGGCCACGATTGAAGAAGAAATACGGAGGGAAATTCAAATGGTGCAACGCACCGTTTCATTTAAATCCATCTGATGGGCTTTTGAATTGCTTGCTATTGCCACCCCCAGACCAAGCCCAATCCCAATTATAACTGTTTTAATTGCTTAATGCACCGTTTTATTCTTTTTTTAATTTTTGTTACTTTCTGAGTGCATATGGGCCCAGACACGCTTGCTATGCGCGCCCCCCAATCTGGGCCCAGTTTGTTTTTTAACTGCTTCTCATTACTAGATGCACCCCTTTCAATTATTTCTCATTTTATTTTCTCTCAAAAATATTAATTCTTTGAAAATTCATAAAAAATAGAAAAATGCTAGTTTTTAATTGGTTGTTTTTTCACATTATTCATAATTTTGTTAAGAAAAATATCATACAAAAAAGTTCCAATTTCATTTCATTTTAATATTTTTGGCATATTTTTCTTTTAAATAGGTGTAAGTATCATTTTGTTTGATACATGAATTTGTTAATTTTAGTTTGAATAGATGCTTCAATATTTTTAATCCATTCTTTTTAGGTTGGTTAGCTTAGACATTTATCTTGTATATAAAATTTAGTTCATATTTTTAGGACTTAATTTTAGGTGATTTGATTAGATGCGAATAACATGAACAAAATTAGGGTTTAGGTGATAACATAGGAGAATTAGTTCATTTCCCTTAGGAGGTAGAGATTGAATTTTTGGAATATGGGACTATAGGGACTATGGGTAGTTATTAGATCCCTTAGAGAATATTAGGATTCCCCTACTGCTATTAGTACTGTCTATATTTGCTTGACTGGTGTGGTGTGCCCTCTCTGGGGATTATGATTTGTCTGTGTGGGTATTGGGATTGCTTGGGGATTGGGAAAGCTGAAGACTTGAGAAGATGAAGCCATTGGAGATCAAGAGATTGAAGACCAACTTCCAGAGATGATGGAGAGCATCCTTTGCTGGCAGCTGTTGAAGAGTCTAGGGTTTAGGAGCTAGGCAAAGCTCTAGATTAGAAAGCTTGTTTCTCAAACATGGAATGCCTTGTCTGCATCCATTCTTTCTCTATGATTCAAAGTCTCTTCAAATATCCACCTCCTTCCTTTGGAAGGATCAGTGAATGTATTTGAAAGATAGAACTTTTGAGAGAAAATTGTCTGTATAATGTTAACAGTCAATGAACCACCCTTGGTAGGTAATTGACTGTCTAACATTCATTCACTTCATCTGGTTGACTGATGTTCATCCTGAAGATTGAGACTTGAAGAAAAGTCATTGCAGATGGAAGACTGATAACCAAGACCTTGCTTGAAGGCTGTGGAGGTGGAGATTGATGCTTGCCTGAAGCTTGTAGCTGTTTGGAGATGATTTGAAGATAGGTGTTGATGCAGAGCTGCTGTGGCTGTTTTTTTTTCCTGCTGTTATTCATTTCTGATGTATTGATTGGTTTCCTTGACTGTATTGCTTGCTGTTTAACCTGTTGGGTTGAAAGTGAATCCTGTTCACTTTTGCCTATTGTTTTCTAGGTTCGAGGTTGAGTGGGACTCCCTTGCCTCGCTTGTATTGCTGCATCCATGCATTTTACTGCTTTATTGTATATTTGCTATTGTTTCTGTTTCCGTCTATTCCCTTAGGATCTCTGTTTCTCTCTGCGCAAGAGAGGAGCATGATAGACAGTAGGTCTTAACCCATGCATGACAACATTAGGTTAGTTTGATTCCCTTTTCAACCGTAGGTTAGAGTTCTGTCTCTTCTTTCCCAAAACAAACAGAAAAACACAATAAATATTTCAGACACAATAAAAAACACTTCTTCCGTAAAAGAATGTGAACTCATCAAAACGTCATTTTTGTCCGCTAGGACTGTTAATCAGAAAAACCTTTTTCAGAAGGAATAAAAACAATCAAAACAGACTTGTGTCGTACGTGGCCCGAACTACGTTTGCTCTTATTTTTCATGCTGTATGAAAGTACGTAGGCATAGGATGCGATATCCTAGCGAGCAACCTTCCCCTCCTTTCCCGTAGGTAGGCGAACTACGTTGACTCGGATTTCTCGTTCCAGACGGGAATACGTAGGCATAAAGTGCGATACTTTGCCGAGTCATTTTATTTTCTTTTTAACCCTTAACCCTTAGTTTAGATAGAAATAACAATCCATACCCGAAAACAAGCGTGGATCCCGTCGAGTATGACGGACGTGAGGGGTGCTAATACCTTCCCCTTGCGTAACCGACTCCCGAACCCCGGTTTTGGTTGCGATGACCATTCCTTTCCCGTCTTTGCGGTAGGTTTACTCTGAGCGTTTCCTTTCCCTCCTGTGGGATAAATAACGCACGGTGGCGACTCTTCTGTTCATCCGGCGTCGATTTTCGCAGTAGCGACAGCTGGCGACTCTGCTGGGGATGCAACGTCCCCTGGCTGCTAAGGACTGCGATAGTTCCTTATGCATTTGGGATCCAACGTCCCTTAAGCGAGTCAATCCTAGCGCTTGTTTTCCCGTCGAGGATTTTGTATGGATTCATATTTCTGACATTTATTTTCAGCATTATATATATTGATTATTATTGCTGTATTGGCGTGTGATGGGTGGTTCTATGATTGAGAGATAAGCCGGACCTGGGCTTGAGTGCACCTAGAGTTAGAGTAGAAAGTAGTGGGCGCGTGCCGGCTTTGCTTGCATTAGTGTCTCATGAAATCTACACTCGGACGAGGTTCTTCTGGTTGGCTTCTTTTTCTACCCTTTGGGTCGAAGGGGTTGTTGGTCAGCTGAATTGTCGACTCTGGGAACCGATCATTTGGAAGTTGGCTAAGTGAGGCCTCTTCAGGGATTGATGATGCCACTCCTTCTGGGAATCGTATCATCAACCCTGAAAGTCTGTGACGCGGACGACCGCATAGGATGCCATACCTTGTGTCAGTTACTAGGACATCCACCTGTGAGAGGGTTTGGGGTTATGCAGGTAACTAGACCTTCAGATACCGGTTTGTTTCTTGATCTGAGATCCTGGGTATTTATGGAGAGTTCTGAGGTCTGTCAGAGACCAGTTGGAGAGTTCTGAGGTCTGTCAGAGACCAGTTGGAGATATGATATGAGGTCTGCCAGAGACCAGTTAGAGTTATGCTATGGGTCTGTCAGAGACCAGTGTTGGAGCTTTGTTTTAGGTCTATCTGAGACCAGGGTTTGAGGACTTCTGGAGGGTCTATCTGAGACTTCTCGATATGGTTCAGGCTTCTCAGCTACAGCATTTGGTCCCTGTTGAATGTTACTTGCATTGCATTGCTTACATAATCATTATCATTGCATCCCATTAACGTGTGTCTGTGCTGCAGGTGCATTTGCATATCCCCCGGTTCTAGTGCCCAGACTTCTGAGTTTGATCATGGCTGGTTTGAGGAGGACAGTCGCGTATAAGCTGCCTACACCTGATATTACCCCTTTGCTTGGTCTGATATCTCTTGCTGATGAGGAGGTTAGGAGAAGCTTCAGAATGAGTCATGGGAGATTACTGAGATTAGTCTGCAAGCCCACTACTGATGAGATGAATGGGCTGTACACCTTGATGCAGTTCTATGACCCCGCATTGAGATGTTTCACGTTTGCTGACTTTATTCTGGGGCCTACCATTGAGGAGTATGTGGAGTTTACTGAGCTACCAGTGCAGAACAAGGTTCCCTTTATTCACTCCGCTGCTGAGCCCAAGTTGGAGGACTTAGCTAAAGCCTTGCACATGAACGCTGCAGAACTGTTAGTGACTTCTTGGCTTGGGGTTTCAGGTTTCTCTCTTGATTTTCTGGTTGGCAAGGCTCAGGAGTATGCCAAGAGCGGATGTTGGGTGGTTTTCAATGCTATTTTGGCTCTATGCATTTATGGAATTGTGATGTTTCCTAACTTGCCCAATTTCTTAGACTTGGACGCTTTCCATCTGTTTGCTGCTGGCAACCCAGTGCCCACGTTGATCGGAGACTTCTACCACTCCTTGCACTACAAGAATGAAAACAGAAGGGGAAAGGTTGTTTACTGCTGTGCGCCTTTGTTGAATATGTGGTTCAAGAGTCATCTTCCCATGAAGGGGCCATTTGTGGACAGTGCAACTTCAGCTAGCTGGTCAGAATGCCTGATGAGGCTATCTTCTGAAGACATACAGTGGTTTGATCGAGACCTGCTGGGGTCTGAGCTTATATTCAGTTGTTCTGGGTACCCTAATGTTCCGTTGATAGGAAGAAAGGGGTGTATCAACTACAACCCATCTCTGTTTGTCCGTCAGTTCGGATATGCGCTGAAGAACCCACCAAAGGAGGAAGAAGTACAGGAATCTCTGTACTTCACCGGGGATTTGAGTGGAGAGTTGTTAGCCAAGCTGCAGCATGCCTGGACGCGTATTAACCGAAGAGGGAAGCCGCTGTTAGGGAAGAATGAGTGTCAGGCTTATGCACCATACAGAGTTTGGATCCAGGAGAGAGCAAGTCAGTTGCGGATGCCATTTCCAGATGCACCAGTCCCTGTTCATACTCCGGTATAAGAGCCAACCACCGTTTCTAGGGAGGCCTACGAGCAAGTGGTGAAAGAGAAAGAAGCCTTGATGAAGATCAATGAAGGGTTAGAGCAAGAGCTAGCTCAGATACACAGTGAGAAAAACAAGGCCGTGCATGCTTTCCAACAGCAGATCGAGCTAGTAAGCAGACTAGGGGCTGAGCTGACTGAGGAGAAAAAGAAGCGCGAACGTCTGGGGCAAGAGTTCAGAAGCTCCCATGACATGCTTGAATCCAAAAAGAAAGCGCTCAACGCAGCACACCGAGAAATCTCTTCTTGCAATAAGACTTGGAATGCTACGCTCACCAACAATAAAAAAAGGGAGGATAAGTTGAAGCAGCAAGTTTCCGACCTCAAAGAGCAGTTGAAAGCTAGCATCAAGAAGTATGAAGAAGAAGTTATGACCCGGTATAGTCTCCAGAATGCATTGAATAAGGCCATCAAAGGCAGGGATGAAGCCGTGTCTCAGAAGCGGAAGCTAGAGGATCGCTTCGAAGAAGGGGCATGGGAAGAAACCGCTGGCGACGTGTGACGTGTTCTCAAGAGAAGAAACCAACTTGTTGAAGGGCTGCTTGCCCGACCAGGTCATCCAGAGACCAAGAAGTTAATAGAAGAGTACTGGGCTTATGGGAGTACTTGATCATGTCATGTATTAACTTGTATGCTTTCTTTGCATAGTGCTGACCATCACCAGGATTGTTGGTTGAGGTCATGCTTTCTTTGTACTCAGTGACATTGTATTCTTGGCTTATGGGTTTTCTCTGCAATATATGAGGCTTTCTATGATTCAACTCCGATCTTTGTATTGCTAGCACTGTCACTGCACTGGCACCTTCGCACTAGAATCGGGGAATGATTTCCCCAATGCACAGACACACACATTGCATTGCATTCATATTCATATTTGCACTACAGGTAATTATGGGATGGTATCTTATTTCCTGCTCTGTACCAGGTATTTTCAGGATTGCAGATCAGCGCCCACACAGATATTCCACTCGCACCAACTGTCGAAGAATCATGGATCAAATGCAGAACGAGATGCAAGATATGCGCGAGAAGCTAACACTCTTCATGCAGACCATGGAGACTATTGCAAAAGGTCAGGAGAATTTGCAAGCTATGGTGCAGCCTCTGTTGGTCAGAAATGCTGGTCATGGGAATGAGGATCATCAGTCTGCGCGAGTCGACACTGTTCATGGGGATGGCACTCCCACGCTAGTGGCTCCACCTGTAGTCAATATACCTGCTGCTAATGTCAACAACGCTACCGCTGCTGGGAACGGTAACGTCGGAGTTGGGAACGAGACTGCTGTCCATAACGTTGGGCTTGGTGATATCAACTTGGGTGATAATATGGGAGGCAATGGCTTCGGTAATGCTGGGTTCGGATTCAATGATCAGGGATTCGATAATGCTGGGAAATATGGTTTCAATGCTCAAGGCTTTGGGCAGGACGGTTTTGGTGTGACCAATCAGGGTTACGGAGGTTTTGGAAATGGAAACGGCGTTGGGTTAATGACTGTTGGACCTGCTGGAATTGCTCCGGGATACGGTAACAGAGGGCGAGGCCCGGTGATGAATCAGATCAGAGCTGGTCGTAACAATGGATACGATGGGTATGGTAACTGGCAGGAAGATCAGCAGGAGGACGCTTTCTCCGGTGGAGGTTTCGAAGGGCCGATGGATGACTCCCAGAAGATCAGAATGCTAGAAGAGCAGATGAGGGGGGTCCTGAACCAAAGTGTTGTGGGCTTAGACATGTCAACAATGGGCCTGGTACCTGGCTTGAGGGTGCCAATCAAATTCAAAGCTCCTACATTTGATAAGTATAAAGGGGACACTTGTCCGAAAGTGCACGTGCGGGCTTATTACAGAAAGATGTCTGCGTACTCAACTGATGAGAGAATGCTAATGCATTTCTTTCAAGATAGTTTGTCGGGTCCTTCCCTAGAGTGGTACATGGGGTTGGAGCCAACTAATATAAAGACATGGAAGCAGCTAGCAGAGGCATTTGTAGCTCACTATAAGTATAACAGCGACTTGGCGCCCAATCGGGTCCAATTGCAAGGGCTGTCTCAGAAGAAGGGTGAAAGCTTTAAAGAGTACGCGCAAAGATGGCGCGACATGGCTGCTAGGGTCCGTCCTACTTTAGAAGACAAGGAAATGAATGACATGTTCATCGGCACATTCACAGGCATGTTTTATGACAAATTGTTTCATACATCTTTGGCCAGTTTCTCAGACTTAATTCTGATGGGAGAAAAGATTGAAAACAACATTAAACAAGGAAGATTCCAAGCTGAGGAATCAACTGCATCTGGCAGTAACAGGAAGGCTTTTGGTGGGCGCCGTCAGGGCGAGGCAAGCGCGGTGTTTGGGGGCCGAGGCAGAGGTCGGAACCAGTATAATCAGCCGCAGCAGGTGGCGAGTGTTACTATTCCGTTTCAACAACAACCGTTTCAGCAGCAGCCAATGCAACAGCAACAGCAGCAGCAGCAGCCACAGCAGGGGGCACAGCCTGCTCAGCGAAGATTCCAGGGGGGTAAACCAAGGAGAGTGTTTGAGAAGCCTCCCTCAACGTACGCGGATTTGTTATAGACGCTGTTGGGTCTGAATTTGGTAGAGAAGAGAACGCTGGCACCTATAACGGGAACTCCTCCGTATGGCTATGATGCAAGCAGGCATTGCGAATTTCACTCTGGGGCCCCGGGCCACGATGTAGAGGGTTGTCATGCTTTTAAGCATGTTGTGCAGGATTTATTGGACAATAAGGCTATCAATTTCGGAACAGCGGGGCCGAATATAGTGTAGAAGCCCATGCCTAATCATGGGGCAAACACCATTTTAACGGAAGAGGGTTTGAATCTGATTATGAATGTCGATGATTTAAAGACGCCGTTGAGCGAGATAAAAAGCAGATTATTGCAAGGGGGTGTCTATCCAGGATGTGACGAATACTGCTTAGAATGCTGGACCCTAGCTGGGGGGTGTGATGATTTGAAGAAAGGTGTTCAGGCTTTAATAGATGGCGGCACATTGCAGTTTGACCGAGCAGCAATTGAAGAGCCTACAGGGGCAGTAGTAGATAATTAGAGTGATGTGGCCACTGTAACGATTCCTCGAAAGACAATCACTATAACGGCACCAGCCCAGCGACCGCCAATCACTATCACTAAGGCCGGACCAATCCCGTACGAAAGCACAAAAGCAGTCCCATGGTCATATGGGTTGGAAGTGTATTGTGACGGAATAAAGATTGATGTTAATAAGCAGCCCGCCGAGACCGTAGATAATGTTGTTGGTACCGGAGGTATGACAAGGAGTGGTAGGATCTTTACATCGCCTGAGGTGGAGGCTGAAAGACTGGCGAAGGGAAAAGGGAAGATGGTTGAGAATGTCCCTGTGCAGGCAAGCGACAAAGAAGCGGCATCGAAAGATGTAGAAGAGTTCATGCGCTTGATTCGAAAAAGTGATTATAAGATTGTGGAGCACCTGCAACAGACACCGTCAAAGATATCTATCCTGTCGTTGCTATTGTGTTCTGAAGCTCACAGAAATGCTTTGTTGAAAGTCCTAGATACTTCCTTCGTACCCCAAGATGTTTCCGTGAACCAGCTGGAAGGAGTGTTGGCACATGTAAATGCGGGCCACAGCTTGGGCTTTACCGATTTTGATTTGACCCCAAACGGGAGAGATCATAATATGGCGCTGCACGTATACGTGGAATGTAGAGGATCAGTCATGTCGCATGTACTGGTGGACACCTGATCGTCTTTGAATGTGCTGCCCAAGAAAGCGATGATGAAACTGGATGTCAGAGGGATCTTGTGCACGCCCAGTGACTTGGTAGTCAGGGCCTTCGATGGCACGCGGAGAACAGTATTTGGATCGATAACATTGCCTCTACATGTGGGGCCGGAGGTGTTTGCAACTGAATTTTATATCATGGACATCCAGCCTGCATATAGCTGCCTGCTCGGAAGACCTTGGATTCATGGGGCTGGGGCAGTTACGTCTACCCTGCATCAGAAATTGAAATATATGGTCGGAGACAGTGTGGTTACTGTGTGCGGAGAGGAAGACATCCTGGTCAGCCATCTGTCGTCATTTAAATATGTGGAGGTCGATGGAGAGATTCACGAAACACCCTGCCAGGCATTTGAAGGGTTGCGTATCAAGGACAAAGGTCCCGGGCCGAGCAAAGTGTCGGAGATAGCCGTCTCGTCGTATAAGGAAGCTCAAGCTCTAGTAGAGGCTGGTGAGACAAAGGGCTGGGGCAAAGTGCTGGATATTCCTGTGAAGATGGACCGATTCGGGCTGAGATATCAACCGTCATCGTCAACACCTACTGTGGGGGCACCTCATTTCAAAGGGCCAATAACCATCTCTGCCAGTGGAGTATGTCATGAGACCATCAACGCTGCTTCAGAGTCTGACGAAGGAGACAGCGACTGTGATATGGATGCCTGGATTCATCCAAGCACGCCAGGACAGGGCTTGTGCAACTGGTCCATTCAGGAGCTTGTTCCTGTGACTCTTAAACAGTAATGCTTTGTTTTATTAATTGTTGAACAATCTGGTGTCTTGCCCGGGGCACCAGGATTTGCTTAGGGCTGTGCTGTTATGAACATTGCGTGTTTATCATTAAATAAAAGGTGTTTTTCATGTGCAAATATTGAGATCTTTGTTTTTCCTGTTTGTATTTTTCAATAAAATGGCAACGTGGTTATTCGCTTTATACGCATTTTGAAGCATTTAACCATTCTTTTTGCAGGATAACATTTTCAGATGACATCCTTGAACCACCTATGACTCGTCCCGACTTTGAGCACCCGGTATTTCAGGCCGAAGAAGAGGTTGTTGAAGATGGTGACGTTCCCGAGGAACTGTCTTGGTTGGTGAAACAAGAGGAAAGAGTCATTCTGCCTCACGAAGAGGTCATCGAAATTATCAACTTGGGGTCGGAAGGGGTTGAGAAGAATATTCGTATCGGAGCCACGCTGCAGAGCGATATCAAGCGAAGACTGGTTGAAATGCTCAGAGAGTATAGTGATGTATTCGCTTGGTCGTATGAAGACATGCCGGGGCTTGATACAGATATGGTGGTGCACCGTCTGCCCTTGAAAGAAGAATGCCCGCCGGTCAAACAAAAGCTTCGCAGAACTCGACCAGACATGGCAGTGAAGATCAAAGAGGAAGTTCAAAAGCAGTGGGACGCTGGTTTCCTAGCTGTGACAAAATATCCCTCATGGGTTGCTAACATCGTACCAGTACCAAAGAAAGATGGCAAGGTTCGAATGTGTGTGGATTATAGGGATTTGAATAGGGCAAGCCCAAAGGATGATTTTCCACTTCCTCATATTGATGTGCTAGTGGACAACACTGCTCAATACTCCGTATTCTCCTTCATGGATGGCTTCTCAGGCTATAATCAGATTAAAATGGCGCCAGAGGACATGGAGAAGACTACTTTCATAACGCCTTGGGGAACATTTTGTTACAAAGTTATGCCCTTCGGATTGAAGAATGCTGGGGCAACGTATCAGCGCGCAATGACGACTCTTTTCCATGATATGATGCATAAAGAGATCGAAGTTTATGTTGACGATATGATTGCCAAATCCCAGACGGAGGAAGAGCATCTGGTAAATCTGTTGAAGTTGTTCAAAAGGCTTAGGAAGTTCAGGCTGAGACTGAACCCTAACAAGTGCACCTTCGGGGTGAGATCGGGTAAACTGCTGGGGTTTATCGTAAGTGAAAAAGGGATAGAGGTTGATCCTGCAAAAATAAAAGCGATTCAAGAGATGCCGACGCCTAAAACAGAGAAAGAGGTGCGCGGGTTTTTAGGGAGGTTGAACTACATCGCTCGGTTCATATCTCACCTAACGGCTACGTGTGAACCATTATTCAAGCTGCTGAAGAAAGATCAAGCTGTAACATGGAACGAAAATTGTCAAAAGGCGTTCGATAAAATAAAGCAGTATTTGCAGGAGCCTCCTATTTTGATACCCCCGGTAGCAGGGAGACCCTTGATTATGTATTTGACAGTTCTTGACTGGTGTGGTGTGCCCTCTCTGGGGATTATGATTTGTCTGTGTGGGTATTGGGATTGCTTGGGGATTGGGAAAGCTGAAGACTTGAGAAGATGAAGCCATTGGAGATCAAGAGATTGAAGACCAACTTCCAGAGATGATGGAGAGCATCCTTTGCTGGCAGTTGTTGAAGAGTCTAGGGTTTAGGAGCTAGGCAGAGCTCTAGATTAGAAATCTTGTTTCTCAAACATGGAATGCCTTGTCTGCATCCATTCTTTCTCTATGATTCAAAGTCTCTTCAAATATCCACCTCCTTCCTTTGGAAGGATCAGTGAATGTATTTGAAAGATAGAACTTTTGAGAGAAAATTGTCTGTATAATGTTAACAGTCAATGAACCACCCTTGGTAGGTAATTGACTGTCTAACATTCATTCACTTCATCTGGTTGACTGATGTTCATCCTGAAGATTGAGACTTGAAGAAAAGTCATTGCAGATGGAAGACTGATAACCAAGACCTTGCTTGAAGGCTGTGGAGGTGGAGATTGATGCTTGCCTGAAGCTTGTAGCTGTTTGGAGATGATTTGAAGATAGGTGTTGATGCAGAGTTGTTGTGGCTGTTTTTTTTTTCTGCTGTTATTCATTTCTGATGTATTGATTGGTTTCCTTGACTGTATTGCTTGCTGTTTAACCTGTTGGGTTGAAAGTGAATCCTGTTCACTTTTGCCTATTGTTTTCTAGGTTCGAGGTTGAGTGGGACTCCCTTGCCTCGCTTGTATTGCTGCATCCATGCATTTTACTGCTTTATTGTATATTTGCTATTGTTTCTGTTTTCGTCTATTCCCTTAGGATCTCTGTTTCTCTCTGCGCAAGAGAGGAGCATGATAGACAGTAGGTCTTAACCCATGCATGACAACATTAGGTTAGTTTGATTCCCTTTTCAACCGTAGGTTAGAGTTCTGTCTCTTCTTTCCCAAAACAAACAGAAAAACACAATAAATATTTCAGACACAATAAAAAACACTTCTTCCGTAAAAGAATGTGAACTCATCAAAACGTCATTTTTGTCCGCTAGGACTGTTAATCAGAAAAACCTTTTTCAGAAGGAATAAAAACAATCAAAACAGACTTGTGTCGTACGTGGCCCGAACTACGTTTGCTCTGATTTTTCATGCTGTATGAAAGTACGTAGGCATAGGATGCGATATCCTAGCGAGCAACCTTCCCCTCCTTTCCCGTAGGTAGGCGAACTACGTTGACTCTGATTTCTCGTTCCAGACGGGAATACGTAGGCATAAAGTGCGATACTTTGCCGAGTCATTTTATTTTCTTTTTAACCCTTAACCCTTAGTTTAGATAGAAATAACAATCCATACCCGAAAACAAGCGTGGATCCCGTCGAGTACGACGGACGTGAGGGGTGCTAATACCTTCCCCTTGCGTAACCGACTCCCGAACCCCGGTTTTGGTTGCGATGACCATTCCTTTCCCGTCTTTGCGGTAGGTTTACTCTGAGCGTTTCCTTTCCCTCCTGTGGGATAAATAACGCACGGTGGCGACTCTTTTTTTCAGCCGGCGCCGATTTTCGCAGTAGCGACAGGGATCCCCCTGGGAGCTCCTCGAGGTAGAAGGTGATTGCGTTGGATCGACCTCGGAACTTGTCAAGGGTGCTCATCTTGCCGGAGCTGTTGCTCATAAGCTCGTCAAACTTCCTCTTAACTCATCCCACTGAGATTTTGCTCGGGGTCCCGCTGGAAATGACCATTACCCTCGGGAAGTATTCCCACCGGCTAGTGGGGCATACAGACTCCTCGGGTAACTGAAGTTCGGCGAGGAGGCTGAATTCTCTTAGGGCGAACCAGTCCTCTGGCCGACCGACAGTGAGGGCTACCTGTAGGGCAGAGTCATTGTGGGGAGGAGGGAGGTCCTCAATTTTCTTAGCCTCGGGGGCCTCCTGTCATTGTGGGTCTCCTCCCTGGGTGTATCTCTTCAGATGCCCGTCCTTGATTAGAATTGCGATTGCATCTTTCAGATAGATGCAGTCTTCTGTCACGTGGCTGTGGCTTCATTGGAAGCGACAATACTTAGATTTGTCCACGTTAGCCTTGGTGGGCGCCGGTTTTGGAAAGCGGACACCTCCCCGGACGAATTATGAGTTGGCGCATTCTGCCAGTATACGCTCGCGGGAAGCGACCAGCGCCGTGTATTCGGTGAAGCGTCCGATGAGGCCCCGTTGCTCGCGGGGTTCTTGGGAGCGGTCCTCTTGTCGTCTGTCCCCCCCGCGGTGTTGGCCCAAGGTCCCTTCCTCTCGGGATCCTCGGGGAGTTTCTTTGTTCTGGGTGTCGCGGGCGGTGTTGGCGGCCTGCGTCTCCTCGAATCGAATATAATGGTGAGCTATGTCGAGGGAGTCTGGGCGGTGGATGGCCACAGCCTCGTAGAATTTGGAGTCTCGATGCAGCCCTTGCTCCATCAGGTAACGTTTCATCTTGTCTGAAGTCGTTACATGGAGTGCCTCCCTCGTGAACCGCTCAATGTAGTTCCTGAAGAGCTCATCAGGGGCCTGGATGATCGCGCCCAGCGCGGCCTCTGTCTTCGGATGGCGCCTAGACGCTGTGAAGTGTCGCAAAAATAGGTCCTTCAAGGCCCTCCACGATGTAACGGACTCCGGTTCCAGGCTCTTGTACCACGTCATGGTGCCTTTCCTCAGGGTCGTTGGGAAAAGCCTGAACTTGATGGCTCCCCATACGTTCCGATAGTCGAGCATAGCCTCGATGTCTTTAAGATGGTCGTTTGGATCCAAAGTGTCGTTGTACATCGAGAGCATGGGCGGTTTCTCCATCCCGTGGGGGATGGGAGCTTCCATGATCTCCCGGGACAACAGGGTCCTGTAGTCGTCCTCGTCATTGAGGATCGGGGATTGAGGGGGTGAGGGCCCCTGTCAAGGAGGAGGTTGGTTCCGTACCCTCGGTTGTCGGACCGGGGCCTCGGGTCTCCCCGTCCTTGGTTCTTGTGAGCGTATATCCTTCTGTGTCGGCGACCTCGCTCGCTTCTTGGAGACCACGGGTTCGGGCCTCTCCAGTTGCGGTCGGTGTCCCTGTGGTTGGGGAGAAGGGCTTCGAGAGTTCCCGCGCTGATTTCTCCGCGGAGGAGAGCGGGATGAGGTGTCGTGCTCCAGCGCGCCAATGTGCTCGTTCTGCTGGAACAGCATCTGGTTCGTCTGGTTGATCGCCGCGAAGAGGGCGACCATCATCGGTTCCGCGCCGACCGGAGTGGTGATCGCCTGGAACACTGCAGGACTTCTCGCTCGCGGGACGACATGGTGCGGCGCATCCTTGGAGGAAGGGGAGGCAGTCTGGCCGTCCCTGACATCGGCTTCATGGGGCTGAGATGTCCCCCCCTGATCGTCGCTGTTGGTGATGGGGACAATGGCGGAGTTGTGGACAACGTTGTCATGGTGTGGGCTAATCATGATCCTGAAGTTTTGAGGTATGAAGCTTTGGTTCTCTGCTAGGGGGAATGGGGAAGCTTAGATTCTCACAGACGGCGCCACTGATCGTACCTGACCAGAAGGGGATCGATGATCTACCATGCGTCATCGATCTGGAAGTTGTTCACCCAAAGTGTAGAAGAGGAGGGGGTGTACCTGAAACACACTCTGATGCCAAAGTAAGTGACGAGCAGAGTGGAAGCAAGTACAGAGAGAGAGAGAGAGAGAGAGAGAGAGTTAAGTCACCTAACCCTCTAGTGAAGAGCGTATTTATAGTGAGCCCCCGGCGCAGGGCCAACGGTTATCTAGCACTGGGCTGGGCTATTAGGCCCAATGTTAGTAATTGTTAGGGCTGGCGTGGTGTCGTGAAGACCAGGACGTGGTCTTCGCCCTAGGGTAACTGTTTCGCACTATCCGGGAGGAGGAAGACCGAATCTCTAGGACGTGGGTAGTTATTTTATGACGGGTCCTTGCGTGAGGGACACGTAGAGAACGTGTGGGGAAGGCCCGGGGAGTTCCTGGAAGACAGAGGCCTGCTGGTCGGACGCGAGGGTCCTGCCCGACAACGGGGAAAAAAGAGGTTGTCTGGCCGGATGTGGGGGCCTTGCCCCAACAGCTGCTGGCGTATGCCCGACGGGGAGGAAGGTTGTGCCCGACGGGTCTTTTGCCTGTCAATGTGGTTCAGATGGGGCCCAACCGCAGTGGGCTTTGGGCCTACCAGGAAGTGGGCTAAGCGTCGGCCCAGTCCAGAACAGGAAGTGTCACGAGTTCGTGAGTTTATCAAGTTTCTGATATAGTTTTTATTATTTCAAAAGTTAATATATCAACATGTAATTTAAATAGGTCATTATAATATAGTAATTAACCGTTTGATAATATTGAAAAATGAATACAAGATTTAAAATGCATGAGATTAAAAACAAAAATATTATATTTTTTCTGGCAATAAGAAAAACTATCTCCAGAGAGAAAGAAATTTACTGATGTCACAATGGCATAAATGAAGGGTTCTTAATACCAAATTTATGAAGATAAGAATGATGATTGTCAAATTTTGGTGAACTTTATATCCATGCAATCCATCCAAAAGACATCAAACCATTATTATTTTCTCGTATATACAAATATTTGGATCAATCATATATTTTCCCGTATGTAAATATTAAATTTGTTTTGACATTATTTATAAAAGTATTTATACAATCATTTAGTTTTATAAAAATTAACTAATAACATAGTATTTGAAAATATTATTTTAATTCTATAAATAAATTTTAATAACATGAATAAATACATTTTTCTCGTGTTCGGATTCATACACTATTTAAAACATATTTACTTTTTTTATAATTATTTTTTGATTTCCTTTTTATTGGTGATCATAAAATAATAATGAATTATTTATATTATCATGTATTTTTAATGTCATTTAATTCATATATTACTTATGTTTTTTTTGTCTAGTATCGATTTACTTATAAATATTCGTCTCATTGTTATTCATTGCAAACATAAAAGTAGGATATTGATTGCAAACATAAAAATAGAAAATTTTGAAAATATGGTATTATGTTGATAAAGTAATTTTATTTATACGAATAAGATATCATAAATTTAAAATTATATTTATCTATAAATCAATATATTTAATTATTATAATATAAATAATAATAAAATTTATATATACAATATATTGAAGTAGATCTAAACTTATAAGTTTAAAAAAATATTTATAGTAAATATTGTATAAAATAAAAATATATAAATTTAAAAGTATAAGCAAATTTAGAGTAAGTATTGCATAAAATAAAAATATATAAATTTAAAAATATAAGTAAATTTGAGTTTGAAAATTTGGTTGTCGTTATTATATCACAAAACATGTAACATGATAAAACATATTAATCATTTGAAATAATTGTAATAATTATATAATATCTATTACGAAATTAAAACATATTTATAGATGCATTTATATTATTTAATATTTAAAAACCAATAATTGAGGTAATAAAGTGATAAATATAATTATAATAAATAAATAAAATTTAAAAGAAAAAAAATCTACCAGAGTAACTAAAGAAATTAGAGAAAATTAAATATATTAGATGCATTTTTTTTATGGCAGTAGGAAAAACTATATTTAGAGAGAATATACATAATATTTATTGATAATCTAATTTTAATAGGCTTTATTTCCATTTTTCTTTTTATTACCAATCTAATTAGGTACATTAATATATTTATTCCATATTTGACTTCTAGCCACGCTAATTGGGTTAAGACATGATTTATGATATGTGACACCTGTCTGAAATGATATTTATTTTTTATCTTCATGAATTAGGAATATTGTGATAGCAATAACATCTACGAGAGTAACTAATGAAGGGAAGTGTCATGAATTTGTGAATTTATCAAATTTCTCGTATATTTTAGATATTGCAAAAGTTAATGCATCAATATCTAATTTAAATAGGTTATTATAGTATAATAATTAACTGTTTTGCAATATTGAAAAATGAATACAGGACTAAAAATCCATTAGATTAAAAATAAAGCATTATAACTTAAAGAAATTAGAGGAAATTAAATATATTAGATGCATATTTTTTCCTGGGGTAAGAAAAACTATATTCAGAGAGAATATACATAATATTTATTGATATCGCAATGACATAAATAAACTATTATAATTGCAATTAATTAATTAACTTATTTAAAAACAGATAATTGAGGTAATAAATTGATAAATCTATTTATAATAAATAAATAAATAAAATGTAACAGAAAATTTAATATAAATAAATACTTAATTAATTAATTAATTCAGTAAATAATAATTATAAATCCAAACTTAAGAGAAAAAAACAATCTAATTTTAATAGACTTTATTTTCAATTTAATTTTATTACCAATCTAATTAGGTACATTAAATATTTAGCCACGCTAATTGGGTTAAGACTTGGTTTATGATATGTGAAAACCTGTCTCAAATGATATTTATTTTTTAACTTCATGAATCAGGAACATTGAGATAATAAATTGTTATGATTATTTGGAGGATTAATAAAGTGTTATAATTATTTAATAGATAACGTTTGGTTTGCATAATTAATTGTTATAATTATTTAAAAGTATTTGGAGGATAAATAAAGTGTTATAATTGTAATGAATTGATTAACTTATTTAAGAACATATAATTATAATAAATTAGTTAACATATTAAAAAAATATTTAATTAATTAATTAATTATAAATCCTAATTTAAGAGAGAAAAAACAATCTAATTTTAATAGGCTTTATTTCCAAATTTAAGAGAGAAAAAACAATCTAATTTTCATGTTTCTTGTTATTGCCAATCAAATTTGGTACATTAATATATTTATTCCATATTTGACTTCTAGGAACACTAATAGGAACACTAATTGGGTTAAAAATTGATTTATGATATATGGAAATCTTTCTCAAATGAAATTTATTTTTTATTTTTTAACTTCATGAATTAAGAACATTGTGATAGCAATAATATCTATCAAAATAACTAATGACTTAATTAATTAATTAATTATAAATCCTAATTTAAGAGAAAAACAATCTAATTTTAATAGGCTTTATTTCCAAATTTAAGAGAGAAAAAACAATCTAATTTTCATGTTTCTTGTTATTGCCATAAGAGAGAAAAAACAATCTAATTTTCATGTTTCTTGTTATTGCCATACTTCTAGGAACACTAATTGGGTTAAAAATTGATTTATCATATATGGAAATCTTTCTCAAATGAAATTTATTTTTTATTTTTTAACTTCATGAATTAAGAATATTGTGATAGCAATAATATCTATCAAAATAACTAATGAAGTCATTATATCAAACTCTTGAATTTATCACTTTTCTGATGTATTTTTGATATTGTAAAAGTTAATGCATCAAAATGTAATTTAAATAAGTCATTATAATTATAATATAGTAATTAGCCGTTTGGAAATATTTAAAAAATGAATACAAGAATAAAAATGCATGAATAACAAAAACTATCTTTAGAGGGAAGAGAGAAAGAAAGAGCATAATATTTACTGATATCAAAATGGCATAAACGAAGGCTTCTTAATATTTTATGAAGAGAAGAATGGTGATTGTCAAATTTTGATGAATTGTATCAATGCAATCTATCCAAAAGAAATCAAACCATTATTATTCATGAGATTTGGTACCAGAATGTTGGGGCTGAAGCTTCCGTCCATAAAGATCCGGCTAACACGTAACAATTATGAAAATCAAGCCAAATAAAATTTTGCTTCGAAAATTTTCATATTATAATTTTTCATTTAAAATAAATGATTTTTTTTACAAATATACATCAATATATTATTTCTACAATACCAAGTTAATTTACCCATACGAGAGGGTGTATTTTAGTTCTAATATAGTGTGCACTAATAATATAGTGGAGTAGTTGACCACTTTCTTTGGTTTTGAAAACAAACACTTCCAATAGAGGCAATATGATGAAGATGATGTCAACAGACAAAGAGCAACACGGCTAACTTCGGTAATAATGGAGTATCCTGTCGATGAATCTGAGCCTAAAGTTTTTAAACAAAAGCCAGAGAAGCTAGTAATTAAGTTTGACACCGCAAAGTGCGATGCAGTGGTCGGGCCTAGTGGAATGACACGTAGTGGTCGATTATTTGCTGCCAAACCAGTAGAGGTGTCTGCTAAGAATAAAGGAAAGGTTGTCGACACAACAATCGAATTTCCTAGTGCAGAGCCACCACCAACAGAGGTATCATCACCAAAATCAACAATTAAGCAGAAAGAAGCTGAGGAATTTTTGAAAATCATCAGAAAGAGTGACTATAAAGTGATTGATCAACTAAACCAAACTCCAGCTAGGATTTCCATGCTCTCACTATTACTCAGGTCAGAGGCGCACAGGTTGTCATTAATGAAGGTGTTGAGCATTGCACATATCACTAAAAACATCATTGTAGCTCAATTCGATGATGTGATAGCTAGCTTAACAACCAGAAATTTTCTTGGGTTCAATATATTATTTCTACAATACCAAAGTTGATTTACCCATATGAGAGGGTATATTTTAGTTGTAATATAATATGCACTAATAAGGTAGTGGAGCAGTTGACCGGTTTCTTTGGTTTTGAAAACAAACACTTCTAAGTTGTTCTAAATAACTAGTAGGATACCCGTGCATGCGCAGGGGTGCCGTTGTTTTACGATAATTTATTTCAAAAATATAATAAAAATGAAAAAATAGAAAGAAAAATTATTTAACTAAGATAATTTATTATTTTCAAAAGAAAAACATTTTTTATTTCTATTTGTAGCATAAATATATTTATTTCATATATATACAAATATTTGGATCAACCGTATATTTTATTGTATGTGAAAATTAAATTTGTTTTGCATTATTTATAAAACTATTCATACAATCATTTAGTTTTGTAAATATTAACTAATTACATATAATTTGAAATAATTATTTTAATTGTATAAATAAATATTAGTAACATAAATTAATACATTTACCCCGTATTAGGATTCATATATTATTTCAGATATATTTACTTTTATTTTCTTTATTTATACAAAAAATGTAATAACTTATGGGTTAGCACGAGTTCTAATCTGAACACTCGTGCGTTCATACGTATAATGGTGTGTTACACACATTTTTTCAAAAATGTAATAAGAATGGAGAAAAACAGAAAGACAAAATTATTTAACCATGAAATTTTATTATTTTTTAAAGTATTATAGTAAATATTGCATAAAATAAAAATAAATAAATTTTAAAATATAAATAAATTTGGATTTGAAGATTTGGATTTTAAAATATAAATAAATAAGTATTATAGTAATATATAAAAGTAATTTAATCAACAATGTGTTTTCTCCCATATATAAATATTATTTTATTTAGACATTACTTATATATTTGAATCTATATACAAATATTTCAGTGAATACAAATATTTCAGTGAAGAATACATTTTTCCCGTAAGTTAATATTTTTTTTTCAATTATAGACACTTTTTCGAATACAAAAGTATCAGTTATTATTAAAAGATATAATGATTAAATTTTAAAGAGTACTAAAATTTATCAATATTGTAATGACTCTACGGTATAAACAACACTAAATAATATTAATATAAATTTTAAATTTAATACCGATAATAGTAAAACAATTTACGTGTGAAAAATTGTTAGTTTATAAAAACATGGAATTGAGATAATAAATTGTTATAATTATTTGAATGATAAATAAAGTGTTATAATTATTTAACAGAAATATTTGATTTGGATAATTAATTGTTATAATTATTTAACATTTAAAAGTATTTGGATGATAAATAAAGTGTTATAATTATTATAAATTATTTAACTTATTTAAAAACATATAATTACAATAAATTAATTAACTTAATTAAAAACATTTAATTAACTCATCAATTAATTAATTATATATCTAAATTTAAGAGAGAAAAAACAATCTAATTTTAATAGGTTTTATTTTCACGTTTCTTGTTATTAAGAACATTGTGATAGCAATAATATCTATCAAAATAACTAATAAAGTCATTATATGAAGTTCTTGAATTCTGATGTATTTTAGGTTTAAAAACAATCTAATTTTTGATATTGTAAAAGTTAATGCATCATCATGTAATTTAAATAAGTCATTATAATATAGTAATTAGCCGTTTGGAAATATTTAAAAAATGAATACAAGAATAAAAATGCATGAGATTAAAAACAAAAACATTATATTTTTTCGGGAGGTGTTGTGCGTTGCACATATCACTAAAGACATTACTGTAGCTCAATTCGCTCAATTCGATAATGTGATAGCTAGCGTAACAACCGAAAATTTTCTTGGTTCAACGATGATGATGACCTAATTGCAGAAAAAAGGAACCACAACAAAGCTCTCCATATTTTCATCAAATGTCATTACACATTGATATCCCGAGTCTTGGTGGATACAGCTTCTTCTCTGAATGTGCTTCTGAAGATCACATTCGAATGTCGCTAAAAGGAGTTAGCATGAAGCCGAGTGCCCTGGTAGTCAAAGCATTCGATGGCTGTCCACTCTTCACCAGAAGCCGAAGTTTGTCCGCAATGACAAGGTAGTTCTGATTGGGGGAGAGGAAGACATCTTGGTAAGTCACCTGACGTCCTTCTGGTACATTGAAGTTGAAGGAGAAAGGGTAGAAACACCTTGTTCAATAATAGACACTTTTTCAATAATGCAAATGTATCAATTATTATTAAAATAAATAATGATTAATTTTTTTAAAGAGTATTAAAATTTATAAGAGCAGGCTGGACTTCTAGCCACGCTAATTGGGTTAAGACTCAAAGAAATCACATATAACAACCTTCACATCATTTTTGACAATCTGCCTGGTTTTTTTAAAAAAAAATTAAGCATTGTAGCCATCAATACCTGGTGTCTTGTTGTCTCCTATATTGTTTAGGGCATTCCAGATCTCCTTCTCATCCATATTGGTTATCAGCTGATGAGCATCTTCCCTCTTTAATATCTTTCCAGCTCTAACAATGGGGATATTAATACTTTTAAGATTATATGTTGTATTACCTACAAGACTGGTATAGAAATCCAACATTTCTTTTTCAATATCCTCATGTTTACTTAGGATGTTACCATTTAAAGCATGCATACTGTATATTCCTTTCTGCTTGTTTTTCTCTCTCATAGAAGCATGAAAGTATTAGTAATAATTCATATTTTATTATATTATTTTCTTAAGCCCATAAGTTTGTTAGAGGGCATTTCAGTATTTTATCTTATTCTAGTAACCCTAGTTTTAGCCTATAAATAGGGTGACAATCATTGTAACTCTTATTCCTGTTTCTTCTGCCGTCATTCTCTTTAATAGAATATTTCCCTATTTTCATTATTCTATCTTTGCACCAACAATTGGTATCAGAGCTCCGGTTCAGATTCATTGGGAAACACGGGAAACACGAGTGAACGTGAGGTCTTGTGTGTTTGATTTTGATTCTTAGATTCGTGTTGAATCTTGAACAAAATCTGATCAGAATTTTATTCTGTGGGTTGGGAAACACTGTGTGAGAAATCTGAGTGTATTGTGCAAAGTAGAAGATGAACGGAAACGGCAACATGAACACCAAACTTCCAGTATTTGATGGTAAAAACTGGAATCGTTGGATGATCCAAATGCGTGTACTATTTGGTGCTCAAGATGTTCTAGATCTTGTCACTGATGGTTATGTTCCAGTAGCAGCAGATGCAACAGATGAACAGAAAAACGCGCAGAAGGAAGTAAGGAAGAAGGATCAGAAAGCATTATTCTTTATTCATCAATGTGTTGATGTAAATGTGTTTGAGAAGATTGCAGATTCAACGACAGCAAAGGCTGCGTGGGACACTCTGGTGAGATGTTATGGTGGTGACGCATCAGTGAAGAAGGTGAAGCTTCAGTCCTTGAGAAAGCAATATGAGAATCTCAACATGAAGAATAATGAGAAAGTTTCTGAATACATCTCCAGAGTGATTCTGATCACTAATGAGATGAAGGCGTGTGGAGAAACTCTTTCTGAAGAAACAATCATGGAGAAGGTATTGAGATCCCTTACTCCTCAATTTGATTACATTGTGGTAGCAATAGAACATTCCAAAGATCTGAGTACCATGAGAATTGAAGAGCTGCAGAGCAGTTTAGAAGCGCAAGAGTTGCGTTTGACTGAGAGAACTTCTGAAAGGGAAGTAGAGCAGCATGCTCTGAAAGCAACTTCTGATAGGAGGTATCAGAAGCAGTCAGAAGCCAAGAGAAGATCTGATGGTGGTCAGAAGTCAGAAACCTCAACCTCTGATAGACAAAAGAATGCTCAGAAGGGAAAAGAGAAGTATGACAAGAAGAAGATCCAATGTTACTGTTGTAAGAAGTTTGGTCACTTTGCTAGAGATTGTTGGTCAAACAAGGAGAAGAAATCAGAAGAAGCAAATATAGCCAGAAGTTCTGATGACGAATCTGTGCTATTGATGGCCTCTGAATCTGATGATCTGACAGACTGGTGGTATATGGACACTGGCTGTTCAAATCATCTTACTGGAAACAAGAAATGGCTGGTTGACTTTGACTCTGAAAAGAGAACAAAGATCAGATGTGCTGATGACAAATATCTTAATGCAGAAGGTATGGGAAATGTCAGAGTGACTCTGAACAATGGGAAAATAGCATTGATTCAGAATGTGTGGTATGTACCTGGCATCAGAAGCAATCTGATGAGTGTGGGACAATTAATTGAGAAAGGTTTCTCAGTTACCATGAAGGACAATCTTCTGAAGCTGTATGATTGTAATCAGAAGTTGATTATGGAGTCAGAACAGGGAAGGAATAGAACATTCAAGGTGAATGTCAGAACTGCAGACTCAGAGTGTCTTAGTGCAACAAGTACTGAGAAGGAGAGTGAGTTGTGGCACAGAAGATTTGGTCATTTGAATTTCAGAAGCTTACAACATCTGAATTCAAAGAAATTGGTACATGGAATTCCTGCAATTAAGAAGCCTGAAAAGTCATGCAAAGTTTGCATGGAAGGAAAACAACCAAGATTGCCATTTGCATCAGAAGTTGCTCCAAGAGCAAAACATGCCTTGGGAGTTGTACATTCTGATGTGTGTGGTCCATTTCCAGTAGCATCAATTGGAGGGAATAAATACTTTGTGTTATTTGTTGATGAATTCATAAGAATGACATGGGTATCCCTTATTAAGTTTAAACACGAGGTGTTTGATGAATTCAAGAAGTTCAGAATGAAGGCTGAGAATCAGAGTGGTCAGAAGTTGAAGATTCTTAGAACTGATGGTGGAGGTGAGTATAACTCCAAAGAGTTCCAGAAGTTCTGTGAGGAGAATGGAATTGAGCATGAGGTTACTGCTCCTTATACCCCTCAACACAATGGTCTTGCTGAAAGAAGAAACCGTACTTTGCTTGATATGGTGAGAAGCATGCTAAAGGAGAAGAAGCTTCCTCAGAAGCTCTGGGGAGAAGCTGTTGCCACTGCAACGTATGTACTCAACAGATGTCCTACGAAGAAGTTGAAGGAAATAGTTCCTATGCAGAAGTGGACTGGAGACAAGCAAAGTGTTAGTCATCTGAAGGTATTTGGTTCTGTTTGCTATAAACATGTTCCAGAAGCCAGAAGACAGAAGCTGGATGATAGAAGCAAAGTGATGATTCTGATAGGGTACCACAGTACAGGTGCATACAAGCTCTATTGTCCAGAAACCAATAAAATTGAATTCAGCAGAGATGTGATTGTGAAGGAATCAGAAGTTTGGAATTGGGATAAGTCTCAATCTGATTCTGATGTTAGAACCTCTGAAGAAAGGCCAGAGTTAAGAATTTCTGAAGTTGAAGTAAACCCTGATATTGACTCTGACTCTGATACTGATTCAAACTCTGAAGAAGACTCAGAAGATGAAGGTGACCCAGATGACCCAGACTCTGATGATTCAGACTCTGATGGCAATCCAGATCTTGGTGGCAATTCAGACTCTGGAAATATGCCAGACTCTGAAGATGGTCAAAGCTCTGGAGGTCAATCATCTGAAGCTGGAAACTCTGAAGCTCAAGACTCTGAACAAGTTCAGAGACCACAAAGAATCAGAAGCGTTCCCAGAAGATTTGCAGAATTTGACATGCTGCAAGACACTGAAGTAGACTCTGAAGGAGAAGTTATTCAGTGTGCCATGTTAGTAGACTCTGAACCTATAAGTACAGAGGAGGCTCTTAAGCAGAAGCTCTGGCTGAAGGCCATGAAAGAAGAACTTGATGCTATAGAGAGAAACAAGACTTGGAAGCTGATAGAACTTCTAAAAGACAAGAAAGCCATCAGCGTCAGATGGGTTTTCAAGCAGAAGTTAAAGCCAGATGGCTCAATTGGCAAACATAAAGCAAGGTTGGTAGCCAGAGGATTTCTACAGAAACCTGGGCTGGATTATTCTGAAGTGTTTGCACCTGTAGCAAGACATGAAACAATCAGAATGGTGATTGCAATAGCTGCTAACAGGAATTGGCCTCTGATGCATTTAGATGTAAAATCTGCATTTCTGAATGGTCCATTAGAAGAAGAAGTTTACGTGTCACAACCTCCTGGATTTGTGAAAAAGAATCAGGAAGGGATGGTGTACAGATTATACAAAGCTCTCTATATGGATTGAAACAAGCGCCCAGAGCTTGGAATCAGAAGATTGATTCATTTTTCAAGAAGCAAGGCTTTCAGAAATGTGAGATGGAGTACGGTGTCTATGTTCAGCATACTTCTGAAGGCAATATGACTCTGGTATGTTTATATGTTGATGATATACTATTGACTGGAAGTTCTGAACAGGAGATAGCCAAGTTCAAGAAGGTTCTAATGAATGAATTTGAAATGACTGATCTAGGCAAAATGACATACTTTCTAGGGATGGAGTTCAGATATTCTGAGAAAGGTATCATTTTGCATCAGCTCAAGTATGAATTAGAACTTCTGAAGAGATTTGATCTGAAGAATTGTAAGATGGCTGTCACACCTTCTGATACAAATCAGAAACTGGATTCAGACTCTGAAGGAAAGGATGTGGATGCTACAACCTTCAAACAGTTGGTTGGTTCTCTGAGGTATCTGTGCAATACCAGACCTGATATTTGCTACTCAGTTGGGATGGTTAGTAGGTTTATGAGTAAACCTAAGTGGTCCCATTACCAAGCTGCTGTCAGGATTCTGAGGTATATCAAAGGAACTCTGAAGTATGGAGTGTTATTTCCCTCTGGAGGAAATAATGAGTCAGAACTTCTGAGTTATTCAGACTCGGATTGGTGTGGAGACAGAGTTGACAGAAGAAGTACATCTGGGTACTTGTTCAAATTTCTGGGAGGTCCCATTTCTTGGTGTTCCAAGAAGCAACCTGTTGTGGCGTTGTCAACCTGTGAAGCTGAATACATTGCAGGTGCTGTTACTGCATGCCAAGCTGTGTGGATTCTGAATCTGTTGCAGGATCTGAAGATTAAGGTAGACAAACCTCTGAAGTTGATGATTGACAACAAGTCTGCAATCAACCTTGCTAGAAACCCAGTGCTGCATGGGAGAAGCAAGCATATTGAGACCAAGTATCATTTTCTGAGACATCAAGTTCAGAGTGGAGTGTTAGAAGTTGTACACTGCAGCACTCAGAAGCAGTTGGCAGATGTTCTGACGAAAGCTATCAAGACTGATCAATTTCTCAGATTAAGGGATGGAATTGGTGTTACAAGTTTTGATGGAATATGAATTAAGGGATGGTATTAGTAATAATTCATATTTTATTATATTATTTTCTTAAGCCCATAAGTTTGTTAGAGGGCATTTCAGTATTTTATCTTATTCTAGTAACCCTAGTTTTAGCCTATAAATAGGGTGACAATCATTGTAACTCTTATTCCTGTTTCTTCTGCCGTCATTCTCTTTAATAGAATATTTCCCTATTTTCATTATTCTATCTTTGCACCAACAGAAAGTAAGCATTGTTTTGATCACCTAATTGAAGCCAAGTCACTTTAGCTTACTGATATCGCAATGTTATAGATGAAGGGTTCTTAATACCAAATTTATGAAGAGAAAGAATGGTGATTGTCAAATTTTGATGAACTTTGTATCCATGCAATCCATCCATAAGACATCAAACCATTATTATTCAGGAGATTTGGTACCAGAATGTTGGGGCTGAAGCCTTCATCCATAGCTTAAAGCATAATATTGCAGCAAAAGCGACCACACAACTCACAAAGATCAGTTTTTTTTACGAATATACCTTAATATACTATTTCTACAATACCAAAATTAATTTATCCATACGAGAGGATGTATTTTAGTTGTAATGTAATGTGATGATAGTGAAATATTTGGCCGGTTTGTTTGGTTTTAAAAACAAACACTTTAACACTTCTAAGTTCTTCTAACTAACTAGTAGGATACCCGTGCATTCGCACGGGTACCGTTGTATTATGTGCATTTGTTTCAAAAAGTTAATAAAAATGAAAAAAAATAGAAAGACAAAATTATTTAACTAAGAAAATTTATTATTTTCAAAAGAATTTTTATTTATTTATAGTTGTAGCCTAAATATAATTATTGCATATATATACAAATATTTGGATCAACCATATATTTTATCGTATGTAAAAATTAAATTTGTTTTACATTATTTATAAACATATTTATGTAATCATTTAGTTTTATAAATATAAACTAATAACATATAATTTGAAAATATTATTTTAGTTGTATAAATAAATATTAGAAACATAAATTAAGACATTTACCCTGTATTTGGATTCATACATTATTTAAGATATATTTACTTTTATTTTCTTTAATTATACAAAAATTGTAATAACATGTGGGTTAGCACAAATTCTGATCTAGATACCCGTGCGTTCATACGTATAATGGTGTGTTACACACATTTGTTTCTAAAATGTAATAAGAATGAAAAAAAAAAAACAGAAAGATAATTATTTAACCAAGAAGGTTTATTATTTTTGAAAGTATTATTTTCCCGTATATACAAATATTTGGATCAACCATATATTTTTCCGTTTGTAAATATTAAATTTTTTTTGACATTATTTATAAAAGTATTTATACAATCATTTAGTTTTATAAAAATGAACTAATAGCACAATATTTAAAAATATTATTTTAATTCTACAAATAAATATTAGTAACATGAAAAAATATATTTTTCCCGTGTTCGGATTCATACATTATTTAGAACATATTTACTTTTATTTCTTTTATTATGTTTTTTATCTCCTTTGTTTTGATGATCATAAAATAATAATGAATTGTTTATATTAATATATAATTTTAATACCATTAATTCATACATATGTGTTTTTTGTCTAGTATCGCTTTACTTATAAATATTTGTCTCATTGATATTCATTGCAAACATAAAAATAGGATATTGATTGCAAACATAAAAATAGGAAATTGTGAAAATATGTTATTATGCTGATAAAGTAATTTTACTTATATGAATAAGATATAATAAATTTAAAATTATATTTTTCTATAAATCAATATATTTAATTATTACAATATAAATAATATATATATATATATATATATATATATATATATATATATATATATATATATATATATATATATATATATATATATATATATATATATATATATATATATATATATATATATATATATATATATATATATATATATATATATATATATATATATATATATATATTGAAGTAGATGTAAATTTAAAATTTTAAAAATATTTCAAAATATATAAATTTAAAAATATAAGTAAATTTATAGTAAGTATTGCATAAAATAAAAAGATCAAGATTAAATACCTTGAGTCAAGAGTACGAAATGTTCATAATGCAGCCCCGAGAATCAATATGTGCTCTACAAAAAAGATTTGTTCACTTAACCAATCATCTGACCGCTCTTGGTAAGACTTTTAATAACGATGAATTAAATCTTAAAGTGCTTAAATATTTAAACATGGAATGACAACCAAAGGTGATGGCGATATCAGAAAAGAAGAGTCTTTCTACCATGGCGCCCGCTTCCTTCAGGGGAGAAAGCCTTGAATTGCAAAAGTAAGGGGGAGATGTACAAGATAGGGGAGATTCTACTTGCTACTCAACATTTTAAAAAGTCACATATTGAAGCAACTCATGGATGAACAAGTTAAATTTTAAGGAATGGTTTGTCATCATCAAAAAGGGGGAGAATATGAAGAAGAGTTCTTCTTGTCCAAGGTTATTGTTTTGATGAAGACAAACACACCAATAAAAAGAAGAGTCAAAGCTTGAAGACTGGAACAATCAAGTTCAAATTATCAAAAAGTTTTGAAAAATTAATGGAAGAATCAAGATGGTTGAATATGCATTACAATTCAAGTATATATATATATATATATATATATATATATATATATATATATATATATATATATATATATATATATATATATATATATATATATATATATATATATATATATATATATCTTAATTGATCATAAAAGTCAGGCATATTCATATTAAACATTTCATGCATCTTTTAAAATTATTTTTAAATTAACTACTATATTTTTTGTAAATTAAGACATTTCTAACTGACGTAATAGCACTTTAAAACTGCCACAATTTACATAATTTTCTCAAAATGTAAAAATACTTTAATTTTTGAAAATGTATCAGGTATAATCGATTAAAGATAATAGGTTAATCGATTAACACTAAAACAGTGCCACTTTTTCATAAATTTTTTGATCCAAACGAATTTTTGAAAGCTTTTTTTAACCATGGCATCTTTTCATGTATTTGTACATTTTTAGAAAGGTGTTAAGGCACTATATAACCCATAATTTTCAGAATTCAAACTCATCTATCTTTCATAGCAATTCAAAACTTATATTCTCTCATTTTCAAAATCAAGTATTTTTGACATAACTTTTTGTTGAAACTTTTGCACATCAATTTCATTACATTTTCAAATAGTTTCAACTACATAAATCATTAAGCACTTGTAATACATATTAAGAATTGTCACTTGATAGAGAAGATCAATTCTAGGAATTGATATACATTGTTATACAACTTCAAACACTTGCAAAAATCCAGATTGTGATTTCCTTGTTGTCCAGGATTGTTGGAAGCAAGAGAGTGAATAAGGGAGAATTGTTCTCTTGTTGCACTTTGTAAAGATCATAAGGGGATTATCCTTATTGATTGTTTGGCTCATGTTAGAAAATTGTGTTGCTTGTGTTGCTTATGTTAGAAAGTTCTTTATAAAAAAAATATAATTGATATAATAAATTATTATAATTATTTGGATGATAACTAAAGTGTTAGAATTATTTTAAAAAAATGACTTGGATAATAGATTGTTATAATTATTTAACATTTAAAAGTATTTGGAGGATAAATAAAGGGATATAATTATAATAAATTAAATAACTTATTTAAAAACATATAATTGAGATAATAAATTGATAAATCTAATTATAATAAATAAATAAAATATAACAGAAAAGTTAATATAAATGAATAATTAATTAATTAAATCTTAATTAATTAATTAAATATTAATTAATTAAATATTAATTATACATCCAAATTTAAGAGAGAAAAAAACAATCTAATTTTAATAGGCTTTATTTCCATGTTTCTTTTAATTACCAATCTAATTAGGTACATTAATATATTTATTCCATATTTGACTTCTAGCAATGCTAATTGGGTTAAGACTTGATATATGATATGTGGAAACCTGTCTCAAATGATATTTATTTTTTAACTTCATAAATTAAGAACAATGTGAGAGCAATAACATCTATAAGAAAAACTAATGAAGGGAAGTGATCGTACCTGACCAAAAGGGGATCGATGATCTGCCACGCGTCGTCGATCTGGAAGCTATTCACCCAAAGTGTAGAAGAGGAGGAGGTGTACCTAAAACATACTCTGATGCCAAAATAAGTGACGAACAAATTGGAAGCAATTACAGAGAGAGTAAGAGAGTTAAGTTACCTGACCCTCTAGTGAAGAGGGTATTTATAGTGAGCCCCCAACGCAGGGCCAATGGTTATCTAGCACTGGGTTGGGCTGCCAGGCCTAATGTTAGTAACTGTTAAGGCTGACGTGGCGTCGTGAAGACCAGGACGTGGTCCCTAGGGTAACTGTTCCGCACTATCCGGGAGGAGGAAGACCGAATCTCCAGGACGTGGGTAGTTACTTTATGACAGGTCCCTGCGTGAGGGACACATGGAGAACGTGTAGGGAAGGCTCGAGGAGTTTCGGGCAGACAGAGGCCTGCTGGTCGGACGCGAGGGTCCTGCCCGACAACGGGAAAAAAGGAGGTTGTCTGGCCGGATGTGGGGGCCTTGACTTGACAGCTGCTGGCGTGTGCCCGACGGGTCTTCTGCCCGTCAACGTGGTTCAGATGGGGCCCAACCGTAGTGGTCTTTGGGCCTGCAGGGGAGTGGGCTAAGCGTCGGCCCAGTCCAGAACAGTAACCCCCCAAGTCGTTGCTCGCGATTAGGTGGGCTATGACTTAAGTGGAGAATGGTGTCGCACATGCGATGGCCCGTTGGGCAGGACAGAAGGGCGGTGATGGGCACGTTGTCCCATCGGGCAGGATGTGATTGTAGCGAGCAGGCGCGCGGGAAGAACTTGGAGAGAAACAGGAATATGGAAAGTCGTCACGTGTCCTCTTGTGACGGCTAGGGGCTAGGCTTTTGAGTGCCTAGCGACGCTTTGTTTCCCGTGCTAAGGGTATATATCCGTTGACCTGGCTCGCCCTTTCGCTCTTTCGCTTTTCGCAACTGCTCAACATCTCCAACTTTCTGCCCGACGCTCTGATCGCTTCTGCTCGACACCTGAGATTTTTCTGCCCGACGCCAACTTTTGCACATCTCAATCACGTAAGTTCTCACATCCTTCTTGGCATTTTTTAGTGTTTCTGGCGGCGTTTCTGGAGGCTCTGCTGGGGGTGTTGGGAACATCGTGGGTTTTTCTGGAGAATACGCCGGAGTATCCTTTAGAATTAGAAAGGAAGTGTCTGTCACTGGCCCTTGCAATGAGTGCCCCAGGGAGAAACGAGTTGAACTTTGAATACCCCGAGGACGGTGGGATGAAGGCCCCGGGCACGAGCGGATGTGTGTGCCGAGGCTAGGGGCGTATTCCCTGGTCTTCCTCGGGTGAAACTTTCCCCGACCTGCCTCGTGGGCGGTAGGGGCGACCACGCCCTTTCACTTGAACTCCGGTGGAAGGGTGGATTTGATTTAGCTGTCGAATTCACCGGGTTCCTCTGCTTTTCAAGTATAATATGGTCGGCCACGCCGAGGAAGGAGTGGAGTGGTATTTGTCCGGGGATGAAAGGGATCGCGAGGAGGTCGAGTTGGACCCACAGGCGAGGCCCTTGGAAGAATGGGTTAGGGAATAGCCCCTAAATTATATGTAGAGGTTCGTCCATGACGATTCAGACGTGTTTGCTGTAATCGAGGAGAGGGTGGCCGGGAGCCCCCGACAGTTTCGTGCATGCTTGCCCTGGGCGGGCGGCCGTATTTGCTCATGATACGACAGTGGCCGGTTCTCCATGTATGAATTCGCCTTCAAGGAGGTAGGGATGCAGATGCCCTTCACCGACATTCAGCAAGGAGTCTTCAGCCACCTCATGCTGGCACCGTCTCAGCTCCATCTGAATTCGCTGGCCTTCCTCTGAGCGTTCGAGATCGTGTGCGACTATCTCGAGCTCAAGGCCACTATACCTTTGTTTTTCTGTGTCTTCCACCTGCAACAGCAGACGGTAGCCGGCTGGCACAACTGGGTTTCTCTAAAACAGGCGACCAGGCTCTTTCGGCCATACACCGATTTTGTCCGGGGTTTTAAAGACCGCTGGTTTATGGTCATGTCGGCCACCGAGGAGGCGTATACTACTATTTTTCGGAAGGAAATCGTCAAGGTTGACGGACATCCTCATGAAAACTATGAATTTAACTTCCCTCTCGACTGGAAAGACCTGCACTTTAGGTCGGGAACGAACAACTTTATCTTCAGGCCGGGCGAGAAGGACAGCTTGGTGCTCCGCCGGCTAGTAGATTTTCTCGGGCGTCTTCCTCCTCAGAAGTGGTTGTCCCCTGACGTGGAATACATTTGTGATGCTGAAGGGCACTTACTGACGGAGACCCGGTACATCAACGTTCGGGCATTTCTCGAGTGCCAAATGGTGGCTAAGACCCACCGTTTCCTAGTTAGTTTGGGCCTATCTGACCTGCTTTATTTTACTTAGCCATTTTTGGTTCTGACTATTGCTTTTGTGTCTCTTTTGCAGGTTCGATGGGTTCGGTGGAAGAGAGAGTGACGAAGCTGATGAACAAGGGAAGCTAACATGCTCAAGGTCGGGCCCTACTGCTCGGAAGGATCTGGTCGTTGCTTCTCCAGGGGCAACCTTGTCTTCGCAGGCGGCTGGGTCCCCGGTCCCCAAACGGCGGCGGGAAGACGGGGTGCCTCGGATCGACCTTACTGAAGCTTCTCCGGAGCGTGGGTTTGCTCTGCCCCCTTGCTGCCTCTGACCAAATTTCTTTTCAGGGGGAATGAGCCCGTGGTGACACCGGACGATGAGAGAAGTATTTTGGCGGCGAGCAAGGAGGCTCGGTAGAAAATGTTATTCGCTGGTCTGGCGGAGATGGTGAGGGTCTTCGAGACGACTCTCGTGTTGAACAAGGCGGGGTGTTCCTCGGAGGATCTAGCCGCTGTTAAGGGCGAGCTTGCGATGTCTGAGGAGGTCAGGTCCAAGCTCACGGTCGACCAAAGAGAGTACCAGCAGCGGGATAAGCTTCAGGGGGATCACATCGAGGAGCTAGAGAAAGCCTTGAAGGACCGGGACGAAGAGCTGAAGAGGGTCGAAAGTCGCATGGTCGAACTCGAGGACATGGTCGCCCCAGCCGAAGAGGAGTTTGAGGAGGAGCGATTGATCTTGATGCGGAGAGGGCTCATGGCCAAGGTTCGTCATCTCGAGGAGGATTGTCTGGGGGCCGTCGAGGTGGGCTTTAAGCATGCTATCGACCAGCTCAGGATCGTCAATCCCGAAGGTGGTCGGATTGTTGCGGTTGGAGGCTCTGATGATGATGGTGGGGACCATGACGCCCACGATGAAGAGGAGGACGTAGAGTAGGAAAGGTGGCCTGCGTGCCCCTATTATTTTCATTCGGCCTGCGTGACTGATAGTTTTTTGGCCTGCGCGCCATGTTTTGTTTTGACTTCTGGGCGTGTGCCCGTTTATTGTAATGGATATTTTGACTTCCGAGCTGGTTCCCGTGTTATGGATGTTTGTTTATTTTACTTTCCAAGTATCTGTGTGTGCTCGTATATATTTGCGTGATAGCTATTTGTTTTGTATGTTCGGTTGCATGTTTGGTATGCTTTTAATGAAAATTTTGCTAAGATGAGAGTGTAGCTCGACAATTGTTGCCCGGTAGTGTAGGAACTTGACCGGTTGACTTGGGTGGTTACCTAGTCGGTGATGGGGGTGGACCGCAGTCGTGGATCAGCCCCCGCAGCGTGAACGTCCAATCGTTAGCTGGGGTTCTACCAGACTTAATACTGCGGCGTCGAATCTCGATCAAGGGGTCGTCGTCGAGCAGAGGATCCTTCCCGCACACACACAAAGGGCAGAGGCTTTCTTTTCCATTGATCTCGGGGAGACGCGGTCGTACCACGCCGCGATCCCGTGGTCGCGAGGAAATTTTCTGCAGGCAGTGTTTAACTGTAGTATCTTTTTAGCTTTTCAGCGTTCCAAGGTTGAGCTATCTGGTCCCCGTGTAAGTTTTCAAGGTAGTAGGCCCCGTGCTCCGTCTTGTCCCGAACACGGTATGGGCCTTCCCAATTCGCGGCGAGTTTGCCCTCGTGTGAATCCTTTTGGTTTCCTCACAGGATCATGTCGCCGACTTGGAACTCGCATTTTAGGACTTTGCTGTCGTAGCGAAGGGCGGTTTTTTGCTTAAGCGCAACCTCGCAGAGAGCTGCTCCTGATCGGATCTTCTCGACTAAGTCAAGCTCCTCCTCAGAGGGAGCCTCGGTCCTTCGGAATAGATCCCTTATCTCCACCAAGATTACCGACTCGGTTTCGTACGTAAGGCGGAATGGGGTTTCCCCGGTGGTCGAGTAGGGTGTTGTTCGATATGCCCAGAGCACACTGTGGAGTTCCTCGAGCCATCCTTTCTTGGCGTCGCCGAGTCTGTGCTTCAGTCCTCAGAGGATCACTTTGTTCGCAGCCTCGGCTTGGCCGTTCGTTTGTGGGTGTTTGACTGAAGTGAAATGGTGTTTGGTCCCGATTTTGGTGACAAAGTCTCGGAAGTTTCTGTCCGTAAATTGTGTCCCGTTGTCGGTGACTATGGTGAGCGGGATGCCGAACCTGACAAGGATGTTTCTCTTGTAGAAACGGAGTATGTTGTGCGCCGTGATTTTGGCGAGGGCTTCGGCCTTGATCCATTTGGTGAAGTAGTCGACGCCCACTATCAGGTGCTTGTTCTGATATGAGCCTAGGGTGAATGGGCCGAGGATATCCATCCCCCACTAGGCAAACGGCCACGGGGAGGATAGGGATTTGATCTCGTTAGGTGGCGTGAGGTGCATGTCCCTGTGTCGCTGGCACCTGTCATACTTCTTGACATGTTCTTTCGCGTCGTCTTGCATCGTCGGCCAGTAGTATCCTGCCTGCAGGCTCTTCCTTGTTAGGGACCGCCCCCTGAGGTGTTGCGCGTTAATGACCTCGTGAACCTCTTCCAAGACGGCCACGGCTTGGACCTTGTCGACGCATTTGAGGAGAGGGATCGAGAAGCCTCTTCAGTATAGTTTATTGTCGAGCAGTACATACGAGCAGGACCGTCGTTTGACTGTGTTGGCTTCTTTAGCATCAACGGGGAGTCGTCCAGTTCTGAGGTAGGTGTGTATGGGCATCATCCAATAGTTGGCGTTCCTGATGGCGTTGATGTCGAGCGGCGCTTTTACCCTCTCCATGCTTGGTCGCGCGAGGACCTCTTGGATGACTGATTTGTGCCCTCCTTTCTTCTTGGTGCCCGCCAGCTTTGAGAGGATGTCTGGCCACGTGTTATGCGCGCGAGGAACATGTTGGACCTTCGCAAAGTCAAAACTCTTCATCCATTCCTTTATGAGGGCCAGATACTCGGCCAGGTTGTCATTTTTCGCCTGGTATTCGCCTCGTGCTTGCGAGGTAACCAACTGGGAGTCCGTGAAGATTTTTATCTCCTTGGCTCCGAGATCTTCTGCTGGGCAGAGGCCGGCCAGGAAGGCTTCATATTCTTCATAGGGAAGGCCAGTGCCAGAGAGACTTCCATGACAGTGTCGTTCTCGCTTTCGAGGATGATGCCCGCGCCACTTCCTGAGGAGCTCGAGGCGCCATCGACGAAGATGGTCCATTTATGAGTTCCCGGGGTCGATTTTGGTGCGGGGGTCATCTGGACGACGAAGTAAGCCAGAACATGGGCCTTGAGGGATTTTCTGCCTTCGTAGATGACGTCGAACTCGGAAAGCTCCAGCGACCATTTCAGCATGCGCCTAGCCATGTCGGGTCGGTCGAGCAACTGTTTAATAGGCTGCTCGATTCTGACTACGATGATGTGGGCCAGGAAATAGTGTCAGAGTCGTCTGGCCGCGTTGACGAGGGCTAAGGAGACTTTCTCGATCTATTGGTACCTCACTTCAGGGCCGTGGAGGGCTTTGCTCATGAAGTAGATTGGTTTCTGCCCCTCGAGGATTTCTCGAATCAGTACGGCGCTGACGGCTTCATTCGCCACGGCCAGGTACAGATACATGGTTTCCTCGGCATCTGGCCTCGTCAACACGGGCGGCTCCGACATGATGCTTTTGAGGTGGATGAGGGCTTTCTCGCATTCCTTTGTCCACTCAAAAGCGGCTTCCTTTCTCAGCAATTTGAAGAAAGGGAGGGCGTGTTGCGCGGATTTAGGGACGAAGCGGGAAAGTGATGCGAGCATCCCGTTGAGGGACTGTATCGATTTCTTCGAGCTCGGAGTCGTGATCTCGGAGAAGGCCCAACACTTGTCTGAGTTTGCCTCGATTTATTGTTCGGTCAGAAAGAACCCGAGGAACTTCCCCGCGCGCACCCTGAAGGTGCACTTCTCCAGATTGAAACGCATCTTGCATTTCCTCGCTGTCTCGAATACTTTCCTGAGGTGTTTCGTGTGGCCGACCTCCGTGCAGGAGTTAACGATCATGTCGTCCATGTAGACCTCGAGCATGTCGCCAATCTCTCCTCTGAAGGCTTTGTTCATCATCCGCTGGTAGGTGGCGCCGACGTTTTTTAGGCCGAAGGGCATTACATTGTAGTAGTAATTGCCCGACTCGGTCATGAAAGCCATGCTCTGTTTGTCGGCCTCGGCCATGGGTATCTGGTTGTACATCGAGTACGTGTCCATGAAGGACAGTAGTTTGAAGCCCGCCGAATTGTCGACGAGTTTGTCGATGCTGGGGAAGGGGTAGGCGTCCTTAGGACATGCCCGGTTGAGACCTATGTATTCAACGCACATCCTCAATTTTCCATTATTTTTCTTAACAAGTACAACGTTGGACAACCAAGTTGAATATCGGGCTTCCGAAATAAAATTCGCCTCTAGGAGGTCTTTTACAGCTTTTTTAACTACCGCCGACTTTTCGGGGGACTTCCTACGTCTATGTTGTACTACGGCCCTAGCGGCCGGGTTGACGGAGAGCTGGTGGCAGGCGACCTCGGGGTCGAGTCCGGGTATCTCTACGACGCTCCACGCAAAGAGATCGACATTCTCATGGAGGCAGGCCTTTAGTTGCTTCCTTGCTAGGTCAGGCAGCCCTGCCCCAATCTTCACGGTCCTTGTTGCGTCTGCCCCGAGGGTCACGAGCTCGAAGTCCCCGTCTGGAATGGGGCGCGTTGGGTGGAAAGGATGCCCGTTGGTTTCACTGGTTTCGTCCTCATGGTTAGGCTCTTCGGTGAAATGGCAGTCGAGGTCTACGGCATCGATGTGATCCTTCGGTTTGACTTCCCGAATGGGAGGTGGTTTAGTTGCTTTGGTCGTGGGACCGATTGTACTAAGGCCCTTCATCGCAGCGTCGAAGCACCGACGAGTAGCTTCGATATCGCTGTTGAGGGTGACGACGGCTCCTAGTCTGGTGTAATATTTCATCTTTAGGTGGACGGTCGATGGTACTGCGGTAAGTTCGGCCATTGTTGTCCTGCTCAGGATGCAGTTATACAGGGACGGGCATTCGACGACCAGAAAACAGACTGTTGCACCCTAATTTTTGACCATAAGATCCCACCTCTTCTGACATTCTCATGTGTTATTTTACTATATTTCTTTATTTAATATTTATGTGACATACCAATTTTGTGTGCAGACGCGGTAGTATCGAGTGAAGATGGCGTTCATTCTCATAGTCAATCATTATGCATAGCTAACCGTTTAACCCATTTGTTTGTTTTGATTTGTGAAAGGTTGGGTTACTGCTGGAAGTTCAGGGAATCATGAAGTGATACACATAAGGGCTTATTATTCGAAGATTGAGATTTATGCCATTTTATTGTCAAGAGTTGTCTACTATGATGAAATTCATCATCATTCGGCCCAATAATTAAATTCAAACCAGGAGGATAGTTTTGGTTTTTTTACTCTAACACATCCAACGTGCATACAACTTTGGTTTTAAATGTGTTTCGAAAATTTACAAATCTGCAGCATAATTCACTACGAATACCTGTCACATGTTTACAAAGGATTGACTTCAATTACAATAGCCAAGAACTATTGATATTTATAACGTACAAGTTCAAATGATTTTTATGACATACAAGTTCGAAGCCGTTCAAAGCCGTTCGATTTGGTTTACAAGACAAATTCCTTAACTCATTACATAATAGCAACTAATTATTTAATCTACTACATAGCTGGAACTGAGTTTTGTCACTTTGCCGTCCAACACATGATGATTATTCACAACATGATGCGCTGGATATCCACTTTCACATCCGAAATTTACGGTTGCTCTACTTCAGTGCTTTGTGTCTACTACATCATCACATGAAAAGACATACAAATGATCAAACAGAGGTAGCGATATCAGTGACGATAGTTACGCTTAAAGAGTTGAAGAGTGGTCACCATAAACCCAATTCTTGATTAAATAGAATAATTATAAAAAAAACGGTACCGTCACAATTCCGATGACGATTTGGTGATAAGCAATAATGTTGGCAGATGAAAGGAAATAGGAGACACTTGTAACCAAATTCGAGTATGACCTGTTCTATCGGATGGAGCCGAATGCCATAACCTGCAGAGAAATACAACTGAAAACCAATTTGCCATTAACAAAAATCAAAGTAAAGATTAATTCTTGCAGACATAGTAATGTGTTTTTCGGAGGAACAACATTGATTGGAAGCTTTACATTCTCATGAACATCGTACAAAGGCCATACCAACCTTACAAAATTTGACAACCTATGGATGATCTCATTGTTTCATAAATCACATTCGAGTATCCTCAAGAGCTACCTCTTTTTCAATACAGTTTTCCATTACATCATGTAAAACTAAGATTAAGAGGAAACAAAAACAAGTTTGGACTCCATCACCTGCTTTCGCTCTAATCGGCGAACCACTCCCTTCATTCTGACTTCGGCCCTGAGTGCAAATTTGGTTTATTGTTGCTCCGACCTGCAGTTATTATGGTGACGACATTCAACCTCTCTCAATCAATACACCGGCACACCAATAAAGGAAGGTTCATGATCATGAAAGCAGAACCGACATTTGGTCGGACTTACCAACAATATGTCATAAGTTTTCCAATAAAACAACGACTAATGGAATGAGATAATCGCGGCTACCTTTGCTTTACCGAGTGAGGATCTACTGAAGAGCATCTTTTCCCGTACTAACCCGAGCCGTTGGCTCCAACGCAATGTTGAAGCTCAAACTCAGCTCCGTTCGGCGGCACCCTCAAATTTCCTGCGAAAACGACCGAAGTCAACAATTTACATTTGGAATTAAGAACACGAGGAAACACATAATTCATGTGAGCAGACCTCAAAGCTGAAGATATTTCTAAAGATTTATATCGGTACAACTCTGTTCAGTCTAACAGAGTCACCTGCGGAACTTAAGAATGCCCCCGGTCTAAAGAGCCACCTACTTGCAAGTCACATGTCCTGTCAAAATGAGAAATATCGTGGAAAACAGGCCGCGGCCAAGAGCGCCGTCCATCTTCGTCATTAAGCCATTCAAGCTCCAAAAGAGGCAACCTGTCATAAGGAAAGTCAAGTAGTTACGACATAGAAGAATCCAAGCATACGAGTTTCCATTTGCCTCCATAGCATAAAAGAAGGTTACCGCATAAGAGGGACTCAAGTTTCGAATCAAAGCTTTATGAAGACAACTTGGGGATTCACCATCGCAAAGCCTTCGAAGAAGAACGATGCCGATTTTCTATGTGGTGAATGGTAAAAGTTGGATGTTTAAGTTCTGCAAGGAGCTGTCAAGAACTTCGAATCTACCGCAATACTCGATACAGACTTTCAACCAAATCCTAGTTCACCTCATCTCCAGGACAACTTTGAATGCAGTTTGTTTCTTCTAATTACCGGCATGCTGCGGAGTTTAGAGCACTACAACACTAATGTCGGTATACCGTTGAGTTGTAAAAGCTCATTTAGTCACTGTAGTTCTTTCAATCTGTCAAACAAAAAGGGAAATTATTTTAAGTCGTGCATAAGCGACATAAATTCAGAAGGAAACGATGAGCAAGATTAACACATCACAGTCAACAGGGCGACATTAACAAAACGTCTTATAAATCAGAAGGGAAGTTAAACTGGGCTACCTTTAAGAGCTTACGAGAGCCTCCCGACAATCCAACCTGTAGCAATTATGAGCTCTGGTATACCACAACATGAACGCGTTTTTTTCTTTCACCCGCAAACCAAGGACATAACCATTTCGAGGCGTAAGAGCCAGCCACAACATCATGTTGACTCAGCCAAACTCCCTTTCTAGCAGAACTCGTCCAAGCACCCTCCCAGCAGAGCCTTGATTTACTGCCATAACCTGTAAAGATAGTTGTATTTCAAGACTTACTTGCAGAACATAATCAAGATAAAAGGCACCAAAATCAAGTTACATCCAAAATAAAAAAGTTATCACAATGAACTTTAGTGCAATTTGGAGATGATAAGAATACCTTTTTACTACCAGCTTTTTCTCTCAAAACGACTTTGGGAAGATTTTGATGCATACAGAGCCGGTACGGTTCCCCTTTCTTCTCACTGGCATTATTGCAAGCAGATACGAGATACGACCATCTCTCTAAGCAGCTCCAAGGCATTAACGTCATATACATGAAAAGGGAAAAGAAGAAATTAGTAACCCTTATGACACATTTCAACAATTTCGAAAGAGTAATTTTGTCAGTAAAAACAGCTTCCAAAGTAATCCGTGAAACATTCTGAAACAAAATTGGAAGTAGCAGACATCACAACTCATAAAGCAGCAATCAACTTATTTCCATATCAACCCCAAACATGTCCATAACACTCGAGTACTTTCCAAAACATGGGTAAAACACAATCAACATGGCATTCAAGTGAATTACAAGCGTATCGGCTCAAAAAGGAAAGGAGAGTAATCCTGTCTCCTCAAGATGGCTATAAAAAGGGCCCAGCTCGCGATGAAGAAATCAATCGATAACAGAAAAAACAATCCACAAAACACACAAAAAACCCCAAACAGAATCAAGCCACAAAAATCCTTTCGAAACCCAAAAATTAGTGAAAATAATAAGCACTTATCTTGTCGCCATTTTCGCCGCGGTATCGCGACCTCAAACCCCCAACACCTCTATCGCCGCGTCATCACCGGCGAAAATTCTCCACCTTCGTCGTCTCCATCATCGCCGCGTCATCACTGTTGCACCCCAAATTTTGACCCCTTAGATCATCGTCATCATTTTAGGATCATATTCAGTTGATTAACTAACCTTAACCCATTTCAAGTTTATCGTTGTCAAAATGCAGATGAATCAGGGTTCCGTACCGTCAAAATCGAGGCTTCGATGGGTTGATCAATCAATGTTTTGGATTGATTCAACTTTAAACAAGATCCAGGATACTACATTAGGTCAAGTATGAATCCAATTTGAGGTTGTCACCTAGGATTTGAGAACAGTGCAGTTCAGGATACCCGATTAGGGTTTTCGATCAGGAAAATTCAACCGTAGTTTGAATTTTAATTTAAAAAGTGTTCCAATGGTGTGATCATGGTCCATGAAGTTCCTATGGCTTAGTAAAGTCTACTCAAGAAGTTTCAAGGCCTCAAAATACCCAGAGCATCAACAGTCGACTCGGTAGTCACCGATTGATCGTACGGTTGACTGAAAAGTCAACTCATTGACCAACATGGTTTTGACCCAAAATTGAAGGCAATTATGTTCCTAATGGTATATAACATCTATTCATGAAGTTTGGTGACCATTGGATCAAGAATTGATAAGTAATCAAAAAGTTGGGAAATTAAGGTTTTGAAAAGGGCACAGCCATAACTCCTTAACCACACAAGGGTTTTTGACCTAGTTTCAAGGGGAATGAGTTCCTAAGACAAACATAAATATTGTAGTACCTAATTGTGGATTTTTAAAAAGTACAATTGGGTTCCATAACTCTTCCTGGTTAGAGAGAACCAAGATCCACAAGTTGGCAAAAACTCACATTCGCAAAACTAGGTCAGCATGAGTTTTTTATTCCAAAACCTCTCCAAATCGATGGTAATCAAAGACTAAACCTTATTTATGATGTTTGCATTGATAATGAACATTTTTAATATCAATTCCCACGAAAATGGCACAAATATCAAAGGAAATCATTATTTAATGCAAGTTGAAAAAGTGAATAGTGAAGAAAGAGAAAAAAGGTGGCTACCCTTGTCAAATCATCAACTTTAATTCAACAAGTCACCTCCTATCCTATCAAGCATGATGAAAAAATCTATAGGGTATGGATAATATCTTAGTAGAGTGGCTTAAAGACAAGTATGAAGATTGCATTGGAAAACTCAAAGATTTTCATGATGGAAGGTTAAAATTGACAATTTGCTTCATTTTTGCCCATACCTTGATCCAAGGCCTTTGGCTATAAATAGAACTCACTTCCTACATCACAAAGACACAAGTTCCATGCTATAAACCAACTAGAACTTTCTTCCTTACACAATCACAAGTTCTTACAAAATCTCATTAAGTTTCCAAAATCCCTCAAAATTTGCTTTTGAAAAACACCTTTCAAAACCATTTCCAAACTTCTTCCAACTCAAGAAACACTTCAAACACATAAAGTATGATGTATTGAAGCTATCCAAGTCACTTCCACACTTATGTAACAAGATCTTGGAAGAGCTCTCAAGATCTCTGGTTTTCTTATTGCTTAAGCTTGCTTCAAGAGGTAAACCTAAAACTCATAAATGTGAACTTTCCACTTGCATTCCACATGTTACCATGACTGTTTTTTTTTACCATGATGATCTTGAAAATTTTCAACTTGTAACTTGATTTTTCTTGTGATATTGATCTTGTATTATTCTTAAATTTTTGTTAACATGTTTAAATAATCAAATTTGTTTGACTCATTGTCTTACCATGTGCATTTTATTCCTTTTATCATTTAGATTTTCATGTTTTGTTCATCCAATCTTTGAAAATTCATAACTCACTCATTTTTAATCATTTTGAACCCATTCTTTTTGCATTGTGTTTGTCTTGACGCCTAATTTCATGTGATATTTTTTAATTCCATGTTTGTTCATATTTTCATGCCTTTTGGTTGCTTGTAAGTTGCCTTTGTATTGAGATCGTTATCTCGCGTATGCAGATGAATTTCTTTTTCACCGTGATCATTTGTGTTATGATATTCACTCATTCTCATTCCTCCCATGTTAGTTAACATGCTAGGGTACTCTCCTTTGGTTGTTACCATGATTTCATATTAATTCCTCCTAAATTATGAGGTTAAACTAATTTGCTTGTATTTGATTGTCATCGATACATATGGGTTGTTACCTTCATCTTTGTTAAGATATGCCTTCATCTTGGTTAAGATATTTCATGGGTTGTTACCTTCATCTTTGTTAAGACACATTCATTCTTGGTTGTAACCATTTATCTTGATTTAAATCCTTGCTTATTGTAATATGCATGCTTGTTTGGTTGTAACCATAATCCTTGATTACTTTGTTAATTATTTCTTCCCCAAGTGATGAAACTTTTTTAGTTCTCATCCAAGTTGTCTCCTCTCCCTCCTTCCAAAGGAAAGTCTCTCTATTGACCCTTGGGTCATAGATAGCTCAAATCCCCTCATAGGCCTCGAAAGAGCCTTAACCCCCTTTTTGGTTTGGATAGAACCAATAGGATATAAACTCATAGGTCTGGATAGAACCTTCCCCTCTTTTGGTCTGGAAAAAACCAATTGATTCCTTAGTTCGAGCCCGAACTACGACCGCTCTGATTTCTCATTGGACAATGAGAATACGTAGGCACAAGATGCGATATCTTGACGAGCAACCTTCCCCCTCACTAGGAGTGTTTACAACTAGAACCCTAGGATAGAGTTGTTAACTCTATGTAAGGATCATGGATATGATCACTTACTTCCCCCTTTGAGTGTTACAACATAGACATAGAGAGTTTTGTGAAACTCTACACAAACATTATTATGTTTGTTCCCCTTTGAACCTTGATCGCAATCAAGCGTTCTTCAACCCTAGTGAGGTGAACTACGATTGCTCTGATTCTATCCTAGTTAGGATACGTAGGCAGAGGACGCGATGTCTTTGCGAGCAAACTTAGAAACAATCTTAGGTCTTCATCTATCATAACCTTCACCTTTTTACCCAATACCCAAACCTTAGCAAATATTTAACAAACTTAGCATACAAACAAACAAAAGGTTCCTGTAGAGTACTACAGATGTTTAGGATGTGAAATACCTACCCTATGCATAACCAACCCCCGATCCCCGAATCTCTTAGCGTTGTTGTAACATCGCGCAAAAGGTTCTTTCTTTCTTTAGACCTTTCCTTTGGATAAATTAAAGTCCGGTTGTAATCTAAGAATTAAAGATTCAAGTTAATTCAATAGCTTGGTATCACGATTCTCACCGCAACAGAAATGGCGACTTCACTGGGGAGACTTACTTAACTTGAGGGTTTAGCCTATTTTGTTTAAATTGTATGCTATATTTGTGAATATTTGCTTAACATGTATATTTGTCAATATATTTGTATGTTGGATATTGGGTGCTTTGAGTGGTGAGACGGTCATATACCCGGATTCGAGTGCACTTATGATAGGATGATGGTATATTCAAGAAGGCTTATAGGGAGTTGATTCCCGACCAAGCTAACTTAAGAAACCACCGCTCAGTGTAGGCCCTCTTGAGAGTTTAGTATTGTTGATCGAGTATTCGTGAAAACAATGCTACTTTCGACGAAGGAGCCCATGACACTGTGGACTTTTAAATTACATTCTACCCCACTTTGGCCTTATTAGGATGTAGTGCGATGGCTATAAGGAAGTATTTCCGAAATAGTTGATACGCGATACTACACTTAGACGAGACTCTCTTGAGAATATTATCTCATTACCAAGTGATTTGGGAAGTTGATAATATCTAAAAGATGGGTTGTTGACTCTGGGAACTCTGTTAGAACCCGTTCAGCAGGTACAAATTAACCCATAGTGCAAATCCTTGGGGATGGGTAGACCTTGGACCCACACTCGCCCTTTAAACCTAAGCTTGTGTTTTTGTGCATATGTGTGATCTTTGCATTTGCCCGTGTTTGTGCATTCTTGCATTCATAAATATTATATCACCATAAACATATCATGTCGCAACTAGTTTTGTAAAACTCAATCGATCTCTGGTATTTTTAAAAGTTGTAACTTTTCCAACGGTTGATGAAATGAGGGTTTTGACCTAGTCAATCTTCTGAGTTTTGTAAAATCAGTTTGCTTTTACATTGCATTTGCATTTCTCAGCCTTGCGTCGCTTTTGATCAGAGATAGAGAAGGGATACCTAGAACATATCCGAGACAAATGTCAACAATGGATGGACTTTTGAAAGGTCAGGAAATGCTGAAAGAGGACATCAGAATTCTTAAGTGTCAGATGAATTGGGTTCTAGAGACATTGCAGAACATGATGAAAAAGGAAGGTCACCTTGACCATGTGACGTCCAGAGAAACTAGGGATACATTATCTCCGATGATTCCTCCAACTCAAGGACATTCTCGGTATCAACCACCAGATAACCGTCAATCACGTCAGCACGCCCAACAAAGACCAAGGAAAACAGAGAGTTCGTTTCCAATGTCATACGGTCAGATATTGCCAGACGTGATCCAAGGCGAATTGGTTATACCAAAGGAGCTGAAACCAGTAATTCCTCCTTACCCTCTGAACTGTGGTACCAACGCTAAAAAGGACTATCATACTGGGGCACTAGGGCGTTCAACTGAAGTCTCTCACCAGTCGGTGTTTGTTCCTCCTCAAGGTTCTCAAAGCCGGAGATTGAACAAGAAAAATCATGTCAGGAAAAATAAGACTTGCGGTAGATTAACTGCAGTACCGTTAAGTAAACTATACCTGCTATTGATTCAGAATTCGCTAGTGACTCCGCGATTATCCAATCATGTTCTAGGACCATGGCATAATGCTAACCTGAACTGTGAATTTCACAAAGGAGTTGAAGGACACAACTTAGATGCATGTATAACATTGAGTTATCTTATACAAGAACTAATCATTGACAAACGCATGATTCTCGAGGAAGACCATCCAGAAGTAGAATGTAGATATCATACTGGGACAACAGGGCACCTAGTTGAAGAGTGTGAAGGTTTTAAACTGAGACTGCAAGAGTTGCTGAAACCTCAGGAGGATAAATCAAATGACAGTACTGCGATTCCTAAATCCAAAGACAAAGGACCCGTGAGACCCCTCATAGTTCTATATCACAAGGAGCAAGTGGTGGTTGAAGGTGTTTCCCCGCATAAGGCCTGAAATTTGAAACTTGTTTTGTCAAACTTAAGTCTCTAAGACTGGCGGTTGTGGACTGTTTCAGCATGTGTCGTAACTTCTTTGCATTTGATTTGCTTGTAAGCTGTTGTTTATTTGAATTTGGAAATATTAATGAAATGTTTGTGCATCTTTTAATTAAGTTCATTCGTTTCACTCTTTCTTTTTCCTTTCATTGTTATGAAATACGAAAAATGCAAAAATTTCTTTTCTTTACTAAACTGTTGTTTAAAACAAAGATTAGGGAGGATGATGAAAATCATATCCATAACTGTTGTTGATATGCTTTCAATTTAACTTTGCCGATGATGTAAGGCATTGTTTCAATCCCTAAACACTGGAGAAATAAGGAAGATAATCCCTCGTTAACCCCTTCGAGCCTAGAAGTAGGAGTTTTCTTTCTTTACAAAAACAAAACCTTGAATCTCAAACCTGGGGCGGGTAGTACTCAGTTAACTCGAAGATACGTGCATACAAGACACTTTTCATATAAAGGTGTTGCACTCAGGTTTTCCTTCGTACACAACAAGAAAGTGTCGAAGATGCTTTTCAGCATAAAAGACGATGATGATTCACCATATCCATTAAACTAGGTGGTCACCTCCTTTTTTGAAAGAAAAAAAAAGAGAAGAAGAAAAAAGAAAATTGAAAAGCCCGCTAAGTCAAAACCTATGAAGAAGACTTAGGCAAAAAATGGGGCATCCCGTTGACGGTATATTCGAACAAAGAAGTTCAAACGAAAGTTAGGGATAACAAAAGAGAGGAATTCTATCACTCTTAAAAAATCCTTAAATCGCAAAAGCTATCAAATATTGTAAGGGAGTTGTGACTACCCTAGGTTTGTGAGCCATCACCAACTATCATCAGTTCAATTCTTAAAGTCTGTAAGAACCTGAGTGTATAGTTTGAGTTAACTGAGCGTAGGATTGGAGTTCATCATGGAGAGTGGGTGGGACCAAATAACTTTGAGCCTTTATCCTTTGTTTCATGAACCATGAACCAAGCCACGTTACAACCCTTGAAAGACCTAATTGAGGTAAGGTTGTTTTGAAAGCATATTACAGCAAGGTTGGATAACCTGACTTCTAATGATCTTTGTTAATTATGTGTGTTAATCACTTTATCCATCATTTGTAAAATGATTGGATCACTTTCACTTTGATCACTTGATCACTCCGCTGTGTGTGTTTCATAAAAAAAAATGTTTTCAAAAGATTGCATGAATTTTACATTGAAAATTGCCAATTTTTAATAAACAACATTGTGTGCAAAACAATCCAATGTCAAAGGAATCCCAACAAAAGCTTCCAGCTAGGGAAATTGACTTGATAAAAAAGGCTCAGCCTGGGGCAATCAATTTGAAGGATTTGTTAATCATTTGTTACAATGTTCAGCTAATCAAAGCTAACCAGGTCAAGATCAGATGAAGCTCTCAATGAACAGTTTAGTCTGGGGCAAACCTTTTGCAGTTACCAGCTAGCAGGGGCAAGTTTGTTCCCCAGTCGTTACTTCCACAGTCCGAGACTTTGTTGTGCAAGCACCGTTAAACTGGGGCAATCACGTCGAGATTTGTAAATCTCTCTCTATAAGAGTTTAAAGACATTGAAGCATCTTTATGCTAGTTCTCTCGATGGTTTCTTCCCACTGACCATGTAATCTGGGGCAGAAAAGGTTAAAGACTATTTGTCGCAATAGCCGTTGCTCACTGAAAGAGGATTGTTATACTATCAATGAGGCAGAAAGATTTTGGTCTCATGATACCCTTTGTCAGCTCTCTGATTAAGTTGTTACTTTGGTTGATCTTGGAACTTCCCTTGGTGATTTTCCTTCAACAAAGAATTCAAACTCATGATGGCAATCCAAGTGAAGTCATGATGTTGTGTCCTAAGTAGATTACTCTCTCCCAGAGATGGTTGTAACTTTGAAGTGGAATTGTTGTTCTTCATGATCATCCCTTTGATGTCCAATTTTGGTTGGGTCTCCGTGTCGAGATGCTTATTTCATCTCCAGTTTTGTTTTGTCTAATTTGTCAGCATAAACATAAGCATGGCATAAAGCATATGCATAACATCCGTGCATTTTTGCTATCTCTGGTTGTCACTTGTTCCTGTTTCACTTTGATTCCCTCCTCGGTGAATGGGTATGTTGTCCCTCTCCAATAGAGTTGTCAGCCCTTAAGCATAAAATGTCCATCCTTTATCAATTCCCCACAGAGTTTAATCCTCGTGGATGATGGTTGCTTCAGTTATCTTTTTCCATTATTGGATATGATGGGTCCCCATTCGAGTTCATTTCTCAATGGTTGGAGTCTTGTTTGAAAGTTTCTTTCTAGCTTAATCCTAAATTGAACTTCGGTCCCTGTCGGTCGCCGAACCTACCTAGATGTGAATTTATTTTGCACTATCTATCAAGAAGAACATCTTACATGGTAATACAGATAAGTGGCAATCTTTGACAAGAAGCTTATCGTCTTCAGCGATAAATGGCAGTCTCTTCGGAGAAGTTTAATCGTATTCACAGATAAGTGGCAATCTTTGACAAGAAGCTTATCGTCTTCAGCGATAAATGGCAATCTCTTCGGAGAAGTTTAATCGTATTCACAGGTGAGTGGCAGTCTCTTGGGAGAAGCTTAACCTTCATCAACGATAAATGGCAGTCTCTTCGGAGAAGTTTAATCGTCTTCAACAGGTGAGTGGCAGTCTCTGTAGAGAAGCTTAACCTTCATCAACGATAAATGGCAGTCTCTTCGGAGAAGTTTAATCGTTTTCAATGGTGAGTGGCAATCTCTTAGGAGAAGCTTAACCTTCATCAACGATAAATGGCAGTCTCTTCGGAGAAGTTTAATCGTCTTCAGTGGTGAGTGGCAATCTCTTAGGAGAAGCTTAACCATATTCAACGATAAATGGCATCTCTTCGGAGAAGTTTAATTGTCTTCAGCGGTAAGTGGCAGTCTCTGTAGAGAAGCTTAACCTGCACCAGTGATAAATGGCAGTCACATTTGAGAAGTTTATCTTAAGGATGTCGACGCACGGTTGTGACCTGCATTGTTTGAAAATCCAGTGGATACTGATATAAGTAATTTGGTGGTGACCAATCATATTTCAAGTAAGGTCCGTTGGTAACTAGCATTATGAAAACCCATGGACGACGAATACTGACAATTTGGTTATGTATCATTCCAAACTAAGTCACGATGGTTTCCATCCCAAGCTCAGGTTTCGTACCTTTGGAGATGTTTGTTTCTATCCCGAGCACAGGTTATGTACCTTTGGAGATAGATGTTTGTTGCCATCCCAAGCTCAGGTTTCGTACCTTTGGAGATGCTTGTTTCTATCTCGAGCACAGGTTGTGTACCTTTGGAGTAGATGTTTGTTGCCATCCCAAGCTCAGGTTTCGTACCTTTGGAGATGTATTGTTTGATTCCAAGCACAGGTTTTGTACCTTTGGAGATGTTTGTTTTTATTCTGAGCACAGGTTGTGTACCTTTGGAGATAGATGTATTGTTTGATTCCAAGCACAGGTTTTGTACCTTTGGAAGAGGTTTGTTTCTGTCCCGAGCACAGGTTGTGTACCTTTGGAGATAGATGTATTGTTTGATTCCAAGCACATGTTTTGTACCTTTGGAAGATGTTTGTTGCTATCCCAAGAACAGGTTGAGTACCTTTGGAGATAGATGAATTGTTTGATCCCAAGCTCAGGTTTCGTACCTTTGGAGATGTATTGTTTGATTCCAAGCACAGGTTTTGTACCTTTGGAGATGTTTGTTTCTATCCTGAGCACAGGTTGTGTACCTTTGGAGATAGATATATTGTTTGATTCCAAGCACAGGTTTTGTACCTTTGGAAGAGGTTTGTTTCTGTCCCGAGCACAGGTTGTGTACCTTTGGAGATAGATGTATTGTTTGATTCCAAGCACAGGTTTTGTACCTTTGGAAGATGTTTGTTGCTATCCCAAGCACAGGTTGAGTACCTTTGGAGATAGATGAATTGTTTGATCCCAAGCTCAGGTTTCGTACCTTTGGAGATGTATTGTTTAACTCCAAGCATAGGTTTTGTACCTTTGGAAGAGGCTTGTTTCTATCCCGAGCACAGGTTGTGTACCTTTGGAGATAGATGTATTGTTTGATTCCAAGCACAGGTTTCATTCCTTTGGAAAATGTTTGTTGCCATCCCAAGCACAGGTTGTGTACCTTTGGAGATGTATACTTTGGATCCCGAGTTCAGAAGTTCCCAGAGACTAAAGTGGTTGCGTTTGCATGAAGTGTTTCATATCCTAATTTATTGAGGATGTTCAGCTTTCATATCCTAATGTATTAAGGATGTGCAGCTTTCTGTATCCTAATGTATTGAGGATGTTTCAACTTTCCTTCCTAATGTTTTGAGGATCTTCGTCCAATCCTAATGTGTTGAGGGTTGTATCTCTTCTATATCTTAATGTATTAAGGATGTTTAGCTTTTGTTCCTAAGGTATTGAGGGACATATTTGAGCTTCCTGGTCGTCACCAAAACTCTTTGAAAATCCAGTTCTTTCTAAATCCAGTGGTTACTAGCATTGTTTGAAAACTAATCGTTATTAGTACCGAAAGTTGATTGTTACCAACTTCCCCAACCGAAGTCCTGTGTTTTACCAATATTGTTTGGAAATGCCCAATTGTAATTGGAACTTTGATTTGGTCGTCACCATATCCCCAGGAAGTCTAAGTGGTATTTAGCACTTCTTGGAAACCATTGTTGATTCGGTCGTCACCATCATCCCCAGTAAGTCTAGTGGAAACTAGCACTGTTTGAAACTGTTTGTTATTCTGGTCATCACCAGTCTCCCCAGTTGAAGCTTTTGATTTTCCAGTCGAGTCTCGGATAACTAGTGGATACTAGTTTCCCCGGCGCGTCCGGTCTTGTTTCTAACCTTTTCCTGAAGATCCCGTTTGAACTCTTCGTTATAGGAAATTTTCTCATCTGGTTATCCCCAGTGAGATTCGTGTCTTCGTTCCGTCTTTTCCCCGGTGAAGCTTTGCTTCCCTAGTGATTTTGTTCCCCCGGTAAAGTTTTCCCTAGTGGGTTTCTTCCCCAGTGTGGTTTGCATTTCTTCTCTTTCGTTTCCCCAGTGAAGAATTGTCTTCTTCCCCGGTGGGCTTCCTCATCTGGTTATCCCCAATGAGGTTTGTATCTCCTTTCCCTAGTAAAGATGTGTCTTCCCTGGTGGAGTTTGTGTCCCCTGTGTGAAAGATTCCTTTGAAAAGCATCTTTAGTCATGTTTGAACTATTTTGCTTACTTGGCCTTGAATCTTTCCCCAGTGTGTTGGGTCCATGTGAGTAGTTACTCGTTGTACTGTCATTCTTTTATATTTGCTCGTGTGTCTGCATTTGTCTTGCATTCAAGTATCATATAACATCAGTTAGATTCATGGCATATTCACATTTGTCCTTTTGCATACCATCGGATCTAAGGGACAAAATTTCTGGTTTGCTATATTTAAATACCTTTCACTATGGTTCTATGAGGATTGTCATCTCTCATTTCCATCTAGTGAAGATATTTAAATAGGGGCATCTGTTGCACCCCAAATTTTGACCCCTTAGATCATCGTCATCATTTTAGGATCATATTCAGTTGATTAACTAACCTTAACCCATTTCAAGTTTATCATTGTCAAAATGCAGATGAATCAGGGTTCCGTACCGTCAAAATCGAGGCTTCGATGGGTTGATAAATCAATGTTTTGGATTGATTCAACTTTAAACAAGATCCAGGATACTACATTAGGTCAAGTATGAATCCAATTTGAGGTTGTCACCCAGGATTTGAGAACAGTGCAGTTCAGGATACCCGATTAGGGTTTTCGATCAGGAAAATTCAACCGTAGTTTGAATTTTAACTTAAAAAGTGTTCCAATGGTGTGATCATGGTCCATGAAGTTCCTATGGCTTAGTAAAGTCTACTCAAGAAGTTTCAAGGCCTCAAAATACCCAGAGCATCAACAGTCGACTCGGTAGTCACCGATTGATCGTACGGTTGACTGAAAAGTCAACTCATTGACCAACATGGTTTTGACCCAAAATTGAAGGCAATTATGTTCCTAATGGTATATAACATCTATTCATGAAGTTTGGTGACCATTGGATCAAGAATTGATAAGTAATCAAAAAGTTGGGAAATTAAGGTTTTGAAAAGGGCAAAGCCATAACTCCTTAACCACACAAGGGTTTTTGACCTAGTTTCAAGGGGAATGAGTTCCTAAGACAAGCATAAATATTGTAGTACCTAATTGTGGATTTTTAAAAAGTACAAGTGGGTTCCATAACTCTTCCTGGTTAGAGAGAACCAAGATCCACAAGTTGGCAAAAACTCACATTCGCAAAACTAGGTCAGCATGAGTTTTTTTATTCCAAAACCTCTCCAAATCGATGGTAATCAAAGACTAAACCTCATTTATGATGTTTGCATTGATAATGAACATTTTTAATATCAATTCCCACGAAAATGGCACAAATATCAAAGGAAATCATTATTTAATGCAAGTTGAAAAAGTGAATAGTGAAGAAAGAGAAAAAAGGTGGCTACCCTTGTCAAATCATCAACTTTAATTCAACAAGTCACCTCCTATCCTATCAAGCATGATGAAAAAATCTATAGGGTATGGAGAATATCTTAGTAGAGTGGCTTAAAGACAAGTATGAAGATTGCATTGGAAAACTCAAAGATTTTCATGATGGAAGGTTAAAATTGACAATTTGCTTCATTTTTGCCCATACCTTGATCCAAGGCCTTTGGCTATAAATAGAACTCACTTCCTACATCACAAAGACACAAGTTCCATGCTATAAACCAACTAGAACTTTCTTCCTTACACAATCACAAGTTCTTACAAAATCTCATTAAGTTTCCAAAATCCCTCAAAATTTGCTTTTGAAAAACACCTTTCAAAACCATTTCCAAACTTCTTCCAACTCAAGAAACACTTCAAACACATAAAGTATGATGTATTGAAGCTATCCAAGTCACTTCCACACTTATGTAACAAGATCTTGGAAGAGCTCTCAAGATCTCTGGTTTTCTTATTGCTTAAGCTTGCTTCAAGAGGTAAACCTAAAACTCATAAATGTGAACTTTCCACTTGCATTCCACATGTTACCATGACTGTTTTTTTTTACCATGATGATCTTGAAAATTTTCAACTTGTAACTTGATTTTTCTTGTGATATTGATCTTGTATTATTCTTAAATTTTTGTTAACATGTTTAAATAATCAAATTTGTTTGACTCATTGTCTTACCATGTGCATTTTATTCCTTTTATCATTTAGATTTTCATGTTTTGTTCATCCAATCTTTGAAAATTCATAACTCACTCATTTTTAATCATTTTGAACCCATTCTTTTTGCATTGTGTTTGTCTTGACGCCTAATTTTATGTGATATTTTTTAATTCCATTTTTGTTCATATTTTCATGCCTTTTGGTTGCTTGTAAGTTGCCTTTGTATTGAGATCGTTATCTCGCGTATACAGATGAATTTCTTTTTCACCGTGATCATTTGTGTTATGATATTCACTCATTATCATTCCTCCCATGTTAGTTAACATGCTAGGGTACTCTCCTTTGGTTGTTACCATGATTTCATATTAATTCCTCCTAAATTATGAGGTTAAACTAATTTGCTTGTATTTGATTGTCATCGATACATATGGGTTGTTACCTTCATCTTTGTTAAGATATGCCTTCATCTTGGTTAAGATATTTCATGGGTTGTTACCTTAATCTTTGTTAAGACACATTCATTCTTGGTTGTAACCATTTATCTTGATTTAAATCCTTGCTTATTGTAATATGCATGCTTGTTTGGTTGTAACCATAATCCTTGATTACTTTGTTAATTATTTCTTCCCCAAGTGATGAAACTTTTTTAGTTCTCATCCAAGTTGTCTCCTCTCCCTCCTTCCAAAGGAAAGTCTCTCTATTGACCCTTGGGTCATAGATAGCTCAAATCCCCTCATAGGCCTCGAAAGAGCCTTAACCCCCTTTTTGGTTTGGATAGAACCAATAGGATATAAACTCATAGGTCTGGATAGAACCTTCCCCTCTTTTGGTCTGGAAAAAACCAATTGATTCCTTAGTTCGAGCCCGAACTACGACCGCTCTGATTTCTCATTGGACAATGAGAATATGTAGGCATAAGATGCGATATCTTGACGAGCAACCTTCCCCTTCACTAGGAGTGTTTACAACTAGAACCCTAGGATAGAGTTGTTAACTCTATGTAAGGATCATGGATATGATCACTTACCTCCCCCTTTGAGTGTTACAACATAGACATAAAGAGTTTTTTGAAACTCTACACAAACATTATTATGTTTGTTCCCCTTTGAACCTTGATCGCAATCAAGCGTTCTTCAACCCTAGTGAGGTGAACTACGATTGCTCTGATTCTATCCTAGTTAGGATACGTAGGCAGAGGACGCGATGTCTTTGCGAGCAAACTTAGAAACAATCTTAGGTCTTCATCTATCATAACCTTCACCTTTTTACCCAATACCCAAACCTTAGCAAATATTTAACAAACTTAGCATACAAACAAACAAAAGGTTCCTGTAGAGTACTACAGATGTTTAGGATGTGAAATACCTACCCTATGCATAACCAACCCCCGATCCCCGAATCTCTTAGCGTTGTTGTAACATCGCGCAAAAGGTTCTTTCTTTCTTTAGACCTTTCCTTTGGATAAATTAAAGTCCGGTTGTAATCTAAGAATTAAAGATTCAAGTTAATTCAATAGCTTGGTATCACGATTCTCACCGCAACAATCACCGGGAGGATAAGCCATCGCCGCCGTCAAATTCCAACCGAAACCTGCAAGCAAACCCATTCACTACCGTAAGTTGATTTGTTAACGACAATATTTAATTTGCTAATTCGTGTTTGTGTTTCAGTTTCGATCTAATAAGGAATGGAAGGGAAGCAAGGAACAGAGAGAGCAAGAAGGAGATGAGCGAAGAGGAGGAAAGAGCGATCGAGAGAAGAAAACGACGAAGAAGCTGAAGAGAAGAATTCGGAGAGGGAGAGAGACGAGAGGGAGCGGCGAAATTAGGGATTTTTGGGGAGATTAGGTTTCCTGTTTGTTGCCTGTAATTTTGTTCCTTAATCCCTTAATCACTACACACATATCACACACACCCCTTAATCTCACGCTAACCACCCTTAACCACCCGAAACAGTTTTTTAATTAACTAATCAACCAATCTTTTTTAAAATAATTTATTAACTTTTTAATTAACCTCACTAATCCTTTTTTTTTTCTAATTAACCTATTTAACAATTTATAATTAAAATTATTAATTCTTTTAACCTCCACCAACTTTCTTTAAACTTGTTTTAATTAATCTTTATCTAATTGGTTTTTCATCATTTTGTTTATTTAAAATAATTTAGTAAACCCTTTTTTTTAACAAATAAGTCATATATCCATTTCATGCTAAAAAAATAAATAATAATAATAACTTTTAAAATAAATGGTAATAATAAATTTTTTCTTTATAACTTAAATTAGCTATTCATCTTCAATTATAATGACTAAGTTTTATTAGAAGAAAACATTTTCTCAATTAAGTCAACCATCACTTTTATACAAAATAAATCTTTTAAAAATAAGATAAAGTATAAAATCTCATCATCTTACAAATAATTTCCTCTTAAAATCAATCTCGCTAATAAAAAAGTTAATTCAACACTTCACTAAAAAATCAGTCTCACCTAAAGAATTAATCAATCCGCTTAAAACAAATTCAACTCATTCGACTAAAAATAAATTAACTTCGCATAAAATCAATCGTGCACATTCACGACACAACACTTACACTTAGCGCTTTCATGCGTATGCTTTATTTCCGCTTTTATTTATCTACAACTCACACACTCACCTAGCGCTTTCATGCGTACGTGTATGGTTTACTTTCTCCGCAATTTATTTTACAGTAATTTACATTACCGTCATTTATATTATTGCATCGCATTCCGTCCAAAGGAAAAACCTACACATGACTTAACGCTTGTGTGTAGTGCATATCATTTGCATCATACTCCCCTTGATCCTTGATCCCATTCGAGTTGATCACTTAAGATAGAACCTACCCCATAGGAAGGACCTTGTCTTTATCTTTACAACATAGAAACAAACAAACAACACTATACAACTTTTCAAACACAATAGAGAATAGATGTTAATCATCTTAAGTGAGATATAATCTCCACCCCCACAATAATACAATCAAACATGTAGGAACTTTGCCTTAAGAGTGATAAAGGCATACTCGTCAAACAATCCGAGTACTTAAGCCCTTTTCTTAAGACGATGCAAAGACTATTTTCCTACAACCCCCTTTTACACTTGTGGTGGATACATCTCCCTTAAAATGAAGACTCATCTCTTCTCCTAAAACCAATCAAAACAACTACCCTAAACTCGTAGGAACTTTGACCACAGTCAAAGGTCTCCTCAAACCCTTTAGGGTGAACTACAACATACTCTGATTCCACTCCCGTAAGGATATGTAGGCATAAGATGCGATATCTTATCGAGTATACTTAGAAATAAACCACTAGGGTCTTTTATACCTTAAGCAGATAAACACATAGCAATAAACAAGCATAAAACAAGAGGTTCCTGTAGAGTACTACAGAAACTTAGGATGCTAGCACCTTCCCTAAGTTTAACCAACCCCCGAACCTATAACAATCTAAACCTTGCATTTGCATTGCATTGTGGGAATTTCGATCTTTATCCCTTCCTTTGGACAAATCAAAGTTCGGTTGCAAATGAATAAAGATTCAAACTAATTAATAGTTTGGTATCCAAATTTCACCGCGACAGAAATGGCGACTTCACTGGGGAGTCAGTGGGTTCCCCTAACTTGTTTTCTTTATGTTTATATTTGCTTATATTTGCTTGATTGTTTACTTGTTTATTTATTACCTTTGGGTTGATACTTTTGAGTGGTGAGACAAAGTTCTACACCCGGACTTGAGTGAACTTAAGATAGGATAGTGATATGTTCAAAGAGGCTTATAGGGGGTAGAATCCCGACCAAGCTGACTTGAAAATCACGCTCAATTGAGGCCTCTCGAAGGATGTATTGTTGAACGAGTCTTTAATCGTGAAAACATGCACTACATTCGATGTTGGCGCCTATGATATTGAGGACCGTAGTTACCTTAACCCCACTTTGACCTTTATTAGGACGTAGTGCGAGGCTATTAGGGGGTACCCCCGAAATAGTGCTACGCGATGCTACACTCAAAAGAAGTTCTCTTGAGAATATTATTAACCCCCGAGTACTTGGGAAGTTGATAATATCCGAAAGATGGGCTAATGATTTTGGGAACCCCTTTAGAACCTTGTTCTGCAGGTACAATTAACCTTTAGTCCACAACCTTTTGGGAATGGGTATACCCTTGCTCCATGCTCGTTGCAAACCTAGGGTCTCCCTTTTGTTTGTCTTTATGCATCTATGTGTTTACCTGTGCTTGTTGCATCCATAAAGCATCATATTGCATTGGTTTCATGGAACTCCTAATTCATTTATAAACATTATAGAACCAATAAGGATTGCGAAAGAAAATATTTTTGAAATATTCTTTTAAGAGTCCTAACTTGGGTGGCCTAAGGAAGTAGGAGCTCAGATTGAAGAAACTCAAAAATACAAGAGGCTTCCCTCATCATTGAAGAACCATAGAAGATCAAAAGGTTTTCATCAATATTGAAGATCCGAGGGACTCATTTCTTACTTCCAACAAGAACGAAAGAAGATATGGAGGATTTATTTTCCTCTATCAAACTACTCTTTAGACGTTGATCATGGACAAGCTTACCTTCAAGGAGATCCAAGTGGAGGAACAAAGCAACAAGCGCAATGAAGGACTTCCTTAGGGCTTTACTAGCTTTTATTTAGCTATTATGATTAGGACTCTTATAAGGATATTTATAACCCGATAAAATATATATATATATATATATATATATATATATATATATATATATATATATATATATATATATATATATATATATATATATATATATATATATATATATATATATATAAAAATATTAAAATGATTTTCTTTGGTACTCTGTAATGTTTATAAGAACTTGAGTTCCATGAAACCTCTCATCCTTACATTCTTGCATTAGCATTTTACATTCTCGCATCATGCATTTAACATTAGCATTTGCATGTGTCTCTTCTCTTCTGTGTCCTCATCCGGTTTTCCCTCTTTGTCTTCCAGTTGACATCTTGACCATTCGACCAAGCTCGAAGTATTATTGAAGGATAGTAAAGAGAATAAAGATATGGATTCCACGACTGGTTTCAGAGTTGTGACTAACCCGCTATTCGATCTTCCTTCTGATAACGTTGTTCAACAAGTGGATGTTCCTACGCGAGCTCAGCCCGTGCAAGATAATTTGGTTGGTCAAGTTGATAGAAGAGTTTCTCGGTTTCCACAGTTTACGCCAAATCTTCAGAATGTTCATGCTAAGACGAAGATAGACGATCCTAGATTCGTAGCAATGGTGAGAAAACTTCGGGATTTCAAAGAACAATTAAAGATGACAAAAGGAGCTGATACATATGATTTTAATGCTCGTGACTCATGTCTGGTTCCAGGTGTAATTATTCCTCCGAAGTTTAAGATGCCTGTCTTTGAAGTGTACAAGGGCACTAGTTGTCCAAGAGATCATTTGACGATGTTCTGTCGGAAGATGGCTGCTTATGTTGACAACGACGAGTTAATGATTCATTGCTTTCAAGAGAGTTTATCTAGGGCATCCTTGATATGGTATGTGAAGCTACAAAGGAATCGTATTCAGTCTTTTAAAGATTTAGCTAATGCTTTTATAAAGCAGTATAATTATAATTTGGACATGGCTCCAGACAGTGATCAGCTAGAAAGAATGAGTAAGAATGACGATGAATCTTTCAAGGAATATGCCCAACGATGGAAAGAGTTAGCATCTCAAGTTCGTCCACCACTTCCAGAGAAAGATTTAAACAAGATGTTTCTGAGAACACTGCCAGACTCTTATTATGTTAGAATGGTAGGAGTTGTACCATTGGATTTCCCCAAGATTATAGAAGTCGGAGTAAACATCGAGAATGCACTCAAAAGTGGAAGAATTCAAGATAATTTGAATAACCAAGCTAATGAAGAGATTTCAGTTGATGATTCCCAAGAGGAAGGAAGTGTTGACGTTAATGCAATTCAGGACTCCCATCAAATCCTGTCAGATCCAGATCCAGTACCTCAACATCAATATGCAGCGCCTGCTCAGCGCGAGCAGCGACTACCTCATAAACGAAGATTGACTCCTCCAAATCAACATCAGAATCGACAAGTTCGAAGACGGTTTCAGAATCAGGAGGTACCTCTAAGTGTTCCGAAGGAAGAAACTCGATGGTTTGATCTTATCCCAATGACTTACCGTCATCTATGGTCTTATTTTGCTAAAAACTCGGTAATGACTCCCAGAAAGACTAGAATTATGAAGTCTCGTCCACCGTGGTTCGACCCGAACGCCAATTGCGAATTTCATGATGGAGCATTGGGGCATTCGATTGAATAATGTAAAGTTTTCCAAGGGAAAGTGCAAGAAATGATTGATAATGAAGAGCTGACTTTCAAAGGAGGAAACCCAGTCTTGAATGGAACACCGTTATGATCAGCTGTTTATTTTGTCTGCTTATTTGATCTTGTTATTTTCTTTGGTTAAAAGCATAATTAGCATGTGAGAACTTGTTTATTTTGAATAAGTAATGCAATAAATGTTTGTCTTGAGGAAACCCATTAGTTTCACTCTTTAAAAATGTTTTTTTTTTATAATGCCAAAATCACCCGATTTCTTTCTCACTTCGGTGAAGAATTGGGAGGAGGATGATGAAGTAAAACGTAGGATCTCTCGATGTATGCTTTCGAATAAAACCCTACTGATGATGTAAGGCATTGTTTCAAACCTCCTAAACACCAAAGACATAAGGAAGTTAATCCATTTTTAACTCCTTCAAACCTTGATTGAGGATCTGCTTTATTTCTCCCAAACCCTTTCCAACTTCATTTTTAAACCTGGGGCAGGGAAATTTTCAGTCAACTCGATTGAATACTTAAAATTTCAAAAAATTTGGGTGGGCACAAATAAGCTTTTGACCCTTATTCCTTTTGTTTTACAAAACGTAAACTAAGCCCGCATATGACCCTCCAAAGTCCTAATTGAGGTAAGGTTTACTTCGAAAGCATACTCAGAGAGATGACGTTTCCTGACTCCTATGGGCTATGCTCAACTATCTATATTAGCTTATAAATTAGTTCATTTCCCAGCTAGTGACTCTGTCACAAGTGGTTGTGATATATCTTTTTCAAAAAACTTCAAGACAAACATATATGTTGCATTAACAGTTTCAGGAATAACATTTCACGCGTGTTAATTCAGCCTGATATCATAGAAAATTACATTCAAGCGTCATCATCAAGTGTATCCTATTGGAATTCGAAGACTCTGCTAAACTGGGGCAAGTTTGTTTCCAAATGGTCTGCTCAGGTTTGACTTCACCTTTAGAGCAAGATTGAAGACTCGTCATAATACCGCCAATCAGGGTCCGTTATGTCGAGATTCAGCGAATCTCTCTAAGAGTTTGAAAACAGTGGGACGCCTTGTTTTCTGTAAAATCCTCTTGGAATAACTTCTTCTCATATCCATATGACTTGGGGCAATTGAGACGCGAAGATTATCTTTCCCGCATAACAAGTTTTGTTCAAAATGGCGACTACTACACAATTCATCAAGCCAGAATTACCTTGTTCTTATAACATTCTTCATGTCCCCAATAAATTTTATTTTTGGTGGTCATGACAATTCTTCGATGAAACTTTTCGATGCAAGAACACCTAGTGATTTGCTCAACTTCACTTCCCCAATGAAGTAGATGCTATTTTAATCCTCAGTGAATCTTCTCCAACTTCACCTTCCTCAGTGAAGTGGACGTATTTTACTCCTCAATAGATCTTCTTGAACTTCATCTCCCCAGTGAAGTGGTTGTTACTATACACCCTAGTGGATCTCTACAATGTTAATCTTCTCCAGCGAGGCGGATGTTTATTTCATCCCCGTGAAGTTTTTACGACATATTCAACAACCATGTTATCCGGCAAGATTAAGTTGTTATATCCCCGAATGGATTGATCTCTATTCCCTAATAGAGGCTTGTGAAGCTCTGAAATAGGATTAAGATCCTATATCTGGTTCTCCGTATATCCCCAGTGATACTTCTATCTTTGAAGATTGGTCGGATGTTTGTTTCGAGATGTTTATCCCATCTCCGTTCGTTGCTTTCGTCTGTTTTGTCAGCATAAGCATACACATATCATATAAGTAGATAACATAACATTTGCATTTGTGCATCTTTGTGTGTATTGTTATTCTGTCGCTTTGGTCGTGTCTACCTACAAACAGTTGGGCGTGTCTTCTCCTTCCAAGTAGAGTTGTCACCCTTAGGCAGAAAAAGCTCAATATTTCTAACTCCCCATGAAGTTCGATCCTCATGGAAGAAGATTTCTTCAGTTAAAATCCCATTTGAGTTCATGCCTCAATGGTCGAGTCTTGCTTAACAGTTTCTCTTCAGATATTTCCTGAATCGAACTTCGGTCCTTGGCAATCACATTGGTGGATATCTCCAAACTGCCGAATATGGATGGAGTATGCATTCATTTTGCACTCTGCTCCCCAGAAAAAGTCTTCATGAAGACATTTGTTGAAGACAGATATTTCTCCAACGATATTACAAGACATCTTTCCAACAATCTACATCTGGTTTGCAAGTAACCTCTTTATTTGAGCAACCTCTTTATTTGAGCAACTCGTTTTAATCAGAACGACAAAGGGCAGTCTCCTCAAGACAGGTTGAACATCCGTATTGGGTTTTATCAAGATCATCAACTCAGGGCATCTCTCCGGAAATCCATCAGAATGGTTTATCGAAGACTTCACAAGCGTTTTCTCTTTATCTGAGAAACGTTCACCTCAAAAGTTCACATACTTACAACTACAACAAGATACTCTTCAGGAATTTATTCCCCAGTGAGTTCATCACACAAGTTTACTTACTTCAAGTGACATCTCCCCGAAGAAGTCGAAGAAGTTTATCACAATAGTCTCTCTTTATTTGAGAAGACATACATTACAACTCAACCGGTCTACAACTCATTTGAAGATCCCCGGTGAAGCTTTACAAGATCACATCTACAAATTCTACAATTACAAATTACATCTACAAAATCTACAACCCCTCTTTGTGAAGATGCTCTCACGAGTTTCTATCATTTTGGGCAGGGACTGAGACCAGCTCATGGTTCCCATACCATGATGCAAGGGGAAGTTCAACATCTACAACAACATCTACATCTACATCTACAGCTACAATGATTCTACCACCTACAAATTTTTGACATTTCAGGCAGAGACTGAGACCAGCTCATGGCACCCATACCATGACGCACGGGGAAGTTTTTTTTTTCAACAACAATTATTCAAACATCTTACATTTCCTGGTTAATCTTGACAGTAGATTCCTAGAAGACCTCGACAGTAGGTGGTACCATTTCATTTTCTGGTTAATCTTGACAGTAGATTCCCAGAAGACCTCGACAGTAGGTGGTACCACTTCATTTCCTGGTTAGTCTTGACGGTAGACTTCGACGGAAGTATTTCTCCAACAGACTACGACATAAAATCTCGACAGCAGATTCCCTAGAAGTTCTTGACAATAGATACTTCGACAAAAGCATCCTTACATGAAGTTACCAGACTCGACATAGACTTCTCCGACTGATATCTTGGAATCATTACATTTGACATATGCAGTAGGAGCTTCAGTTGGATTTTTCTCACTAGTGCCTTTGCAACATATCTACAAACACCTTGTGATTGTCAATCTTCTCTCGCAGAGTCTCGTTTTGTCGAGATTGTTCTTCCTGTGTGTCGTGTTTAGTTTCTCCCCTGTGGCGCCATTTTTCCACAGAACCTTTCGTCTTGCATTCTCATGTCATTGCATACCATTGGCATTCGGTGGCCTCTTAGGGCCAAAGTTCGTGCAATGTTTGTATTTAAGTCCCTCCTATCTCGTCGAGACGGAGATTTCAATCTCCATATCTCCGAATAGGAGTAACTTAAATAGGGGCATCTGTTGCACCCTAATTTTTGACCATAAGATCCCACCTCTTCTTACATTCTCATGTGTTATTTTACTATATTTCTTTATTTAATATTTATGTGACATACCAATTTTGTGTGCAGACGCGGTAGTATCGAGTGAAGATGGCGTTCATTCTCATAGTCAATCATTATGCATAGCTAACCGTTTAACCCATTTGTTTATTTTGATTTGTGAAAGGTTGGGTTACTGCTGGAAGTTCAGGGAATCATGAAGTGATACACATAAGGGCTTATTATTCGAAGATTGAGATTTATGCCATTTTATTGTCAAGAGTTGTCTACTATGATGAAATTCATCATCATTCGGCCCAATAATTAAATTCAAACCAGGAGGATAGTTTTGGTTTTTTTACTCTAACACATCCAACGTACATACAACTTTGGTTTTAAATGTGTTTCGAAAATTTACAAATCTGCAGCATAATTCACTACGAATACCTGTCACATGTTTACAAAGGATTGACTTCAATTACAATAGCCAAGAACTGTTGATATTTATAACGTACAAGTTCAAATGATTTTTATGACATACAAGTTCGAAGCTGTTCAAAGCCGTTCGATTTGGTTTACAAGACAAATTCCTTAACTCATTACATAATAGCAACTAATTCTTTAATCTACTACATAGCTGGAACTGAGTTTTGTCACTTTGCCGTCCAACACATGATGATCATTCACAACATGATGCGCTGGATATCCACTTTCACATCAGAAATTTACGGTTGCTCTACTTCAGTGCTTTGTGTCTACTACATCATCACATGAAAAGACATACAAATGATCAAACAGAGGTAGCGATATCGGTGACGATAGTTACGCTTAAAGAGTTAAAGAGTGGTCACCATAAACCCAATTCTTGATTAAATAGAATAATTATAAAAAAACGGTACCGTCACAATTCCGATGACGATTTGGTGATAAGCAATAATGTTGGCAGATGAAAGGAAATAGGAGACACTTGTAACCGAATTCGAGTATGACCTGTTCTATCGGATGGAGCCGAATGCCATAACCTGCAGAGAAACACAACTGAAAACCAATTTGCCATTAACAAAAATCAAAGTAAAGATTAATTCTTGCAGACATAGGAATGTATGTTTCGGAGGAACAACATTGATTGGAAGCTTTACATTCTCATGAACATCGTACAAAGGCCATACCAACCTTACAAAATTTGACAACCTATGGATGATCTCATTGCTTCATAAATCACATTCGAGTATCCTCAAGAGCTACCTCTTTTTCAATACAGTTTTCCATTACATCATGTAAAACTAAGATTAAGAGGAAACAAAAACAAGTTTGAACACCATCACCTGCTTTCGCTCTAATCGGCGAACCACTCCCTTCATTCTGACTTCGGCCCTGAGTGCAAATTGGGTTTATTGTTGCTCCGACCTGCAGTTATTATGGTGACGACATTCAACCTCTCTCAATCAATACACCGGCACACCAATAAAGGAAGGTTCATGATCACGAAAGCAGAACCGACATTTGGTCGGACTTACCAACAATATGTCATAAGTTTTCCAATAAAACAACGACTAATGGAATGAGATAATCGCGGCTACCTTTGCTTTACCGAGTGAGGATCTACTGAAGAGCATCTTTTCCCGTGCTAACCCGAGCCGTTGGCTCCAACGCAATGTTGAAGCTCAAACTCAGCTCCGTTCGGCGGCACCCTCAAATTTCCTGCGAAAACGACCGAAGTCAACAATTTACATTTGGAATTAAGAACACGAGGAAACACATAATTCATGTGAGCAGACCTCAAAGATGAAGATATTTCTGAAGATTTATATCGGTACAACTCTGTTCAGTCTAACAGAGTCACCTGCGGAACTTAAGAATGCCCCCGGTCTAAAGAGCCACCTACTTGCAAGTCACATGTCCTGTCAAAATGAGAAATATCGTGGAAAACAGGTCGCGGCCAAGAGCACCGTCCATCTTCGTCATTAAGCCATTCAAGCTCCAAAAGAGGCAACCTGTCATAAGGAAAGTCAAGTAGTTACGACATAGAAGAATCCAAGCATACGAGTTTCCATTTGCCTCCATAGCATAAAAGAAGGTTACCGCATAAGAGGGACTCAAGTTTCGAATTAAAGCTTTATGAAGACAACTTGGGGATTCACCGTCGCAAAGCCTTCAAAGAAGAACGATGCCGATTTTCTATGTGGTGAATGGTAAAAGTTGGATGTTTAAGTTCTGCAAGGAGCTGTGAAGAACTTCGAATCTACCGCAATACTCGATACAGACTTTCAACCAAATCCTAGTTCACCTCATCTCCAGGACAACTTTGAATGCAGTTTGTTTCTTCTAATTACCGGCATGCTGCGGAGTTTAGAGCACTACAACACCAATGTCGGTATACCGTTGAGTTGTAAAAGCTCATTTAGTCACTGCAGTTCTTTCAATCTGTCAAACAAAAAGGGAAATTATTTTAAGTCGTGCATAAGCGACATAAATTCAGAAGGAAACGATGAGCAAGATTAACACATCACAGTCAACAGGGCGACATTAACAAAACGTCTTATAAATTAGAAGGGAAGTTAAACTGGGCTACCTTTAAGAGCTTACGAGAGCCTTCCGACAATCCAACCTGTAGCAATTACGAGCTCTGGTATACCACAACATGAACGCGTTTTTTTCTTTCACCCGCAAACCAAGGACATAACCATTTCGAGGCGTAAGAGCCAGCCACAACATCATGTTGACTCAGCCAAACTCCCTTTCTAGCAGAACTCGTCCAAGCACCCTCCCAGCAGAGCCTTGATTTACTGCCATAACCTGTAAAGATAGTTGTATTTCAAGACTTACTTGCAGAACATAATCAAGATAAAAGGCACCAAAATCAAGTTACATCCAAAATAAACAAGTTATCACAATGAACTTTAGTGCAATTTGGAGATGATAAGAATACCTTTTTACTACCAGCTTTTTCTCTCAAAACGACTTTGGGAAGATTTTGATGCATACAGAGCCGGTACGGTTCCCCTTTCTTCTCACTGGCATTATTGCAAGCAGATACGAGATACAACCATCTCTCTAAGAAGCTCCAAGGCATTAACGTCATATACATGAAAAGGGAAAAGAAGAAATTAGTAACCCTTATGACACATTTCAACAATTTCGAAAGAGTAATTTTGTCAGTAAAAACAACTTCCAAAGTAATCCGTGAAACATTCTGAAACAAAATTGGAAGTAGCAGACATCACAACTCATAAAGCAGCAATCAACTTATTTCCATATCAACCCCAAACATGTCCATAACACTCGAGTACTTTCCAAAACATGGGTAAAACACAATCAACATGGCATTCAAGTGAATTACAAGCGTATCGGCTCAAAAAGGAAAGGAGAGTAATCCTGTCTCCTCAAGATGGCTATAAAAAGGGCCCAGCTCGCGATGAAGAAATCAATCGATAACAGAAAAAACAATCCACAAAACACACAAAAAACCTCAAACAGAATCAGGCCACAAAAATCCTTTCGAAACCCAAAAATTAGTGAAAATAATAAGCACTTATCTTGTCGCCATTTTCGCCGCGGTATCGCGACCTCAAACCCCCAACACCTCTATCGCCGCGTCATCACCGGTGAAAATTCTCCACCTTCGTCGTCTCCATCATCGCCGCGTCATCACCGGGAGGATAAGCCATCGCCGCCGTCAAATTCCAACCGAAACCTGCAAGCAAACCCATTCACTACCGTAAGTTGATTTGTTAACGACAATATTTAATTTGCTAATCCGTGTTTGTGTTTCAGTTTAGATCTAATAAGGAATGGAAGGGAAGCAAGGAACAGAGAGAGTAAGAAGGAGATGAGCGAAGAGGAGAAAAGAGCGATCGAGAGAAGAAAACGACGAAGAAGCTGAAGAGAAGAATTCGGAGAGGGAGAGAGACGAGAGGGAGCGGCGAAATTAGGGATTTTTGGGGAGATTAGGTTTCCTGTTTGTTGCCTGTAATTTTGTTCCTTAATCCCTTAATCACTACACACACATATCACACACACCCCTTAATCTCACGCTAACCACCCTTAACCACCCGAAACAGTTTTTTAATTAACTAATCAACCAATCTTTTTTAAAATAATTTATTAACTTTTTAATTAACCTCACTAATCCTTTTTTTTCTAATTAACAATTTATAATTAAAATTATTAATTCTTTTAACCTCCACCAACTTTCTTTAAACTTGTTTTAATTAATCTTTATCTAATTGGTTTTTCATCATTTTGTTTATTTAAAATAATTTAGTAAACCCTTTTTTTTAACAAATAAGTCATATATCCATTTCATGCTAAAAAAATAAATAATAATAATAACTTTTAAAATAAATGGTAATAATAAATTTTTTCTTTATAACTTAAATTAGCTATTCATCTTCAATTATAATGACTAAGTTTTATTAGAAGAAAACATTTTCTCAATTAAGTCAACCATCACTTTTATACAAAATAACTCTTTTAAAAATAAGATAAAGTATAAAATCTCATCATCTTACAAATAATTTCCTCTTAAAATCAATCTCGCTAATAAAAAAGTTAATTCAACACTTCACTAAAAAATCAGTCTCACCTAAAGAATTAATCAATCCGCTTAAAACAAATTCAACTCATTCGACTAAAAATAAATCAACTTCGCATAAAATCAATCGTGCACATTCACGACACAACACTTACACTTAGCGCTTTCATGTGTATGCTTTATTTCCGCTTTTATTTATCCACAACTCACACACTCACCTAGCGCTTTCATGCGTACGTGTATGGTTTACTTTCTCCGCAATTTATTTTACAGTAATTTACATTACCGTCATTTATATTATTGCATCGCATTCCGTCCAAAGGAAAAACCTACACATGACTTAACGCTTGTGTGTAGTGCATATCATTTGCATTATACTCCCCTTGATCCTTGATCCCATTCGAGTTGATCACTTAAGATAGAACCTACCCCATAGGAAGGACCTTGTCTTTATCTTTACAACATAGAAACAAACAAACAACACTATACAACTTTTCAAACACAATAGAGAATAGATGTTAATCATCTTAAGTGAGATATAATCTCCACCCCCACAATAATACAATCAAACATGTAGGAACTTTGCCTTAAGAGTGATAAAGGCATACTCGTCAAACAATCCGAGTACTTAAGCCCTTTTCTTAAGACGATGCAAAAACTATTTTCCTACAACCCCCTTTTACGCTTGTGGTGGTTACATCTCCCTTAAAATGAAGACTCATCTCTTCTCCTAAAACCAATCAAAACAACTACCCTAAACCCGTAGGAACTTTGACCACAGTCAAAGGTCTCCTCAAACCCTTTAGGGTGAACTACAACATACTCTGATTCCACTCCCGTAAGGATATGTAGGCATAAGATGCGATATATTATCGAGTATACTTAGAAATAAACCACTAGGATCTTTTATACCTTAAGCAGATAAACACATAGCAATAAACAAGCATAAAACAAGAGGTTCCTGTAGAGTACTACAGAAACTTAGGATGCTAGCACCTTCCCTAAGTTTAACCAACCCCCGAACCTATAACAATCTAAACCTTGCATTTGCATTGCATTGTGGGAATTTCGATCTTTATCCCTTCCTTTGGACAAATCAAAGTTCGGTTGCAAATGAATAAAGATTCAAACTAATTAATAGTTTGGTATCCAAATTTCACCGCGATGCAGACGTTAATTTCCCTGGCCGTTTCCTTTTCCCCGAATGTGACCTTGAGCTCCACGTATCCCCACGGCCTCGTCGTCGTTCCGTTGAAGCCCTGTAGGTCAGAGTCTAGGTAGGGGGATAAGTTGGATTCGTCGAGCTGGAGCGTCGCGAAGAGATGGGTGTACATGATGTCCAGTGAGCTCCCCCCGTCGACCAGGATGCGTCGGACGTCGAAGTTGGCCATCTATGCCCGGATCAGGAGGGGAATGTTTGAGTTTGGGGATCCCCCAGGGAGCTCTTCGAGGTAGAAGGTGATTGGGTTGGATCGACCTCGGAACTTGTCAAGGGTGCTCATCTAGCCAGAGTTGTTGCTCATAAGCTCGTCAAACTTCCGCTTAACTCATCCCACTGAGAGTTTGCTCGGGGTCCCGCCGGAAATGACCATTACCCTCGGGAAGTATTCCCACCGGCTGGTGGGGCGTACAAGCTCCTCGGGTAACTGAAGTTCGGCGAGGAGGCGGAATTCTCTTAGGGCGAACCAGTCCTCTGGCCGACCGGCGGTGAGGGCTACCTGTAGGGCAGAGTCATCGTGGGGAGGAGGGAGGTCCTCAATTTTCTTAGCCTCAGGGGCCTCCTGTCATGGTGGGTCTCCTCCCCGGGTGTATCTCTTCAGATGCCCATCCTTGATCAGAATTGTGATTGCATCTTTCAGATGGATGCAGTCTTCCGTCACGTGGCCGTGGCTTCAGTGGAAGCGACAATACTTATATTTGTCCATGTTAGCCTTGGTGGGCGCCGGTTTTGGAAAGCGGACACCTCCCCGGACGAATTCTGAGTTGGCGCATTCTGCCAATATACGCTAGCGGGAAGCGACCAGCGCCGTGTATTCGGTGAAGCGTCCGATGGGGCCCCGTTGCTCGCGGGGTTCTCGGGAGCGGTCTTCTCGTCGTCTGTCCCCCCCGTGGTGTTGGCCCAAGGTCCCTTCCTCTCGGGATCCTCGGGGAGTTTCTTTGTTCTGGGTGTCGCGGGCGGTGTTAGCGGCCTACGTCTCCTCGAATCGAATATAATAGTGAGCTCTGTCGAGGAAGTCTGGGCGATGGATGGCCACAACCTCGTAGAATTTGGAGTCTCGGTGCAGCCCTTGCTCCATCAGGTAACGTTTCATCTCGTCTGAAGTCGTTACCTGGACTGCCTCCCTCGTGAACCGCTCAATGTAGTTCCTGAAGAGCTCGTCGGCGGCCTGGATGATCGCGCCCAGCGTGGCCCCTGTCTTCGGATGGCGCCTAGACGCTGTGAAGTGTCGCGAAAACAGGTCCTTCAAGGCCCTCCACGATGTAACGGACTCCGGTTCCAGGCTCTTGTACCACGTCATGGCCCCTTTCCTCAGGGTCGTTGGGAAAAGCCTGCACTTGATGGCTCCTCGGACGTTCCGATAGTCGAGCATAGCCTCAATGTCTTTAAGATGGTCGTTTGGATCCGAAGTGCCGTCGTACGTCGAGAGCATGGGCGGTTTCTCCATCCCGTGGGGGATGGGAGCTTCCATGATCTCCCGGGACAATGGTGTCCTGTAGTCGTCCTCGTCATTGAGGATCAGGGATTGAGGGGGTGAAGGCCCCTGTCAAGGAGGAGTTTGGTTCCGTACCCTCAGTTGTCAGACCGGGGCCTCGGGCTCTCCCCGTCCTCGGTTCTTGTGAGCGTCTATCCTTCTGTTTTGGCGACCTCGCTCGCTTCTTGGAGACCACGGATTGGGGCCTCTCCAGTTGTGGTCGGCGTCCCCGTGGTTGGGGAGAAGGGATTCGAGAGTTCCCGCGCTGATTTCTCCGCGGAGGAGAACGGGATGAGGTGTCGTGCTCCAGCGTGCCAATGCGCTCGTTCTACTGGAACAACATCTGGTTCATCTGGTTGATGGCCGCGAAGAGGGCGACCATCATAGGTTCCGCGCCGGCCGAAGTGGTGATCGCCTGGAACACTGCAGGACTTCTCGCTCGCGGGACGACATGGTTCAGCGCATCCTTGGAGGAAGGGGAGGCAGTCTGGCCGTCCCTGACGTCGGCTTCACGGGGCTGAGATGTCCCCCCTGATCGTCGCTGTTGGTGACGGGGATAATGGCGGAGTTATGGACAATATTGTCATGGCGTGGGCTAATCATGATCCTGAAGTTTTGAGGTATGAAGCTTTGGTTCTCTGCTAGGGGGAACGAGGAAGCTTAGATTCCCACAGACGGCGCCGCTGATCGTACTTGACCAGAAGGGGATCGATGATCTACCACGCGTCATCGGTCTGGAAGTTGTTCACCCAAAGTGTAGAAGAGGAGGGGGTGTACCTGAAACACACTGTGATGCCAAAGTAAGTGACGAGCAGAGTGGAAGCAAGTACAGAGAGAGAGAGAGAGAGAGAGAGAGAGAGAGAGAGAGAGAGAGAGAGAGAGTTAAGTTACCTAACCCTCTAGTGAAGAGCGTATTTATAGTGAGCCCCCGACGCAGGGCCAACGGTTATCTAGCACTGAGCTGGGCTGCCAGGCCCAATGTTAGTAACTGTTAGGGCTAACGTAGTGTCGTGAAGACCAGGACGTGGTCTTCGCCCTAGGATAACTGTTCCGCACTATCCGGGAGGAGGAAGACCGAATCTCTAGGACGTGGGTAGTTACTTTATGACGGGTCCCTGCGTGAGGGACACGTGGAGAACGTGTGGGGAAGGCCCGAGGAGTTCCTGGAAGACAGAGGTCTGCTGTTCGGATGCGAGGGGGAGGAAGGTTGTGCCCGACGGGTCTTCTTCCCGTCTACGTGGTTCAGATGGGGCCCAACCGCAGTGGGCTTTGGGCCTACCAGGAAGTGGGCTAAACGTCGGCCCAGTCCAGAACAGGAAGTGTCACGAGTTCGTGAGTTTATCAAGTTTCTGATATATTTTTTATTATTTCAAAAGTTAATATATCAACATGTAATTTAAATAGGTCATTATAATATAGTAATTAACCGTATGATAATATTGAAAAATGAATACAAGATTTAAAATGCATGAGATTTAAAACAAAAACATTATATTTTTTTTGGCAATAAGAAAAACTATCTTCAGAGAGAAGAAATTTACTGATGTCACAATTGCATAAATGAAGGGTTCTTAATACCAAATTTATGAAGATAAGAATGGTGATTATCAAATTTTGGTGAACTTTATATCCATGCAATCCATCCAAAAGACATCAAACCATTATTATTTTTTCGTATATACAAATATTTGGATCAACCATATATTTTCCCGTATGTAAATATTAAATTTGTTTGGACATTATTTATAAAAGTATTTATACAATCATTTAGTTTTATAAAAATTAACTAATAACATAGTATTTGAAAATATTATTTTAATTCTATAAATAAATTTTAATAACATGAATAAATACATTTTTCTCGTGTTCGGATTCATACACTATTTAAAACATATTTACTTTTTTTATAATTATTTTTTTATTTCCTTTTTATTGGTGTTCATAAAATAATAATGAATTGTGTATATTACCATGTATTTTTAATGTCATTTAATTCATATATTACTTATGTTTTTTTTTTTTTTTGTCTAGTATCGCTTTACTTATAAATATTCGTCTCAGTGTTATTCATTGCAAACATAAAAGTAGGATATTGATTCCAAACATAAAAATAGAAAATTTTGAAAATATGGTATTATGTTGATAAAATAATTTTATTTATACGAATAAGAGATCATAAATTTAAAATTATATTTATCTATAAATAAATATATTTAATTATTATAATATAAATAATAATGAAATTTATATATACAATATATTGAAGTAGATCTAAACTTATAAGTTTAAAAAAATATAGTAAATATTGTATAAAATAAAAATATATAAATTTAAAAGTATAAGCAAATTTATAGTAAGTATTGCATAAAATAAAAATATATAAATTTAAAAATATAAGTAAATTTGGGTTTGAAAATTTGGTTGTCGTTATTATATTACATGTAACATGATAAAACATATTAATCTTTTGAAATAATTGTAATAATTATATAATATCTATTACGAAATTAAAACATATTTATAGATGCATTTATATTATTTAATATTTAAAAACAAATAATTGAGGTAATAAAGTGATAAATATAATTATAATAAATAAATAAAATTTAAAAGAAAAAAAATCTACCAGAGTAACTAAAGAAATTAGAAAAAATTAAATATATTAGATCCATATTTATTCTGGCGGTAGAAAAAACTATATTCAGAGGGAATATGCATAATATTTATTGATAATCTAATTTTAATAGGCTTTATTTCTATTTTTATTAATATAATTAGTTACATTAATATATTTATTCCATAATTGACTTCTAGCCACGCTAATTGAGTTAAAACATGATTTATGATATATGACACCTGTCTCAAATGATATTTATTTTTTATCTTCATGAATAAAAATTGTGATAGCAACAACATCTACGAGAGTAACTAATGAAGGGAAGTCTCATGAATTCGTGAATTTATCAAATTTCTCGTATATTTTAGATATTGCAAAAGTTAATGCATCAATATGTAATTTAAATAGGTCATTATAGTATAATAATTAGCCGTTTGACAATATTGAAAAATGAATACAGGAATAAAAATTCATGAGATTAAAAAGAAAAGCATTATAACTTAAAGAAATTAGAGGAAATTAAATATATTAGATGCATATTTTTTTTCTAGGGTAAGAAAAACTATATTCAGAGAGAATATGCATAATATTTATTGATATCTCAATGGCATAAATAAACCATTATAATTGCAATTAATTAATTAACTTATTTAAAAACAAATAATTGAGGTAATAAATTGATAAACCTATTTATAATAAATAAATAAATAAAATGTAACAGAAAATTTAATATAAATAAATACTTAATTAATTAACTAGTTCAGTAAATAATAATTATAAATCCAAACTTAAGAGAAAAAAACAATCTAATTTTAATAGGCTTTATTTCCAATTTAATTTTATTATTAGGTACATTAATATATTTAGCCACGCTAATTGGGTTAAGACTTGATTTATGATATGTGAAAACCTGTCTCAAATGATATTTATTTTTTAACTTCATGAATAAGAAACATTGAGATAATAAATTGTTATGATTATTTGGACGATAAATAAAGTGTTATAATTATTTAATAGAAAGGTTTGATTTGTATAATTAATTTTTATAATTATTTAACATTTAAAAGTATTTGGATGATAAATAAAGTGTTATAATTGTAATAAATTGATTAACTTATTTAAGAACATATAATTATAATAAATTAGTTAACATATTTAAAAAATATTTAATTAATTAATTAATTATATATTCAAATTTAAGAGAGAGAAAATAATCTAATTTTAATAGATTACCAATCAAAATTTGGTACATTAATATATTTATTCCATATTTGACTTCTAGGAACACTACTTGCGTTAAAATTGATTTATGATATGTGGAAATCTTTCTCAAATGAAATTTATTTTTTAACTTCATGAATTAAGAACATTGTGATAGCAATAATATCTATCAAAATAACTAATGAAGTCATTATATCAAGTTCTTGAATTTATTACTTTTCTAATGTATTTTTGATATTGTAAAAGTTAATGCATCTAAATGTAATTTAAATAAGTCATTATAATACAGTAATTAACCGTTTGGAAATATTTATAAAATGAATACAAGAATAAAAATGCATGAGATTAAAAACAAAAACATTATGTTTTTCTGGAAATAAGAAAAACTATCTTTAGAGAAAAAGAAAGTGCATAATATTTACTGATATCACAATGGCATAGACGAAGGGTTCTTAATACCAAATTTATGAAGAGAAGAATGGTGATTGTCAAATTTTGATGAACTTTGTATCAATGCAATTCATCCAAAAGAAATCAAACCATTATTATTCATGAGATTTGGTACCAGAATGTTGAGACTAAAGCCTCCATCCATACCTTAGAGCCTAATATTGCAGCAACATCGACCACACAACTCACAAACATCCGGCTAACACGACTGCAAGAATTATGAAAATCAAACCAGATAAAATTTCGCTTCGAAAAATTTCATATTATAATTTTTCATAATACATTTTCCATTTAAAATAAATGATTTTTTTTACGATTATACCTCAATATATTATTTCTACAATACCAAACTTAATTTACCCATACGAGAGGGTGTATTTTAGTTGTAATATAGTGTCCACTAATAAGATAGTGGAGTAGTTGACCACTTTCTTTGGTTTTGAAAACAAACACTTTCAATAGAGGCTCACCCGACCAACACCCGTAATTATGCAATATGATGAAGATGATGTCAACAGACAAAGAGCAACACGGCCAGCTCCGGTAGTAATGGAGTATCCTGTCGATGAATATGAGCCTAAAGTTTTTAAACAAAGGCCAGAGAAGCTAGTAATTGAGTTTGACGCCGCCAAGTGCGATGCAGTGGTCGGGCCTAGTGGAATGACCCGTAGTGGTCGATTATTTGCTGCCAAATTAGTAGAGGTGCCTGCTAAGAATAAAGGAAAGGTTGTCGACTCAACAATCAAATTTCCTAGTGCAGAGCCACCACCAGCAGAGGTATCATCACCAAAATCAACAGTTACACAGAAAGAAGCTGAGGAATTTTTGAAAATCATCAGAAAGAGTAACTATAAAGTGATTGATCAACTAAACCAAAATCCAGCTAGGATTTCCATGCTCTCACTATTACTCAGCTCAGAGGCACACAAGTTGTCATTAATAAAGGTGTTGTGTGCTACACATATCACTAAAGACATCACTGTAGCTCAATTCGATGATGCGATAGCTAGCGTAACAACCAAAAATTTTCTTGGGTTCAACGATGATGACCTAATTGTAGAAAAAAGGAACCACATCAAAGCTCTCCATATTTCCATCAAATGTCAGAACACATTAATATCTCGAGTCTTGGTGGATACAGCTTCTTCTCTGAATGTGCTTCCTAAGATCACATTCGAAAGAATGTCGGTAAAAGGAGTTAGCATGAAGCCGAGTGCCCTGGTAGTCAAAGCATTCGATGGTTCTAGACGTGCTGTGATTGGCGAGGTGGACCTGCCAATAAAAATCGGACCAACTGTCTTCACCATTACTTTCCAAGTAATGGATATCTACCCAGGGTACAACTGCTTATTAGGAAGACCTTGGATCCACTTTGCAGGAGCCGTTACGTCCACTCTTCACCAGAAGCTGAAGTTTGTTAGCAATGACAAGGTAGTTCTGATTGGGGGAGAGGAAGACATCTTGGTAAGTCACCTGACGTCCTTCTGGTACATTTAAGTTGAAGGAGAAATGGTAGAAACACCTTTTCAATATTTTGAGGTGGTGAGTACATTGACGGTGCAGCGGGTTTCAGATAGTCAAAGTTCAAGGTCGGCAATGGCTTCATATGAAGAGCCTAAAACGGTTGTTAATGAAGGGAATTCCCAAGGTTGGGGCAAGATGGTGGAAATTGCTGAAAAATTTGACAAATTTGGGTTGGGATACCATCCCTTTCCTAGTATAGTAACAGTTTCATATGGCCAAAATCGGGTTCCTCTTGTGGAAGACATTTTCAAGAGCGTCGGGCACATTTTCGACCATACCGCGGCTATGGGAATCGAAGATAATGATGATAATGAAGAAATATCCGCAAGCTGGATTCGTCAAGCTGAGCCTGGCGAAGAACTGCAAAATTGGAAGACCGTTGAAATACCCCAATTCTTCTCGCACCAAAAGTAATGTTTTTAATTGATTGTCAAAACCCTACGCTCTGTCCAAGGCGTAGTGGATCATTGTATTGGGCCACCTGATGTTTCAAGGCATAATTATCATGAATAAATTCAGTTTTGGATTCAATTTTTTGCTCACTTTCTTTTTACTTTTTACAATAAATGGAATTTCTTTTACGCACTCGCTTTCCTAAATAAGCTGCATAAATCATAACATGCAGAGACACCACCGAAGTCCTTGATAACGACACTGCTATAGGCCTATATGATTTTGACTGTCCAATATATCAAGCGGAAGGGGAATGTGAGGAAGAGTGTGAGCTTCCCAATGAATTGGCAAGGCTGCTACAACAAGAAGAGAAGGCCATTTTGCCGCATAAAGAGGACGTCAAAGTTATCAACCTAGGTTCTGAAGAAGATAAAAGGGAGGTAAAGGTGGAAGCGTCTCTCAAGGATGCTGTCAAGATAAAGTTGATAGAGCTTCTTCAAGAGTATGCTAATGTGTTCACGTGGTCGTATCAAGACATGCTTGGACTAGATACAGACACTGTTGTACAGAAGTTACCACTCAAGGAAGAATGCCATGCTGTCAAGAAGAAGTTGAGAAGAACTCGTCCTGATATGGCTCTCAAAATCTGTGATGAAGTCTGAAAACAGTTCAACGCAGGGTTCTTAGTAGTAGCCAAATATCCGCAGTGGGTCGCCAACATCGTTCCAGTACCGAAGAAGGACATAAAGGTCCGCATGTGTGTAGATTACTGTGACCTAAACAGATAAAGTCCTAAAGACGATTTCCCATTACCTCACATTGATGTATTGGTAGATAATACGGCTCAATTCTCTGTTTTCTCCTTTATGGATGGATTTTCCGGTTATAATCAAATTAAAATGGATCCAGAGGACATGGAGAAGACCATGTTCATCACACCGTGGGGCACGTTCTGCTATAAGGTAATGCCATTTGGGCTGAAGAATGCTAGGGCAACATATCAACGTGCAATGGTAACACTCTTTCATAATATGATTCATAAGGAGATCGAAGTATACGTTGACGATATGATTGCCAAGTCTCAAACTGAAGAGGAGCATTTGATCAATCTAGAAAAGTTGTTCGCTCGATTGAGGAAGTTCAGACTGAGGCTTAATCCCAACAAATGTACGTTTATGGTGCGGTCTGGAAAGTTATTGGGCTTTATTGTAAGCCAGAAAGGGATTGAGGTGGATCCTGATAAGGTAAGGGCAATTCAAAGTATGCCTGCACCAAGAACTGAAAAAGAGGTTCGTGGCTTTCTAGGGAGGTTGAATTATATCGCAAGGTTTATTTCACATCTCACAGCCACGTGCAAACCAATTTTTAAACTACTCAGGAAATATCAATCGATTGTATGGGATGAAGAATGCCAAGGGGCATTTGATAAAATCAAAGAATACTTGCAAGAACCACCAATCCTGATACCACCGATTCTTGAAAGCCACTCATTATGTACCTGACTGTGCTCGATGAATCCATGGGTTGCGTATTAGGGCAACAAGACGACACAAGAAAGAAGGAGCACGCCATATACTATCTCAGCAAGAAGTTCAACGATTGCGAGACTAGATACTCCTTGTTGGAGAAAACTTGTTGTGCACTCGCATGGGCTGCTAGACGTCTCAGGAAGTATATGCTAACAAACACAACATACTTAATCTCTAAGATGGACCCAATCAAGTACATCTTTGAGAAACCTGCTCTCACTGGTAGGATAGCCCGATGACAACTGATTTTATCTGAATATGACATCCAATATGCCACCCAGAAGGCTATCAAGGGCAGTGTGTTAGTAGACCATTTAGCCCACCAACCCATGGAAGATTATCAATCGTTGAGATTCGAATTTCCAGATGAGGATATCATGATGGCCAAAGACTACGAAGAGCCAGATCCAGATGAAGGACCGGAACCAGGGGAGCGATGAACTCTCATGTTCGATGGTGCTTCGAATTCTCATGGACATGGAATTAGGGCAGTGATCACGTCTCCCAAGAACTTTCACCTGCCATTCACAGCCAAACTCTGTTTCACATGTACTAATAATATGGCTGAGTATGAGGCATGTATACCAGAGCTAGAAGAAGCCATTAACTTGAGAATCAAAACTCTCGATGTGTTTGGGGATTCTGCCTTAGTGATACACCAGATTAGAGGTGGTTGGGATACGAAACACGAAAACTTAATCCTATACCGGGATTATGTGGCCAAATTGCTTCCCTGATTCGATGATATCACTTTTACTCACGTACCCCGAGAAGAAAATCAGATGGCTGACGCTTTGGCAACCCTGGCATCCATGTACAAGTTGATATGGCCTAATCATAGACCATCTATTGATTTGCAATGCTTCGAAGAGCCTGCACATTGCTTGATTATTGATGAAGAATCAGACAGAAGCCATGGTTTTATGACATAAAGCAATATATAGAAAAGCAAGAATATTCTGAAGGAGCCTTGGGTGTTGACAAAAGGACTCTATGAAGATTGGCATCTAACTTCTTCGTCAACGAAAATCTATTATACAAGCGCAATCATGACACCGTTTTTCTTAGATGTGTAGAGAAGCACGAAGTTGAACAAATTCTAAAAGACATTCATGAGGGTTGTTTTGGAACCCATGCGAATGGACATACGATGGCAAAGAAGATATTAAGAGCAGGCTATTATTAACTCACCATGGAAGGCGATTTTTATCATCATGCTCGAACTTGTCACAAATGCCAAATATACTCTGACAAGATTCATTTATCTCCCACTCCGTTGAATGTCTTGACTTCACCATGCCCCTTTTCCATGTGGGGAATAGATACGATTGGGATGATTGAACCAAAAGCTTCAAATGGACATCGCTTCATATTAGTGGCCATAGATTACTTCACCAGATGGGTTGAGGCTGCTTCATATGCCAATGTTACCAAACAAGTGGTGGCTCGCTTCTTGAAGCACAACATTATATGCATGTATGGAGTTCCTAACCGTATCATCACTGACAATGGGTCAAATCTCAACAACAAAATGATGGATGAGTTATGCGCTAGTTTCAAGATAGAACACCACAACTCAACACCATGCAGACCCAAGATGAATGGAGCCGTAGAGGAAGCCAACAAAAATATCAAGAAGATCATCCAAAAAATGGTGGTCACGTACAAAGATTGGCACGAGATGTTGCCTTTCGCGCTACACGACTATCGTACTTCAGTACTAACTTCAACAGGGGCAACTCCCTACTCATTGGTTTATGGCATGGAAGCAGTTCTTCCGATAGAGGTCGAAATTCCCTCACTGAGAGTTTTGATGGAAGCTCAATTTGGTGAAGCCGAGTGGGTGAAGACAAGGTTTGATGAGCTTAATCTTATTGAAGAAAAACGCTTGGAAGCCATATGTCATGGTCAACTTTATCAGAGACGAATGAAAATAGCTTTCGACAAAAGAGTGCATCCCAGGATATTCCGAGAAGGTGACTTTGTGCTCAAGAGGATCATGACTATGTACAACAAATCTAGGGGAAAATGGACGCCGAATTATGAAAGCCCATACCTTGTAATAGAAGCATTATCTGGTGGTGCTCTAAAACTCGCAACTATGGATGGTGATGAGTTACCCTACCTAGTAAATGCAGATTCGATCAAACGATACTTCGCCTAAAAAAGTGGAATAATAAAGCCGCTGAGTCGAAAACCCGAGAGGGCGATTTAGGCAAAAATGGCTATCCCGATGGACTAAAAACCCGAAAGGGCAGTCTAGGCAAAAGTCAGGGATAAAATGAAAAATAGGCCCGCTGAGTTGAAAACCCGAAAGGGTAGCTCAGGAAAAAAAGGGCGTCCCGGTGGATTGAAAACCTGAAAGGGCGATCTAGGAAAAAATTAAGGGCAAAATTCCAAGGAAAAGTATCCATTATGCACAATCACCTGACCCTAGTGTTGCACCCCAAAATTTGACCAACATTTATTCACCCATGAAGTGTTTGAAAGTTGATATCTTCATCAGGAAGTTCAAGAGATCCTCAGAGGAATTGGTTGAAACCAAGGTTGTGTGCTTCATAGCTTGAGAGTTGTGGGAGCTCCTCAGATGATTCTGAGACTTTGAGAATGAACTTGAAGCTTTGAGAAAGTTTATGAGATGTCTTGAAAGCCATCATGAAGCCCAGAGAAGTCATTGTGCAAGAATTCAGAAGATTCAACCATGAATGGTAGAATTAGGGTTTTGAATGGGTCAATCCTAGATCAGCTGAAGATTTGGAGAAGGTTGAGACCTAATCCAAGGGCCATGAGATCATGGAATGATTTATGGAGATGTTATAAAGATGATTCCTAGACCAACTCATCATGATTAAGGAGTTTGAGAAGTTTTGAGTTAGGGTTTCTAAGGATTGTCAGTGAAAAAACCCTAATTTGATCCCTATCTTCCAGGCAGTTTTAGCTCAAGATGTGATTGATATATCATCTTCCCCACAACATTAATGTTGTAGAGCTTGTTCTTATCTTTAATTTGAGTGGTGGAAGTCCTTGATAGGATGTGCAGAGCTCAAGTTATGGTTTTGACAAATTACAGGTCAGCTGAGGTGTGTGAATCTGGGTCCTTGAAAGTCACCCAACTTGCAGACAACTTTTGCCCTAGTAGGATGATTCCTATGATTTCTTGGTCAACGTGAATGTTGAAGAGCATCTTCTTAGCTTTCTAGAGAGTACTAGAAGTCCTTTATAGGATTTGTAGAACTCAACTTATGGTTTGAACAAGACAGGGGTATTTTGGTCATTTGGAAGTTATAGGTCATTTTAAGCAAAGGCCATATCTCCTATTTCCAAGCCTCAAATGAAAAAAAATCAAAACATCAAAGTTGTTCAAAATGGGATTTTAAGCCTAGAAAAGTGGTCATGAGTTGTTGAAAAAGCTTGTAGCAAGGATTTACAAGATTGAGTAAAAATGACCTAAAAATGACTTATAAGTTAAATGGATCCAAGTTGGAATTTGGTTTGGGAGATCCACAAATCCAAAATAGGTCATCCAATATGTCATTTTGACTCCCAACATCATTTTAAAAACAATGGTTCAAGTATATTTTTGATTTGAAGCTTAAAAATGGAGGTTGCTTTGTAATTTTGATTCTTGCATCATAAGGCAACTTGCAAATCTTCACATAAGGCAAAACCAAGGCTTGTTTTTCACACACTCCTTCTCAATATCTCACAAGGGGAGATTTTAAAGCAAAATGACAAGCTTAATGCATGAGATGAAGGGATATACAATGTATCACTTCATGAGAAATTCTAAAACTTTCTAGGTGATTCCATAAGTTTCTAGACTCTTCCATTGGCTGTTATAAAAAGAGTAGATCACAATAAGGAAAAGGTTGGTGAAAGTTGCTGAATCCATTGGTGAAGAGTGAGAGGAGAAAGAGATATCCAAGGTTTTCTTCAAGTGCAAGTTAAGCTCGATTTGATCTCTACAAGCCTCATCCATCACAATTCTTGCAAACAGAAAGATATCCACCATTGGAGGAGCATCTGAAGGAGATTACAAGTCTTGAATCAAGCCCTAACATCACTCACCATTGATATTTGACAGGTTGGTGTTCTTCATCATACCTCCATATTTAGGTCCTTTCTGTTAGATTTCTAGGTGGAAAGATAGCATGCTAGGTTAGTTGATGATGTTTTGAGAAGTAGAGAGCTTGGCATAAGGTTTCATGGCAGGTCACGATTTTTTCAAGATTGTAAAACAAGCTGTGTATTGAGTTTTAATGGATATGATATAGCATAGATTGGTTAGGGTAACATGAAGAACAAGTTTATGTCATTAGTTTGAAGATCTAGCAGAGTTGATTACAGAGAAAAATGGTGAAACCCTAATGTTGATGCGTTCTGTTAGAGAGAGATACGATGCTTCAGTGAAAACTAGGTGCACCATTGTATTCTTGGGGAAATGTGGAGCACTTTTGGTCTTTGGATCGTGGCTTTTCATGGCCATATGAGAGAGCACGCGCTTGGAGAAGAGTTGTGCATGAATCATGTTTTGGCTGAAACCCTAAGTTGAGTTGGAGAAGACGAGTTCTTTGCCGTTGGATCGTCCTGGATATTTGACTTAATCACCTCATCGCACGGCCACAATTTAATTCTGAAAACGGAGGGAAATTCCAACACCAAAACGCACCGTTTGAATTAGTTGTGAATCCTGGGCCTCAGAACTTCTTGATACTCACACCCCCTTGCTTGGCCCAATTCAAATTTAAACGTAGAATTGTTGCTAACTGCACCGTGGCTTTTTCAATTTTTCTTTAATTTTTATTTTAATTTTTCTGAGCGCATGGGCCTAACACAGATTGCTACACGCACCCCCATATGCTCAGCCCAACAGCAATTGAACTGGGCGCTTCTACTTTTCTCACCCCCATCCCCTTTATTTCATTTTCTTTTATTTTTCATTTCTTTTAATTTTCTTGCATTTTATAAAAATCATATAAAATGGAAAATTGATTATTTTTTAATGCTTGTTTTTTCTACATGTTCATAACTTTGTCTAGAAAAATATCAATAAATAAAATTCCATTTTATTTTTTTTTAAATATTTTTAGCACATTATTCTTTTAAATAGCCTTTTTAATTGATTTTAGTTGATACTTAATTTTGTAGAATTTCTTTTAGGACTTTCCCTTAGGATTTTTGAGCCATTCCTTTTGGCATAGTTAGGTATTGAATCATAGTTCATATAGGATTTAATTCACAATTTGTAGATTAAAATTTGATTAGTTTGTTAAGCATAGCCTTAGTGTACTCAAAATTAGGGTTTTAGGTTGCATAAGTGGACTTACCAATTTTGTTTTGGGTTTTATAGGCCAAATTAGTGTATGGGGAATATATGGGTTAAGGGTAGGTATGTATAGAATCCCTTAGAATTTTACTAGAGTATTATATAGTATTTTAGTATTTTTAATTGATTTTTGAATGTATGGATAGTATGTGTGTTGCTTAAGGGCATAGTTTGTATTGTTTTGCTTTCTTTTCTTCTCCTTTGAGTGTGTGAGCCTTGAAGATTGAGTTGAAGACCTTATGGATCATCATTGAAGACTTTGAAGACCTTGAGGAGGAGTTTAGTTTTAGCTGTTGTTTGTTCTGGTTATAGGATCATAAGTACATAGGTAGAGCTTTAGATAGAATAATTCCATTCAATAAACAAGGAGTGTCTTGTTCACCTCCTTCCTTCTCTATGATATAAAGTCCCTTAAGGGTATTCACCTCTCTCCTTTGGAGGGATTAGTGACCTTGCCCTATTAGGTAGAACTTTGAGAGAGCCTTTCCCTTTGATGTTAAGTCCTCAATGGCATCCTTTGGAAGTCAGTGAGCACTTTAACATCCTCACCTCATCTTGTTGACTGATTCTTGTTTGATGGAGCATTTGGGTTGTTGAAGATAAAGAAAGCAATAAAGAGTATTGAAGATTTGAGTGAAGATCTAAAAGCCATTGAAGATAGAAGCTGAAGCTTTGAAGAGGATGATTCCTTGGAGATTGTTGAAGTCTGAAGACTTTGTGAAGATCAAGTTGATACCTGAATATCCCTGAAGATAGTGAAGCCTGAAGGTGGAGCTGATCAAAGAAGCTGAAGCTTAAGGGAGAAGATGAGTTGATACTCATGTTGTAGGGTTGATACCTGGAAAGCAGTTGATGATTGAAGTCTGAAGACTGAGTAGCTGCTGGAGGAGCTGAGGCTTTCTGTCGCTACTGCGAAAATCGGCGCCGGCTGAACAGAAGAGTCGCCACCGTGCGTTATTTATCCCACGGGAGGGAAAGGAAACGCTCAGAGTAAACCTCGCACAACACGGGAAAGATATGGTCGTCGCAACCAAGACCTGGATTCGGGAGTCGGTTACGCAAGGGGAAGGTATTAGCACCCCTCACGTCCGTCGTACTCGACGGGATCCACGCTTGTTTTCGGGTACGGATTGTTATTCTATCTATTCTACAGGTCTGGGGTTAAAATAAAATAAAATGACTCGGCAAAGTATCGCACTTTATGCCTACGTATTCCCGTCTGGAACGAGAAATCAGAGTCAACGTAGTTCGCCTACCTACGGGAAAGGAGGGGAAGGTTTCTCGCTAGGATATCGCATCCTATGCCTACGTACTTTCATACAGCATGAAAGATCAGAGCAAACTTTGTTCGGGCCACGTACGACACAAGTCTGTCTTGGTTGTTTTTATTCCTTCTGAAAAAGGTTTTTCTGATTAACAGTCCAAGCGGACAAAAATGACGTCTTGATGAGTTCACATTCTTTTACGGAAGAAGTGTCTTTTATTGTGTTTGAAATTTTTATTGTGTTTTTCTGTTTGTTTTGAGAAAGAAGAGACAGAACTCTAACCTACGGTTGCGAAGGGAATCGAACTAACCTAATATTATCATGCATGGGTTAATACCTAATGTCTATCATGCTCCTCTCTTGCGCAGAAAGAAACAGAGATCCTAAGGGAATAGACGGAAACAGAAACAATATCAGATATCTACAGTAAAGCAGTAAAATGCATGGATGCAACAATACAAGCGAGGCAAGGGAGTCCCACTCAACCTCGAACCTAGAAAACAATAGGCAAAAGTGAACAGACTTCACTTTCAACCCAACAGGGTAAACAGCAAACAATACAGTCAGGAAAACCAATCAATACATCAGAAATGAAATACACCAGAAAAATAAACAGCCACAGCAGCTCTGCACTACATCTATCTTCAAGTCATCTCCATACAGCTACAAGCTTCAGCAAGCATCAATCTCCATCTCCACAGCTTTTCAGCAAGGTCTTGGTCATCAATCTTCCATCTACAATGGCTTTTCTTCAAGTCTCAGGCCCCAGGAGGGATATCAGTCAACCAGATGAAGTTATGAATGTTAGACAGTCAATTACCTACCAAGGGTGGTTCATTAACTGTTAACATTATACAGATAATTTTCCCTCAAAAGTTCTATCTTTCAAATACATTCACTGATCCTTCCAAAGGAAGGAGGTGGATATTTGAAAGAGACTTTGAATCATAGAGAAAGGATGGATGCAGATAAAGCATTCCATGTTTGAGAAACAAGCTTTCTAATCTAGAGCTCTGCCTAGCTCCTAAACCCTAATCTCCTCAACAGCTGCTAGCAGGAATCTCCTCATCAACTCTGGAAGTTGGCCTTCAGTCTCTGGATCTCCAATGGCTTCAACATCATAAGTCTTCAGCTTCCCCAATCCCCAAACAATCCCAGTACCCACACAGACAAACAATAATCCCCAGAGGGCACACCACACCAATCAATCAAATATAGACAGTATATACTAGTAGCAGTAGGGGAATCCTAGTGATTTCTAAGGGAATCTATCCTATACCCATAACCCCTATAGTCCATACCCCAAAAATCAAATGAGAATTTCCTAAAAGAATTAAACTATCTCACCTAAGTTGATTTAAAACCCTAATTTTGTTCATGTTGTTTTTACCTAAACTAATCACCTCAAATTAATTCCTAAAAATATGAACTAAATTGCATGTACCAGCTAACAATGTCTATTAATCAACCTAAAAAGAATGGGCAAAAAATATTAAAGCAACTATTAGAACCAAAATTAACAACTTCATGTATGAAATGAAACACTTAATGAAACGGTGCGTAGCACCCTTTGAATTTCCCTCCGTTTCCAAATTAAATCGTGGCCGTTTGATTAGATCTCCAGTCAAGGTCAAATACCCCATCGTGTGGCTCAGACATCGTCTTCAACCTTGAGCAACCCTAGGGTTTCAGAAAACCCTAACCATACACGAATCTTACACTCCCCTGTTCTCCTTCGTCCCTCCATGAAATCACACAATTCAAAGAGCAAAGATGCTCTATCAACTCTCCTCTACATAACCATATCATTATCTCTTTCTGAAACCCACTCAAAAAGCAAACCCGATAGAGGTAACAGATAGGATCCACCATGAACACCTGTCATCAACCATGCCAAACCTTGCCAATTTTTACCCTAGCATAATCTACATCTTTCACTGATCATTCTAAGCAACTAATCTAAGATTATCTCTCATTATTCTTGATGTTCTAAGCTCCAACAGAATTAGTGCACCATTGATAATCTCCATTAAACCTCTCCAAACTCTGTGAAAATCATCATTTAACCACCTAGGTCTCTAATACACTAACAATCCTATGCCATGAGCACTATGCTAGCTAATTCGAAGGAAAACATACCTGGTGCAAATTCTTGAAAACAGGTACCAAAACCCTTGGATTTGATGCTTGTGATGGATGGAAAATGATCAAGGAACTGGATTATGAATTCTGTTTGCAAAGAATCTTGTCCAATCCTTCTGAATTCAGCAATCCCAAAGTTCTTGCACCTTGGATGTTAAAGTTCTATGGCACGATTCTTGCCCAATTCCACCAAATGAATATGTGAATTCTGATCTTTGGATGAGGATGATGATGATCAAATCAAGAGAGATGGAAATTGATGAGAATTTGAGAGTGTTTGTGATGCTTTTGCAAAATGAAGAAAGTGATTGAAACTTGTGATTTTGAGAGAATGAGATCACCAACCATGGCATGAACCATCTCATGTCAATATATACATGATGTTAGAACCTCCTAGAAACTTGGAGAAGCTTCCCTTGCATTCTTTCCTTTGGATTTGGTTTATGTATCTTCCATTACAAGTAACCATGGATAACTCCCAAAATGTGAACTAAGATCAAAATTCTACTTTATCCAATGTCTTTAAAATGATCTTTCCATTCAAAATGACCTATAATTTTGCTTCATTTGGCCAAAATATGAAAAATCTCATTTTTAAGTCCATTTTTATTCATTAAATCCAACAATTTTGAAACCTTATGCTATGAATCTTCCCAATCTCTCATGGTCACTTTTATAGACTCAAAATGTCATTTGGAACAAGTTTGATGTTGTAAAGTTTTCCATTTGAAGCTTCCTTGTATGAGTTTTGGGCATAGGTTGAAATGACCTGTAATTCTCAGATGACCAAAATACCCTTTGCTTGCCAAGACCATAAGTAGAGTTACACAAATCATATGAAGGCATACTATACCATTATAGAAAGCTAAGACAATTAGGAACAACTCTTATGTTGATCAGAAATTCATTTGAAATCTCCTTGAGGGGTAAAAATTGCTTGGAAGTCAAGTCACTTTCACAGACAAAATTTCAGATACCTCAGATGACCTGTAACTCGCAAGGATCATAACTTGAGTTCTATAAATCTCCTTAATGTCTTCCACCACTCAAATAAAAGGTCTTGAGATCCTCTACAAGTTTCATGTTGGCCAAGGATCCATTTGAAGCTTGCATTTTGACTTATCTTGCTTGGAAATTTGACCTAAACTAGGGGATTTTACACAGAAACCCTAATTTAGAAACTCCTCTTCTCCTTGATTTCTCTTGAATTCTTCTTAGCATAACAACATATCCTTATTTACATGTCAAATGGTGAACCCCACATCTCTCCGATATACCTTAATGCCCTTCCATCAGTCATTTGACCTAGAGTTGACCCAGGGTTGACCCAGATGAAACCCTAGTTGACTGTCTTCAACTGCAATGCTTGTGACTACACCAATGACTTGTATCTTTCTCCAAATGACTTTCTAAGTCTCCCATGATGTCTAGATACTCCCCATGCCTTCAATTCACAGCTCATACTTTCTTTGTTGATCCTCAGACACCCTCAGTTAGGAGATAGATGAACTGCTTGATCCATTGACTTGATAGCTTCCCAATTCTTTCTGATGACTTGAATGGGATTGAATTTGAATAATAGCCTCCTTATAGGCCTCCAGAGATGAGAATAATGATTGGTTCCCTGTTGAATGACTTGCTATGCTTATGTTATGCAGATGAGCAACCTATGTACATGACTCTATATGCAAATGCTAATGATATTGAAACATAAACCAAGTGAATAAGGTTGAGCAAATTTTAGGGTGCAACAGCTGCCCCTATTCAAGCGACTTGGACCCGATTGGGTGAAGAGCCCGGAGCCTTCAGACATTCGCGGTACGAGACGGTTGAATACTAAGAACCCAGAAATTTGCCAACCGCAGAAATAAACTGCGCCACTGCTTGAGGAACGACATTCATCATCTGAATCTGACTGTTAAGACAACCCACTGATCTCGTGCTGGGGATTATTTTCATCGGTCTGAAAAAGATTTTTATCATTGCAGGAATAGAACTTTTGTCCACGTCAGGACGCCTGCCTCGTCAATTCGGAAAACTTCAACGACTTTGCTGGGGATGGCTCGTCTGCCTTCTCGTCAGAAATAAATCGTCCACGTTAGGAGTAAACTCTTCCATGTTAGGAATAATACCTTTCCGCATTAGGAATAAACTCTTTTGTATCTGTCCACGTCAGGACTAAATTCTTCCACGTCAGGAGTAAAATATTTCCACGTTAGGAATCCATCTTCTTTTCCACGTAAGGAATCGCCTCTATCTTTCCACGTGAGGAATCTCAATCTTTCCATGTAAGGAATAACTGCCTTTCTCTTCCACGTAAGGAATCAATCTTGACATGTCCGCGTAAGGACTCCAACCTTTCCACGTAAGGAATCAACTTCTATCCACATAAGGAATCAACATTTTTGATATGTCCGCGTAAGGACTCAATCTTTCCACGTAAGGAATCATTTTTCCACGTTAGGAAACAAACTTTGATCTGTCCACGTAAGGAAACCACAATCTTTCCACGTAAGGAAACCACAATTTTTCCACGTAAGGAAACCACAATTTTTCCACGTAAGGAATAATTTATTTTTTCAATCGGTCCGCGTCAGGACTAAACTTTCCTTGTAAGGAATCAACCTCTTTCCACGCAAGGAAACCACCTTCTTTCCACGTAAGGAAACATCGTCTTTCCACGTAAGGAATCCGTCTTTTCTTCCACGTAAGGAATGCCCTTGATATGTCCACGTAAGGACTCTAATCTTTCCACGTGAGGAATACTACATCAATCTTTCTTTCCACGTTAGGAATGTCGTCTTTCCACGTAAGGAATCCGTCTTTTCTTCCACGTAAGGAATGCCCTTGATATGTCCACGTAAGGACTCTAATCTTTCCACGTGAGGAATACTACATCAATCTTTCTTTCCATGTTAGGAATGTCGTCTTTCCACGTAAGGAACACCTCTCTCTTTCCACGTAAGGAAACTCTTTCTGATTTGTCCACGTAAGGACCCCCATCTTTCCACGTAAGGAATTCGTCTTCTTTCCACGTAAGGAAACCAATCTTCTTCCCTGTAAGGAATAAAATTCTTGATTTGTCCACGTAAGGACTCTAAGCTTTCCACGTAAGGAATAGACTTGCCCACGTAAGGACTCTCGTTTCGTCTTGGTTTGTCCACGTCAGAACTCGCCTTTTGACTTGCTGAGGAATAAAATTTAGTCCGCGTCAGGACTCTCGCACCTTTGACCCACTGGGGAAGTGAGACTTTGTCCACGTTAGGACTCACATCTCAACCTGCTGAAGTAATAGGACCTGTCCACGTCAAGACTTGCGCGTCTTCGACTTGCTGGGGAAATAAACCCCGTCCACGTCAGGACACACACTTTGCCACCAACACGAAGAAGGATAAATTTGTCCACGTCAGGACCCTACACTCAATCAATACCGAGAACTCGAAGCTGTCCATGTTGGGACTAACACATACCGTCAACCTGGAAGAAATGTCCACGTTAGGACTCCACATTCCATCAATTCTGAGAAATCGAACCTGTCCATGTTAGGACTAGCACCTCCCATCAGCCCGGGGAAATAAATCTGTCCACGCTAGAACACTCACTTCTCTAGCACGAAGAAATCCCCTCAATAAAATTGTCCACGTCAGGACTCATTAATCCCAAACCACAGACTTCTGACGTTACAGCAGCTTTGAGGCTGACTCTACTGGGGATATTTTGGAAACCAAACCACTGGATGCCTGTTCTGATAACTGGCGGTAGCCTCTGAAATTCTGATTCCTGAAACCCGTTGATGACACACGACTCTGCTTGGGAATAAGGAGAAATTTTGCCCACTCGCGGAGAAAACACGAGAAATTCACAAATAACTCTGCTCGGGAATAAAGAGAAACTCTTCCTGATAACTCTGTGGGGAGTAGTGCCAAAGCTGACACTTCATTGAATGTCTCACGTCGAGACCTCGACTGTTTGGTGATTCATCTGAGTAGGAGCTCTCTCTACCTGCAGGAGAAACCATACTTGACACAAACGGTTAGCCAACCTGGTTCATGTTTCAAAATGCATGCGTTCGACAATGATGCAATGTTCCAATCGACATGGAAATGCTACGCTTTATTTGGTGGATGCAAGTACGACACTATAGGCCAACGCAAATGCAGACTCGAACTGCCGGGTACAGGAACTGCTTCAACAAAATAAATGCTGAAGATAATGCCAATTCCGCTGGGGATAGCCAGATACTACATAACTATCCCAGCAAAATAAATGCTGGGAGAGTGAAGTCGACTCAGCTGGGAAATTGGGAACTTAAACCAAACACCTCATTGAAGGAACACCCTACGGGGGATATAACTCTACTGGAGAATAGCAGATGTGTCAAGTATGATTGGGCTTCTGCTGAATAGTGAACTGATATCACACGGTATTCTGACAAAATGAATGCCAATGCGTCACACCAACTCTGCCGGGGAGAGTCTCAATCTTCGAATTCCACTGGGAGGAATGAAAATACTTGCTAGAAAGAGAAATCCACTGGGGAATGGAATGATTCTCTTGGGAAAATCAACTGACTCCACTGGGGGAGAGAGTAAATGACCCTGCGGGGAAAAGTAAACTGCCTGAATACAGCTCACCAATTTGGAAATATTAATCTTCTGAGGCTAAACCACTCTGCTTAAGATACACTGTCTGAATACAGCCTTATAATCTTGGAATCATCAATTCTGCTGAGGATGAACGACTTTGCTGGAGAATGTCCTCTGGATAGGCTACAACTAGCTAGGGAATTTAATCCTTCTTCGGGAAGCACCTGCATAACCTGCGTGGGGTCGATTCTTTCGTTATTGCAATCTTTTGACGTCACCTTCCTCGTACGGTTATGAAACCTGCAACAACACAAACAAGACAAGACAAGCCTATGCAACCAAATCGATTCAGGTTAGTGACGTTATTTTTAGTTAATTCAAAGCTTTAGCAATTGTTGGCAAGGGCCAGTGACGTTATATACATGCTAGTTTCAATAAACTTAGGCGTTTATCATGCGCAAAACAGTAAAGAACCAGCATCAAGTACTGAATAACATATTTTATTGATTGGGCCCCTGAATGGGCGGAATTTTTGTACACGGGATGTAACTCCTGAAAAGAGGAAGCTACGCAAAGCAGATACACAAGTATGCACAATAAGCATAAATATTTTGACAAACTAAATTTTGTACACATGTCGGCAACGGGATGCAGATGAACACCACAAACTGATCCTCCTATGACTCGTCCGACTCTAATGCTTTCCCGGTATTCACTCTTCCGAAGAGGTTGTATCTGATAATCGACTCCTTAGGTATTCTCCCGCACTGATGCTCATTGCAATATCAAATTCGGACCGCAGTCATTTGCTTTTCAAATCCCTAACTTTTGCGTGAACCGCCCTTTACGGGTTTTCAGTTCACCGGGATACCCCTTTTTGCCGAAGCCGCCCAGTGTAGGTTTTCAACTTCGCGGGTGTACATTTTTCCAATTTTATCCCTAACTTTTGCCCGAAACTTTCATTCTGTTTTTGGTTCGCCGGGATGCCCCATTTTTGCTTGGACTCTCTTTTTTCTGTCCAGCGGGTCAATTTTAAGCAAAGTATTTTTTTACTGCGTCCGAATTCACAGGCGACGTAAAGTCTTCACTGTCCATGGTGGACAACAACAAAGCTCCTCCTGAGAAGACTTTCCTGACAACGTATGGCCCTTCGTAGTTGGGGGTCCACTTGCCCCTGTGATCTGCTTGCGGCGGGAGAATCCTCTTCAGCACAAGGTCGCCCGTCTGAAAGTTTCGCGGATGTATCTTCTTATCATATGCTTTCTTCATTCGGCTCTGATACAAACGACCGTATGCTAGAGAAGCTAGCCTCTTCTCATCCATAAAACTCAATTGGTTCAACCTGTCCTTCACCCATTCTGCCTCGTCCAGCTGAACGTCTCGCAATACCCTCAGAGAAGGGATCTCAACTTCGAATGGTAATACCGCTTCCATTCCGTATACTAACGAGAACGGAGTTGCCCCGGTTGATGTGCGTACCGTCGTACGATAACCGTGCAAAGCAAAGGGTAGCATCTCATGCCAATCCTTATAGGTCACCACCATCTTCTGGACGATCTTCTTTATATTCTTATTGGCCGCTTCGACAGCGCCATTCATCTTGGGTCGGTAAGGGGAGGAGTTGTGATGTTCGATCTTGAAATTCTGACAGAGCTCCTTCATCATTTTGTTGTTCAGGTTCGAACCGTTGTCCGTGATTATCCGCTCGGGGATCCCATATCGGCAAATGATATCTCTCTTGATGAATCTAGCCACCACTTGCTTAGTTACATTTGCGTATGACGCCGCTTCTACCCACTTGGTGAAATAATCGATTGCTACTAGGATGAACCGATGCCCGTTAGAAGCTGTCGGCTCGATCTTTCCAATCATATCGATTCCCCACATCGAGAACAGCCATGGCGATGACATCACATTTAGAGGACTCGGAGGCACATGGATTTTATCAGCATAGATTTGGCACTTGTGGCACTTCCTCGCAAACTTGAAACAGTCAGTCTCCATAGTCAGCCAAAAATAACCTGCCCTCAGCAGCTTTCTCGTCATAGCATGCCCACCAGCATGCGTACCAAAGGTACCTTCGTGTATTTTCTCCATGAGCAGCTTTGCCTCTCTTTCGTCTACACAACACAACAACACCAAATCATGGTTTCTTTTGTATAAGACGCCGTCTGGATTCAAATAGAAATTACCCGCTAATCTCCTGAGAGTCTTCTGATCTTGACTGGATGCCCCAACCGGATACTCTTTATTCTTCAGGAAATTAAGGATATCAAAATACCACGGTTTGTCGTCGGATGCCTCATCAATAGCAAATACGAAAGCTGGCCTATCAAGCCGAGAGATAACGATTCGGGGAGCCTCGTTCCAGAAGTTGACTTTGTACATGGAAGACAAAGTGGCGAGGGCGTCAGCCATTTGATTCTCTGCCCGCGGTATGTGATGCAATTAAACCTTGTCAAAGAAAGGCAACAATCTCCTTGCATAGTTCATGTAATGTATCAAGTTAGGCTGACGTGTCTCCCATTCCCCTTTTATCTGATTCACCACCAGAGCTGAGTCTCCGTATACGTCTAGATTTTTGATTCGCAAATCAATGGCTTCTTCAAGCCCCATTATACAAGCTTCGTATTCGGCCTCATTGTTGGTAACGGCAAAGGTCAATCGGGCAGTAAACGGGATGTGCGACCCGTGTGGAGTGGTGATGATTGCCCCTATTCCGCTACCGTAAGCATTCACAGCTCCGTCAAATATCATCTTCCATTTGGAACCCAACTCTGGCCCTTCGTCTGGCAACGGCTCTTCACAATCCTTCATCTTTAGGTACATGATATCCTCGTCAGGAAAATCAAACCTCATCGATTGGTAATCTTCAATAGGCTGCTCTGCCAGATACTCAGACAGCACACTCCCCTTTATAGCCTTTTGCGAGACGTATTGGATGTCATATTCAGTCAAGAACATCTGCCAACGGGCAATTCTCCCTGACAACGCCTGCTTTTCGAATACATATTTGATAGGATCCATCTTCGAGATGAGCATGGTTGTATGATTCAGCATGTATTGCCTCAGACGCTTGGCGGCCCAGGCTAGCGCGCAACAAGTTTTCTCAAGCATTGAGTATCGAGATTCACAATCTGTAAATTTCTTACTCAAGTAGTAGATCGCATGCTCTTTTCTTCCTGTCTCGTCATGCTGACCGAGAACACAACCCATGCTTCCCTCAAGAACTGTCAAATACATAATCAAGGGTCTACCTGCCACTGGGGGTATCAAAATAGGAGGCTCCTACAAATACTGCTTTATTTTATCGAACGCCTTTTGACAATTTTCGTTCCACGTTACAGCTTGATCTTTCTTCAACAGCTTGAATAATGGTTCACACGTGGCAGTTAGGTGAGATATGAACCGGGCGATGTAGTTCAACCTCCCTAAAAACCCGCGCACCTCCTTCTCTGTTTTAGGCGTCGGCATTTCTTGAATCGCTTTTATTTTAGCAGGATCGACCTCTATTCCTCTTTCGCTTACGATAAACCCCAGCAGTTTACTCGATCTCACCCCGAAGGTGCATTTGTTAGGGTTCAGTCTCAGCCTGAACTTCCTAAGCCTTTTAAGTAACTTCAGCAGATTCACCAGGTGCTCCTCCTCCGTCTGGGATTTGGCAATCATATCGTCAACATAAACTTCGATCTCTGTATGCATCATATCATGGAAAAGAGTCGTCATCGCACGCTGATATGTTGCCCCAGCATTTTTCAAGCCGAAAGGCATCACTTTGTAGCAAAATGTTCCCCAAGGCGTTATGAAAGTAGTCTTCTCCATATCCTCTGGCGCCATTTTAATTTGATTATAGCCTGAAAAGCCATCCATGAAGGAGAATACGGAGTATTGAGCAGTATTATCAACTAGCACGTCGATATGAGGAAGCGGAAAATTGTCTTTTGGGCTTGCTTTATTCAAATCTCTATAATCCACGCACATTCGAACCTTACCATCTTTCTTTGGCACTGGTACGATGTTAGCAACCCATGAGGGATATTTTGTTACAGCCAGGAAACCAGCGTCCCACTGTTTTTGAACTTCCTCTTTGATCTTCACTGCCATATCTGGTCGAGTTCTGTGAAGCTTTTGTTTGACCGGCGGGCATTCTTCTTTCAGTGGCAGACGGTGTACAACCATATCTGTATCGAGCCCTGGCATATCTTCATACGACCAAGCGAATACATCACTATACTCTCGGAGCATTTCAACCAGTCTTCGCTTGATATCATCCTGCAGTGCGGCTCCGATACGAATATTCTTCTCAACCCCTTCCGACCCCAAGTTGATAATTTCGATGACCTCGTCGTGAGGCAGAATGGCTCTTTCCTCTTGCTTCACCAACCAAGACAGTTCTTCAGGAACGTCACTATCTTCGACAACCTCTTCTTCGACCTGAAATACCGGATGCTCAAAGTCGGGACGAGTCATAGGTGGTTCAAGGATGTCATCTGAAAGTGTTATCCTGCAAAAGGAATGGTTAAGTGCTTCAAAATGCGTATAAAGCGAATAACCACGTTGCCATTTTATTGAAATATACAAAACAAGAAAGACAGAGATTACAGTATTTGCACATGAAAAAACGCCATTTATTTAATGATTAACACGCAATGTTCATAACAACACAGCCCTAAGCAAATCCTGATGCCCCGGGCAAGACATCAGATTATTCAACAATTAATAAAGCAAAGCATTACTGTTTAAGAGTCACAGGAACAAACTCCTGAATAGACCAGTTGCACAGTCCTTGTCCTGGCGTGCTTGGCTGAATCCATGCATCCATATCACAGTCGCTGTCTCCTTTGTCAGACTCTGAAGCAGCATTGATGGTTTCATGACATACTCCACTGGCAGAGATGGTTATTGGACCTCTGAAACGGGGTGCTCCCACAGAAGGAGTCGATGACGACGGTTGGTATCCCAGCCCGAACCGGTCCATCTTCACAGGAATATCCAGCACTTTGCCCCGCCCTTTTGCTTCTCCTGCCTCCACTAGAGCTTGAGCTTCTTTATACGACGAGACGGCTAACTCTGACACCTTGCTCGGCCCGGGACCTATGTCCTTGACGCGCAACCCTTCAAATGCCTGGCAGGGTGTTTCGTGGATCTCTCCGTCGACCTCCACATATTTAAATGACGACAGATGGCTGACCAGGATGTCCTCTTCTCCGCATACGGTGACTACGCTGTCTCCGACCATATATTTCAACTTCTGATGCAGGGTAGACGTGACTGCCCCAGCCCCATGGATCCAAGGTCTTCCAAGCAAGCAGCTGTACGCAGGCTGTATATCCATGATATAAAACTCAGTTGCAAACACCTCCGGCCCTACTTGCAGGGGCAATGTTATCGATCCAAAGACTGTTCTTCGCGTGCCATCAAACGCTCTGACTACCAAGTCACTGGGCGTGCACAGGATTCCTCTGACATCCAGCTTCATCATCGCTTTCTTGGGCATCACATTCAAAGACGATCCGGTGTCGACCAATACATGCGACATTACTGATCCCCTACACTCAACAGATATGTGCAGCGCCATATTATGATCTCTCCCTTTCGGGGTCAAATCGAAGTCGGTAAAGCCCAGGCTGTGGCCTACATTTACATGTGCCAATACTCCTTCCAGCTGATTTACAGAGACGTCTTGGGGTACGAAGGAAGTATCCAGGACTTTCAACAAAGCATTTCTGTGAGCTTCTGAACACAAGAGTAATGACAAGATGGATATCTTGGACGGCGTCTGTTGCAGATGCTCCACAATCTTATAATCACTTTTTCGAATCAAGCGCATGAACTCTTCTACGTCTTTCGATGCCGCTTCTTTATCGCTTGCTTGTACTGGGACATTCTCGACCACCTTCCCTTTTCCTTTCGCTAGTCTTTCAGCCTCTACTTCAGGTGATATAAAGATCCTACCACTCCTTGTCATCCCTCCTGAACCAACAACATTATCCACAGTCTCGGCTGGCTGCTTATGAACATCAATCTTTATCCCGTCACAATACACCTCCAAACCATATGACCAGGGGACTGCTTTTGTGTTCTCGTACGGGATCGGTCCGGCCTTAGTTATGGTGATCGGTGGTCGCTGGACTGGTGCTGCAATGGTGATTGTCTTTCGAGGAATCGTTACAGTGGCCACATCACTCTGATTATCTGCTACTGCCCTTGCAGGCTCTTCAGTTGCTGCTCGGTCAAACTGCAATGTGCCTCCATCAATTAAAGCCTGAATGCCTTTCTTCAAATCATCACACCCTCCAGCTAGGGTCCAGCATTCTAAGCAATACTCGTCACATCCAGGAAAAACACCCCCTTGCAACAATCTGCTTTTTATCTCGCTCAGCGGAATCTTTAAATCATCGACATTCATAATCAGATTCAACCCTTCCTCAGTCAGAATGGCGTTTGCCCCATGATTAGGCATGGGTTTCTGCACTATATTCGGACCTGCCGTTCCGAAATTGATAGTCTTATTGTCCAAAAGATCCTGCACAACGTGCTTAAAAGCATGGCAACCCTCTATATCGTGGCCCGGAGCCCCAGAATGAAACTCGCAGTGCCTGCTTGCATCATAACCATACGGAGGAGTTCCCGTTATAGGTGCCAGAGTTCTCTTCTCTACCAGATTCAGACCCAATAGCGTCTGCAACAAATCTGCATAGGTTGAGGGAGGCTTCTCAAACACTCTTCTTGGTTTACCACCCTGGAATCTTCGCTGAGCCTGTTGTGCCCCTGCTGTGGCTGCTGTTGCTGCTGCTGTTGCTGAGACGGTTGTTGTGGTTGAAATGGCTGCTACTGATACGGGATAGTAACACTCGCCACCTGCTGCGGCTGATGATATTGGTTCCGACCTCTGCCTCGGCCTCCAAACACTGCGCTTGCCTCGCCCTGACGGCGCCCACCAAAAGCCTTCCTATTACTGCCAGATGCAGTTGATTCCTCGGCTTGGAACTTTCCTTGCTTAATGTTACGTTCAATCTTTTCTCCCATCAGAATTAAGTCTGAAAAACTGGCCAGAGATGTATGAAACAACATGTCATGAAACAAGCCTGTGAATGTGCCGACGAACATGTCATTCATTTCCTTGTCTTCTAAAGGAGGACGGACCCGGGCAGCCATATCGCGCCACCTTTGCGCGTACTCTTTAAAGCTCTCACCCTTCTTCTGCGACAGCCCTGTCAATTGGACCCGATTGGGCGCCAAATCACTATTATACTTGTAGTGAGCTACAAATGCCTCTGCCAATTGCTTCCATGTCTTGATATTGGTTGGCTCCAACCCCATGTACCATTCTAGGGAAGGGCCTGACAAACTATCTTGAAAGAAATGCATTAGCATTCTCTCATCAGTTGAGTACGCAGACATCTTTTTGTAATAAGCCCGCACGTGCACTTTCAGACATGTGTCCCCTTTATACTTATCAAACATAGGAGCTTTAAATTTGATTGGCACCCTCAAGCCAGGTACCAGACCCATTGTTGCCATGTCCAAGCCCACAACACTTTGGTTCAGGACCCCCCTCATCTGCTCTTCTAGCATTCTGATCTTCTGGGAGTTATCCATCGGCCCTTCAAAGCCTCCACCGGAGAAAGCGTCCTCCTGCTGATCTTCTTGCCACATACCGTTCCCAGCTCCATACCCATCGTATCCATTATTGCGGCCAGCTCTAATCTGATTCATCCCCGGGCCTCGGCCTCTGTTTCCATACCCTTGAACACCTCCAGCAGGCCCAAAAGCCATTAACCCAGCGCCGTTTCCATTTCCAAAACCTCCGTAGCCCTGATTGGCCACACCATAACCATCTTGCCCAAAGCCTTGGGCATTGAAACCATATTTCCCAACGTTATCGAATCCCTGATCGTTGAACCCGAACCCGGTATTGCCGAAGCCGTTGCCTCCCATATTATCACCCAAGTTGACATCACCAAGCCCAACGTTATGGACAGCAGTCTCGTTCCCAACTCCGACGTTACCGTTCACAGCAGCGGTAGCGTTGTTGACATTAGCAGCAGGTATATTGACTACAGGTGGAGCCACTGGCGTGGGAGTGCCGTCTCCATGAACAGTATCGACTCGCACAGACTGATGATCCTCGTTACTATGACCAGCATTTAGGGCCAACAGAGGTTGGACCATGGCTTGCAAATTCTCCTGACCTTTTGCAATAGCTTCCATGGTCTGCATAAAGAGAGCTAGCTTCTCGCGCACATCTTGCATCTCGTTCTGCATTTGATCCATGATTCTTCGACAGTTGGTGCGAGTGGAATAGCGGTGCGGGTGTTGATCTGCAATCCTGAAAAGTACCTGATACAGAGCAGGAAATAAGCCACCATCCAAAGATTACCTGTAATGCGATATGAATATGAATGCAATGCAATGTGTGTGTCTGTGCGTTAGGGAAATTCATCCCCTGATTCTAGTGTGAAGGTGTCGGTGCAGTGACAGTGCTAACAATACAAAGATCGGAGTTGAATCACAGAAAGCCTCATGTATTGCTGAGAAACCAATAAGCCAAGAATACAATGTTACTGAGAGTACAATGAGAAGGCATGACCTCAACCAACAATCCTGGTGATGGTCAGCACTATGCAAATAAAGCATACAAGTTACTACATGAAGTAATCAAATCCTCCCATAAGTCTGGTATTCTTCTAGCAGCTTCTTGGTCTCCGGATGACTTGGTCGAGCAAGCAGCCCTTCAACAAGTTGGTTCCTTTTCTTAAGAACACGGCGTACGTCTTCAGCAGTTTCTTCCCATGCCCCCTCTCCAAAGCGATCCTCTAGTTTACGCTTCTGGGACACAGCTTCATCCCTGCCTTTGATGGCCTTGTTTAGTGCATTCTGGAGATTGTACCGGGTCATCACTTCTTCTTCACTCTTCTTGATGCTGGACTTCAACTGCTCTTCGAGGTCGGAAATTTGCTGCTTCAACTTACCTTCCCTCTTTTTATTGTTGGTGAGCGTGGCATTCCAGGTCTTATTGCAAGAAGAGATCTCTCGGTGAGCGATGTCAAGTGCTTTCTTCTTGGATTCAAGCATGTCATGGGAGCTTCTGAACTCTTGCCCCAGACGTTCGCGCTTCTTCCTCTCCTCAGTCAACTCAGCCCCTAATCTGTTCATTAGCTCAATCTGCTGTTGGAAAGCATGGACGGCCTTGTTTTTCTCGTTGCGTATCTGGGCTAGCTCCTGCTCTAACCCTTCGTTGATCTTCATCAAGGCTTCTTTTTCTTTCACAACTTGCTCGTAGGCCTCCCTAGAAACAGTAGTTGGCTCTGCTACCGGAATAGGAACAAGAACTGGTGCATCTGGAAATGGCATCCGCAACTGACTTGCTCTCTCCTGGATCCAAACCCTATAAGGTGCATAGGCCTGACAGTCATTCTTCCCTAGCAACGGCTTCCCTCTTTGGTTAATACGCGTCCAGGCATGCTGCAGCTTGGCCAATAACTCCCCCTTCAAATCTCCGGTGAAGTACAGAGATTCTTGTACTTCCTCCTCCTTTGGCGGGTTCTTCAGCGCATATCCGAATTGACGGACGAACAGAGAAGGGTTGTAGTTGATACACCCTTTCCTTCCTATCAGCGGGACATTAGGGTAACCAGAACAACTGAAGATAAGCTCGGATCCCAGCAGATCTCTATCAAACCATTCGACGTCTTCGGAAGATAGCCTCATCAGGCGCTCTGACCAACTGGTGGTGGTTGCACTCTCCACAAAAGACCCCTTCATGGGAAGATGACTTTTGAACCACATATTCAGTAGAGGAGCACAGCAGTAAACAACCTTTCCCCTTCTGTTTTTGTTCTTGTAGTGCAAGGAGTGGTAGAAGTCTCCGATCAACGTTGGCACTGGATTGCCGGCAGCAAATAGATGGAAAGCGTCCAAGTCTACGAAATTGGGCAAGTTAGGGAATAGCACAATCCCATAAATGCATAGAGCCAAAATAGCATTGAAAACCACCCAACATCCGTTCTTGGCATACTCCTGAGCTTTGCCAACCAGGAAATCAAGAGAGAAACCTGAAACCCCGAGCCAAGAAGTCACTAATAGTTCTGCAGCGTCCATATGTAAAGCTTTGGCTAAGTCCTCCAACTTGGGCTCAGCAGCAGAGTGAATAAAGGGAACCTTGTTCTGCACTGGTAGCTCCGTAAACTCCACATACTCCTCAATGGTAGGCCCTAGAATGAAGTCAGCAAACGTAAAACATCTCAATGCGGGGTCATAGAACTGCATCAAGGTGTACAGCCCGTTCATCTCATCAGTAGTGGGCTTGCAGACTAATCTCAGTAATCTCCCATGACTCATTCTGAAGCTTCTCCTAACCTCCTCATCGGCAAGAGATATCAGACCAAGAAAGAAGTAATATCAGGTGTAGGCAGCTTATACGCAACTGTTTTCCTCAAACCAGCCATAGTCAACTCTCAGAAGTCTGGGCACTAGAATCGGAGGATATGCAAATGCACCTGCAGCACAGACACACGTTAATGGGATGCAATGATAATGGGTATGCAAACAATGCAATGCAAATAACATGCAACAGGGGCCAACTGCCGTAGCTGAGTAGCCTGAACCATATCAAGAGGTCTCAAACAGACTCTTTAGAAGTCCTCAAACCCTGGTCTCAGATAGACCTAAAACAAAGCTCCGACAATGGTCTCTGACAGACCTCAAACCATAACTCCAACTGGTCTCTGGCTGACCTCAAATCACATCTCCTACTGGTCTCTGAAAGACCTCAGAACTCTCCAACTGGTCTCTGACAGACCTTATAACTCTCCATAAATACCCAGGATCTCTGATCAAGAAATAACCGGTATCTGAAGGTTTAGTTACCTGCATAACCCCAAACCCTCTCACAGGTGGATGTCCTAGTAACTGACAAGGTACGGCATCCTATGCGGTCGTCGGCGTCACAGACTTTCAGGGTTGATGATACGATTCCCAGAAGGAGTGGCATCATCAAATCCTGAAGAGGCCTCACTTAGCCAACTTCCAAATGATCGGTTCCCGGAGTCGACAACTCAGCTGACCAACAACCCTTTCGACCCAAAGGGTAGAAAAAGAAGCCAACCAGAAGAACCTCGTCCGAGTGTAGATTTCATGAGACACTAATGCAAGCAAAGTCGGCATGCGCCCACTACTTTCTACTCTAATTCTAGGTGCACTCAAGCCCAGGTCCGGCTTCTCACTCAATATCAGAACACCCGTCACACCCCAATACAGCAATAATAATCAATATATAATGCTGAAAATAAAGGTCAGAAATATAAATCCATACAAAATCCTCGACGGGAAAGCAAGCGATAGGATTGACTCTCTTAAGGGACGTTGGATCCCGAATGCATAAGAACTACCGCAGTCCTTAGCAGCCAGGGGACGTTGAATCCCCAGCAGAGTCGCCAGCTGTCGCTACTGCGAAAATCGGCGCCGGCTGAACAGAAGAGTCGCCACCGTGCGTTATTTATCCCACGGGAGGGAAAGGAAACGCTCAGAGTAAACCTCGCACAACACGGGAAAGGTATGGTCGTCGCAACCAAAACCTGGATTCGGGAGTCGGTTACGCAAGGGGAAGGTATTAGCACCCCTCACGTCCGTCGTACTCGACGGGATCCACGCTTGTTTTCGGGTACGGATTGTTATTCTATCTATTCTACAGGTCTGGGGTTAAAAGAAAATAAAATGACTCGGCAAAGTATCGCACTTTATGCCTACGTATTCCCGTCTAGAACGAGAAATCAGAGTCAACGTAGTTCGCCTACCTACGGGAAAGGAGGGGAAGGTTTCTCGCTAGGATATCGCATCATATGCCTACGTACTTTCATACAGCATGAAAGATCAGAGCAAACGTAGTTCGGGCCACGTACGACACAAGTCTGTCTTGGTTGTTTTTATTCCTTCTGAAAAAGGTTTTTCTGATTAACAGTCCAAGCGGACAAAAATGACGTCTTGATGAGTTCACATTCTTTTACGGAAGAAGTGTCTTTTATTGTGTTTGAAATTTTTATTGTGTTTTTCTGTTTGTTTTGAGAAAGAAGAGACAGAACTCTAACCTACGGTTGCAAAGGGAATCAAACTAACCTAATATTATCATGCATGGGTTAAGACCTAATGTCTATCATGCTCCTCTCTTGCGCAGAAAGAAACAGAGATCCTAAGGGAATAGACGGAAACAGAAATAATATCAGATATATACAGTAAAGCAGTAAAATGCATGGATGCAACAATACAAGCGAGGCAAGGGAGTCCCACTCAACCTCGAACCTAGAAAACAATAGGCAAAAGTGAACATACTTCACTTTCAACCCAACAGGGTAAACAGCAAACAATACAGTCAGGAAAACCAATCAATACATCAGAAATGAAATACAGCAGAAAAATAAACAGCCACAGCAGCTCTGCACTACATTTATCTTCAAGTCATCTCCATACAGCTACAAGCTTCAGCAAGCATCAATCTCCATCTCCACAGCTTTTCAGCAAGGTCTTGGTCATCAATCTTCCATCTACAATGGCTTTTCTTCAAGTCTCAGGCCCCAGGAGGGATATCAGTAAACCAGATGAAGTTATGAATGTTAGACAGTCAATTACCTACCAAGGGTGGTTCATTAACTGTTAACATTATACAGATGATTTTCCCTCAAAAGTTCTATCTTTCAAATACATTCACTGATCCTTCCAAAGGAAGGAGGTGGATATTTGAAAGAGACTTTGAATCATAGAGAAAGGATGGATGCAGACAAAGCATTCCATGTTTGAGAAACAAGCTTTCTAATCTAGAGCTCTGCCTAGCTCCTAAACCCTAATCTCCTCAACAGCTGCTAGCAGGAATCTCCTCATCAACTCTGGAAGTTGGCCTTCAGTCTCTGGATCTCCAATGGCTTCAACATCATAAGTCTTCAGCTTCCCCAATCCCCAAACAATCCCAGTACTCACACAGACAAACAATAATCCCCAGAGGGCACACCACACCAATCAATCAAATATAGACAGTATATACTAGTAGCAGTAGGGGAATCCTAGTGATTTCTAAGGGAATCTATCCTATACCCATAACCCCTATAGTCCATACCCCAAAAATCAAATGAGAATTTCCTAAAAGAATTAAACTATCTCACCTAAGTTGATTTAAAACCCTAATTTTGTTCATGTTGTTTTTACCTAAACTAATCACCTCAAATTAATTCCTAAAAATATGAACTAAATTGCATGTACCAGCTAACAATGTCTATTAATCAACCTAAAAAGAATGGGCAAAAAATATTAAAGCAACTATTAGAACCAAAATTAACAACTTCATGTATGAAATGAAACACTTAATATATGCATTTATTTGGAAAATATGGGAAAAATATCAAATAAAAAATAAAATGCAATTTTTATTTTTTATAATTTTCTAGACATCTTGAAGAAATTAATGCAAAAAGAATTAGTTGAAAATATGCATTTTATGGTTTATTATGATTTTTGGAAAATGCATGAAAATGAAAAGAAATTGAAAATTAAAATATAAAGAAATAGAAGGAGGGGGTATGAAAAGCAAACGCGCTCAGTTGTAATCTCAGGTGGGCCATCAACTGGGGGCACGAATAGAACAAAGTAATAGGCCCAGCGCGCTTCAGAATTTCACCAAAAAATCAAAAAAACTCAAACGGTGCATATAGCAAATAAACTAGTTAAAATCATTGGGCCTGCGCTGGGAGGGGTGTTAAAAGCAAAGGAAACTTGAGCCCATCAGAAACATTTTAATGAAACAGTGCGTAGCACCCTTTGAATTTCCCACCGTTTCCAAATTAAATCGTGGCCGTTTGATTAGATCTCCAGTCAAGGTCAAATAGACCTTAATGCCCTTCCATCAGTCATTTGACCTAGAGTTGACCCAGGGTTGACCCAGATGAAACCCTAGTTGACTGTCTTCAACTGCAATGCTTGTGACTACACCAATGACTTGTCTCTTTCTCCAAATGACTTTCTAAGTCTCCCATGATGTCTAGATACTCCCCATGCCTTCAATTCACAGCTCATACTTTCTTTGTTGATCCTCAGACACCCTCAGTTAGGAGATAGATGAACTGCTTGATCCATTGACTTGATAGCTTCCCAATTCTTTCTGATGACTTGAATGGGATTGAATTTGAATAATAGCCTCCTGATAGGTCTCCAGAGATGAGAATAATGATTGGTTCCCTGTTGAATGACTTGCTATGCTTATGCTATGCAGATGAGCAACCTATGTACATGACTCTATATGCAAATGCTAATGATATTGAAACATAAACCAAGTGAATAAGGTTGAGCAAATTTTAGGGTGCAACACTTTCTTCTGTTTTTCTTTTCTGTATTGTTTGTTTTGCTTGATTTGTCTGTTGCATTAGAATAAGTTAATCTAGAATAAGTTCAGTCTAGGAGCATGATTGCATTAGAGGTTGAGTTGCTCCCTCTGCTTGTATTGTTATTGCGTGGCTTTGCTTGCGGGTATTCGGTAGAGCCTAGCTCCCTTGCCCATGTGGTTTTTTTGCCTGATGGCATTTCATTTCTTTTATCTGTATGATTGCAGTTTACTGTTTATTGCTTGACAACATGTTGTTTATTTTTCAGTATGATTACTGTTATTTCATGACTGGCTTGAGGTCGAGACGAGCTTGTGGAGGCTGAAGCCCCACACACATTTCCTCCCTCACTTGCATTGCATGCATTTTACTGTTAAGCTGATGCTTTGTCTGTTTTGGTGTATCATTGACATGATCCCTTAGGACTCTCATTTCCTTTGATAAGGATTTGATGATAGACTTTTAGGTTGAAACCTATGCATGACAACTTCTAGGAGTTCCCTGTTCAAACCTCAACCATAGGATGAATCCATGGCATGATAACAGTAGGACTTGATAGTCTCCCTCCTAGTTGGGCCTGTTCTCTTCTCATCTCAAAACAGTTTAAGATACAGTAATCATGAATGATTTCTTTCGTACGTTACGAGCCTTAAGCTATCTGAGAAAGGATTGTGGGAGAGTTTCTTTTCCATAGTCTGGATGTTTAGTATGGTACCCTTTGGGTGACATGCGGCGCATTCACTCTCAGGTCATAGTCTCTAGTGCGGTTGAAATCGCAAACACAATAAAAAACACTTCTTTCGTAAAAGACAGGAAATAAGCCGTAGTTTCCCGAACTACGTGAGCTCTGATCTCTCATTCCTGTTGAGAGTACGTAGGCACAAGATGGCGAAGTCTTGGCGAGCTACCTTCCCCCATAATCCTTCGTAGGCCGAACTACGTTGACTCTGATTTCTCGTTCAAGACGGGAATACGTAGGCATAAAGTGCGACGCTTTGCCGAGTCATTTTTCTTTTCTTTTTTCAGCCAGCCTTGATAGGTAGATAGAATAAAACACACCCTTTTCCTTATAAACACCAAGCGTGGATCCCGTTGAGTACGACGGACGTGAGGGGTGCTAATACCTTCCCCTTGCGTAACCGACTCCCGAACCCAGACAATGGTTGCAACGACCTTGTCTTACCCTTTTTTGTCAGGTTTTTCCGATCGTTTCCTTTCCCGCTCTGAGGGATAAATAACGAAAGGTGGCGACTCTTCTGTCATGCCGGCACCTTATTTTCGCGCAAGCGACAGCTGGCGACTCTGCTGGGGACTTGATAGTTTCCTAGGGATCCAACGTCCCGAAAGTGAGTCAGTTTTGGGATCCAACGTCCCTTAAGAGAGTCAATCCTACCGCTTGTGTGTTTGCTTGTTGGGTTGCGTTTATTTATCGCATTTTTACTTCTCGCACTTTATTTCCCGCATTTTATTTTCAGTATAATATGATTATTTGTGCTGTTGTGGGATGGGAGTTCTGATGAGTGAGAAGCCAGACCCAGGCTTGAGTGCACTATAGACTTAGAGTGGAAATTAGTGGGCGCGTGCTTGCTTTGCAGGCACTAGTGTCTCATGAAATCCACGCTCAGACGAGGTTCATCTGGTTGGCTTCACTTTCAACCCTTTGGGTTGAGACGGTTGCTGGTTTGGTGGATTGTCGACTCTGGGGACCGATCATTTGTGATTCAGCTAAGTGAGGCCTCTTCAAGACTTGATGATGCCACTCCTTCTGGGAATCGTATCGTCAGTTTTGAAAGTCTGTGACGCTGATGAACGCATAGGATGCCGTACCTTGAGTCAGTTTAGGTCCATACCTGTGAGCGGGCTGGGTTTATTGCAGGAAACCTTGACCTTCAGACTACCTGGTTTTCTTGACAGTGAATCAGTTATGTTGGTACCAGGGTTCTCAGTTGCAGATATGTCTGTTCTTGATAGAGCAGGTCTTGGTCAGAGGATCTTATCATCAGGTGTAGGTCTGTTCTTGATAGAGCAGATTTTGATCAGAATATTGTCATCAGTGGTTTGTTCTTGATGGAGCAAATTTTGAGTGGGGTCTGAAGATCTCATCAGCAGATGTTGTTTGTTCTTGATAGAGTAGATTTTGAGTGGGGTCTGAAGATCTCATCAGCAGCTGTATGTTTGTTCTTGATAGGGCAGATTTTTGATTTGGGGTCTGAAGACTTCATCAGCAGATGTTTCTTGATCATACATCCGAGGTCCTTATTATCAGCCATTTGTTCTCGACAGAGCAGAATTTTGATCTTATGTATATGGTCCTATCAGATGGTCATTATTAGCAGATCAGATTAGTGGTCTTACACCGGGGTTTTCTTCTCATCAGTGATTGTTGATACAAAATCTCCACAGCAGCTATCCGGATATATTATTGCATGCCTGCATTTTGCATTAGTTTGCATGTTCATTTGCATTCCATTAACGTGTGTCTGTGTTGCAGGTACCGTTTCCCCGATCCAGGATTTCTCGCCTCCTACTGTTATTATGGCCTCTCTCAGGAAGACTGTTGCATACAAGTTCCCGACCCCTGATGTGTCGAAGTTGACTGGTTTGATAGCTCTGGCAGGTAATTCTGTGAAGGATAGGTTCAGGAAGTCTTATGGCAGGTTGCTCGGTCTGGTTTGCAAACCTTCTACGTCCGAGTTGAATAGGTTACATGCTCTTCTGCAGTTCTATGACCCTCCTCTGAGGTGTTTCACTTTTCAGGACTTCGTTCTCGCGCCGACGCTGGAAGAGTATGCTGATATGCTGGGTGTGCCTATCAAAGGGCAGATGCCTTTTGTCCACATGGACGCTGAGCCTGATCTGGCTGGTTTAGCTTCTTCACTCCATTTGGGCGCCTCTGAGTTAGTAGTGACGAGTTGGAACAAGGTTCCTGGGTTCTCCCTGCAGTTTCTGATAGCTAAGGCTCAGCAGTGTGCTAAGGATAAATGTTGGGATGCATTCAATGCCATCCTTGCTCTATGTATATATGGCATTGTCCTGTTCCCCAACATGCCTGATTTCGTAGACTTTGATGCATTTCACATCTTCGCCTCAGGGAATCCAGTCCCTACTCTGATCGGAGACGTCTATCACTTAGTGCATTACAAGAATGAGAACCGGAGAGGGAAGAATGTCTCATGCTGCGTACCGTTGTTGTACAAATGGTTTGATAGTCATTTGCCCAAGAGGGGTTCTTTCGTCTCGTCTGCAGCCACAGCTGAGTGGCCTGAGCGTCTGATGAGTTTGTCTGCAGAAGATATTGATTGGTTCATTGACAGAGACAGGTTAGGCACCGAGGTGATCTTCAGTTGTAGTGGGTTTCCTAATGTACCTCTGATAGGTAGGAAGGGTTGCATCAACTACAATCCGTCATTGCTAGTTCGTCAGTTCACATATGCTTTGAGGACTCCACCGAAGGAGGAAGAGGTACAGGAATCTCTGTACCTCACGGGTGCTCTAGACGGGGATTTGTTGTCCAAGCTTCAGCGTGCGTGGAACAGTATCAGCAAGAGGGGAAAGCCTTTGTTAGGAAAGAGCAACAGTCAAGCCTACCCTCCTTATTCAACTTGGATCAGAGCCAGAGCCCACGCTATAGGGATGCCATTTCCTCATGTCAGACCAGAGGGTCCTCCACCAGTCGAAGAGCCTACCACTGTGTCCATTCATCAGCACAACTAGGTATTAGCCGAGCGGGATGAACTGAAGCGGGCGAACGCATAATTAGAGAAGGAGTTAGCTCAGCTTCGAGGTGAGAGGAACGAAGCCGTGCATGCCTTCAAAAAGCAAACAGAGTCGGTAAACCAACTGGGTGCAGACTTGGCAAAGCAGATTGCTGATCGGGAACGCTTGGGTCAAGACTTCAGGGCTGTTAATGATGTACTAGCTACGAAGAAGCAGCATTTGGAGGAGGCATATCGGAGGATATCTAAGTTCGACCAGCATTGGAAGACCTCCTTAGCCACCAGGAAGGAGCGAGAGGACAAGCTGATGCTGCAGATCTCTAAGCTGGAAGCCGAAGTAAAGGACAGTGAGCGGAGGTTTGATGAAGAGACCGCCCGCAGACACGCCGCCGAAAGCCAACTCAACAAAGCCCTTGCTAACCTGAAGGAGCATAAGCAGATGTTTGAGTCTAAGAAGAGGAAACTGGAGGATTGCTTTGGCGAAGGAGCATGGGAAAGTTCAGTTCAGGGGCTTCAGCATACCATCGTCCAGAGGGAACTACTCGTCGAGGGGTTGCTCACTTTGCCAGATCATCCAGAGACGAAGGAGTTATTAGCAGAGTATCGTGCCCGTGGCCGTACTTGACTAGTTGTATTCCTGTTGTTTTGATCTTTGATGTATGCTGACCATCACCAGACTTGTTGGCTGAGGTCATGCTGTTGATTTGTTTTGTACTCGTTGATACTGTGTACTGCCTTGACAGGCCTTTCCATATATATATGAGATTGATGTTTCCGTGATTGGGCTCGGACTTCTTCTTCTTATTATTGTCAGCACTGACACTAAGGCACTAGGATCGGGGGAAATCTCCCACGCACACAGACACACGCACGCATCTGCATGAAGCATTTGCATGGCGTACATTTTATTGCTTTTCCTAACCTTTAATGTTGACAGGTTTTTCAGGTTCACAGGTTTCGAGCTGTTTCCGGTCTCCAGGATTGATCAAAGACTCATTCACCGTTACTCAACTCGCGCTAATCAGACTAGGATCATGGATCAGGTGCAGTCAGATGTTCAAGAGCTCCGTGAATGGATGGATCGCTTTATGGAACTGATGCAGGTGGTCGCTAATGGTCAGGACCAGCTTCGTACTTTGGTTCAACCTTTGATCTCCAGGGTTGATAGTAATGGCATACTTCATGGAGGGGCTGTGCCTACTCCTCCTCCAGTGGATGCTCCACAGAATGTTGTTCCTGTTGCCGGGGGCAACGGCAGTGCTAACGGCAATATGATGACTAATATCGGACTCAATGCGGCGGGCGTCGACAATGGTAGTCTGGGAGCCAATGTTAACATAGGGCCGGTCAACGGCAATGCTGGTGTAGGAAATCTGTTGGTGCCTCAACCATGGCTGGAGGACCATCAGGATGACGTATTCTCTCAAAGAGGTGTGGAAGCTGAGTTGAATGCCGAAGCTCGGCTCAGGTTCAAAGCGCTGGAAGACAAGATGAGAGACATTGAAAATCAGAACACATTGGGCGTTGATATGTCCAAGCTCGGGTTAATTGCTGATTTCAAGGTGCCTCATAAGTTCAAGGTGCCTGTCTTTGAGAAGTATAAGGGTACTACTTGCCCCCGGGTCCACCTTCGATCTTATTATAGAAAGATGTCCGCCTATTCCGACAATGAGAAGTTGCTGATGCACTTCTTCCAAGATAGTCTTTCTGGTCCATCCCTCGAATGGTACATGGGCTTGGAACCCGCTACTGTGCGCACGTGGAAAGATCTCGCTGAAGCGTTTGTCCTCCACTATCAGTACAATAGCGACTTGGCCCCCAACCGAGTTCAGCTCCAAAATCTTTCACAGCGGAATAATGAAAGCTTTAAAGAGTACGCCCAGCGGTGGCGTGAATTGGCTGCTCGGGTTCAACCGCCGATGGTTGAGCGCGAGCTAGTGCAAATGTTCGTGGCTACCCTTCCTGGAATCTACTATGAAAAGCTGGTCAGTGGCATGTCTGGGACTTTCTCGGCTCTCATCACTATGGGCGAGCATGTCGAGAACGGAATAAAGATCAGAAAAATTCAAGGCGAATCATCCTCAGCTGGAGGAGGTAGTAAGAAACCTTACGCTGGCAAGCGTCGAGAGGGAGATGCAAGCGCTGTCACCAATGCTCGGAGAAAGGGCAAAGGCCCTCAGCAGCAGATTGCTAGCATAAATATCCCAGCCGCTCCGCCGCCGCCGCAGCAGCAGCCTCAGCAGCAGAATCAGCAGGGGTATAGGAAATATCAGAATCGGGCTCCTTTGGCAAATCGTCATTTTGAAGCACCACCTATGTCGTATGCGCAGCTTCTGCAAACTTTGCTTCAGCTTCAGTTAGTGCAAAAGAGGACGTTGGCTCCCTTAACAGGGGCACCACCACCAGGGTATGACGCAAATGCTACTTGTGATTTCCATACTGGGGCACCAGGTCATACGATTGAGAACTGTAAAGCTTTTAAGCATAAAGTGCAGGACTTGGTAGACGCCAAGGTTATTAACTTTTCTGATAGTGTGTCCAATGTTACCAAGAACCCTATGCCTCATCATAGGGGAGGCGGAGTGAACGCCATTATCACAGAGGAGAGCGCAGACTTGCTGACTGATGTCAAAGACTTGAAGACGCCACTTAGTTTTGTCAAGGCTAAGCTGCTGAAGAAGGGCTTCTTTCCTGGATGCGGAGAGTTATGTATGGCTTGTGCTACACATCCTGATGGGTGTGAGCAGCTGGTAGAAGGTATCCAAAGTCTGATGTCTGAGGGTATTTTGCAGTTCAGCCGGAGCATTGAGAGTGTATCAGGGGAGGTCGTGCTGAAGCAGGCAGATGAAGTCGCCACCATCACTATTCCTCGACAACCTATTACAATTTCTGCTCCCCGACCGCCTACAATTACTATTACCAGGGCCGGGCCAATCCCATTCGAGAGCACTAACGCCGTTCCATGGCATTACGACGCCGAAGTCTATTGCAATGGTCAGAAGTTAGAGCTGGAGCCGTACGGATCGACTGTGCAGAGTCTCGCAGGAGTCGGTGGTATTACTCGAAGCGGTAGAGTGTTTGCATCGACAGAGGTTGCAGCGGAGAAAGTAGTCAGAGCGGATGCTGCGGATAAGGGTAAAGGCAAAGCCGTCGAAGAGGTCCCTTGTGGGGCAGAGAAGGATTTGCTAGTTAAAGATGCTGAGGAGTTCATGCGGTTAATCAAGAAGAGCGACTACAAGATTGTAGATCATCTTCATCAGACTCCGTCAAAGATCTCTATTCTTAACTTGTTGCTGTGTTCTGAAGCGCACCGCAACGCATTGCTGAAGGTATTGAACGCTGCCTACGTGCCGCAGGAGATATCAGTAAATCAGCTAGAGGAGGTGGTAGCCCATGTTAACACTGGCAATGGGCTGGGATTCACAGATTTAGAGCTGACTCCTAAAGGGAGAGATCACAACAGCGCCTTGCACGTCTCAATAGAGTGCAGAGGCACAATCATGTCGCATGTCCTGGTAGATACGGGTTCGTCGCTTAATGTGCTTCCGAAGAAGGCATTAATGAAGTTGGACACTCGTGGATTGCTTTGCACGCCCAGTGATCTGGTGGTGAAAGCCTTTGATGGAACTAAGCGCCACGTTTTCGGAGAGTTGACCCTGCCGATTCAGGTTGGTCCGGAGACGTTCGATACGGTTTTCTATATCATGGATATCATGCCTGCCTACAGTTGCCTCTTAGGTCGGCCATGGATCCATGCTGCTGGTGCCGTGACGTCCACGCTGCATCAGAAGCTCAAATATGCTGTCGGGGTAAGCGTAGTAACCGTCTGTGGTGAGGAGGACATCATGGTGAGCCACTTGTCATCCTTTAAATATGTTGAAATGGACGGCGAAATCCATGAAACTCTCTGCCAAGCATTTGAAACCGTCAAGGTGAAAGAGGTAGCTCCTGTCGTCATAGAGAAGCAAGAGATGAGTCTCTCCTCGTTCAAAGAAGCTCGGGCTGTCGTCAAAGCCGGTTCCACCCCAGGCTGGGGGCATGTTTTGGAGATGCCGATCAAGCAGGATAAGTTTGGATTGGGGTATTGTCCTGGGTCTGAAGCTTCATCTTCTTTGTCTAGCAATTCGTCTCGTGGGAAGGGGTCGATCTTATTCACCAGGGGCAGAGTAATTTTCGAAAGCATCAACGCGGCGTCTGAGGACAGCGGGGATAGCGATTATGATCTTGACACCTGGATTCAGCCAAGCAAGCCGGGCGAGCGCCTCAACAATTGGACCATCAAGGAGATTATCCAGCTGACAAGTGAAGAGTAATGATTTGCTTTTTACAATCTTTGTACAACCCTATGTCCTGCCCGGGGCATAGTGGTTTTATTGTCAGGGCCTTGTTGGATTATGTACATGCATTTTGTTAATAAATCAAAGGCGTTTTCTTCGTACTCAAATATTGTGTTCTCTGTTATTCCTGTTTTATGTTTATTTTGAAAAACAGCAAAATGGCAACGAGGTTTGTGCTAACCTGCATATTCTTGCTTTAAACTTAACCCTTGTTATTGCAGGATCCACATAACAGACGACATCGACTCTGGACCCTCTACGGCTCACTACGACTTCGATTGCCCGATCTATCAAGCCGAGGATGAGATTGATGAAGACGAGGACCTTCCGGAAGAGTTGGCCCGCTTGTTGAGACAAGAAGAAAAGGTTATTCTGCCTCACGAGGAGGATATTGAGATCATAAATCTGGGTTCTGAGGAGCTCGTCAGAAATGTCAGAGTAGGGGCTGCGCTGCAGAATGATGTCAAGCATAGACTGGTCGAGATGCTTCGAGAGTATAGTGACGTCTTTGCTTGGTCATACGAAGATATGCCCGGACTCGACACTGACATCGTGGTTCATCGCTTGCCGTTGCGAGAAGATTGCCCTCCAGTCAAGCAGAAGCTTAGGAGGACGAGACCAGATATGGCTGTAAAAATCAAAGAAGAAGTCCAGAAGCAGTTGGACGCAGGATTTCTAGCCGTTACCACCTACCCTCCGTGGGTCGCCAACATAGTGCCTGTACCGAAGAAGGACGGTAAGGTACGCATGTGCGTCGATTATCGGGATTTGAATAGGGCGAGCCCTAAGGATGATTTCCCGTTGCCTCATATCGATGTGTTGGTCGACAGCACAACCCAGTTCTCCGTGTTTTCGTTCATGGATGGATTCTCCGGTTACAATCAGATCAAGATGGCACCGGAGGACATGGAGAAAACGACGTTTATCACCCCCTGGGGAACATTTTGCTATAAGGTAATGCCCTTCGGTCTGAAGAACGCAGGGGCCACTTACCAGCGAGCAATGGTAACTTTGTTTCATGATATGATTCATCATGAGATCGAGGTCTATGTTGATGACATGATTGCAAAGTCCCAAACGGAGGAAGAGCATCTGGTCAACTTATTGAAGCTTTTTGAGAGGCTTAGGAAGTTCAGGCTGAGGCTGAATCCTAACAAGTGCACTTTCGGAGTGCGGTCCGGAAAGTTATTGGGGTTTATCGTTAGTGAACGAGGTATTGAAGTTGATCCTGCGAAAATAAAAGCTATTCAAGAAATGCCAGCGCCGAAAACAGAAAAAGAAGTTCGTGGTTTCTTGGGCCGAATAAACTACATTGCAAGGTTTATCTCTCAGCTCACGGCCACTTGTGAACCGATGTTCAAACTTTTAAAGAAAGATCAGGCGATTACTTGGAATGAGGATTGCCAGAGGGCATTCGACAAAATAAAGCAGTATCTGCAAGAACCTCCAATCTTGATACCCCAGTGGCTGGAAGGCCATTAATCATGTACCTGACGGTTCTGGAGAATAGTATGGGGTGTGTTCTCGGTCAGCACGACGAGACAGGCAGAAAAGAGCATGCCATTTATTATTTGAGTAAAAAGTTCACTGAGTGTGAATCTCGATACTCGATGCTAGAGAAGACGTGTTGTGCATTAGCTTGGGCTGCCAAACGTCTACGACAGTATATGCTCAATCACACCACTATGCTAATTTCGAAGATGGATCTGATCAAGTACGTCTTCGAGAAGCAGGCTCTTTTGGGCAGGATTGCCAGATGGCAAATGGTGTTAACAGAATATGATATTCAGTACGTCTCCCAGAAGGCCATCAAGGGAAGCGTACTGTCCGATTACCTTGCCGAACAGCCAATCGAAGACTACCAGCCGATGAAGTTTGAATTCCCTGACGAGGATATTATGTTTCTCAAAGCGAAGGATTGCGATGAGTCGTTGCCCGACGAGGGGCCAGATAGGAAGTCCCAGTGGAAATTGATATTCGATGGAGCGGTTAATTCCTATGGAAGTGGTATCGGGGCTATCATCACAACTCCTCACGGATCCCACATCCCGTTTACTGCGAGACTGACGTTTCCAGTTACCAACAATAAAGCAGAGTATGAAGCATGTATTATGGGTCTAGAAGAGGCAATTGATTTGAGAATCAAGAATCTAGACGTATATGGTGACTCAGCTCTTGTAATCAATCAGATTAAAGGGGAGTGGGAAACTCGTCAAGAGAATTTGGTGCCATACATGAATTATGCCAGGAGGCTGCTTCCTTTCTTCGATCGAGTGGAACTTCATCATCTCCCCAGGGCTGAAAATCAGATGGCTGATGCCTTAGCCACGTTGGCTTCAATGTATAAGGTCAATCTTTGGAATGAGGCTCCAAGAATTGTTCTTTCGCGTCTTGACAGACCGACATTTGTCTTTGCAATCGAGGATGCCGCCGACGGCAGGCCATGGTTCCACGACATCCAGACCTTCCTTATGACTAAGGAGTATCCTGCGGGTGCGTCAACCCAGGATAAGAAGACTCTGAGGAGGCTATCCGGAAACTTTTATCTCAATCCTGATGGAGTGCTGTATAAGAGAAATCATGATCTCATGTTACTCAGATGTGTAGATGAGAAAGAGGCGAGTATGCTCATGGAAGAAGTCCATGAGGGCACATTTGGTACGCACGCCGCCGGGCATGCCATGACGAGAAAGATCCTGAGAGCAGGATATTACTGGCTGACTATGGAGTCGGATTACTTCAGATTCGCGAAGAAATGTCATAAATGCCAGATTTATGCTGACAAAGTTCATGTGCCGCCGTGCCCATTGAATGTCATGTCCTCCCCTTGGCCGTTCTCCATGTGGGGCATCGACATGATAGGCAAGATCGAGCCCACTGCATCCAATGGTCATTGTTTCATTCTGGTAGCTATCGACTACTTCACCAAATGGGTGGAGGCAGCCTCGTACGCTAATGTAACCAAGCAGGTGGTAGCTAAATTCATAAGAAGGGACATCATCTGTCATTATGGAGTTCCCGAGCGGATCATTACTGATAATGGTTCGAATTTGAATAACAAGATGATGAAGGAGCTGTGCCAGAGCTTCAAGATTGAACACCACAACTCATCTCCTTACCGGCCGAAGATGAATGGCGCCGTCGAAGCCGCCAACAAGAACATAAAGAAGATTGTTCAGAAGATGGTTGTGACGTACAAAGATTGGCACGAGATGCTGCCGTTTGCCTTGCACGGTTATCGTACGACGGTGCGTACGTCAACCGGGGCAACTCCTTTCTCCTTGGTGTACAGTATGGAAGCTGTCCTACCGTTAGAAGTGGAGATTCCTTCTTTGCGAGTTTTGGTTGATGTGAAACTCGACGAGGCAGAATGGATTACGAATCGTTTGAACCAACTCAGTCTGATGGACGAGAAGAGGTTAGCATCGATTGCATTTGGTCGCCTGTACCAAAGCCGAATGAAGAAAGCTTATGATAAGAAGGTGCGTCCTAGAAGCTTTCAGACGGGTGATCTCGTCCTGAAGAAGATTCTTCCGCCACACTCCGATCACCGGGGCAAGTGGACTCCGAATTACGAAGGGCCGTATGTCGTCAGCAAGGTCTTCTCAGGAGGAGCGTTGTTGTTATCCACGATGGATGGTGAAGATTTTGCATCCCCGGTGAACGCGGACGCAGTTAAAAAATACTTTGCTTGAAAGAGACCCGCTGGACAAAAAAGAAAGAGTCCAGGCAAAAAAGGGGCATCCCGGCGAACCAAAAACAGAATAAAAGGTTCGGGCAAAAATTAGGGACATATTGAAAAAATGTACACCCGCGAAGTCGAAAACCTACACTGGGCGGCTTCGGCAAAAAAGGGTATCCCGGTGAACTGAAAACCTGTAAAGGGCGGTTCACGCAAAAGTTAGGGATTTGAATAAGCAAATGACTGCGATCCGCGTGTGGACTTTCATTGTTTAGTGGTTTGGAGGACCTGAGGGCCGTTTATCTGAATCAATCTCTTCCGAAGCTGAAGCGTCGGAGAAGTATCGAAGTCGAGTGGGTCTTAGAGGGATCAACTCATGGTGTTCGTCTACGCCTCGTTGCCGAATTTGTATATACTGATGTATATTTATGTTTCATTTTTGCGCGGCTTCCTCATTCCAGGAGCTTGCCTCTGTTGTAAAACATTTATTTGCCTATTCAGGGGTTCATCATCAATAAAATGCATATTATTCAGCAATTCTGCTTGCCTGTTTAGCATTTATCTGTTTTGTTTGCGAAGGAAAACGCCGATGTTTTTGATAAAATGCGCATACATAAACTTGCGGGCCTAGGCCCATCGATTGTTGAAACAATTAATTACCTGAATATTGTCGCGAGATAATAACCTTGATAGGTCCCTTTGAGGAGGGTATCTTGTCTGTTTGTTTGTGTTGTTGCAGGTGTAGCGCCTTCTAGAAGATGTGTTGTGCGCGTCCCCGAAGCAGGGCGAGTCCTCCTTCCAACAGAGTTCAGTAGTCTCTCCTCCGCAGAATCTGAACGCAGAATAGTGAGCATCGATATGTCTCCCCAGGCAGAGATGATTCTCTTCCCCAAGCAGACGCATCCTGAAGGAACGTCACCTTATCAGCTGAGTCGAGGGCCAAAGCTCATCCCCCAGCACCGAGTCACAAGTGCAGATTTCGTAGAAATATTCGGGTACCGAAGCTCGTGTTCTCCCCCAGCACCGGGTCACAAGTACAGATTTCGTAGAAATATTCGGGTACCGAAGCTCGTGTTCTCCCCCAGCACCGGGTCGCAAGTGCAGGTTTCGCCGAAGGATGCAGTAACTGACGGTGCCAGACTGAAGTCTCCCGCGGAATTGAAATTCCCCACCAGAGTCGTATCCTCTCCCGAAGTCGGACGATTCCCTCTTCCCCAGTAGAGCGTTGGAACAGCTGATGTTGTATTCCCCTGCAGAGTTGTGCTCTTCCCCGAAGTCAGATAATTCTTTCTTCCCCAGTGGAATTGAATTCCTCATCAGAGTCGTGCTCTCCAGTGAAGTAGAATGATTTCTCCTTCCCCGGCTGAGTCTGCAAAACCCCCAAGAGAGCCGAATCCTTGGAAGCAGTGGAGACCATGAGTAGATTCTCCCTAGCAGAGCATTGAACAGCTGATGCTGTATTTCCCCAGAGTCGCACTCTCTCCAGCGAAGCGGAATGACTTCCCCTTCCTCAGCCGAGTTTGCAGATGTCCAAGAGAGTCGGATCCTTGGAAGTTGATCAAATCATGATTGGTTTTTCCCCGGTGGAGTGTTGAGCAGCTGAAGTTGTTTCCCCACAGAGTTGTTACCTCCAGAAGAGTAGCCGAGAAGGCCCCGCAGTTTACTCTCGCAATTGACATCGCTTTCCTGCAGTAGGTCCAAGTTCTCGTAGAGCATCGTCCCCCTGCAGCAGATCAACTGAAGTTGTTTTCCCTACAGCAGTCAAAGGAAGATCAATTCCCCAGACAGAGTCCGATTGATGTCAGCGTGTCCACGTTCTCCTCAGCAGGATGATTCCTCTATCTGAGTAGTCCTTTCTCCTTGACAGGAGAATTTCCCCCTCGACATTTATTTTGCTGACGGGATTGCATCATTATGCATGATTGCATAACATTTAGCATAAACGCATAGCATTTCCACCGTGTGGGGCATGGCGCCGAAGCATAGGCATCATACACATGATCTAGGTTATTATCATTCTTGTTTTACAGGTGCTCCACCGAAGGATCAGTTGCTCAGGATGATTCCTGATATTCTCCCCAACGATGCCGCTTTCTTAAGATGATTCTTAAGACCCCGGTGTAATCCCCACAGTCGCTCGCTCAAGATGATTTTTGAGATCCCCAGCGAAGTCTTCAGTTCGAGATGATTCTTGAATTCCTCAGCAGGGCCGTTTGCTTAAGTTGATTCTTAAGACCTCAGCGCAGGTTCCCGAGTTGTTTGCTTAGGATGATTCTTGAGCTCCCCAGCAGCGTCCCCAACAAGAGTTGCCCTGGAAGATTCCTGGAATACCCAGCAGAATAAAGTCTCCAGAAAGGTTATCAGTTCAGGATGATTCTTGAAGGTGCCCGACGGAGTTGTTGTTCAAGATGATTCTTGAAGTCCTTAGCAGCGTGATATGTTTGCTCCAACAGTGATGTCTAATCTGAAGATTGACTTCGTGAACGCCTGAGGGAGATATCTGAAGGTTCCTGTGGATTCAGATTTCCTTGTTGATGAATCAACGTTTGTCTGAAGACAAGGTTCAAAAGTTTGTAGATCCAACTTTTGTATGCAAGGTGATCCGTGTTGGCCTGAAGACCAAGTCCGTTGTCCTGAGGTGATGATTGATTGCGATCAAGTGAATAGTTTTTCTTCTGACTGAAGTCGAAGATGTTTCTCCAGCTGAAGCGGAGTTTTCCTGAAGGCAAAGTGTTTGAATCCCCGTAGAGTCATGAATGGCTCAGGATACCACTTCTCTGACTGAAGTCATAGATTTCCCAAGCTGAAGCGAAGGTGCCTGAAGGCAAGGTTATCCCCAAGGTCATTAATGACCTAGGATTCATTTTTCGGACTGAAGGCCGAAGTATATCCCTGACTGAAGTCTCGGATACTCTATAGCAGAGGCAGAGTTGCCTGAAGGCAGATCCATGTATCCTTGAAGGCCAAGGACCATTTCTTTAGACTGAAGTCAAAGATACCTCCTGCAGAGTTGCCGACGGGCAAAGTTCACATCCTTGAAGGTCAAGGATGATTATCTTCAGAAATACTTGAAGATCTTTTCTAGCTGAAGCTAGAATCGCCGACAGGCAAGAGTTTACATCCTTGAAGGCCAGGGATGCTTATCTTCAGAAATGCGTGAAGATCTTTTCTAGCTGAAGCTGGAAGTGGCCAGGGGCCAGGGTTTCATATAGCTTTGATGCTGAAGTTCTACGGTGAACTCAGTATGCAGTAGTATTTGGATGTTCGTTATGGTTCTGAGGGCGAACCCCAGATCAGAGTGTGCTCAGTTAAGTCTTTCATTCCCAGCGGAGTAGTTTCAAATACGCAAGTGTACCTTTTGTTCCATTTACCAGGGGCGAACCCCAGGTCAGAGTTGTTCAGAGTTGTATGTTCTCCAGCGGCGAGGCGGGGAATTTTGATTATTTGACGGCGAGGTCAGATTATGTGTGTGTTCGACGGCGAGGTCAGACTCTTTAAATCCTCAGCAGAGATGATGTTTGAACGGCGCCGATGTCGAGTGTCTCTCAGAATGATGTTTGCTTCCGGCGGCGATGTCAGATTCAGTTGTCCAGCGGCGATGTTGGATGTGCCAGATGATTTAGTTCTCCAGCGGCGACGCGGGGTATTTTGTTTGTTCGACGGTGATGTCAGATCAGTATTTCCCCAGCTGGCTGTTGAGCAGTTAGTATTGCAGTGTTCGAAGGCTTGGTCTCCGCAGAGTATCGTATGCTTGTGCAGTTGGCAAAGTTTCGGGTTTACCGGTATTCAATCGTCTCGCACCGTGATTGGCTGAGAGCCGTTCGCTTCTAACCCAGTCAGGTTCAAGCCGTTTGAATAAGGGCAGCTGTTGCACCCCAAAATTTGACCAACATTTATTCACCCATGAAGTGTTTGAAAGTTGATATCTTCATCAGGAAGTTCAAGAGATCCTCAGAGGAATTGGTTGAAACCAAGGTTGTGTGCTTCATAGCTTGAGAGTTGTGGGAGCTCCTCAAATGATTCTGAGACTTTGAGAATGAACTTGAAGCTTTGAGAAAATTTATGAGATGTCTTGAAAGCCATCATGAAGCCCAGAGAAGTCATTGTGCAAGAATTCAGAAGATTCAACCATGAATGGTAGAATTAGGGTTTTGAATGGGTCAATCCTAGATCAGCTGAAGATTTGGAGAAGGTTGAGACCTAATCCAAGGGCCATGAGATCATGGAATGATGTATGGAGATGTTATAAAGATGATTCCTAGACCAACTCATCATGATTAAGGAGTTTGAGAAGTTTTGAGTTAGGGTTTCTAAGGATTGTCAGTGAAAAAACCCTAATTTGATCCCTATCTTCCAGGCAGTTTTAGCTCAAGATGTGATTGATATATCATCTTCCCCATAACATGAATGTTGTAGAGCTTGTTCTTAGATTTAATTTGAGTGGTGGAAGTCCTTGATAGGATGTGCAGAGCTCAAGTTATGGTTTTGACAAATTACAGGTCAGCTGAGGTGTATGAATCTGGGTCCTTGAAAGTCACCCAACTTGCAGACAACTTTTGCCCTAGTAGGATGATTCCTATGATTTCTTGGTCAACATGAATGTTGAATATCATCTTCTTAGATTTCTATAGAGTACTATAAGTCCTTGATAGGATTTGTAGGACTCAACTTATGGTTTGAACAAGACAGGGGTATTTTGGTCATTTGGAAGTTATAGGTCATTTTAAGCAAAGGCCATATCTCCTATTTCCAAGCCTCAAATGAAAAAACTCAAAACATAAAAGTTGTTCAAAATGGGATTTTAAGCCTATAAAAGTGGTCATGAGTTGTTGAAAAAGCTTGTAGCAAGGATTTACAAGATTGGGTAAAAATGACCTAAAAATGACTTATAAGTTAAATGGATCCAAGTTGGAATTTGGTTTGGGAGATCCACAAATCCAAAATAGGTCATCCAATATGTCATTTTGACTCCCAACATCATTTTAAAAACAATGGTTCAAGTAGATTTTTGATTTGAAGCTTAAAAATGGAGGTTGCTTTGTAATTTTGATTCTTGCATCATAAGGCAACTTGCAAATCTTCACATAAGGCAAAACCAAGGCTTGTTTTTCACACACTCCTTCTCAATATCTCACAAGGGGAGATTTTAAAGCAAAATGACAAGCTTAATGCATGAGATGAAGGGATATACAATGTATCACTTCATGAGAAATTCTAAAACTTTCTAGGTGATTCCATAAGTTTCTAGACTCTTCCATTGGCTGTTATAAAAAGAGTAGATCACAATGAGGAAAAGGTTGGTGAAAGTTGCTGAATCCATTGGTGAAGAGTGAGAGGAGAAAGAGATATCCAAGGTTTTCTTCAAGTGCAAGTCAAGCTCGATTTGATCTCTACAAGCCTTATCCATCACAATTCTTGCAAACAGAAAGATATCCACCATTGGAGGAGCATCTGAAGGAGATTACAAGTCTTGAATCAAGCCCTAACATCACTCACCATTGATATTTGACAGGTTGGTGTTCTTCATCATACCTCCATATTTAGGTCCTTTCTGTTAGATTTCTAGGTGGAAAGATAGCATGCTAGGTTAGTTGATGATGTTCTGAGAAGTAGAGAGCTTGGCATAAGGTTTCATGGCAGGTCACGATTTTTTCAAGATTGTAAAACAAGCTGTGTATTGAGTTTTAATGGATATGATATAGCATAGATTGGTTAGGGTAACATGAAGAACAAGTTTATGTCATTAGTTTGAAGATCTAGCAGAGTTGATTACAGAGAAAAATGGTGAAACCCTAATGTTGATGCGTTCTGTTAGAGAGAGATACGATGCTTCAGTGAAAACTAGGTGCACCATTGTATTCTTGGGGAAATGTGGAGCACTTTTGGTCTTTGGATCGTGGCTTTTCATGGCCATATGAGAGAGCACGCGCTTGGAGAAGAGTTGTGCATGAATCCTGTTTTGGCTGAAACCCTAAGTTGAGTTGGAGAAGACGAGTTCTTTGCCGTTGGATCGTCCTGGATATTTGACTTAATCACCTCATCGCACGGCCACAATTTAATTCTGAAAACGGAGGGAAATTCCAACACCAAAACGCACCGTTTGAATTAGTTGTGAATCCTGGGCCTCAGAACTTCTTGATACTCACACCCCCTCGCTTGGCCCAATTCAAATTTAAACGTAGAATTGTTGCTAACTGCACCGTGGCTTTTTCAATTTTTCTTTAATTTTTCTTTTAATTTTTCTGAGCGCATGGGCCTAACCCAGATTGCTACGCGTACCCCCATATGCTCAGCCCAACAGCAATTGAACTGGGCGCTTCTACTTTTCTCACCCCCATCCCCTTTATTTCATTTTCTTTTATTTTTCATTTCTTTTAATTTTCTTGCATTTTATAAAAATCATATAAAATGGAAAATTGATTATTTTTTAATGCTTGTTTTTTCTACATGTTCATAACTTTGTCTAGAAAAATATCAATAAATAAAATTCCATTTTATTTTTTTTTTAAATATTTTTAGCATATTATTCTTTTAAATAGCCTTTTTAATTGATTTTAGTTGATACTCAATTTTGTAGAATTTCTTTTAGGACTTTCCCTTAGGATTTTTGAGCCATTCCTTTTGGCATAGTTAGGTATTGAATCATAGTTCATATAGGATTTAATTCACAATTTTTAGATTAAAATTTGATTAGTTTGTTAAGCATAGCCTTAGTGTACTCAAAATTAGGGTTTTAGGTTGCATAAGTGGACTTACCAATTTTGTTTTGGGTTTTATAGGCCAAATTAGTGTATGGGGAATATATGGGTTAAGGGTAGGTATGTATAGAATCCCTTAGAATTTTACTAGAGTATTATATAGTATTTTAGTATTTTTAATTGATTTTTGAATGTATGGATAGTATGTGTGTTGCTTAAGGGCATAGTTTGTATTGTTTTGCTTTCTTTTCTTCTCCTTTGAGTGTGTGAGCCTTGAAGATTGAGTTGAAGACCTTATGGATCATCATTGAAGACTTTGAAGACCTTGAGGAGGAGTTTAGTTTTAGCTGTTGTTTGTTCTGGTTATAGGATCATAAGTACATAGGTAGAGCTTTAGATAGAATAATTCCATTCAATAAACAAGGAGTGTCTTGTTCACCTCCTTCCTTCTATGTGATATAAAGTCCCTTAAGGGTATTCACCTCTCTCCTTTGGAGGGATTAGTGACCTTTCCCTATTAGGTAGAACTTTGAGAGAGCCTTTCCCTTTGATGTTAAGTCCTCAATGGCATCCTTTGGAAGTCAGTGAGCACTTTAACATCCTCACCTCATCTTGTTGACTGAGTCTTGTTTGATGGAGCATTTGGGTTGTTGAAGATAAAGAAAGAAATAAAGAGTATTGAAGATTTTAGTGAAGATCTAAAAGCCATTGAAGATAGAAGCTGAAGCTTTGAAGAGGATGATTCCTTGGAGATTGTTGAAGTCTGAAGACTTTGTGAAGATCAAGTTGATACCTGAATATCCCTGAAGATAGTGAAGCCTGAAGGTGGAGCTGATCAAAGAAGCTGAAGCTTAAGGGAGAAGATGAGTTGATACTCATGTTGTAGGGTTGATACCTGGAAAGCAGTTGATGATTGAAGTCTGAAGACTGAGTAGCTGCTGGAGGAGCTGAGGCTTTCTTCTGTTTTTCTTTTCTGTATTGTTTGTTTTGCTTGATTTGTCTGTTGCATTAGAATAAGTTCATCTAGAATAAGTTCAGTCTAGGAGCATGATTGCATTAGAGGTTGAGTTGCTCCCTCTGCTTGTATTGTTATTGCGTGGCTTTGCTTGCGGGTATTCGGTAGAGCCTAGCTCCCTTGCCCATGTGGTTTGTTTGCCGGATGGCATTTCATTTCTTTTATCTGTATGATTGCAGTTTACTGTTTATTGCTTGACAACATGTTGTTTATTTTTCAGTATGATTACTGTTATTTCATGACTGGCTTGAGGTCGAGACGAGCTTGTGGAGGCTGAAGCCCCACACACATTTCCTCCCTCACTTGCATTGCATGCATTTTACTGTTAAGCTAATGCTTTGTCTGTTTTGGTGTATCATTGACATGATCCCTTAGGACTCTCATTTCCTTTGATAAGGATTTGATGATAGACTTTTAGGTTGAAACCTATGCATGACAACTTCTAGGAGTTCCCTGTTCAAACCTCAACCATAGGATGAATCCATGGCATGATAACAGTAGGACTTGATAGTCTCCCTCCTAGTTGGGCCTGTTCTCTTCTCATTTCAAAACAGTTTAAGATACAGTAATCATGAATGATTTCTTTCGTACGTTACGAGCCTTAAGCTATCTGAGAAAGGATTGTGGGAGAGTTTCTTTTCCATAGTCTGGATGTTTAGTATGGTACCCTTTGGGTGACATGCGGCGCATTCACTCTCAGGTCATAGTCTCTAGTGCGGTTGAAATCGCAAACACAATAAAAAACACTTCTTTCGTAAAAGACAGGAAATAAGCCGTAGTTTCCCGAACTACGTGAGCTCTGATCTCTCATTCCTGTTGAGAGTACGTAGGCACAAGATGGCGAAGTCTTGGCGAGCTACCTTCCCCCATAATCCTTCGTAGGCCGAACTACGTTGACTCTGATTTCTCGTTCCAGACGGGAATACGTAGGCCTAAAGTGCGACGCTTTGCCGAGTCATTTTTCTTTTCTTTTTTCAGCCAGCCTTGATAGGTAGATAGAATAAAACACACCCTTTTCCTTATAAACACCAAGCGTGGATCCCGTCGAGTACGACGGACGTGAGGGGTGCTAATACCTTCCCCTTGCGTAACCGACTCCCGAACCCAGACAATGGTTGCGACGACCTTGTCTTACCATTTTTCGTCAGGTTTTTCCGATTGTTTCCTTTCCCGCTCTGAGGGATAAATAACGAAAGGTGGCGACTCTTCTGTCATGCCGGCACCTTATTTTCGCGCAAGCGACACCTAGTATGTCATCAAGAGAAAGGAATCAATACAACCGTCTTCCCACAAAGCAAGGTGTTGAAGTCTTCTAAGTTATAGGGACTATAGCAGTGTCGAAACTCAATGGAACTTCAATTATTTGTATTGCCATTATATTTTTCTGCATCGCAATTACCTCATTAAGGGATTGCATCTTTGTATATATTTACCCATTCAAGGGTCAAATCAATATAAAGAGAGATTTCTCATCAAATTGTGCTCACTTTTTACTTTATCTGATTGTTTGCAAATTAATTTCATTTTTGATAATTTGTGTTTTGAAACTTCAGCTAAAAATAATAATGACCTTTGACAAAATGTGAAAATTGTTTTGGTGTTCGAAGATATTGGGGAAAATAGGTGGCCTCCAAGAGAAACTTCACCATATGAAAGCATTCAATCAGTCATCAGCCGCTCAGGCTCGTCATCATGAAAAACTCTATTTTTCTCAAGGATCTGGGTAATGTGGTCCTTCAGCATTGAGTCCGAAGATTACTAGGGGAAATCAATTCCTCTAAATCACTCATGGAGCCTCCAAATCGGGGATGTCGAGTAGTCCAATCCTCTCAATACCCCTATAAAAAGTCCAATCTTTTATTGGCAACTACAAAAAGTCACTCCAGTTGACACTTTCGATTTACCCTAAAAAGTCCAGTCTTCATTGGAAACCACTAAAAGTCCACCCTTATTGGCATCCTCATAAAACCCGAAATTCCAATCTCATTTGGAAAAATAACTAAAGTCCAAATTCATTTGGCAGCTGCCATATCCAGTCCCTGGTGTTACCTCCAATAGAAAATTTAGTCCCCAACATACCTGATCATTTGCATTATCATAAGCATAGAATATAGGATAATATCATAATCATATCAAGCATTATCACATCATTTGCATTACCACGTGCATTAGATTCTCTAGCAATTATATTTTAATTGCATGTATGTGCATTATAATGCATAACATTGTTGTTCCCAGCAGCATAGCAGGATCCAGGATCAGTTTGCAAGCATCTTGGCCAGTCCTCCAAAAATTGGCAGTATGGCTCTGAAAAGAGTTAATGCCCCATGTGTTCAAGGAATTATATTCCACAATAAGTCATTCTTCAACCATGCAGTTAATAATGATAGTCCCTAGCAGTCGTTACTCTTATGATTCCCCAAGCAGAGGTTATCTTAAAAAGTTTCTTGAAGGCTTTTCCCTTACAGAGTTTGGACAACACTGTTCCTCAAATAGGAATTTTGGCTCAACTATTCCCCAGCAAATTTATTACTCGAGATACTGCTTTGGTATCGCGAAGAACCTTATTGGATAAGGAACTGCTTCGACCACCCGAAGAATCTCATGTGTTTAGAGATAATGCTTTGGTATCGCGAAGAACCTTATTAGATAAGGGACTGCTTCGACCACTCGAAGAATGTCATGTGTTTAGAGATACTGCTTTGGTATCGCGAAGAACCTTATTGGATAAGGGACTGCTTCGACCACCCGAAGAATGTCAAGTTTTGTTCAAAGATAATGCTTTGTATGAATAAATATTAGTAACACAAATTGATATATTTACCCTGTATTAGGATTCATACGTAATTTAAGATATATTTACTTTTATTTTCTTTATTTATACAAAAAATGTAATAACCTGTGGGTTAGCATAAATTTTGATCTGGATACACGTGCGTTCGTACGTATAATGGTGTGTTACACACATTTGTTTCAAAAATATAATAAGAATAAAAAAATAGAAAGACAAAATTATTTAACCATGAAAGTTTATTATTTTTTAAAGTATTATAGTAAATATTGCATAAAATAAAAATAAATAAATTTAAAAATATAAGTAAATTTGGATTTGAAGATTTGGTTGTCGTTATTATATCACAAAACATATAACATGATCATGCGTATTACTTATTTCAAATAATTGTATTAATTATATAATATCTATCACTATTAGAAAACTTCATTTTAGCTGTGAATTTAGCCTCGGCCACCGACACAGAGGCTAACTAGCCTCGACAAAACCGAGGCTATTCAAACGCAAAAAAAAAAAACCATTTTAAAGTTTTTCTTTTACAATTATTTTTATTTAATTCATTAGACATGGCTAGGCCGAAGCTAGATATTTTTTAATTTTTGAATTATTTTTTTAAATATTAGACACGGATGAGCCAGGCTAACTATTTTTAGCTACGAATTTAGCCTCAGCCATCGACACCGAGGCTAACTAGCCTTGACAAAACCGAGGCTATTTAAACGCAAAAACATCCATTTTAGAGTTTTTCTTTTACAATTATATTTATTTAATTCTTTAGACATGGCTAGGCCGAGGCTAGATATTTTTGAATTTTTGAATTTTTTTTTAAATATTAGACACGGTTGAGCCGAGGCTAACTATTTATATTTTTTTCGAATCTATTTATTTTATCTTATAGACACGGATGAGCCGAGGCTAACTATTTCCCACTCTTGTTTTTCATGTTTCCCTCTTAATTCCTTTTAGAATAAAGAACCCTAAAATTAAACCAAATAGATTTTCAGAAGAAAAAAACCTCTAAAATGAAACAAAATCAATTCAAGATCATCGATTCTTCTGATCTTATCTTCAAAATAATCTCTTCGTTCAAGATCATCTCTTCGTTCACACTTTCCTGCTCAAATTCAACCTCAAACTATCTCTGATTCTTCTTTTGCTTCTTTTCAATGTAGTGAGTTTCAGTCCTGGCCTTTACCTGTTGAAGGAAGTTTAGAAGATAGAGCTGCAAGTGCTTCCAAGAGTCATAGTCAAGCAGAGAAAAGACGCAGAGATAGAATCAATACTCAGCTTGTTAATCTCAGAAAACTTATTCCTAAGTCTGATAAGGTAGAACAATTTGTTTGTGTTATTTGCCATTTTAAGGTTAAGATTTTGTTATGTTTTGCATTCAACTCATGAATTTCTAATTCCAACCCTAACTGAGATTTAACATAATCATCGCTCTCAACTGAATTGAACTTGGATTAATTAACAGAGCCTAAACTCCGGCGCGACGGTGTTGGTTAGAGACTACGGCGAGGCAATCAGAGAGAAGAAAGTATATTGAACGTATTTCTGAACATGTGAGTTTATGGAATTATCATTTCGGTTATGGTATATTGAGTCTTAATGTTCTCATATTTTATTGATTTGCATTACTGTGATATTAGTTTTGTGATTCAATATTCATTTCACTTATGAAATTTTGAGAATATTTGCATTACTATTGGAATGGCATGAACGATTTTATTCTGTTTGTTGTACGCGTACAATTCGAGCCAAATGGTCAAAGGCATCGTTAGTCTAAAGTTAGGTTACTTTGTTGTGTGTGTCAAGATCGCGTCGCTTTGTTTTGTGTATAGAGGTTTTGTTTTATTCTGTGATATTAAAGTCAAGTTGCTTTTGTTGTGTGTATTTTTATAATATTCTCATGAATTAGGGGCATGGTTTTGGAGTAATGTAGGTGGGTGATTTTGGCTCTGGTGTATATGTGCTTTTGGTTTAATTGTGCTTTTTGAGGGTTGCTGCAGAGCTTTTCATAGCAGGTGTTTTATTGGTTCTTGTATTGATTGGGAGAGGGAATTGTTGATTATTTGTAGATTTTTTTATCCAATGCCATGTGTCATCCTCTGATAAGTTACTGCTGAATTCAAAAGAAAGAAATTTTAATTAAAACCTCTCTTATTTGGCATTTTTTTAAAATTAATTTCTTTTATAATTATATTTATTTGGTTGTTAAATGGAAGACTGCCATTAGGGCAGTATGTGCAGGTTATTGCTTTTTTGTAAAAATGCTGATATATGCCTTTGAAACATAGGGTGAGTTGAGGATTAACATTGTTATGTTGAACTCATATTTTTTGCTGTCAAAACTATTTCTCTTACTAACCTGTTAGTGAAAGGACAACTACCCCATCATGTAGGTTTTGACTAGTTTGAGTGATTTGGACATTGTAATTTACAATGTGCTGTCATTTTGTTTTGAGGTGTGAGTTTGTTCAATCCATGACAGTTGCTTTTAGATTGTCTCTAGGGTAATGTAGGTAGTTTGTTGCTTTTGTAGAGGTGATAATATATATTGTTGAAACAGATGGTGAGAGTTGAGGATTGACATTGTTATGTCAAGCTTATGTTTGTTGTTGTCGAATCTATTTTCATAACATAAAATTGTTTGGATTTAGCATTTGTCATTTTAAAATGCATAATAAACTAGTTGTAGGAGGATTTGAACTTGGCAATACTTTGAACTCTTGATCTTCATGTTAGAATTGTGTTGGTTTGACAAATTGGTAATTGATTTTGAAAACAATGTTTGAATTAATGTGAGTGTTGACATTAGTAAACACCAACTTTGTTACTGCTTCTGTTCAGATTTTACTTATGAGTTTGTTAACTTTCAAAACATTTTTGCTTGACTGGTGCTTTCATCTTGTTTTTACAACTTGCTGTTAAAGCTATGATAGTTGTAATTCATCAATGTTGTTTTTTCTAAATCCTGTTGTTTTCCAAGTACATAGAAAAGACGTTCCTGTAGAGTCCCTCTACTTTCCCAAACAAAATGCAGTGCTAAATGTAGTGTCCATGGGATAAACAACATTTAACTGTTCCCAGACTTTATGTGAAAGAAAAGTGTTTATTTAATTAAGATTTCAAGTCACATAATGCTAGAATAATTGCATTACAAATTACCAACACGAAATGAGATCGCTGTCAGATCCATTATAAAGATCCATGGATACAATATTTATGAGTAGTGAGAGTATATATGCATCATATTAATTGGAATAAAGTTAGGTCGCATTGCACACTTCAGCCTTCTTTAGCTCTTTAGCTGAAACAGATTTACTCAATAATCAGTTTCAACCTTTTAGATGTCTGAAGAATAGAACAAGCAGAACAAACAGTTTTTTAGAACTTACCAGCTTTCTCTTCACCCGTCTTTTTCGCAGCTTCTGCTCTTTGTTGACGAATAAGAGCTAATCGTTCAGCATAACATACATGTCAACAAAGAAATTAAACATTAATCATTGAAAGAAATCCTTGATTTTGGTTAAACATATTAAGCTTATGCTCAAGTTATTACTGGTACCTAAATCTTTCTTTGATTAAACATGAATGTTGATTGAAACACCAAGAATTATGTTAACATTTGCTTTAAGGTTTGTCAACTTTTAGTACCATTGAGCTCTATCTTTAAAACCATATGTGTTTAGTAATTGGCATTGTAATGACCAACTCTCATCGTCATGGATTTTTGTGTATTGAATATTATCATTAAGTGTTCCATATTTGGAGGGCACATTGTGCATCATGGTTTGCTAATCCATGATGACAGGTTTTAGGCAGTCTAGGTAGGGACTTAGTAGATTTCTTTGTATGTTCTTTGCTGGTGTGGTATGTTGAAAGGGTGTTGTCATGTGTGTCTAGTTGATTTCATGACAAGACTAAGTTTCAAACATTGATGACATAGTGAAGAATGCTTGGCTCTTTACTTTGCTTACTGTCCAAGTTTACTGGGAGGTTGGTCAACCTAGATTCCCATCAGAACTTTGTTTGGTTTCATATTTGGCGGTTGGAACCTTGATGCATGATGTTTAGGACACAATGTAGGATCAACAATGTACTAGTATTTATTTTATGATTAACAAAGCAGACTCAGGCTGCAACAATTCTGTTATAACTTCAATAATTCCAATTCAACACTGTCAAATCCTAACTTCATTACAATCACAATCCTTTGATGGACACTTGAGCTTAAAAAATAATGAAGATGCTTCTAAGGAATTTGGTAACATACATCATTTTCCTCCTCTAGCAGTGTTGCATCCAAAAACTGTTTCGGATATTTCGCGTGCCATAAAACATGTTTTTGAAAAAGGGTCTGATTCAGAGATGAAGGTAGCGGCTAGAGGCCATGGACATTCCCTTCAAGGTCAGGCACAGGCACATCAAGGACTAGTCATCAAAATGGAGTCTCTAAAGGGTCCTGAAATGAAAATTCAGATAGGTGAATTTCCTTATGTAGATGTCTCAGGTGGTGAGTTGTGGATAAACATTATGCATGAGACTCTTCAATATGGATTGGCGCCGAAATCTTGGACAGATTATTTTCATCTAACGGTTGGAGGCACTCTTTCAAATGCTGGAATAAGTGGACAAGCTTTTAAACATGGACCTCAGATCAATAACATCTTCTAGTTGGAAGTTGTCACAGGTACTGCTCAAACAGAATCTAAGAATAGTTGGTTTCGTTTTAGATTTTTTTATAAAGAATGAGAATAATTGTTCCTTTATGCATTGCAGGAAAAGGAGAAGTTGTTACCTGCTCAGAAAATCAAAATGCTAACCTTTTTCATGGTGTTCTTGGAGGGCTCGGTCAATTCGGCATCATCACCAAAGCTAGAATTTCTCTAGAACCAGCACCAAAGATGGTGAGTGTACTGTACCCTCATTTCTAATATGAAAGTACTGAAAAAGTTTCCAAATATATACCTTCTATGACATAATCTGTAAACATTTTCCAGGTGAAATGGATTAGGGTGCTCTATTCAGATTTCTCTACATTTACAAGAGATCAAGAATATTTGATATCACTTAAGGACACATTTGATTATATTTAAGGATTTGTAATCATAAATAGAACTGATATCTTTTGACCCAAAAGATCCACTTCAAGCCAGCCAATTCAGTTCAGATGGAAAGACTTTTTACTGTCTTGAGATGGAAAAATACTTCAATCCCAACGAAGCTGAAGTCATGAATTAGGTAAGACAAAAACACACTATGGATGTTTGAATTACAATGAGAATAGCTAAATCACAGCCGCTATGATTTCACTATTCTGAGTGTTAATTCAAACATGCACTCAATCTCATTGGCTAAAAAAAGTTGTAATTTTTTTCACATTAAAATGCAGGGTGTTGATCACCTACTGTCAAAATTGAGTTACATTCAACCAACATTGTTCCTGTCAGAAGTTTCTTACGTGGAATTTTTGGACAGAGTGCATGTTTCTGAGATGAAGCTAAGAGAAAAAGGCTTATGAGATGTTCACCATCCTTGGTTGAACCTTCTGATCCCAAGGAGTGAAATTCATGACTTTGCCAAACAAGTATTTGGCAATATTCTCAAGGACACAAGTAATGGTCCCATACTCATTTACCCTTTCAACCAAACCAGGTATCTATTATGTCTTAGCTTGACAAACTATATGCCTCCAGCTAGTACATGTTTAGATTTACCTTTTAATTCCTTAACAGTAAGTTGTGGGTCTGAATCACAACTTACATCTAATTCACAACAGCCATTTTAATTCCTTAACACCAATAACCATCTAACATTTAACACATTTAGAATTGGACCTTAGGGCTGTTGTTCAACATTTATAAACAATTGAGTATAATTATAGAAGTATAGAATTGAGTATAAATGATAATTCCATAGATGATGAAGTAAATCTAGGCCTAAACTTGAACCAACTAAATATAGGCCTAAACAAAATCCTGAATTTGACATTACAATGCCAATTCTATAAGGGATTCAGACCAACATGAAGAGCTAACCACCCCTAGCATCATCATGCTTGACAGATCTAAAACTCCAAAAGCAGACATAAACACTGGCCTTAAACCTACTTAGAAGCAAACCACACCTATGTGAAATAAAACTCTCTAACAGACCTGGGCAGCAGGCCCATCATCAAATCAATAGTATCCACTAAAGTTCTAATCTGTCAAGATCTCCAACTGGCTCAAGAATTCTCATGACCCCAAATCTGGCCATACCCTACCTCAGCTGACAAAACAAAGTGAAACTCACTACCTATCACAAGGAAACCAAACTAGCTATGAGAAACTAAGACTGATAGCCACCAAATCTGAGTTGATAAACTTAGTTTCCTTATGGATAGATGCTGACAAACCGAACAGAACTGACATTATAATGCCTAGGATGTTTATACTATTTTAATTATTTTCAGGACAAGGTTTCATGGGATCCTCAATATGAGATATTTGTCAGGAAATCCTTTTATTCAAAGGCAACCTTTGATATGTTGTGAGAAAGTGTTGAATGATCAAAATCATATGACAATAACATGACATTATCTTAGTATGACACTTTCTTAATTTAATGTTTCTTTTTGACATACTAAAAACTAATTTGCGCCCTTTAGACTCTATAGAGCATGAAAAGACATTTCAACTTCTCACTTTGATATTGTGTGAAGTGTGAGGGCAAACCGTCATACAACATACGATCTTGAGTTTCGATGATGACAAATTAAAATCATGGATGAATCGACATTATCGGTTCCGCCTCTACAAAGACAAATGCAAATATTCCATCCACCATATCCTTCCTATATCATTTAAAGTGCTTTACTTGATACAATATATACAAATGATATGTGGTTATGACTAAATGCATCAAAACCAAATAACTAACAATTTTCTGCAGATTTTCAGGCCATGAGTCGACCATTGAGTCAGCACATGTATCTGCACTTTTCTCACGGGTCAGCGCATGAAGGTATGAGTCGACGCATGAAGACCATGAGTCGACGCATGAAGCTCTTACATTTCTCACGGGTCGACGCACACTGGTGCCTCTTCAAATCTGACCAAATCGGCAGTCTATGCATCGACGCATAGACCTGTTATGGTCGACCGTTCGCGCATTTGTGCTATTTTTTGAAGACTTCCCACTATGTTTTGAAAAGCTGTTAAGTTTGGTGTTTGGTTGGTTACTATATATAGTAACTTTGTTCAGTTTTATCAACAACAATTGTGAATTTGAGTCAATTGTCACAAATCAAGAAAAGTGAAAGAGGTGCCATCAAAGGTCATCAATCTTCATCTTTTACAACCCACAACACAACAATTACACACAACAATTACACACAACAATTCTTGGGGTGATTATGATTTTGTTCAAGGTGATAAGGTCCAAAACCGTGATCAAAAATCCGGTTTGGGGTGATTTTGAAGGCAGGTTTTTCTTGGATAAAACCTAGTAGGTTTTACCCTCCAAGATTTGGAGATTTTGGGGGTTTTTTGGTACGGAACATCTCTACCTACTTCAGCTGAGTGAAGGTGATTGAGAAGCGGTAGTCTTCGTCAATCTAGTAGCGGAAATCAGTGAAGCGTTCGAGAGTGTTCTGGGTTCGATTTGTTTATGCACAAGATCAGCCGGGCCGAGGGTTTGAAGAACTAAAGGTTATTCAACAAAGGGGATAGAATCGAAGGTCTACTCACAACAATCGGAGAACTTGATTCGACTCGAATCAAGGAGCAAGAAGCGACAGCATCATCAACATCAAGAGGGCTTGATTGTACATTTTGCTTATCAATTCTTGTATAAACATTTCTACATTACAGGTGATATCTGTTATACCCCGAATTTTACCCTCAGATTCTTTGATCTTTGCATAATCATTTTAGGTTTTTCATCTATGCATCATTAACCAATTCATATGGTAAGTTTTAAAGTTTGTGAATAAAGCAAAAAAAAAACAATTGATAAAAATTTAGAAATGCACATGGTGAGTGTTGAACCCACAACCTTTGGGTTACAAGTCAAAAACTCCACCAACTCAGCTAGCGCGCATGCGAAAATTTTTGGAGAAAGAATGTTAAGTATCAAGGAATGAAATAAAATGAAAATAGCCAAAAGAGTTGATCCAAATGGATCGAACTCAAGACATGGGGCTATGGGCCATTGAGGCACAACTTCATATTCCAAGAAAGTCACGATAATCCCAAAAGCAAAACCAAACCTGCTGTGGAAGGTATTACACCAAAATGGAAAAATCCAATACAATACACAAAACAATAGGTTCCACTTCACACCTGCAAACCCTGTAGCTATCACCCTATCTTATCCAAATTCTCTCCACTCTGAACACTGCCAAATTCTGTTGTACATCTGCTCACAATTACACCAAAATGAAACCTTTGCTAAGACCTGCACTTTGAAAGTGATCCCTAGCATTGCAACAAGCCAAATCTTGTGCTGTAACATGAGATGAAAAGGACTAAACTTGGCAAAAAAAAATTGACCATAATCCTGCATTCCAAGATGAAAACAACAACACTACTGCAACTCTGAAAATACTGCTATAATCTGCGCAGTACATACTCATCAACATAGTTCCTGCATTTGTGAGTGATAGAACAGGCCTACACATCAAAACAACCCTGCTTCGCCCTGCATCAGTACATTTCAAGAACTAGCTACACAACCTACACTCTAAAGGGACCCATCAATAGAGAAAATATCATAATGGTTTTAAAAAGAAGGAGAGTTAATAGAAACAAAGAAGAGGGGGAACTATCAAAAAACAGAAGCAGAAGCAAGATCACCAAAAATGCCTCAAAATCTGTCTTGAACAGTTTGTCTTCCAAAACCATTTCTACACCTTAAAACTCATTGGAAACCATATTCACAATCGACAAATGAGGTGTGAGAGGTGTTCAAGATCTTACACCAGTCAAAAACTTCATATCCTCAAAAGTCAACTTCCAACCAAACAAACTTTGACTTTTCATACAAAACTGAGTAATACTTTGCTCAGGCCTGTTTCAATCACTTTAATACTCCAAACACTCTTTGTTTAAGGTGGACCGATTGTCTAGAACATCAATACCCTCTGTATCACTTATTCTGAGATCTGTCACAAAGTTCCCTCATTCACTTCAAGTGCAAGGAAATTGTGTTTCCATCAAGGCATTGGTTGAATATCAACTGGAGCTCATCAAGGTTTTCCCTAATGCATAAGCTTGCTTGGAGGTCTACAAGAGGTTAGTAGTCACTACCTCATTTATGAACTGTCACTTGACCTGTTTAGTAGTAGCTGCCTATCATGTGTGAATAAAGGTTGTTGGTTTAGTTCATGACAGACTGAAGGTTTAGATTTCCTTGGTTTGTGCTTTGTTTCAACAAGTTATTAACTACCCTTAAAAGTCATGTTGGATCCTTGGTCTTGTACCTAAGCATGATGCATTAGGGCTATTCTAGTTTGTGATAGGACTGTAGTATACCTCAAGACTGCTAGTAGGATTTGTTTTAGGTAGGCTGGATTAGAGAGTTTAGAGGATGAGGACTCAGTAGGAGTTTTTGGCTTGTTTGAGTTTATACTGTCACTGTAGGTTTGTTTTTACTCAGGCTAGATTTTGATTTGGATGATCAAGTGTTGTTGCTGTCAAGAAACTTTACCATGTATGTTCAATTGCTACCAAAACCAGTTTGCAGCAGTTTTGTCTCTTAGAGGCGTTCAGGTTAGTTTTGTTGGTTTTGAACTTTGTCAAGTTTGATGTTTGATGACTGTCATGAGGATTATGCTTTAGGTCTGAAAGTGGTTGTTGTCAAGATTATTATGGATATGGAGTTTATCAATTCATGAACATCACTGTTAGATCAATTCAGGACAGTTTAGTTGTAGCCTCTCATTTGAAAGTGTGTGTGTCTATTTTTCCATGGCAACTTGTTAAAACAAGTGTTGAATGCTTTGTTTCTGTAAGAACCATTTTTGAGTTTGTCAATTCACACATACTGTCAGCATACTTGATGCTTGTTTTGACAGCAGCGATTTTGTTTCCATTAAGGAGATGAGCTATTCCACCATGATTCATCATAAGAAATTTTTGGACTCTGTGTGTATTTGAAACTTAACCTACTCACCAATTTTGATCATTTTGTTTTGGTTGGAGTCTCAACTTCTTTAGCATGGTGTTGTGAGATTCAATTCTTCTGTTGTTGACTGTTTGTGGTTTAGCATGAGATTTGTGACTGTCATTGGAGCTTTAGTTTAGAACAAGGTCTGCTAATACTACATGTTTTATTTAGAATGTGCAATTACAGTTAGGGTGTATATTGCATTGTTTGGTTCACTTGTTGTAAGAGATGCTTTTGGTTCTGTCAGGCAATTTCCAAGCTTTAATTGGCCAGTTCCTAAGTTATAAGCATTGTGGATCTAGCTGTCAGTCTTGTTGCAATGCATTTGTGCTAATCAACTTTGTCTTGAGTCCTTAGGTGCTTTGGTTTTTCATCACTTTGGGAGTAAGACTGTCATGGATCTTTGCTTAAGCATTAAGTTCAACAAAACCTCTCTTTTCATCATTTGTAACTCAAATTCCATTTCTTGGTCTGATGTGTTTTAAACCGAATTCCCTGTTAGAACTCATTCTATGTCACATGTGGAATTTGCTCAGGTCATTGCCCACCTTCAATTGCATCAGTTTTGAGTTTTGAACTCCAAAATGCATTTCCAAAACTCACCTTGCGTGTTCATTTGAGTCTTATTGTGTGTGTAGTATTTGAAGAAATGGATGGCACCATCTTAATATTCATGAAATTTCAAGTGGTTTTGATTTTTATTTCACTAAAATTGGTTAACATTTGTTGAGGTTTGATTGAAATCGTTTTGAGGTTTTTTTGACTTGCATTGCCTTGGAGTCTGCCTAGAAACGCGCATATTTTGGTATATGTCAAACTGGGGTGGCATTAATACACGGATGTATCGCCACCCCGGTGGTTAAATGCAATGCCTTAAGTCACTTGCCATGCCTCTGATCCTCTGTTCGATCCCCAGCGTGGACATGTTTTTTTTGCTCTTTTGTGATTTTCCCATATTTATTATTTCTTTTTTATTTTACATCTGTTTTCACATCTGTTTGATGGTTGGGATGGTCATGTTTTGAGCCTATGACCCCAAGGTCTTGGGTTCAAGCCTTGGCGAAGACATTTCTTATTTTTTTAGCACTATTTTATTTAACTTCATTTAAATTTCAATTTACCATAACTTCTTTATTTTTAATCATTTTAAATTGATTCTTTTTGCTAATTTTTCATGTTAATGTGTATTTTCATATAATTTTCAAATTGGTTCACCTTTAAAACTGTTGACTATCACTATGAGGTTTTGAACTTTTTGTCTACTTTATTGAGACACTATTTGATGTTATCCTTTATCCTAACCTTAGGATTGGAGTCGCCGTGCTCTGTTTAGCGTCCCACCGTGGACATCCTTATCTTTTATCCTAACCTTAAGATTTGAGTCGCCGTGCTCTATTTAGCGTCCCGCCGTGGACATCCTTATCCTTTATCCTAACCTTAGGATTTGAGTCGTCATGCTCACTTTTAGCGTCCCGCCGTGGACATCCTTTATCCCGTTATCCTAACCTTAGGATTGGAGTTGCGGTGCTCTATTTAGCGTCCTGTCGTGGACATCCTTATATTTTATCCTAACCTTAGGATTTGAGTCGCCGTGCTCCATTTAGCGTCCCTCCGTGGGCATCCTTATCCTTTATCCTAACCTTAGGATTTGAGTCGTAGTGCTCACTTTTAGCGTCCCGCCGTGGACATCCTTTATCTCGTTATCCTAACCTTAGGATTGGAGTCGCCATGCTCTATTTAGCATCCCGTCGTGGACATCCTTTATCTCGTTATCCTAACCTTAGGATTGGAGTCGCCGTGCTCTATTTAGCATCCCACCGTGGACATCCTTTACCCTTTATCCTAACCTTAGGATCTGAGTCGTCGTACTCATGTTTAGTGTCTCGCCGTGGATATTCTCTACCATAACAATCTCAACGTAGATTTAGGAGTCGCCGCACTCCATGTAAGTACATCCCTATGAATGCTTACATCCCTCTGGAACCTTGACCACAATCAAGAGTTCCTCACCCCTAGTTAGGGGAACTACGGTTGCTCTGATTTCATCCCCGTCAGGATACGTAGGCACAAGATGCGATGTCTTCGCGAGCATACTTTACATACTTTACATACTTTACAAACTTTATACATACTTTGTATATACTTTATATCTTTACCCTTAACACATTTTCTTTAGCAAGCAAACTTTAGCAAACACAAATATTAACAAGAGGTGCCTGTAGAGTACTACAAATGTTTAGGATGTGAAATACCTACCCTAGGCATAACCAACCCCCGAACCTTTAGTTCTCTCTTTGCTTAGCTTTAAGCTTTGCTTTTTGCTTTGCATTTTTATAGGTTTTTCTTTCTTTAAACCTTTCCTTTTTGGATAAATTAAAGTTCAGTTGTGAACTTAAGAATTAAAGATTCAAGTTAATCAATAGCTTGGTATCACGATTCTCACCGCAACAATATTTAATATATTGATCTCAATTCTATTATTAGAATTGAGGGCAGACGTACCCCGAATTGAGGACGGCGGGGGAACTGCCTCAACAAATCTTTGTCTCCTTTACTTTTCAGCACTTTAAATTTTGCCTTAAAATTTAAGTGATTTTAGTATAAGCAGTTATATCATAAGTTGGGTTGATTTGAGTAAGTACTTATTACTGTTTTAAACTTTAGTGCAACAATATATTGCATAAGGAACTTAAAGCATCTTACTCAAGGCAAACCACACTTGGAGTGTATTGCACACCAAGTGTTTGATAAATTGCCTACACCAAAGTTTACTTAGCCTATTTGCCTACTTTGTGGGCATTATAGATCATTGGTGCTAGTTCTACTAATAAGTGATAAAATCAACTGATAGTGTGACTAGAGTGTTGAATCAAATTTTGCTTATTATCATTTCCATAAGGCTAGACGCATATCCGATCTTCTAATAACTGTTTGTTAGACTATGCCACGGATCTATAAGGGGTGGGGGGGTGAATAGATCCCCAATTAAAATTTGAGTCGGCGCTACCAATTTAAAATTGGTTTTAAAAATGTTTTAAGTGCGGAAGCGGCCGAGGAAAATATAGTCTAAAACGAACGGTTATTGGAAAACCGGATATGCGTAAGCCTTTGGATTAATGACAATTTGGAAAATAGAATCACAACACTAATCACACTTATCAATTATCTACTTCAGTTGTAAGGATTTCTAGTTCCAATTATTCAAAGAGCAAACCAAAACTAGATACACAAGTAAGATAATTTTGGTTCAAGCAATATGTCAAACACTTGGTGTGCAAAACACTCCAAGTGATATTCATGTTGAGTAAGTGATTCCAACTATCCTAGTACAATGTCTTGTTGTACTTTGGAGTCAAAAACATAGTTTTAACCTCTTACTCAATTGATATCACAATTTTGACAATAGAGCTTATACAAAAATCATTTATTTTGAGCTATAACGTAAATGCTGAAAAACAGAGAAGACAAGTATTTGGTGAGGCAGTTCCCCCGTCGTCCTCGCTTCGGGGTACGTCTGCCCTCAATTCTAAAACTAGAATTGAGATAGATTTTATAGATATCACCTGTTGAATGTAACAGTTTATACAAGGATTGAGCAGCAAATATACAACAGAAATCTCAATGTGTTGAAAGTTGCTTTCACTCCTTGCCCCTTGATTCAAGATGAATCAAGTCCTCCGATTTGTATTGATGGACCTCCGACTCCAGCCACCTTATTGAATAACACGTTGTTGTTCAAACCTTCGGCTCCGACTGATCTCAACAGCAACAAATCGACCCCGAGATCTTCCCTTCAAAATCACCGAATCCGCTACTAGACTTGTGAAGAACACCTCTTCACAATCACCTTCGCTCGGTTGACCCTTGATGAAGAATCTCGTCCAAAAACCCCCAAAATTCAAACCAATATTGGAGGGTAAAACCCCAACGGTTTTATTCAAGAAAGAACCTGTCACAAGCTTCAACCCGAACTTGATTCTCCAATCTAAGCTTCGAACCTTATCACCTTGAATCTCTCACAAATGCATTTCAAAAATGATTGTGTGTAATTGAAATGTTGTGAGATGTTGAAGATGAAGATGATGAATCTTGGACACCTATTTCACTCTTTCTTGTTTTTGAACACATGAATCAAAAGAATATCAAATGTTGAAATGACACAAGTGGTTAGACAAGTATATATAGTGCCAACCCAATTTTAGACATAACAGTATTTCAAATATAAGAGGGAAACATTTAAAAACAGAATTTCCGCGCGAACGGTCGACCGCAGCAGGTCTGTGCGTCGACGCATGGCCTGTGTTGTTTGGAAATCTGGAAAATTCATCAGTATGCGTCGACCATACAGTCGGCGTGCGCTGACCCGTTGAAAACTATTTCCCTTATGCGCCGACCCTATGGTCGACTCATGCCTTTACGCGCTGACCCGTTGGAAAGTTTTTCCTTCATGCGCCGACCATATGATCGACTCATTGCCTTGTGCGTTGACTAGTGGAGAATTGTTCTGATGCATGCGCCGACCCTATGGTCGACTCATGCCCTGCAAACCTGCAAAAATTCATCAGTTTGTGGTCTTTCATGCCTTTGGTCATGATTGCATTTTATCTACACATAGTATATTCATTTCAGCAGTTTTAAGACAAGTATAAAAGGATATGGTGGGTGATACGTTGCATCTATTTTAGTAGATCTGGAGTTTTTAATTTCCAATCTATCCAGGGAATTTGTCATCATTGAAACCTGCATTAACCAATGTCTTGCAGACTTGTGTGATGTGTGGCAATTTGCCTCCACAATCTCCCCCTTTTTGATGATGACAACCTGTATACAACTAAAACACCAAATATGCAATGTATACACACATGTATACACAAGCTCCCCCTTTCTTTTGTAATATAAGGTTTTAGAACAAACAACCATCAACTGTTGTTAATATCCTGACTTGGCTTTGGTGTTGGCTAGCTTGCTACATGTTCTTCTCCCCCTTTGACACCATCAAAAAGAGAAGGAGAACGCATCAATTAACAGAGAACATACAATAGGTGATAGTTAATTACCAAACTTCACACATAAGCATGATAGTGAACAAAAGTAACTTGAATTAATAGATAATTACGAGAACATGCAAAGTAGGTGAATATTCAGGCACACATAATACGGAAAAATGAAAAGTACATAGACGAAACACATATGCAATTATGAAATATGCAACTATGAAACTAATATCCCCGACCACGACCTCGGCCCCTCCCCCGGTATGCAGCATCGGGATTGCGGTAAGGATCCGAGAAGTCCAGAAAGGCTTCTACGGACATGTTGAGGTGATGAAGAGAGTTGGTGATTTCCAAATCTTGCCTTTCATGTGATTCAACCAGAGCTTCAATACGGGCATCCATCTGAGTCGAAAATGAATTTAACCTTTCATTTTGGGTATGAAGCTCAGCTCTAATCTGTTCCATTTGTGTATCTTGACTCCTCATGAAATTTTGTTGATCTAACTGCATGGACTGCAACATATTGATGACTTCAGAGTTATCCGAAGGTGGAGGAGGTGATGAGTGCTGGGAAGGTTGATAGTCTTGAGGGTAGCCGTGATATGGGTCGTAGAATCTACCCAGGGTAGTCCAGCCTGTGTATTGCCATTCACCCCATCCCTGATTTGTATAATCGCCTTCTTGTGCTTCTGATGGAGCTGAATACTGGACCCAATCGGTATTTGGAGGCGTATCTTGAACTGGAGATTGATGATAGTCTTGAGACTCACAGACAGGTTCTTGTACCTCTGCAGCTGTATCTTCTTCATCATCGTCTTCTTCACCTTGTTCTTCACTTTCTTCTTCAGAGCTGTCATCGGAACTGTCACGAGGCACTGGAGGAATATTGGCGCGACGAACAAATCTGTATGATCGTCGTTCAGCACACCAAAATTACCCCATCATTGCAAGGGTTTTGGTGCTAAATTCTGTGTCAGAGGGAACTGAAACACAAGGAAATGTTGGGTATACAACATTTGCTGCGGCAAGAATTTCTGAAATAAACGACCCATAGGCTAAAGCAGTGCCTCTACTTGAGTCTCTCAGAGCAAAAATCCTGCTTGCAATATAGTATGGCCAGTTTATTTTGATCTTATGTTTCAATATATAGATGAGATGTACCTCAGCTTGTTCGACACGGGACAGTCCACCCTTTTTCGGTCGTAGTATGCGAGCGACAATCCACTGAAGGATGCACTCCCCTGTACTGAGTTTCTCGGCTGTGACCGTTCTAGAAAAAACATCACTGTTGACAATGGCATCTGGATAGGGTCTTTTGAACATGTTATTCAGAGCGCTCTTAAATTCACACCCTGGCACCGTACGAGTGTCCGTTACCTCATGAAGAGGTGGTGCATCAGCATCAACAGTCAAATCAAAATACTTGTTCCATACTTCAGAATTTATGTTTACCAGTTTATTGCCGACAGAAGTGTGGAAATGTTGATCTTGAAAGTTACCCTGTAGATTTATGTAGAACACCCTGACCAAATCCTCACTGTACTTTGTGTTGCACTCCAGAAAATTGGAGAACCCCTGAACTTCCAGCAAAGACAGAATTTGGGTGAGATGAAAGCGCTCACCTGTTGCCTGGTAGAAAGCATGTTGTGGAACTATGGCTCTTTTGCTGAGACTCTTGTTGAAGTTTTCAACAGCAGGTGGATGAACTAATGAAACAGCGGTAACGGGGACTGAAGCAGATGATGATGAGGCCCTTGATCTCTTACCTGTATTTTTGCGGAGAAAAGAAGCCATTGATGATGATTTTTGGAGAAGTTGTAGAGATGAACTTTGAAGAGAGTGGTTGAGAATAATTTTGGAGAAGATGAAGACTATTGCCTTTAATAGAGAGAGGTTTTAGGGTTTTTGGGAAGAGGGAGGAGACAAGAGAATACAATAGATGTATAGATGCAATTTACAAGACAAATGCCATATCAAATCATAACAAAAGTTGACTGCACATTAAATGTAGAGGAATGGAAACATGGAACGGTTTTCAAAAGAAAAAAAATTCTGGGTTTTTACGCGAGCCGTCGACCATAGCCCCTGCATGCGTCGACGCATACTGTACATTTTTTTGATAATTTTGAAAGTTTACAGCATGCACCGACCGTTGTCCTGTTTAGGTTGACTCATAACCTTCAAAAACCCAGTTTTTTCAGTTTCATATTATGCAGAATGCCATACTTGCCTATTTATCATGCCTATTCACCTTTTCACAATATGATTTGCATTCAACACACATAGTATCAAACAGCAAAGGTCATATACATATATAAGTACCATGATTGTCGAACGATATGGTTAGTTTCAAGTCATGAATATTTAGAGAGAGAGAGAGATAAAAAGAGAGAGAAAGGAGCAATATCACCTCTATACCGACCACACTTGTTAATCACAGATTTGTACTTGCAACAAACTCAAAAAAATTGTTAGTGGTACAAAAGCATAGTTGTAAATAGATTAATTGTGAATGTAGTAATTGTTAAACCCGATCAGAAATGTCGAGAATACCAAGTTCTCGACGGATATGAAAGAAGGGCTCATTGGCTAGCGGCTTTGTGAAAATGTCCGCTAGTTGGTTTTTAGTATCAACGTGTTCAAAGACAACATCACCCTTCTCTACATGGTCCCTCAAAAAATGGTGTCGAATTTCTATGTGTTTGGTACGCGAATGTAACACCTGATTTTTGGTAAGATTTATAGCACTGGTGTTGTCACAAAATATTGGAACACGTTCTAGCTTCAAATTGAAGTCCAATAGTTGTTGTTTAAGCCATAGGACTTGCGCACAACAACTACCGGCGGCTACGTATTCCGCTTCGGCGGTTGACAAAGCAACAGATACTTGTTTCTTGCTGTGCCAACTGACCAAGGAATTTGAAAATAAGTGACACATACCACTGGTGCTTTTCCTATCTGATTTGCAACCGGCGAAATCGGAATCGGAGAAGCCTACCAATGAACAATCATTACCTTTGGAATACCACAGTCCATATTTCGGAGTACTAGATAGGTATCGAAGTATGCGTTTGACAGATTTTAGGTGGGATTCCTTAGGACATGATTGGTATCTGGCGCACATACACACGCTAAACATAATGTCGGGACGCGAAGCAGTAAGATATAGAAGCGAGCCAATCATACCTATGTACCTTTTTACCTCAACATTTTTACCACTTTCATCTTTACTCATATTTGCACATGTTGGCATAAGGGTGTCTATGGCCTTTGAATTTGCCATGTCAAATCTCTTGAGAAGATCCAAACAATATTTTGTTTGGCTCACGAATGTTCCTTCCTTCAGTTGCTTGATTTGCAAGCCGAGAAAGTATGTGAGTTCACCCATCATACTCATCTCGAATTCACCCTGCATAAGCTTAGCAAACTCTCTTACGAGATTCATGTTAGTGGATCCAAATATGATATCGTCAACATAAATTTGTACAAGAATTAAGTGTTTTCCTTGACATTTAATGAAGAGAGTAGTATCAACCTTTCCTCTTGAGTAGCCTTGATCAAGTAAGAATTTTCTTAGTCTCTCATACCAAGCTCTAGGAGCTTGTTTGAGTCCGTACAAAGCTCTTTTCAATTTATAGACATGATGAGGATACTCATGAGACTCAAAACCAGGTGGTTGAGCAACATAGACTTCTTCATTTATGAACCCGTTAAGGAACGCACTTTTGACGTCCATTTGAAATAACTTAAAATCTTTCGCACAAGCGAAAGCAAGTAGAAGGCGTATAGCCTCGAGTCGGGCAACCGGCGCATAAGTTCCCTCATAGTCGATGCCTTCCTCTTGGTTATACCCTTGCGCGACTAAACGCGCTTTGTTGCGAGTTATTACTCCGTTCTCGTCCAGTTTATTTCTAAACACCCATCGGGTGCCAATTACTCGATGACCTCGTGGAGGAGGGACAAGGTCCCAAACCTCATTTCTAGTGAACTGATTCAGTTCCTCCTGCATTGACAAATACCAATGTTCATCGAGTATGGCTTCCTTAGAGTTTTTAGGTTCCATCTGTGACACGAAAGCGAAGTGATAACAGAAATTACTTAGCTTCGATCGAGTTGTTACACCCTTTGTGATGTCTCCAAGAATGTTTTCAATTGGATGGTCTTTAGATGACTTCCACGCTTGTGGGAGATCATCGTTTGAAGGCGGATGAACTTCCTCTGTTACATCACGGTGTACATCCTTATCCTCCTCAATTTTGGCTTTGTCAGGTTGATCAATCCCCGTCTCGCCACTTTTGAGTATGTCTTCAGTGGATGTACCTTCACCATGAACAACACTATCCTTTCCGACATTTCTCGGGTAGGACTCATCAAAAGTGACATGCACAGACTCTTCTACAGCAAGTAATCGTTTATTATATATTCTATATGCTTTACTCGATTGAGAGTATCCGAGAAAGATACCTTCATTGGCTTTGGAATCAAATTTGCCTAAGTTTTCCTTTCCATTGTTTAATACAAAACATTTGCATCCAAACACATGCAAGTGAGAAACATTTGGCTTTCGGCCTTTTAAAATTTCGTACGGTGTTTATTTAGAATGGGGCGAATAAGCACCCTATTCAAAACATAACACGTCGTACTAATGGCGTCGGCCCAAAAATATTTAGGTAAACCACTTTCGTTAATCATTGTTCTTCCCAATTCTTCTAAAATACAGTTTTTGCACTCCACAACCCCGTTTTGTTGAGGAGTGCATGGAGCGGAGAAGTTATGATCTATACCATGGTTACCACAATATTCTTCAAATAAGTGATTTTCAAACTCACCTCCATGGTCGCTCCTAATTGACACTATGTTTGTATTTAACTTATTTTGGGAAAGCTTAGCAAACTTTTCAAACGCGGCAAATGTATCACTTTTAATTACTAAGAAGATGGTCCAATAAAACCTAGAAAAGTCGTCCACTATTACGAACCCGTAATAGTTTCCTCCTAGACTTTTGATCCTAGACGGCCCAAACAAGTCCATGTGTAGAAGTTCAAGAGGTCTCGTTGTTGAAATTATCGTTTTGGATTTAAATGAGATCCTCGTTTGCTTCCCTTTTTGACAAGCATCACAAAGGTGATCCTTGGTGAACTTTATTTTGGGAAGTCCTAAGACTAGGTCTTTTGAGACTACCTTATTGAGTAAGTCAAAATTAACATGCGCTAAACGCCTATGCCATAGCCATGAGTCTTCACTCATAGTTATGAGGCATTTGTCGCTTGTTAATGATACTTCATTTAAGTCAAGCATATATACGTTATTTACTCTAAAACCATTAAACATATTCTTCTTATCATTTTCATGCACAATTTTGCAACAATCTTTTGAAAAAGATACATTGTACCCTTTGTTACATAATTGGCTAATGCTAAGCAGGTTATGTTTAAGGTTTTCGACAAGCAACACGTCGGAAATCATAGTAGAGGCGGAATTACCTACACTACCTTTACCTAGTATTGCTCCGCGGTTGTTATCACCATAAGTTACATACCCTTTCTTCTTAGCCACAAAGTCTATGAATAAAGATATGTCTCCAGACATGTGTCTTGAGCACCCACTGTCGAGAACCCATCTTCTCTCGGTGGTCTCGACACATTTCACCTATCAAAACATAATTAGCACAAGGAGGTACCCAATGGCATATTGGGTCCTAATAGGTTAGCGACAAAATGGTTGCGTTTGGGCAACCATTGGTAGATGCCTTTAGGAACAAGAAATCTCCTAAACCGGCATTTACCAATGGAGTGGCCTTTCTTGCAACAATATAAGCATGCAAAATCGAATTTAGAGTAACTTTCACTTGCTTGATCCCTAATTACATGTGCATATTTTTGGTATGGGTTAATCATACTTTTTCTAAAATCCTTTTTATCAATAGCAAATGTAACTTTAGGCTCAAGTGCCTTGTTTAATTTGGCCTTGAGGTTTCTAACCTCACCTTGCCAAATATGACAAGTATCACACCCGAAGTTGAAAGGATTTCTATTGTCCTTACAATTCGATTCATTGCCTTTCACAATGGAAGCCTTAAGGTCCTCTAATCTCTTTTCGGACTCTTTAACTTTGTGCTCTAAATACGTAAAAAATTTCTTATTAGAGGCAAGTTTCTTGAAGGCTTCAACTGCTTCATTATGTAAGGCATTAAATGCAGTTTGTAATTCTGAATGCGACAAATTTGAGGACTTATCATATTTAGAGTGACGTACCTGTTTTTTCTTATTTTTCTGATTAGCGGAGATGCATAGATTCACGAACTCTTCTTCATCACTAGAGCTTTCATCAGAGGAGGAAGAGTCGCTGTCGCTTTCCCACGCTATGTACGCTCTCCTAGGCTTTGATGATTTCTTGTGTGACTTTGATGATTCCTTGTCCTTTCCCTTTTTGTTCATCGGATAGTCCGGTTTGTAGTGATCGGGCTTTCCACACTTGTAGCACGTCCCTCTAGTCTTTTTACCTTTTGAGTCATCATCCTTGGAGTACCTCGATTGTTTCCGGAAGTTTACCTAGTTCTTCTCAAAATGTTGGATGTCGTTCTTTCTCACGTAACGGTTATACCGTTTGACAAACAACCCCATATCTTCGCTCTTATCCTCTTCTTCTTCGTCACTTGAGGAATAATCACTTTGCTCTTTTGCTTGAGACTTCGAGGAGGAAGTCTTGAGAGCTATTGATTTCTTTTCACTCACCTTCGTTTTGTCTTTCTTTTCCATCTTTGCGCGTTGGTCTAGGCTCAAGAGTACCTGTTCATGCTCTTGTAGTTTGCCAAACAATGTTGTCAAGTCTAATAAGGTAAGATCATGTGCTTCTTTGATGGCGGTCACTTTAGGCTGTCATTCTCTGTTAAGACATCTTAAGATCTTATTAGTAGAAATATCATTGGAAACAGGCCTACCTAATGAATGTAAACGATTGATGAGATGAGTAAATCTCTTTGGCATATCAGCAATCGTTTCCCCTTGCTCCATGAAAAAGAGATCAAACTCTTGTGTTAATGTGTTGATTCTAGCCAACTTAACATCGTTTGTCCCCTCATGGGCTATTTGTAGTGAATCTCACATGGCTTTAGCAGTAGGACAATGAGATACACGATAGTATTCATCTACACCTAATGAGGAGATTAAGATGTGTTTAGCTTTCCAATCATAATTGTATTTTTTCTCATCGTCATCGGTCCATTGTGCTTCGGGATTTGGCACAACTACGTTATCCGCATTGGTCATAGTAATTTCTATTGGACCATTGAGGATAACCTTCCATATTTTTCCGTCTATGGAGTTTATATGCACCCGCATACAGTCTTTCTAATAACTATAATTTTCACTGTTGAAAACGGGAGCCCTATTGTACGCCCCTTTTGGTTCGTTAGCCATTTTCTATCTACGTTGTATCTGAAGCACCGAATAACCGGAGCTCTAGATACCACTTGTTAGACTATGGCAAGGATCTAGAAGGGGTGGTTGAATAGATCCCCAATTAAAATTTGAGTCGGCGCTACCAATTTAAAAATGGTTTTAAAAATGTTTTAAGTGCGGAAGCGGCCGAGGAAAATATAGTCTAAAACGAACGGTTATTGGAAAACCGGATATGCGTAAGCCTTTGGATTAATGACAATTTGGAAAATAGAATCACAACACTAATCACACTTATCAATTATCTACTTCATTTGTAAGGATTCCTAGTTCCAATGATTCAAAGAGCAAACCAAAACTAGATACACAAGTAAGATAATTTTGGTTCAAGCAATATGTCAATCACTTGGTGTGCAAAACACTCCAAGTGATATTTATGTCGAGTAAGTGATTCCAACTAGCCTAGTACAATGTCTTGTTGTACTTTGGAGTCAAAAACAGAGTTTTAACCTCTTACTCAATTGATATCACAATTTTGACAATAGAGCTTATACAAAAATCACTTATTTTGAGCTATAATGTAAATGCTGAAAAATAGAGAAGACAAGTATTTGGTGAGGCAGTTCCCCCGTCATCCTCGCTTCGGGGTACGTCTGCCCTCAATTCTAAAACTAGAATTGAGATAGATTTTATAGATATCACCTGTTGAATGTAACAGTTTATACAAGGATTGAGCAGCAAATATACAACAGAAATCTCAATGTGTTGAAAGTTTCTTTCACTCCTTGCCCCTTAATTCAAGATGAATCAAGTCCTCCGATTTGTGTTGATGGACCTCCGACTCCAGCCACCTTATTGAATAACACGTTGTTGTTCAAACCTTCAGCTCCGGCTGATCTCAACAGCAACAAATCGACCCCGAGATCTTCCCTTCAAAATCACCGAATCCGCTACTAGACTTGTGAAGAACACCTCTTCACAATCACCTTCGCTCGGTTGACCCTTGATGAAGAATCTCGTCCTAAAACCCCCCAAAATTCAAACCAATCTTGGAGGGTAAAACCCCAACGGTTTTATTCAAGAAAGAACCTGTCACAAGCTTCAACCCGAACTTGATTCTCCAATCTAAGCTTCGAACCTTATCACCTTGAATCTCTCATAAATGCATTTCAAAAGTGATTGTGTGTAATTGAAATGTTGTGAGATGTTGAAGATGAAGATGATGAATCTTGGACACCTATTTCACTCTTTCTTGTTTTTGAACACATGAATCAAAAGAATATCAAATGTTGAAATGACACAAGTGGTTAGACAAGTATATATAGTGCCAACCCAATTTTAGACATAATAGTATTTCAAATATAAGAGGGAAACATTTAAAAACAGAATTTCCGCGCGAACGGTCGACCGCAGCAGGTCTGTGCGTCGACGCATGGCCTGTGTTTTTTGGAAATCTAAAAAATTCATCAGTATGCGTCGACCATACAGTCGGCGTGCGCTGACCCGTTGAAAACTATTTCCCTTATGTGCCGACCTTATGGTCGACTCATGCCTTTACGCGCTGACCCGTTGGAAAGTTTTTCCTTCATGCGCCGACCCTATGGTCGACTCATTGCCTTGTGCGCTGACTAGTGGAGAATTGTTCTGATGCATGCGTCGACCGTATGGTCGACTCATGCCCTGCAAACCTGCAAAAATTCATCAGTTTGTGGTCTTTCATGCCTTTGGTCATGATTGCATTTTATCTACACATAGTATATTCATTTCAGCAGTTTTAGTAGATCTGGAGTTCATAATTTCCAATCTATCCAGGGAATTTATCATCATCAAAACCTGCATTAACCAATGTCTTGCAGACTTGTGTGATGTGTGGCAATTTGCCTCCACACTGTTCGTTCTTAGACGTAATTTTTCCACGGCAACTTCTGCAAATTTAAAACAAATATTTTGAAAAACCAATTTTTAATTGGTTGCGTCGACTGATTTTAATTGGGATCTATTCAACCCCCCTTCTAGATCCAAGCCATCGTCTAACATGAAGGACATGGTAACAAGTATAGATATTTTTCAAAGGATGACGACTTTGCTTCAAACATAAGATTTCTATTTCGGATCTGCATAAGTTTTGAGAAATTTTGTGATCATGACTGAATTGATTGAGGATAAATTCTATGTGGCCAAGTGTTGGTAGTATGAGATTGCATAATCGATATTTTTCTGAATGGTTAAGATTGCTCGAACTAATTGTATCACTAGATGTGTGTGGCAATAATTATACATAAATGACAAACATAGAATTGTTGTCACTTGTCACTGCCATTCTTATCTAGAAAGTATTAAAATGTTAGTTTCCCCCCTTAATTTTGCAATATTATTGAATGGTTCCTTGTAGCGGATCTGCACCGCTGCACACCACCGCCGACTCCGGCCAGTGGCTGGCAGATGCCCTCGCCGGACTGCCTCTCTGCGGCAGCGGCATTTTTCTTGATGAGGTCAAAGTTAGAACCTCCAAATTTAAGGTCCGAGATCAAACCCTTATTACTTAGACAAACGAGCTTTGAAACTAAGTACCAAAATTAGTCAAGAATCTGCAGGAATCAGCCATGGCTGGAATCCCAAAGTTGCATATGTATTGTTATTATTATGTAGCAGTTGTGGGGACCTTGGACAATTGTTAACAACAATGAATAGAGCTATCAATGCTTCATAACCAGCTACGAACCATGCTGTCTAAGTAGTAGTAAATTAGTAGCTACAATTGACATTTGAACTGCTACCTAGTACTGTGTTCTGTAAACCCATAACAGGATGCTTGGCTTTGAGTACAGTGAAAGCCAGAATGAGAATTAGCAATAAAATTGCAATGAAAACAATAGTAACCGCGAGACATGCTTTTCTCCCTTTACCAGATCCTACTTTCATCCTGTTATGATATGAAGGAATAAACACAAGAGTGGTGACCTTTATGGTTTAAGGAATGATTTAAGGAATGATTTGTACCAGACCTGTTATGGTTTAAGGAATGATTTGTATGATTTGTACCATTACCTATGTTTTTCTTTAATGATTTGTATGAGTCAAATTTGGAATAAATTGAAAATTTAGTAAAGTCGTTAATTATTGAAATGTTGTACTAACTCATGCAGGCACAATAACTCTTGTATAACTCATGCAGGCACAATAAGAATCCTATATTTAGAAATGACTCCTTTTTCTGTTTTACAGTCCACTTTTATGGAAAAAGCTAGAGATGATGTCGAGAGGTTAGATGGAGGGACCGTTTTCAAATTATGGACAGATTCTGCTGGGGGTCGTAGTCGTGGTCGGGTTTATGGAACAGCGGATTTAGCTATCAATGTGAAGCATGGATCTACATCCTTTATCCAACAACCTCAAAATTCCTGCGGATCTTTGTTTGGGACATCCTTTGAATTAGAGACAGCATCTAGAATTACAGCTGAACAATTGGCTACAGCTACATTAGCTCGAATCGAAGAGGCTACCAAAGTTATTCAAGCGTCAAATGAGATTGCTCGGAAGGCAACAAAACAATATCAAGCGTCTAACGAGTTTGCTAAGAAGATGGAGTCTGAACTGAATGCTTTGAAGGCATTTATCATGCAGAAGCTTGACCTTACAAATGGTCAATCTGCTAGTGTTGTCATTCGATCGTCAAATCCTCACTATGATGATGATTTAGATGACCAATCATTAAGTGAAGATTGATCATGCAGTGTTAGTAGAAATAGTCTCGGATGTAAATTTTTTTGGACATAATTTTCAATGTATTCTGAGTTTTGGGGGCTGTTTATTGTTGTAGCTATGACTACTTTTTTTTTTGTTATTTCAATCTATGTAATATTTTGATAACTCTTACTTCATATGTGTTATATGTTTTGATAAATTATTTATGATCTTGATAAATTGATTGAAGGAGAACACGACATGACATAATTGTCATTATTGGAAAACATGGTCAGCATATATAGATTATACAATTGGAAAGTAGGCATAATTTTATTGACTTTTACAATTTGACTTTAGCCTAGGTTAGGCCAAAGTTAAATATTTTGTTGACTTATAAAGTTTGAACTTAGCCTCGAATAAAGACCAAGGCTAAATATTATGTTGGCTTATGGAGTTTGACTTTAGCCTCGGTCAGGCACAGGCTATTTTTTGTTTTTTGACACGGCTTCACCGAGGCTAATGTAGACACGGCTAAACCGAGGCTAATGTAGACTCGGCTAAACCGAGGCTACTGTAGACACGACTCTTTTTGGCCAAAGCTAAATGTTAGCTTCGATCGTTTTAGCTTATCCCCGACACCGACGCTACGTCGAGGCTAATTGGCTAGTAGCGGCAGTTTTTTGTCTTATAGTGTCGAAAAATGGCCGAGGATAAATACTGAATTTCTAGTAGTGTATTAAGAAGTTAAAACATATTTATAGATACATTTATATTATTTAATATTTGGAACAATTAAAGTTATTCCGTTCATAAAATAATATGTTTTAACATATATATATATATATATATATATATATATATATATATATATATATATATATATATATATATATATATATATATATATATATATATATATATATATATATATATATATATATATATATATATATATATATATATATATATATATATATATATATATATATATATATATATATATATATATATATATATATATATATATATATATATATATATATAATTTAATCAACAATGCGTTTTCTCTCGTATATAAATATTATTTTATTTGGACATTACTTATATATTTGAATCTATATACAAATATTTCAGTGAAGAATACATTTTTCCCGTAAGTTAATATTTTTTTTTCAATTATAGACACTTTTTCGAATACAAACGTATCAGTTATTATTAAAAGAAAAATTGATTAATTTTTAAAGAGTACTAAAATTTATCAATATTGTAATGACTCTATGGCATAAACAACACTAAATAATACTAATAAAAAATTTAAATTTAATACCGATTATGAATTTGTTTTTAATAAAAAATTTGGAATAATAGTAAAAAAATTAACGTGTGAAAAATTGTTAGTTTATAAAAACATGGAATCGAGATAATAAATTGTTATAATCATTTGTATGATAAATAAATTGTTATAATTATTTAACAGAAATATTTGATTTGGATAATTAATTGTTATAATTATTTAACATTTAAAAGTATTTGGATGATAAATAAAGTGTTATAATTATTATAAATTATTTAACTTATTTAAAAACATATAATTATAATAAATTAATCAACTTAATTTAAAAAATTTAATTAACTAATTAATTAATTAATTATATATCCAAATTTAAGAAAGAAAAAACAATCTAATTTTAATAGGCTTTATTTCCACGTTTCTTGTTATTACCAATCAAATATATTAGATCCATATTTTTTCTGGCGGTAGAAAAAACTATATTTAGAGGGAATATGCATAATATTTATTGATAATCTAATTTTAATAGGCTTTATTTCCATTTTTATTAATATAATTAGGTACATTAATATACTTCTAGCCACGCTAATTGAGTTAAAACATGATTTATGATATATGACACCTGTCTCAAATGATATTTATTTTTTATCTTCATGAATTAGAAAAATTGTGATAGCAACAACATCTACGAGAGTAACTAATGAAGGGAAGTCTCATGAATTCGTGAATTTATCAAATTTCTAGTATATTTTAGATATTGCAAAAGTTAATGCATCAATATGTAATTTAAATAGGTCATTATAGTATAATAATTAGCCGTTTGACAATATTGAAAAATGAATACAGGAATAAAAATCCATGAGATTAAAAAGAAAAGCATTATAACTTAAAGAAATTAGAGGAAATTAAATATATTAGATGCATATTTTTTTTCTAGGGTAAGAAAAACTATATTCAGAGAGAATATGCATAATATTTATTGATATCTCAATGGCATAAATAAACCATTATAATTGCAATTAATTAATTAACTTATTTAAAAACAAATAATTGAGGTAATAAATATATTAATGGAAGCTCAATTTGGTGAAGCCGAGTGGGTGAAGACAAGGTTTGATGAGCTTAATCTTATTGAAGAAAAACGCTTGGAAGCCATATGTCATGGTCAACTTTATCAGAGACGAATGAAAATAGCTTTCGACAAAAGAGTGCATCCCAGGATATTCCGAGAAGGTGACTTTGTGCTCAAGAGGATCATGACTATGTACAACAAATCTAGGGGCAAGTGGACGCCGAATTATGAAAGCCCATACCTTGTAATAGAAGCATTATCTGGTGGTGCTCTAAAACTCGCAACTATGGATGGTGATGAGTTACCCTACCTAGTAAATGCAGATTCGGTCAAACGATACTTCGCCTAAAAAAGTGGAATAATAAAGCCACTGAGTCGAAAACCCGAGAGGGCGATTTAGGCAAAAATGGCTATCCCGATGGACTAAAAACCCGAAAGGGCAGTCTAGGCAAAAGTCAGGGATAAAATGAAAAATAGGCCCGCTGAGTTGAAAACCCGAAAGGGTAGCTCAGGAAAAAAAGGGCGTCCCGGTGGATTGAAAACCCGAAAGGGCGATCTAGGAAAAAATTAAGGGCAAAATTCCAAGGAAAAGTATCCATTATGCACAATCACCTGACCCTAGTATGTCATAAAGAGAAAGGAATCAATACAACCGTCTTCCCACAAAGCAAGGTGTTGAGGTCTTCTAAGTTATAGGGACTATAGCAGTGTCGAAACTCAATGGAACTTCAATTATTTGTATTGCCATTATATTTTTCTGCACCGCAATTACCTCATTAAGGGATTGCATCTTTGTATATATTTACCCATTCGAGGGTCAAATCAATATAAAGAGAGATTTCTCATCAAATTGTGCTCACTTTTTACTTTATCTGATTGTTTGCAAATTAATTTCATTTTTGATAATTTGTGTTTTGAAACTTCAACTAAAAATAATAATGACCTTTGAAAAAATGTGAAACTTGTTTTGGTGTTCGAAGATATTGGGGAAAATATGTGGCCTCCAAGAGAAACTTCACCATGTGGAAGCATTCAATCAGTCATCAGCCGCTCAGGCTCGTCATCATGAAAAACTCTATTTTTCTCAAGGATCTGGGTAATGTGGTCCTTCAGCATTGAGTCCGAAGATTACTAGGGGAAATCAATTCCTCTAAATCACTCATGGAGCCTCCAAATCGGGGATGTCGAGTAGTCCAATCCTCTCAATACCCCTATAAAAAGTCCAATCTTTTATTGGAAACTACAAAAAGTCACTCCAGTTAACACTTTCGATTTACCCTAAAAAGTCCAGTCTTCATTGGAAACCACTAAAAGTCCACCCTTATTGGCATCCTCATAAAACCCGAAAGTCCAATCTCATTTGGAAAAATAACTAAAGTCCAAATTCATTTGGCAGCTGCCATATCCAGTCCCTAGTGTTACCTCCAATAGAAAATTTAGTCCCCAACACACCTGATCATTTGCATTATCATAAGCATAGCATATAGGATAATATCATAATCATATCAAGCATTATCACATCATTTGCATTACCACGTGCATTAGATTCTCTAGCAATTATATTTTAGTTGCATGTATGTGCATTATAATGCATAACATTGTTGTTCCCAGCAGCATAGCAGGATCCAGGATCAGTTTGCAAGCATCTTGGCCAGTCCTCCAAAAATTGGCAGTATGGCTCTGAAAAGAGTTAATGCCCCATGTGTTCAAGGAATTATATTCCACAATAAGTCATTCTTCAACCATGCAGTTAATAATGATAGTCCCTAGCAGTCGTTACTCTTATGATTCCCCAAGCAGAGGTTATCTTAAAAAGTTTCTTGAAGGATTTTCCCTTACAGAGTTTGGACAACACTGTTCCTCAAATAGGAATTTTGGCTCAACTATTCCCCACCAAATTTATTACTCGAGATACTGCTTTAGTATCGCGAAGAACCTTATTGGATAAGGAACTGCTTCGACCACCCGAAGAATCTCATGTGTTTAGAGATAATGCTTTGGTATCGCGAAGAACCTTATTAGATACGGGACTGCTTCGACCACTCGAAGAATGTCATGTGTTTAGAGATACTGGTTTGGTATCGCGAAGAACCTTATGGGATAAGGGACTGCTTCGACCACCCGAAGAATGTCAAGTTTTGTTCAAAGATAATGCTTTGTATGAATAAATATTAGTAACATAAATTGATATATTTACCCTGTATTAGGATTCATACGTAATTTAAGATATATTTACTTTTATTTTCTTTATTTATACAAAAAATGTAATAACCTGTGGGTTAGCATGAATTTTGATCTGGATACACGTGCGCTCGTACGTATAATGGTGTGTTACACACATTTGGTTCAAAAATATAATAAGAATAAAAAAATAGAAAGACAAAATTATTTAACCATGAAAGTTTATTATTTTTTAAAGTATTATAGTAAATATTGCATAAAATAAAAATAAATAAATTTAAAAATATAAGTAAATTTGGATTTGAAGATTTGATTGTCGTTATTATATCACAAAACATATAACATGATCATGCATATTACTTATTTCAAATAATTGTATTAATTATATAACATCTATCACTACTAGAAAACTTCATTTTAGCTGCGAATTTAGCCTCGGCCACCGACACCGAGGCTAACTAGCCTCGACAAAACCGAGGCTATTCAAACGCAAAAAAAAAAAACCATTTTAAAGTTTTTCTTTTACAATTATTTTTATTTAATTCATTAGACATGGCTAGGCCGAAGCTAGATATTTTTTAATTTTTGAATTATCTTTTTAAATATTAGACACGGATGAGCCGAGGCTAACTATTTTTAGCTGTGAATTTAGCCTCAGCCACCGACACCGAGGCTAACTAGCCTTGACAAAACCGAGGCTATTTAAACGCAAAAACATCCATTTTAGAGTTTTTCTTTTACAATTATATTTATTTAATTCTTTAGACATGGCTAGGCCGGGGCTAGATATTTTTTAATTTTTGAATTATTTTTTTTTAAATATTAGACACGGTTGAGCCGAGGCTAACTATTTTTATTTTTTTCGAATCTATTTATTTTATCTGATAGACACGGATGAGTCGAGGCTAACTATTTCCCACTCTTGTTTTTCATGTTTCCCTCTTAATTCCTTTTAGAATGAAGAACCCTCAAATTAAACCAAATAGATTTTCAGAAGAAAAAAACCTCTAAAATCAAACAAAATCAATTCAAGATCATCGATTCTTCTGATCTTATCTTCAAAATAATCTCTTCGTTCAAGATCATCTCTTCGTTCACACTTTCCTACTCAAATTCAACCTCAAACTATCTCTGATTCTTCTTCTGCTTCTTTTCAATGTAGTGAGTTTCAGTCCTGGCCTTTACCTGTTGAAGGAAGTTTAGAAGATAGAGCTGCAAGTGCTTCCAAGAGTCATAGTCAAGCAGAGAAAAGACGCAGAGATAGAATCAATACTCAGCTTGCTAATCTCAGAAAACTTATTCCTAAGTCTGATAAGGTAGAACAATTTGTTTGTGTTATTTGCCATTTTAAGGTTAAGATTTTGTTATGTTTTGCATTCAACTCATGAATTTCTAATTCCAACCCTAACTGAGATTTAACATAATCCTCGCTCTCAACTGAATTGAACTTGGATTAATTAACAGAGCCTAAACTCCGGCGCGACGGTGTTGGTTAGAGACTACGGCGAGGCAATCGGAGAGAAGAAAGTATATTGAACGTATTTCTGAACATGTGAGTTTATGGAATTGTCATTTCGGTTATGGTATATTGAGTCTTAATGTTCTCATATTTTATTGATTTGCATTACTGTGATATTAGTTTTGTGATTCAATGTTCATTTCACTTATGAAATTTTGAGAATATTTGCATTACTATTGGAATGGCATGAACAATTTTATTCTGTTTGTTGTACGTGTACAATTCGAGCCAAATGGTCAAAGGCGTCATTAGTCTAAAGTTAGGTTACTTTGTTATGTGTGTCAAGATCGCGTCGCTTTGTTGTGTGTATAGAGGTTTTGTTTTGTTCTGTGATATTAAAGTCAAGTTGCTTTTGTTGTGTGTATTTTTATAATATTCTCATGAATTAGGGGCATGGTTTTGGAGTAATGTAGGTGGGTGATTTTGGCTCTGGTGTATATGTGCTTTTGGTTTAATTGTGCTTTTTGAGGGTTGCTGCAGAGCTTTTCATAGCAGGTGTTTTATTGGTTCTTGTATTGATTGGGAGAGGGAATTATTGATTATTTGTAGATTTTTTTATCCAATGCCATGTGTCATCCTCTGATAAGTTACTGCTGAATTCAAAAGAAAGAAATTTTAATTAAAACCTCTCTTATTTGGCATGTTTTTTTTAAAAATTAATTTCTTTTATAATTATATTTATTTGGTTGTTAAATGGAAGACTGCCATTAGGGCAGTATGTGCATGTTATTGCTTTTTTGTAAAAATGCTGATATATGCCTTTGAAACATAGGGTGAGTTGAGGATTAACATTGTTATGTTGAACTCATGTTTTTTGCTGTCAAAACTATTTCTCTTACTAACCTGTTAGTGAAAGGACAACTACCCCATCATGTAGGTTTTGACTAGTTTGAGTGATTTGGACATTGTAATTTACAATGTGCTGTCATTTTGTTTTGAGGTGTGAGTTTGTTCAATCCATGACAGTTGCTTTTAGATTGTCTCTAGGGTAATGTAGGTAGTTTGTTGCTTTTGTAGAGGTGATAATATATATTGTTGAAACAGATGGTGAGAGTTAGGGATTGACATTGTTATGTCAAGCTTATGTTTGTTGCTGTCAAATCTATTTTCATAACATAAAATTGTTTGGATTTAGCATTTGTCATTTTAAAATGCATAATAAACTAGTTGTAGGAGGATTTGAACTTGGCAATACTTTGAACTCTTGATCTTCATGTTAGAATTGTGTTGGTTTGACAAATTGGTAATTGATTTTGAAAACAATGTTTGAATTAATGTGAGTGTTGACATTAGTAAACACCAAGTTTGTTACTGCTTCTGTTTAGATTTTACTTATGACTTTGTTAACTTTCAAAACATTTTTGCTTGACTGGTGCTTTCATCTTGTTTTTACAACTTGCTGTTAAAGCTATGATAGTTGTAATTCATCAATGTTGTTTTTGCTAAATCCTGTTGTTTTCCAAGTACATAGAAAAGACGTTCCTGTAGAGTCCCTATACTTTCCCAAACAAAATGCAGTGCTAAATGTAGTGTCCATGGGATAAAGAACATTTAACTGTTCCCAGACTTTATGTGAAAGAAAAGTGTTTATTTAATTAAGATTTCAAGTCACATAATGCTAGAATAATTGCATTACAAATTACCAACACGAAATGAGATCGCTGTCAGATCCATTATAAAGATCCATGGATACAATATTTATGAGTAGTGAGAGTATATATGCATCATATTAATTGGAATAAAGTTAGGTCGCATTGCCTACTTCAGCCTTCTTAAGCTCTTTAGCTGAAACAGATTTACTCAATAATCAGTTTCAACCTTTTAGATGTCTGAAGAATAGAACAAGCAGAACAAACAGTTTTTTAGAACTTACCAGCTTTCTCCTCACCCGTCTTTTTCGCAGCTTCTGCTCTTTGTTGACGAATAAGAGCTAATCGTTCAGCATAACATACATGTCAACAAAGAAAATAAACATTAATCATTGATAGAAATCCTTGATTTTGGTTAAACATATTAAGCTTATGCTCAAGTTATTACTAGTACCTAAATCTTTCTTTGATTAAACATGAATGTTGATTGAAACACCAAGAATTATGTTAACATTTGCTTTAAGGTTTGTCAACTTTTATTACCATTGAGCTCTATCTTTAAAATCGTATGTGTTTAGTAATTGGCATTGTAATGACCAACTCTCATCGTCATGGATTTTTGTGTATTGAATATTATCATTAAGTGTTCCATACTTGGAGGGCACATTGTGCATCATGGTTTGCTAATCCATGATGACAGGTTTTAGGCAGTCTAGGTAGGGACTTAGTAGATTTCTTTGTATGTTCTTTGCTGGTGTGGTCTGTTGAAAGGGTGTTGTCATGTGTGTCTAGTTGATTTCATGACAAGACTAAGTTTCAAACATTGATGACATAGTGAAGAATGCTTGGCTCTTTACTTTGCTTACTGTCCAAGTTTACTGGGAGGTTGGTCAACCTAGATTCCCATCAGAACTTTGTTTGGTTTCATATTTGGCGGTTGAAACCTTGATGCATGATGTTTAGGACACAATGTAGGATCAACAATGTACTAGTATTTATTTTATGATTAACAAAGCAGACTCAGGCTGCAACAATTCTGTTATAACTTCAATAATTCCAATTCAACACTGTCAAATCCTAACTTCATTACAATCACAATCCTTTGATGGACACTTGAGCTTAAAAAATAATGAAGATGCTTCTAAGGAATTTGGTAACATACATCATTTTCCTCCTCTAGCAGTGTTGCATCCAAAACCTGTTTCGGATATTTCGCGTGCCATAAAACATGTTTTTGAAAAAGGGTCTGATTCAGAGATGAAGGTAGCGGCTAGAGGCCATGGACATTCCCTTCAAGGTCAGGCACAGGCACATCAAGGACTAGTCATCAAAATGGAGTCGCTAAAGGGTCCTGAAATGAAAATTCAGACAGGTGAATTTCCTTATGTAGATGTCTCAGGTGGTGAGTTGTGGATAAACATTATGCATGAGACTCTTCAATATGGATTGGCGCCGAAATCTTGGACAGATTATTTTCATCTAACAGTTGGAGGCACTCTTTCAAATGCTGGAATAAGTGGACAAGCTTTTAAACATGGACCTCAGATCAATAACATCCTCTAGTTGGAAGTTGTCACAGGTACTACTCAAACAGAATCTAAGAATAGTTGGTTTCATTTTAGATTTTTTTTATAAAGAATGAGAATAATTGTTCCTTTATGCATTGCAGGAAAAGGAGAAGTTGTTACCTGCTCAGAAAATCAAAATGCTAACCTTTTTCATGGTGTTCTTGGAGGGCTCGGTCAATTCGGCATCATCACCAAAGCTAGAATTTCTCTAGAACCAGCACCAAAGATGGTGAGTGTACTGTACCCTCATTTCTAATATGAAAGTACTGAAAAAGTTTCCAAGAATATACCTTCTATGACATAATCTGTAAACATTTTACAGGTGAAATGGATTAGGGTGCTCTATTCAGATTTCTTTACATTTACAAGAGATCAAGAATATTTGATATCACTTAAGGACACATTTGATTATATTTAAGGATTTGTAATCATAAATAGAACTAATATCTTTAATAGTTGGAGATTATCTTTTGACCCAAAAGATCCACTTCAAGCCAGCCAATTCAGTTCAGATGGAAAGACTTTTTACTGTCTTGAGATGGAAAAATACTTCAATCCCAACGAAGCTGAAGTCATGAATTAGGTAAGACAAAAACACACTATGGATGTTTGAATTACAATGAGAATAGCTAAATCACAACCGCTATGATTTCGCTATTCTGAGTGTTAATTCAAACATGCACTCAATCTCATTGGCTAAAAAAAGTTGTAATTTTTTTTCACATTAAAATGCAGGGTGTTGATCACCTACTGTCAAAATTGAGTTACATTCAACCAACATTGTTCCTGTCAGAAGTTTCTTACGTGGAATTTTTGGACAAAGTGCATGTTTCTGAGATGAAGCTAAGAGCAAAAGGCTTATGAGATGTTCATCATCCTTGGTTGAACCTTCTGATCCCAAGGAGTGAAATTCATGACTTTGCCAAACAAGTATTTGGCAATATTCTCAAGGACACAAGTAATGGTCCCATACTCATTTACCCTGTCAACCAAACCAGGTATCTATTATGTCTTAGCTTGACAAACTCTATGCCTCCAGCTAGTACATGTTTAGATTTACCTTTTAATTCCTTAACAGTAAGTTGTGGGTCTGAATCACAACTTACATCTAATTCACAACAGCCATTTTAATTCCTTAACACCAATAACCATCTAACCTTTAACACATTTAGAATTGGACCTTAGGGCTGTTGTTCAGCATTTATAAACAATTGAGTATAATTATAGAAGTATAGAATTGAGTATAAATGATAATTCCATAGATGATGAAGTAAATCTAGGCCTAAACTTGAACCAACTAAATATAGGCCTAAACAAAATCCTGAATTTGACATTACAATGCCAATTCTATAAGGGATTCAGACCAACATGAAGAGCTAACCACCCCTAGCATCATCATGCTTGACAGATCTAAAACTCCAAAAGCAGACATAAACACTGGCCTCAAACCTACTTAGAAGCAAACCGCACCTATGTGGAATAAAACTCTCTAACAGACCTGGGCAGCAGGCCCAGCATCAAATCAACAGTGTCCACTAAAGTTCTAATCTGTCAAGATCTCCAACTGGCTCAAGAATTCTCATGACCCCAAATCTGGCCATACCCTACCTCAGCTGACAAAACAAAGTGAAACTCACTACCTATCACAAGGAAACCAAACTAGCTATGAGAAACTAAGACTGATAGCCACCAAATCTGAGTTGATAAACTCAGTTTCCTTATGGATAGATGCTGACAAACCGAACAGAACTGACATTATAATGCCTAGGATGTTTATACTATTTTAATTATTTTCAGGACAAGGTTTCATGGGATCCTCAATATGAGATATTTGTTAGGAAATCCTTTTATTCAAAGGCAACATTTGATATGTTGTGAGAAAGTGTTGAATGATAAAAATCATATGACAATAACATGACATTATCTTAGTATGACACTTTCTTAATTTAATGTTTCTTTTTGACATACTAAAAACTAATTTGCGCCCTTTAGACTCTATAGAGCATGAAAAGACATTTCAACTTCTCACTTTGATATTGTGTGAAGTGTGAGGGCAAACCGTCATACAACATACGATCTTGAGTTTCGATGATGACAAATTAAAATCATGGATGAATCGACATTATCGGTTCCGCCTCTACAAAGACAAATGCAAATATTCCACCCACCATATCCTTCCTATATCATTTAAAGTGCTTTACTTGATACAATATATACGAATGATATGTGGTTATGACTAAATGCATCAAAACCAAATAACTAACAATTTTCTGCAGATTTTCAGGCCATGAGTCGACCATTGAGTCAGCACATGTATCTGCGCTTTTCTCACGGGTCAGCGCATGAAGGTATGAGTCGATGCATGAAGACCATGAGTCGACGCATGAAGCTCTTACATTTCTCACGGGTCGATGCACACTGGTGCCTCTTCAAATCTGCCCAAATAGGCAGTCTATGCATCGACGCATAGACCTGTTATGGTCAACCGTTCGCGCATTTATGCTATTTTTTGAAGACTTCCCACTATGTTTTGAAAAGCTGTTAAGTTTGGTGTTTGGTTGGTTACTATATATAGTAACTTTGTTCAGTTTTATCAACAACAATTGTGAATTTGAGTCAATTGTCACAAATCAAGAAAAGTGAAAGAGGTGCCATCAAAGGTCATCAATCTTCATCTTTTACAACCCACAACACAACAATTACACACAATAATTCTTGGGGTGATTATGATTTTGTTCAAGGTGATAAGGTCCAAAACCGTGATCAAAAATCCGGTTTGGGGTGATTTTGAAGGCAGGTTTTTCTTGGATAAAACCTAGTAGGTTTTACCCTCCAAGATTTGGAGATTTTGGGGGTTTTTCGGTACGGAACATCTCTACCTACTTCAGCTGAGTGAAGGTGATTGAGAAGCGGTAGTCTTCGTCAATCTAGTAGCGGAAATCAGTGAAGCGTTCAAGAGTATTCTGGGTTCGATTTGTTTATGCACAAGATCAGCCGGGCCGAGGGTTTGAAGAAGTAAAGGTTATTCAACAAAGGGGATGGAATCGAAGGTCTACTCACAACAATCAGAGAACTTGATTCGACTCGAATCAAGGAGCAAGAAGCGACAGCATCATCAACATCAAGAGGGCTTGATTGTACATTTTGCTTATCAATTCTTGTATAAACATTTCTACATTACAGGTGATATCTGTTATACCCCGAATTTTACCCTCAGATTCTTTGATCTTTGCATAATCATTTTAGGTTTTTCATCTATGCATCATTAACCAATTCATATGGTAAGTTTTAAAGTTTGTGAATAAAGCAAAAAAAAACAATTGATAAAAATTTAGAAATGCACATGGTGAGTGTTGAACCCACAACCTTTGGGTTACAAGTCAAAAACTCCACCAACTCAGCTAGCGCGCATGCGAAAACTTTTGGAGAAAGAATGTTAAGTATCAAGGAATGAAATAAAATGAAAATAGCCAAAAGAGTTGATCCAAACGGATCGAACTCAAGACATGGGGCTATGGGCCATTGAGGCACAACTTCATATTCCAAGAAAGTCACGATAATCCCAAAAGCAAAACCAAACCTGCTGTGGAAGGTATTACACCAAAATGGAAAAATCCAATACAATACACAAAACAATAGGTTCCACTTCACACCTGCAAACCGTGTAGCTATCACCCTATCTTATCCAAATTCTCTCTACTCTGAACACTGCCAAATTCTGTTGTACATCTGCTCACAATTACACCAAAATGAAACCTTTGCTAAGACCTGCACTTTGAAAGTGATCCCTAGCATTACAACAAGCCAAATCTTGTGCTGTAACATGAGATGAAAAGGACTAAACTTGGAAAAAAAAAATTGACCATAATCCTGCATTCCAAGATGAAAACAACAACACTACTGCAACTCTGAAAATACTGCTATAATCTGCACAGTACATACTCATCAACATAGTTCCTGCATTTGTGAGTGATAGAACAGGCCTACACATCAAAACAACCCTGCTTCACCCTGCATCAATACATTTCAAGAACTAGCTACACAACCTACACTCTAAAGGGACCCATCAATAGAGAAAATATCATAATGGTTTTAAAAAGAAGGAGAGTTAACAGAAACAAAGAAGAGGGGGAACTATCAAAAAACAGAAGCAGAAGCAAGATCACCAAAAATGCCTCAAAATCTGTCTTGAACAGTTTGTCTTCCAAAACCATTTCTACACCTTAAAAATTATTGGAAACCATCTGCACAATCGACAAATGAGGTGTGAGAGGTGTTCAGGATCTTAAACCAGTCAAAAACTTCATATCCTCAAAAGTCAACTTCCAACCAAACAAACTTTGACTTTTCATACAAAACTGAGTAATACTTTGCTCAGGCCTGTTTCAATCACTTCAATCCTCCAAACACTCTTTGTTTAAGGTGGACCAATTGTCTAGAACATCAATACCCTCTGTATCACTTATTCTGAGATCTGTCACAAAGTTCCCTCATTCACTTCAAGTGCAAGGAAATTGTGTTTTCATCAAGGCATTGGTTGAATATCAACTGGAGCTCATCAAGGTTTTCCCTATTGCATAAGCTTGCTTGAAAGTCTACAAGAGGTTAGTAGTCACTACCTCATTTATGAACTGTCACTTGACCTTTTTAGTAGCAGCTGCCTATCATGTGTGAATAAAGGTTGTTGGTTTAGTTCATGACAGACTGAAGGTTTAGATTTCATTGGTTTGTGCTTTGTTTCAACAAGTTATTAACTACCCTTAAAAGTCATGTTGGATCCTTGGCCTTGTACCTAAGCATGATGCATTAGGGTTGTTCTAGTTTGTGATAGGACTGTAGTATGCCTCAAGACTGCTAGTAGGATTTGTTTAAGGTAGGCTGGATTAGAGAGTTTAGAGGATGAGGACTCAGTATGAGTTTTTGGCTTGTTTGAGTTTGTACTGTCACTGTAGGTTTGTTTTTACTCAGGCTAGATTTTGATTTGGATGATCAAGTGTTGTTGCTGTAAAGAAACTTTACCATGTATGTTCAATTGCTACCAAAACCAGTTTGCAGCAGTTTTGTCTCTTAGAGGCGTTCAGGTTAGTTTTGTTGGTTTTGAACTTTGTCAAGTTTGATGTTTGATGACTGTCATGAGGATTATGCTTTAGGTCTAAAAGTGGTTGTTGTCAATATTATTATGGATATGGAGTTTGTCAATTCATGAACATCACTGTTAGATCAATTTAGGACAGTTTAGTTGTAGCCTCTCGTTTGAAAGTGTGTGTCTGTTTTGCCATGGCAACTTGTTAAAACAAGTGTTGAATGCTTTGTTTCTGTAAGAACCATTTTTGAGTTTGTCAATTCACACATACTGTCAGCATACTTGATGCTTGTTTTGACAGCAGTGATTTTGTTTCCATTAAGGAGATGAGCTATTCCACCATGATTCATCATAAGAAATTTTTGGACTCTGTGTGTATTTGAAACTTAACCTACTCACCAATTTTGATCATTTTGTTTTGGTTGGAGTCTCAACTTCTTTAGCATGGTGCTGTGAGATTCAATTCTTCTGTTGTTGACTGTATGTGGTTTAGCATGAGATTTGTGACTGTCATTGGAGCTTTAGTTTAGAACAAGGTCTGCTAATACTACATGTTTTATTTAGAATGTGCAATTACAGTTAGGGTGTATAGTGCATTGTTTGGTTCACTTGTTGTAAGAGATGCTTTTGGTTCTGTCAGGCCATTTCCAAGCTTTAATTGGCTAGTTCCTAAGTTATAAGCATTGTGGATCTAGTTTTCAGTCTTGTTGCAATGCATTTGTGCTAATCAACTTTGTCTTGAGTCCTTAGCTGCTTTGGTTTTTCATCACTTTGGGAGTAAGACTGTCATGGATCTTTGCTTAAGCATTAAGTTTAACAAAACCTCTCTTTTCATCATTTGTAACTCAAATTCCATTTCTTGGTCTGATGTGTTTTAAACCTAATTCCCTGTTAGAACTCATTCTATGTCAAATGTGGAATTTGCTCAGGTCATTGCCCACCTTCAATTGCATCAGTTTTGAGTTTTGAACTCCAAAATGCATTTCCAAAACTCACCTTGCGTGTTCATTTGAGTCTTATTATGTGTGTAGTATTTGAAGAAATGGATGGCACCATCTTAATCTTCATGAAATTTCAAGTGGTTTTGATTTTTATTTCACTAAAATTGGTTAACATTTGTTGAGGTTTGATTGAAATCGTTTTGAGGTTTTTTTGACTTGCATTGCCTTGGAGCCTGCCCAGAAATGCGCATATTTTGGTATATGTCAAACTGGGGTGGCATTAATACACAGATGTATCGCCACCCCGGTGGTTAAATGCAATGCCTTAAGTCATTTGCCATGCCTCTGATCCTCTGTTCGATCCCCAACGTGGACATGTTTTTTGCTCTTTTGTGATTTTCCCATATTTATTATTTCTTTTTTATTTTCCATCTGTTTTCACATTTGTTTGATGGTTAGGATGGTCATGTTTTGAGCCTATGACCCCAAGGTCTTGGGTTCAAGCCTTGGGGGAGGCATTTCTTATTTTTTTTTAGCACTATTTTATTTAACTTCATTTAAATTTCAATTTACCATAACTTCGTTATTTTTAATCATTTTAAATTGATTCTTTTTGTTAATTTTTCATGTTAATGTGTATTTTCATATAATTTTCAAATTGGTTCACCTTTAAAACTGTTGACTATCACTATGAGGTTTTGAACTTTTTGTCTACTTTATTGAGACACTGTTTGATGTTATCTTTTATCCTAACCTTAGGATTGGAGTCGTCGTGCTCTATTTAGCGTTCCGCCATGGACATCCTTATCTTTTATCCTTAGGATTTGAGTCGCCGTGCTCTATTTAGCGTCCCGACGTGGGCATCCTTATCCTTTATCCTAACCTTAGGATTTGAGTCGCTGTGCTCACTTTTAGCATCTCGCCGTGGACATCCTTTATCCCGTTATCCTAACCTTAGGATTGGAGTCGCTGTGCTCTATTTAGTGTCTTGCCGTTAACATCCTTTTCTTTTATCCTAACCTTAGGATTTGAATCGCTGTGCTCTATTTAGCGTCCCGCAGTGGGCATCCTTATCCTTTATCCTAACCTTAGGATTTGAGTCGCCGTGCTCACTTTTAGCGTCCCGTCGTGGACATCCTTTATCCCGTTATCCTAACCTTAGGATTGGAGTCGTCGTGCTCTATTTAGCATCCCGCCGTGGACATCCTTTATCCCGTTATCCTAACCTTAGAATTGGAGTCGCCGTGCTCTATTTAGCATCCCACCGTGGAAATCCTTTACCCTTTATCCTAACCTTAGGATCTGAGTCGCTGTACTCATGTTTAGCGTCTCGCCGTGGATATTCTCTACCATAACAATCTCAACGTAGATTCAGGAGTCGCCGCACTCCATGTAAGTACTTCCCTATGAATGCTTACATCCCCCTGGAACCTTGACCATAATCAAGAGTTCCTCACCCCTAGTTAGAGGAACTACGGTTGCTCTGATTTCATCCCCGTCAGGATACATAGGCACAAGATGCGATGTCTTCGCAAGCATACTTTACATACTTTACATACTTTACATACTTTACAAACTTTATACATACTTTGTATATACTTTATATCTTTACCCTTAGCACATTTTCTTTAGCAAGCAAACTTTAGAAAACACAAATATTAACAAGAGGTTCCTGTAGAGTACTACAGATGTTTAGGATATAAAATACCTCCCTAGGCATAACCAACCCCCGAACCTTTAGATCTCTCTTTGCTTAGCTTTAAGCTTTTCTTTTTGCCTTGCATTTTTATAGGTTTTTCTTTCTTTAAACCTTTCCTTTTTGGATAAATTAAAGTCCGGTTGTGAACTTAAGAATTAAAGATTCAAGTTAATCAATAGCTTGGTATCACGATTCTCACTGCAACAGAAATGGAGACTTCACTGGGGACCTCCCCTAAGAGGGTTAAGCCCACCTTGTTTATATCTGTGTTTGCTATATGTTTGATTGCTTGTATATTTGTTTATATTTGTCAATATATCTGTTTGTTTTGGGTGCCTTGAGTGGTGAGATATATCATAACCCGGATTTGAGTGAGACATGAGATAGGATTGTGATATGATCAATAGTTGGGCTATTGGGAGTAGTCCCAATATGTCTGACATATGATGTAATCACGCTCAATGGAGACTCTTTGAAATGGTTAGTAATGCATGAGTAGTCATGTATTCACTAATTGTTTCAACATGAGTTTGCGAAGCTGAGGACCTTTAGTAACACTTTTACCCCACTTGGCCTTTTTAGGACGTAGCGCGAAAATTGTTAGGGAGTAGTCCCTCAATAGTTGTCACGCGATGCTACACTCAGACGAGTTTATCTTGAGAATATTGTTGACTCACGTAAGTAGTTGCATTAGTTGGCAACATCCGAAGGATTTACTATGACTCTGGGAAATTTGTTAGAACCCGTTATACAGGTGCTTTACCCATAGTACACACCCTATGGTTGGTTCTTTACCCAAACTCCATGTTGTGATCTTGAACCTTTGATCCTGTTACGTGTGTTTTTCATCCTGTCTTGCATCGCATTGCATTGCATTTGCATCTTTGCAAGGTTCGTTGCATACCTCTGTTGGTCCAGTCGCTCATCTTCAGCAGTCCCCATCTTCCAGTGTGCCTTTGAGTCGTCAAACTGATTCCTCGACACCGATATCATACTAGAGCTAATTATAAACGCAAGATGTCAGAGCAAGAAGTACAAAACACTGAAATCTGAATAGAGATCGATGAATTGAAATCAGACGTGACTAAGCTCACTGGGATGCTTCAAGTCCTGATGGCTAGAGGAGAATCTCAAAGGACCGTCATTCAGGAAGTTTCAAGTGTTGATCCTGCTCCTGTTCAATTGCCGCCTTCAACTTGGCCAGAGTTTGGTTTATCTCCCAACTACTCTCCACCCCTTGCATCTACTGCTATGATTGGTCAGGCTGTTAGACCTGTTTTTCAAGCTCCCGTCTTTACAGAGCCTAGACCTGTGGTCCACACTGTTGCCCAGAATGGCCGAACTCCCCTTGAGACTCCTTTCTCTGACTACCATGCTGCTATTGCTCAAGGAGAAGACCATGAAGATTTTTTGTTGAGCCTGAGATTGTCCGTGAACAGTTTCAGAACATAGACAAGAGACTCAAGGCTGTCGATGGTACAAACTTCTTCAACGTTGATGCAGACAACATGTGCTTAGTTTCTGGCCTCGTTATGCCTGCAAAGTTCAAGGTTCCAGAGTTTGTGAAATATAAGGGTCACTCATGTTCAAGAGCCTATTTGGTCACGTACTTTCGAAGGATGACAACTTACACCAACAATCAGAAGCTACTCATCCATTGCTTTCAGGATAGTTTGAGTGGTGCTTCTCTCAAGTGGTATATGAACTTGGAGCATAATAGTGTCCACTGCTTCTAGGATCTTGCCAACGCTTTTATGAAGCAATACAAATACAATCTGGACATGGCTCCTGATCGCCGCCAACTTCAAAATATGTCTCAGGGTGAAAAAGATTCATTCAAGGAATACACTCAGTGTTGGAGAGAGTTAGCTTCCCAAGTTGAACCCCCTCTAGCAGAGAAGGATCTAACTGGAATGTTCATGGATATTTTGTCTCCTTTCTATTGGGAAAAGATGATTGGGAGTGTCTCGTCGAGCTTTACGGATTTGGTGACCATTGGCCAAAGGTTAGAAGAAGGGCTGAAAAATGGTAAGGTATCCAAAGCTGCTAAATCTTCTAATGGTGCGAAGAAATCCTTTAGGACTTTCCATAAGAAAAAAGAGGATTAGACTAATGTTGTCATGACTGAAGTGAGAAGGCCTCTCCCTAGACCTCAGTTTGTTGATCACCATGTTGTTGCTGCTGTTGCTGCTCCACGACCAGCTCAGATTCCTCAACATCCACTGTTGGACAGAACCAGTATCAGAATAAGAATCAATTTGATCCTATTCCCATGACATATACAGAACTGTATCCTGACCTGGTTCAGCAAGGGTTGATTACTACAAAGGATTTGCAACCTCCTCCTAATCCTCCTCCAGCTGGATTTAGAGCTGATCTCCATTGTGCTTTTCATGAGGGTGCCCCCGGCCACGACTTGGAGCATTGTTATGCACTGAAAGCTAGAGTACGTGAGTTGGTTAGAACTGGAATCCTTGATTTTAAGGATAGTCATCCGAATGTTCTAAACAATCCATTGCCAGTACATCAAAAGTGAAGCTTCAGACTGACTTCAACAGGCTGTCTTCCTAAACACCAGTGCTTCAGACAGGATGAATCATCTTTGTATTGATTTAGTCACTAGACCTTTTGTTTCTTATTGTTTGTACTTTCCTTCATTTTAAGCTGTTTGCTTTTAATTAGTGTTTATACTTTCATATTAGTGAAATGAGCATTGTGACTTTTGATCTCAATTCATTTTTTTTTATTATTTTCACTTTTATACTTTATCCTTCAAATATTTACTCCTTGTCCAAATTTTTGATTATGCAATTATTTGAGGGAGGATGATGAAAACGTTATACCCATAACTTCTGTTGGTATGCTTTCAATTAAACTTTGCTGACAATGTAAGGCATTGTTTCAATCCCCAAACACTGGAGAAATAAGTAAGATAATCCCTCGTTAACCCCTTCGAGCCTAGAAGTAGGAGTTTCTTTCTTTACAAAAAACCGCAATCTTAACCTGAGGCAGGGTAGTTTCTCAGTTAACTTGGTTGTGCTTTCCTGCAATACACCCTTCATATAAAGGTTGCATTCACAAGGTTTCCTTCGCACACGGCAAGTAAGTGTCGAAGATGTTTTCTCAAGCCAAAAGCCGATGATGGTTCACCGTGATCATTAAGCCAGGCAATCACTTTCTCAAAAAAAAAATTTATTAAAAGAAAAAAGCCCGCTAAGTCAAAACCTATGAAGGAGACTTAGGCTAAACTGGGGCATCCCGCTGACTTTAATCTTCATAAGAAACAGTTCAGACAAAAGTTAGGGATAATAGAAGAGGAGATCTTTAAATCTTTCACCCTAAGAATCCTCAATGACAAAAAAAACAACCAAATGTTATAAGGAAGTAGTGACTGCCGTCTCAAGAGTCCTTGGACTTCTGGACCATTATCATGGCTATAATCAGTGCAATTCCTATAAGAACCTAAGTCATATTCTGAGTTATCTGAGCATAGGACTGAAGATCATCATGTAGATTGGGTGGGCACAAATAAACTTTGAGCCTTTATCCTTTGTTTCTTAAACTGTGAACCAGGCCACGCTACAACCCTCAAAAGACCTAAATGAAACAAGGTTATTTTGAAAGCATACTACAGCAAGGTTGCGTAAACTGACTCCAAAATATCTTTGCAGATCATTTGTTTCGGCATCATACCTTTTTGCTTTACCTTTAAACTTTGAGTGTCTTGAACCACCGTGTTCTAACCAATGACTCATTTATTTTGCATCTTTCAAAAAGTGATTTTAATTTAAAAAGTTGCATGAACTCTGCATTTACCATGCTTGTATGAACACTTTTATTTGCAAATTGGCTTTCCTCTCAAGGAACTTTCAAACATTGAGAAACTTGGTCGATGATCCTATCAGGGGGCAAGTTCTTTTCACATCCTGCCGAAGAATCAGTTCAATATTTGTTTAGGGTAAGGTCTTCTCAGATGTGGTTTATCCAGAAGATATTTCCAGACTCAGACTAGGGCAAGCCTTCCAAGCACCCAGCAGATCAGTCATCTTCAACAAGCTGAAGCGATTATCAGTTCATCTACAACAGACAACTAAACTGGGGCAGTTTACTTGAAGAATCCCCAAGCAGTTATTCATCCTTCCTACAAGGATCATCAATTTAACACAGTTTACCAGTGTGGCAGAGATATGTTCAGCGGTAGCATCTTTAGTCCCCAAGAAGAATGGAAGTGATCTTCGTGTTGAGGAATCAGTCTTCCAGTCTTGTCTTCTCACCAAGAGAATCGAGCCTTGTCGTCGACATTTGCATTTGCATTTGATCATATATTACCTGCATAATTTATATACATATGCATAACATGGGTGTTTCATCCTCATTTGCATTTCTCCCGAGGTCGTGTTTTATCCATGTCTTACCTTGTAGTCAAAGTCCAACTCACTTGGCACCTACCAAACAGATTTTTATCGTGTATGTCTGATGTTCTTCCAGATATGACATTTTTCTATCCGATGTTTTTTCGGATATGTTTCTCTTTCTGATGGTTTTCCAGATTGAGTCTCTGTTCTGATGTTCTTCCATAACTTATCTGATGGTTTTCCAGATATTTATTTCTCTTTCTGATGGTTTTGCAGATTGAGTCTCTGTTCTGATGTTTGTTTCTTTGTCCCTGATATATCTCTCAGATTTCTCCTCACCTCATTCGATGATATTTTAAATGTTGTGACTCTTTTCCGTCCAGTCTCATTCATGGATGATGTATGTCGCTTCCTCAGTGTTGCTGCCTTTCCCCAGTGTCTACTCTTTGTGTTGACTCTATCCATGTTTGCTTTCATTTTTGTCTGCATTTTAGCATCTCATTATTTTCATCATATTAGGGTTCATGGCATGTCAGCATTGCATAGTCTTTTCTTTTGTCCATAGCATAGCATGTCATTGCATCTAAGGGCAAAATTTTTGGTTATCTGTATTTAAATACCTTTCACCATGATTTCATGAGGATTTTCATCACTCATGTCATCTAGCAAAAATATTTAAATAGGGGAAACTGTTATACCCCGAATTTTACCCTCAGATGCTTTGGTCTTTGCATAATCATTTTAGGTTTTTCATCTATGCATCATTAACTAATTCATATGGTAAGTTTTAAAGTTTGTGAATAAAGCAAAAAAAACAATTGATAAAAAGTTAGAAATGCACATGGTGAATGTTGAACCCACAACCTTTGGGTTACAAGTCAAAAACTCCACCAACTCAGCTAGCGCGCGCATGTGAAAAGTTTTGGAGAAAGAATGTTAAGTATCAAGGAATGAAATAAAATGCAAATAGCCAAAAGAGTTGATCCACACGGATCGAACTCAAGACATGGGGCTATGGGCCATTGAGGCACAACTTCATATTCCAAGAAAGTCACGATAATCCCAAAAGCAAAACCAAACCTGTTGTGAAAGGTATTACACCAAAATGGCAAAATCCAATACAATACAATACACAAAACAATAGGTTCCACTTCACACCTGCAAACCGTGTAGCTATCACCCTATCTTATCCAAATTCTCTCCACTCTGAACACTGCCAAATTCTGCTGTACATCTGCTCACAATTACACCAAAATGAAACCTTTGCTAAGACCTTCACTTTGAAAGTGATCCCTAGCATTGCAACAAGCCAAATCTTGTAATGTGACATGAGATGAAAATGACTAAACTTGGCAAAATAATTTTGACCATAATCCTGCATTCCAAGATGAAAACAACAACACTACTGCAACTCTGAAAATATTGCTATAATTTGCACAGTACATACTGATCAACACAGTTCCTGCATTTGAGAGAGATAGAACAGGCCTACACATCAAAGCAATCCTGCTTCACCCTGCATCAGTACCTTTCAAGAACCAGCTGCCAACCTACACTCTAAAGGGACCCATAAATAGAGAAAATTTCATAATGGTTTTAAAAAGAAGGAGAGTTAACAGAAATAAAGAAGAGGGGGAACTATCAAAAAACAGAAGCAGAAACAAGATCACCAAAAATGCCTCAAAATCTGTCTTGAACAGTTTGTCTTCCAAAACCATTTCTACACCTTAAAACTCATTGGAAACCATCTGCACAATCGACAAATAAGGTGTGAGAGGTGTTCAAGATCTTAAACCAGTCAAAAACTTCATATCCTCAAAAGTCAACTTCCAACCAAACAAACTTTGACTTTTCATACAAAACTGAGTAATACTTTGCTCAGGCCTGTTTCAATCACTTCAATCCTCCAAACACTCTTTGTTTAAGGTGTACCAATTGTCTAGAACATCAATACCCTCTGCATCACTTGTTCTGAGATCTGTTACAAAGTTCCCTCATTCACTTCAAGTGCAAGGAAACTGTGTTTTCATCAAGGCATTGGTTAAATATCAACTGGAGTTCATCAAGGTTTTCCCTACTGCATAAGCTTGCTTGGAGGTCTACAAGAGGTTAGTAGTCACTACCTCATTTATGAACTGTCACTTGACCTGTTTAGTAGCAGCTGCCTATCATGTGTGAATAAAGGTTGTTGGTTTAGTTCATGACAGACTGAAGGTTTAGATTTCATATGTTTGTGCTTTGTTTCAACAAGTTATTAACTACCCTTAAAAGTCATGTTGGATCTTTGGCCTTGTACCTAAGCATGATGCATTAGGGCTGTTCTAGTTTGTGATAGGACTGTAGTATACCTCAAGACTGCTAGTAGGATTTGTTCTAGGTAGGCTGGATTAGAGAGTTTAGAGGATGAGGACTCAATAGGAGTTTTTGGCTTGTTTGAGTTTATACTGTCACTGTAGGTTTGTTTTTACTTAGGCTAGATTTTGATTTGGATGATCAGGTGTTGTTGCTGTCAAGAAACTTTACCATGTATGTTCAATTGCTACCAAAACCAGTTTGCAGCAGTTTTGTCTCTTAGAGGGGTTCAGGTTAGTTTTGTTGGTTTTGAACTTTGTCAAGTTTGATGTTTGATGACTATCATGAGGATTATGCTTTAGGACTGAAAGTGGTTGTTGTCAAGATTATTATGGATATGGAGTTTGTCAATTCATGAACATCACTGTTAGATCAATTTAGGACAGTTTAGTTGTAGCCTCTCATTTGAAAGTGTGTGTGTCTATTTTGCCATGGCAACTTGTTAAAACAAGTGTTGAATGCTTTGTTTCTGTAAGAACCATTTTTGAGTTTGTCAATTCACACATACTGTCAGCATACTTGATGCTTGTTTTGACAGCATTGATTTTGTTTCCATTAAGGAGATGAGTTATTCCACCATGATTCATCATAGGAAATGTTTGGAGTGTGTGTGTATTTGAAACTTAACCTACTCACCAATTTTGATCATTTTGTTTTGGTTGGAGTCTCAACTTCTTTAGCATAGTGCTGTGAGATTCAATTCTTATGTTGGTGACTGTATGTGGTTTAGCATGAGAATTGTGACTGTCATTGGAGCTTTAGTTTAGAACAAGGTTTGCTAATACTACATGTTCTATTTAGAATGTGCAATTACAGTTAGGGTGTATAGTGCATTGTTTGGTTCACTTGTTGTAAGAGATGCTTTTGGTTCTGTCAGGCCATTTCCAAGCTTTAATTGGCCAGTTCCTAAGTTATAAGCATTGTGGATCTAGCTGTCAGTCTTGTTGCAATGCATTTGTGCTAATCAAATTTGTCTTGAGTCCTTAGGTGCTTTGGTTTTTCATCACTTTGGGAGTAAGACTGTCATGGATCTTTGCTTAAGCATTAAGTTCAACAAAACCTCTCTTTTCATCATTTGTAACTCAAATTCCATTTCTTGGTCTGATGTGTTTTAAACCGAATTCCCTGTTAGAACTCATTCTATGTCACATGTGGAATTTGCTCAGGTCATTGCCCACCTTCAATTGCATCAGTTTTGAGTTTCGAAGTCCAAAATGCATTTCCAAAACTCACCTTGCGTGTTCATTTGAGTCTTATTGTGTGTGTAGTATTTGAAGAAATGGATGGCACCATCTTAATATTCATGAAATTTCAAGTGGTTTTGATTTTTATTTCACTAAAATTAGTTAACATTTGTTGAGGTTTGATTAAAATCGTTTTGAGGTTTTTTTGACTTGCATTGCCTTGGAGTCTGCCTAGAAACGCGCATATTTTGGTATATGTCAAACTGGGGTGGCATTAATACACGGATGTATCGCCACCCCAGTGGTTAAATGCAATGCCTTAAGTCACTTGCCATGCCTCTGATCCTCTGTTTGATCCCCAACGTGGACATGTTTTTTTGCTCTTTTGTGATTTTCACATATTTATTATTTCTTTTTTATTTTACATCTGTTTGATGGTTGGGATGGTCATGTTTTGAGCCTATGACCCCAAGGTCTTGGGTTCAAGCCTTGGTGAAGACATTTCTTATGTTTTTAGCACTATTTTATTTAACTTCATTTAAATTTCAATTTACCATAACTTCTTTATTTTTAATCATTTTAAATTAATTCTTTTTGCTAATTTTTCATGTTAATGTGTATTTTCATATAATTTTCAAATTGGTTCACCTTTAAAACTGTTGACTATCACTATGAGGTTTTGAACTTTTTGTCTACTTTATTGAGACACTATTTGATGTTATCCTTTATCCTAACCTTAGGATTGGAGTCGCCGTGCTCTGTTTAGCGTCCCACCGTGGACATCCTTATCTTTTATCCTAACCTTAGGATTTGAGTCACCGTGCTCTATTTAGCGTCCCGCCGTGGGCATCCTTATCCTTTATCCTAACCTTAGGATTTGAGTCGTCGTGCTCACTTTTAGCGTCCCGCCGTGGACAACCTTTATCCCGTTATCCTAACCTTAGGATTGGAGTCGCGGTGCTCTATTTATCGTCTCGTCGTGGACATCCTTATCTTTTATCCTAACCTTAGGATTTGAGTCGCCGTGCTCCATTTAGCGTCCCTCCGTGGGCATCCTTATCCTTTATCCTAACCTTAGGATTTGAGTCGTCGTGCTCACTTTTAGCGTTCCGCCATGGACATCCTTTATCTCGTTATCCTAACCTTAGGATTGGAGTCGCCATGCTCTATTTAGCATCCCGTCGTGGACATCCTTTATCTCGTTATCCTAACCTTAGGATTGGAGTCGCCGTGCTCTATTTAGCATCCCACCGTGGACATCCTTTACCCTTTATCCTAACCTTAGGATCTGAGTCGTCGTACTCATGTTTAGCGTCTCGCCGTGGATATTCTCTACCATAATAATCTCAACGTAGATTCAGGAGTCGCCGCACTCCATGTAAGTACTTCCCTATGAATGCTTACATCCCTCTGGAACCTTGACCATAATCAAGAGTTCCTCACCCCTAGTTCGGGGAACTACGGTTGCTCTGATTTCATCCCCGTCAGGATACGTAGGCACAAGATGCGATGTCTTCGCGGGCATACTTTACATATTTTACATACTTTACAAACTTTATACATACTTTGTATATACTTTATATCTTTACCCTTAACACATTTTCTTTAGCAAACAAACTTTAGCAAACACAAATATTAACAAGAGGTTCCTGTAGAGTACTACAAATGTTTAGGATGTGAAATACCTACCCTAGGCATAACCAACCCCCGAACCTTTAGATCTCTCTTTGCTTAGCTTTAAGCTTTGCTTTTTTGCTTTGCATTTTTATAGGTTTTTCTTTCTTTAAACCTTTCCTTTTTGGATAAATTAAAGTTCGGTTGTGAACTTAAGAATTAAAGATTCAAGTTAATCAATAGCTTGGTATCACGATTCTCACCGCAACAATATTTAATATATTGATCTCAATTCTATTATTAGAATTGAGGGCAGACGTACCCCGAATTGAGGACGGCGGGGGAACTGCCTCAACAAATCTTTGTCTCCTTTACTTTTCAGCACTTTCAATTTTGGCTTAAAATTTAAGTGATTTTAGTATAAGCAGTTATATCATAAGTTGGGTTGATTTGAGTAAGTACTTATTACTGTTTTAAACTTTAGTGCAACAATATATTGCACAAGGAACTTAAAGCATCTTACTCAAGGCAAACCACACTTGGAGTGTATTGCACACCAAGTGTTTGATAAATTGCCTACACCAAAGTTTACTTAGTCTATTTGCCTACTTTGTGGGCATTATAGATCATTGGTGCTAGTTCTACTAATAAGTGATAAAATCAACTGATAGTGTCACTAGAGTGTTGAATCAAATTTTGCTTATTATCATTTTCATAAGGCTAGACGCATATTCGGTCTTCTAATAACTGTTTGTTAGACTATGCCATGGATCTATAAGGGGGGGTTTAATAGATCCCCAATTAAAATTTGAGTCGGCGCTACCAATTTAAAATTGGTTTTAAAAATGTTTTAAGTGCGGAAGCGGCCGAGGAAAATATAGTCTAAAACGAACGGTTATTGGAAAACCGGATATGCATAAGCCTTTGGATTAATGACAATTTGGAAAATAGAATCACAACACTAATCAAACTTATCAACTATCTACTTCAGTTGTAAGGATTCCTAGTTCCAATGATTCAAAGAGCAAACCAAAACTAGATACACAAGTAAGATAATTTTGGTTCAAGCAATATGTCAAACACTTGGTGTGCAAAACACTCCAAGTGATATTTATGTCGAGTAAGTGATTCCAACTAGCCTAGTACAATGTCTTGTTGTACTTTGGAGTAAAAAACAGAGTTTTAACCTCTTACTCAATTGATATCACAATTTTGACAATAATACAAAAATCACTTATTTTGAGCTATAACGTAAATGCTGAAAAATAGAGAAGACAAGTATTTGGTGAGGCAGTTCCCCCGTCGTCCTCACTTCGGGGTACGTCTGCCCTCAATTATAAAACTAGAATTGAGATAGATTATATAGATATCACCTGTTGAATGTAACAGTTTATACAAGGATTGAGCAGCAAATATACAACAGAAATCTCAATGTGTTGAAAGTTGCTTTCACTCCTTGCCCCTTGATTCAAGATGAATCAAGTCCTCCAATTTGTGTTGATGGACCTCCGACTCCAGCCACCTTATTGAATAACACGTTGTTGTTCAAACCTTCAGCTCCGGCTGATCTCAACAGCAACAAATCGACCCCGAGATCTTCCCTTCAAAATCACTGAATCCGCTACTAGACTTGTGAAGAACACCTCTTCACAATCACCTTCGCTCGGTTGACCCTTGATGAAGAATCTCGTCCAAAAACCCCCAAAATTCAAACCAATCTTGGAGGGTAAACCCCCAACAGTTTTATTCAAGAAAGAACCTGTCACAAGCTTCAACCCGAACTTGATTCTCCAATCTAAGCTTCGAACCTTATCACCTTGAATTTCTCACAAATGCATTTCAAAAATGATTGTGTGTAATTGAAATGTTGTGAGATGTTGAAGATAAAGATGATGAATCTTGGACACCTATTTCACTCTTTCTTGTTTTTGAACACATGAATCAAAAGAATATCAAATGTTGAAATGACACAAGTGGTTAGACAAGTATATATAGTGCCAACCCAATTTTAGACATAACAGTATTTCAAATATAAGAGGGAAACATTTAAAAACAGAATTTCCGCCCGAACGGTCGACCGCAGCAGGTCTGTGCGTCGACACATGGCCTGTGTTGTTTGGAAATCTGGAAAATTCATCAGTATGCGTCGACCATACAGTCGGCGTGCGCTGACCCATTGAAAATTATTTCCCTTATGCGCCGACCCTATGGTCGACTCATGCCTTTACGCGCTGACCCGTTGGAAAGTTTTTCCTTCATGCACCGACCCTATGGTCGACTCATTGCCTTGTGCGCTGACTAGTGGAGAATTGTTCTGATGCATGCGCCAACCCTATGGTCGACTCATGCCCTGCAAACCTGCAAAAATTCATCAGTTTGTGGTCTTTCATGCCTTTGGTCATGATTGCATTTTATCTACACATAGTATATTCATTTCAGCAGTTTTAAGACAAGTATAAAAGGATATGGTAGGTGATACGTTGCATCTGTTTTAGTAGATCTGGAGTTTATAATTTCCAATCTATCCAGGAAATTTGTCATCATCGAAACCTGCATTAACCAATGTCTTGCAGACTTGTGTGATGTGTGGCAATTTGCCTCCACAATCTCCCCCTTTTTGATGATGACAACCTGTATACAACTAAAACACCAAATATGCAATGTATACACACATGTATACACAAGCTCCCCCATTCTTTTGTAATATAAGGTTGTAGAACAAACAGCCATCAACTGTTGTTAATATCCTGACTTGGCTTTGGTGTTGGCTAGCTTGCTACATGTTCTTCTCCCCCTTTGACACCATCAAAAAGAGAAGGAGAACACATCAATTAACAGAGAACATACAATAGGTGATAGTTAATTACCAAACTTCACACATAAGCATGATAGTGAACAAAAGTAACTTGAATTAATAGATAATTACGAGAACATGCAAAGTAGGTGAATATTCAGGCATACATAATACGGAAAAATGAAAAGTACATAGACGAAACACATATGCAATTATGAAATATGCAACTATGAAACTAATATCCCTGACCACGACCTCGGCCCCTCCCCCGGTATGCAGCATCGGGATTGCGGTAAGGATCCGAGAAGTCCAGAAAGGCTTCTACGGACATGTTGAGGTGATGAAGAGAGTCGGTGATTTCCAAATCTTGCCTTTCATGTGATTCAACCAGAGCTTCAATACGGGCGTCCATCCGAGTCGAAAATGAATTTAACCTTTCATTTTGGGTATGAAGCTCAGCTCTAATCTGCTCCATTTGAGTATCTTGACTCCTCATGAAATTTTGTTGATCTAACTGCATGGACTGCAGCATATTGATGACTTCAGAGTTGTCCGAAGGTGGAGGAGGTGATGAGTGCTGGGAAGGTTGATAGTCTTGAGGGTAGCCGTGATATGGGTCGTAGAATCTACCCAGGGTAGTCCAGCCTGTGTATTGCCATTCACCCCATCCCTGATTTGTATAATCGCCTTCTTGTGCTTCTGATGGAGCTGAATACTGGACCCAATCGGTATTTGGAGGCGTATCTTAAACTGGAGATTGATGATAGTCTTGAGACTCACAGACAGGTTCTTGTACCTCTGCAGCTGTATCTTCTTCATCATCGTCTTCTTCACCTTGTTCTTCACTTTCTTCTTCAGAGCTGTCATCGGAACTGTCACGAGGCACCGGAGGAATATTGGCGCGACGAACAAATCTGTATGATCGTCGTTCAGCACACCAAAAATACCCCATCATTGCAAGGGTTTTGGTGCTAAATTCTTTGTCAGAGGGAACTGAAACACAAGGAAATGTTGGGTATACAACATTTGCTGCGGCAAGAATTTCCGAAATAAACGACCCATAGGCTAAAGCAGTGCCTCTACTTGAGTCTCTCAGAGCAAAAATCCTGCTTGCAATATAGTATGGCCAGTTTATTTTGATCTTATGTTTCAATATATAGATGAGATGTACCTCAGCTTGTTCGACACAGGACAGTCCACCCTTTTTCGGTCGTAGTATGCGAGCGACAATCCACTGAAGGATGCGCACCCCTGTACTGAGTTTCCCGGCTGTGACCGTTCTAGAAAAAACATCATTGTTGACAATGGCATCTAGATAGGGTATTTTGAGCATGTCATTCAGAGCACTCTTAAATTCATACCCTGGCACCGTACGAGTGTCCGTTACCTCATGAAGAGGTGGTGCATCAGCATCAACAGTCAAATCAAAATACTTGTTTCATACTTCAGAATTTATGTTTACCAGCTTATTGCCGACAGAAGTGTGGAAATGTTGATCTTGAAAGTTACCCCGCAGATTTGTGTAGAACACCCTGACCAAATCCTCACTGTACTTTGTGTTGCACTCCAGAAAATTGGAGAACCCCTGAACTTCCAGCAAAGACAGAATTTGGGTGAGATGAAAGCGCTCACCCGTTGCCTGGTAGAAAGCATGTTGTGGAACTATGGCTCTTTTGCTGAGACTCTTGTTGAAGTTTTCAACAGCAGGTGGATGAACTAATGAAACAGCGGTAACGGGGACTGAAGCAGATGATGATGAGGCCCTTGATCTCTTACCTGTATTTTTGCGGAGTAAAGAAGCCATTGATGATGATTTTTGGAGAAGTTGTAGAGATGAACTTTGAAGAGAGTGGTTGAGAATAATTTTGGAGAAGATGAAGACTATTGCTTTTAATAGAGAGAGGTTTTAGGGTTTTTGGGAAGAGGGAGGAGACAAGAGGACACAATAGATGTATAGATGCAATTTACAAGACAAATGCCATATCAAATCATAACAAAAGTTGACTGCACATTAAATGTAGAGGAATGGAAACTTGGAACGGTTTTCAAAAGAAAAAAAATTCTAGGTTTTTACGCGAGGCATCGACCATAGCCCCTGCATGCGTCGACGCATACTGTACATTTTTTGATAATTTTGAAAGTTTATAGCATGCGTCGACCGTTGTCCTGTTTAGGTTGACTCATAACCTTCAAAAACCCAATTTTTTCAGTTTCATATTATGCAAAAGGCCATACTTGCCTATTTATCATGCCTATTCACCTTTTCACAATATGATTTGCATTCAACACACATAGTATCAAGCAGCAAAGGTCATATACATATATAAGTACCATGATTGTCGAACGATATGGTTAGTTTCAAGTCATGAATATTTAGAGAGAGAGAGAGAGAGATAAAAAGAGAGAGAAAGGAGCAATATCACCTCTATACCGACCACACTTGTTAATCACAGATTTGTACTTGCAACAAACTCAAAAAAATTGTTAGTGGTACAAAAGCATAGTTGTAAATAGATTAATTGTGAATGTAGTAATTGTTAAACCCGATCAGAAATGTCGAGAATACCAAGTTCTCGACGGATATGAAAGAAGGGCTCATTGGCTAGCGGCTTTGTGAAAATGTCCGCTAGTTGGTTTTTAGTATCAACGTGTTCAAAGACAATGTCACCCTTCTCTACATGGTCCCTCAGAAAATGGTGTCGAATTTCTATGTGTTTGGTACGCGAATGTAACACCTGATTTTTGGTAAGATTTATAGCACTGGTGTTGTCACAAAATATTGGAACACGTTCTAGCTTCAAATTGAAGTCCAATAGTTGTTGTTTAAGCCATAGGACTTGCGCACAACAACTACCGGCGGCTACGTATTCTGCTTCGGCGGTTGACAGAGCAACAGATACTTGTTTCTTGCTGTGCCAACTGACCAAGGAACTTGAAAATAAGTGACACGTACCACTGGTGCTTTTCCTATCTGATTTGCAACCGGTGAAATCGGAATCGGAGAAGCCTACCAATGAACAATCATTACCTTTGGAATACCACAGTCCATATTTCGGAGTACCAGATAGGTATCGAAGTATGCGTTTGACAGATTTTAGGTGGGATTCCTTAGAACATGATTGGTATCTGGCGCACATACACACGCTAAACATAATGTCGGGACGCGAAGCAGTAAGATATAGAAGCGAGCCAATCATACCTCTGTACCTTTTTACCTCAACATTTTTACTACTTTCATCTTTACTCATATATGCACATGTTGGCATAAGGGTGTCTATGGCCTTTGAATTTGCCATGTCAAATCTCTTGAGAAGATCCAAACAATATTTTGTTTGGCTCACGAATGTTCCTTCCTTCAGTTGCTTGATTTGCAAGCCGAGAAAGTATGTGAGTTCACCCATCATACTCATCTCGAATTCACCCTGCATAAGCTTAGCAAACTCTCTTACGAGATTCATGTTAGTGGATCCAAATATGATATCGTCAACATAAATTTGTACAAGAATTAAGTGTTTTCCTTGACGTTTAATGAAGAGAGTAGTATCATCCTTTCCTCTTGAGTAGCCTTGATCAAGTAAGAATTTGCTTAGTCTCTCATACCAAGCTCTAGGAGCTTGTTTGAGTCCGTACAAAGCTCTTTTCAATTTATAGACATGATCAGGATACTCATGAGACTCAAAACCAGGTGGTTGAGCAACATAGACTTCTTCATTTATGAACCCGTTAAGGAACTCACTTTTGACGTCCATTTGAAATAACTTAAAATCTTTCGCACAAGCGAAAGCAAGTAGAAGGCGTATAGCCTCGAGTCGGGCAACCGGCGCATAAGTTTCCTCATAGTCGATGCCTTCCTCTTGGTTATACCCTTGCGCGACTAAACGCGCTTTGTTGCGAGTTATTACTCCGTTCTCGTCCAATTTATTTCTAAACACCCATCGGGTGCCGATTACTCGATGACCTCGTGGAGGAGGGACAAGGTCCCAAACCTCATTTCTAGTGAACTGATTCAGTTCCTCCTGCATTGACAAATACCAATGTTCATCGAGTAGGGCTTCCTTAGAGTTTTTAGGTTCCATCTGTGACACGAAAGCGAAGTGATAACAGAAATTACTTAGCTTCGATCGAGTTGTTATACCCTTTGTGCTGTCTCCAAGAATGTTTTCAATTGGATGGTCTTTAGATGACTTCCACGCTTGAGGGAGATCATCGTTTGAAGGCGGATGAACTTCCTCTGTTACATCACGATGTACATCCTTATCCTCCTCAATTTTGGCTTTGTTAGGTTGATTAATCCCCGTCTCGCCACTTTTGAGTATGTCTTCAGTGGATGTACCTGCACCATGAACAACACTATCCTTTCCGACATTTCTCGGGTAGGACTCATCAAAAGTGACATGCACAGAATCTTCTACAGCAAGTAATCGTTTATTATATATTCTATATGCTTTACTCGATTGAGAGTATCCGAGAAAGATACCTTCATTGGCTTTGGAATCAAATTTGCCTAAGTTTTCCTTTCCATTGTTTAATACAAAACATTTGCATCCAAACACATGCAAGTGAGAAACATTTGGCTTTCGCCCTTTTAAAATTTCGTACGGTGTTTTATTTAGAATGGGGCGAATAAGCACCCTATTCAAAATATAACACGTCGTACTAATGGCGTTGGCCCAAAAATATTTAGGTAAACCACTTTCGTTAATCATTGTTCTTCCCAATTCTTCTAAAATACGGTTTTTGCGCTCCACAACCCCATTTTGTTGAGGAGTGCATGGAGCGGAGAAGTTATGATCTATACCATGATTACCGCAATATTCTTCAAATAAGTGATTTTCAAACTCACCTCCATGGTCGCTCCTAATTGACACTATGTTTGTATTTAACTTATTTTGGGAAAGCTTAGCAAACTTTTCAAACGCGGCAAATGTATCACTTTTACTTACTAAGAAGATGGTCCAATAAAACCTAGAAAAGTCGTCCACTATTACGAACCCGTAATAGTTTCCTCCTAGACTTTTGATCCTAGACGGCCCAAACAAGTCCATGTGTAGAAGTTCAAGAGGTCTCGTTGTTGAAATTATCTTTTTGGATTTAAATGAGATCCTCGTTTGCTTCCCTTTTTGACAAGCATCACAAAGGTGATCCTTGGTGAACTTTATTTTGGGAAGTCCTAAGACTAGGTCTTTTGAGACTACCTTATTGAGTAAGTCAAAATTAACATGCGCTAAACGCCTATGCCATAGCCATGAGTCTTCACTCATAGTTATGAGGCATTTGTCGCTTGTTAATGATACTTCATTTAAGTCAAGCATATATACGTTATTTACTCTAAAATCATTAAACATATTCTTCTTATCATTTTCATGCACAATTTTGCAACAATCTTTTGAAAAAGATACATTGTACCCTTTATCGCATAATTGGCTAATGCTAAGCAGGTTATGTTTAAGGTTTTTGACAAGCAACACGTCGGAAATCATAGTAGAGGCGAGATTACCTACACTACCTTTACCTAGTATTGCTCCGCGGTTGTTATCACCATAAGTTACATACCCTTTCTTCTTAGCCACAAAGTCTATGAATAAGGATATGTCTCCAGACATGTGTCTTGAGCACCCACTGTCGAGAACCCATCTTCTCTCGGTGGTCTCGACACATTTCACCTATCAAAACATAATTAGCACAAGGAGGTACCCAATGGCATATTGGGTCCTAATAGGTTAGCGACAAAATGGTTGCGTTTGGGCAACCATTGGTAGATGCCTTTAGGAACAAGAAATCTCCTAAACCGGCATTTACCAATGGAGTGACCTTTCTTGCAACAATATAAGCATGCAAAGTCGACTTTAGAGTAACTTTCACTTGCTTGATCCCTAATTACATATGCATATTTTTGGTATGGGTTAATCATGCTTTTTCTAAAATCCTTTTTATCAATAGCAAATGTAACTTTAGGCTCAAGTGCCTTGTTTAATTTGGCCTTGAGGTTTCTAACCTCACCTTGCCAAATATGACAAGTATCACACCCGAAGTTGAAAGGATTTCTATTGTCCTTACAATTCGATTCATTGCCTTTCACAATGGAAGCCTTAAGGTCCTCTAATCTCTTTTCGGACTCTTTAACTTTGTGCTCTAAATACGTAAAAAATTTCTTATTAGAGGCAAGTTTCTTGAAGGCTTCAACTGCCTCATTATGTAAGGCATTAAATGCGGTTTGTAATCCTGAATGCGACATATTTGAGGACTTATCATATTTAGAGTGACGTACCTGTTTTTTCTTATTTTTCTGATTAGCGGAGAGGCATAGATTCACGAACTCTTCTTCATCACTAGAGCTTTCATCAGAGGAGGAAGAGTCGCTGTCTCTTTCCCACGCTATGTACGCTCTCCCAGGCTTTGATGATTTCTTGTGTGACTTTGATGATTCCTTGTCCTTTCCCTTTTTGTTCATCGGACAGTCCGGTTTGTAGTGATCGGGCTTTCCACACTTGTAGCACGTCCCTCTAGTCTTTTTACCTTTTGAGTCATCATCCTTGGAGTACCTCGATTGTTTCCGGAAGTTTACCTAGTTCTTCTCGAAATGTTGGATGTCGTTCTTTCTCACATAACGGTTATACCATTTGACAAACAACCCCATATCTTCGCTCTTATCCTCTTCTTCTTCGTCGCTTGAGGAATAATCACTTTTCTCTTTTGCTTGAGACTTCGAGGAGGAAGTCTTGAGAGCTATTGATTTCTTTTCACTCACCTTCGTTTTGTCTTTCTTTTCCATCTTTGCGCTTTGGTCTAGGCTCAAGAGTACCTGTTCATGCTCTTGTAGTTTGCCAAAGAATGTTGTCAAGTCTAATAAGGTAAGATCATGTGCTTCTTTGATGGCGGTCACTTTAGGCTGCCATTCTCTGTTAAGACATCTTAAGATCTTATTAGTAGCAATATCATTGGAAACAGACCTACCTAATGAATGTAAACGATTGATGAGATGAGTAAATCTCTTTGGCATATCAGCAATGGTTCCCCTTGCTCCATGAAAAAGAGATCAAACTCTTGTGTTAATGTGTTGATTCTAGCCAACTTAACATCGTTTGTCCCCTCATGGGCTATTTGTAGTGATTCCCACATGTCCTTAGCAGTAGGACAATGAGATACACGATAGTATTCATCTACACCTAATGAGGAGATTAAGATGTTTTTAGCTTTCCAATCATAATTGTATTTTTTCTCATCGTCATCGGTCCATTGTGCTTCGGGCTTTGGCACAACTACGTTATCTGCATTGGTCATAGTAATTTCTATTGGACCATTGAGGATAACGTTCCATATTTTTCCGTCTATGGAGTTTATATGCACCCGCATACAGTCTTTCCAATAACTATAATTTTCACCGTTGAAAACGGGAGCCCTATTGTACGCCCCTTTTGGTTTGTTAGCCATTTTCTATCTACGTTGTATTTGAAGCACCGAATAACCGGAGCTCTAGATACCACTTGTTAGACTATGGCACGGATCTAGAAGGGGTGGTTGAATAGATCCCCAATTAAAATTTGAGTCGGCGCTACCAATTTAAAATTGGTTTTAAAAATGTTTTAAGTGCGGAAGCGGCCGAGGAAAATATAGTCTAAAACGAACGGTTATTGGAAAACCGGATATGCGTAAGCCTTTGGATTAATGACAATTTGGAAAATAGAATCACAACACTAATCACACTTATCAATTATCTACTTCAGTTGTAAGGATTCCTAGTTCCAATGATTCAAAGAGCAAACCAAAACTAGATACACAAGTAAGATAATTTTGGTTCATGCAATATGTCAAACACCTGGTGTGCAAAACACTCCAAGTGATATTTATGTTGAGTAAGTGATTCCAACTAGCCTAGTACAATGTCTTGTTGTACTTTGGAGTCAAAAACAGAGTTTTAACCTCTTACTCAATTGATATCACAATTTTGACAATAGAGCTTATACAAAAATCACTTATTTTGAGCTATAACGTAAATGCTAAAAAATAGAGAAGATAAGTATTTGGTGAGGCAGTTCCCCCGTCGTCCTCGCTTCGGGGTACGTCTGCCCTCAATTCTAAAACTAGAATTGAGATAGATTTTATAGATATCACCTGTTGAATGTAACAGTTTATACAAGGATTGAGCAGCAAATATACAACAGAAATCTCAGTGTTAAAAGTTGCTTTCTCTCCTTGCCCCTTGATTCAAGATGAATCAAGTCCTCCAATTTGTGTTGATGGACCTCCGACTCCAGCCACCTTATTGAATAACACGTTGTTGTTCAAACCTTCGGCTCCGGCTGATCTCAACAGCAACAAATCGACCCCGAGATCTTCCCTTCAAAATCACCGAATCCGCTACTAGACTTGTGAAGAACACCTCTTCACAATCACCTTCGCTCGATTGACCCTTGATGAAGAATCTCATCCAAAAACCCCCAAAATTCAAACCAATCTTGGAGGGTAAAACCCCAACGGTTTTATTCAAGAAAGAACCTGTCACAAGCTTCAACCCGAACTTGACTCTCCAATCTAAGCTTCGAACCTTATCACCTTGAATCTCTCACAAATGCATTTCAAAAATGATTGTGTGTAATTGAAATGTTGTGAGATGTTGAAGATGAAGATGATGAATCTTGGACACCTATTTCACTCTTTCTTGTTTTTGAACACATGAATCAAAAGAATATCAAATGTTGAAATGACACAAGTGGTTAGACAAGTATATATAGTGCCAACCCAATTTTAGACATAACAGTATTTCAAATATAAGAGGGAAACATTTAAAAACAGAATTTCTGCACGAACGGTCGACCGCAGCATGTCTGTGCGTCGACGCATGGCCTGTGTTGTTTGGAAATCTGGAAAATTCATCAGTATGCGTCGACCATACAGTCGGCGTGCGCTGACCCGTTGAAAACTATTTCCCTTATGCGCCGACCCTATGGTCGACTCATGCCTTTACGCGCTGACCCGTTGGAAAGTTTTTCCTTCATGCGCCGACCCTATGGTCGACTCATTGCCTTGTGCGCTGACTAGTGGAGAATTGTTCTGATGCATGCGCCGACCCTATGGTCGACTCATGCCCTGCAAACCTGCAAAAATTCATCAGTTTGTGGTCTTTCATGCCTTTGGTCATGATTGCATTTTATCTACACATAGTATATTCATTTCAGCAGTTTTAAGACAAGTATAAAAGGATATGGTGGGTGATACGTTGCATCTATTTTAGTAGATCTGGAGTTCATAATTTCCAATCTATCCAGGGAATTTGTCATCATCGAAACCTGCATTAACCAATGTCTTGCAGACTTGTGTGATGTGTGGCGATTTGCCTCCACACTGTTCGTTCTTAGACGTAATTTTTCCACGGCAACTTCCGCAAATTTAAAACAAATATTTTGAAAAACCAATTTTTAATTGGTTGCGTCGACTGATTTTAATTGGGATCTATTCAACCCCCCCTTCTATATCCAAGCCATCGTCTAACATGAAGGACATGGTAACAAGTATAGATATTTTTCAAAGGATGATGACTTTGCTTCAAACATAAGATTTCTATTTCGGATCTGCATAAGTTTCGAGAAATTTTGTGATCATGACTGAATTGATTGAGGACAAATTCTATGTGGCTAAGTGTTGGTAGTATGAGATTGCATAATCGATATTTTTCTGAATGGTTAAGATTGCTCGAACTAATTGTATCACTAGATGTGTGTGGCAATAATTATACATAAATGACAAACATAGAATTGTTGTCACTTGTCACTGCCATTCTTATCTAGAAAATATTAAAATGTTAGTTTCCCCCCTTAATTTTGCAATATTATTGAATGGTGCCTTGTAGCGGATCTGCACCGCTGCACACCACCGCCGACTCCGGCCAGTGGCTGGCGGATGCCCTCGCCGGACTGCCTCTCTGCGGCAGCGGCATTTTTCTTGATGAGGTCAAAGTTAGAACCTCCAAATTTAAGGTCCGAGATCAAACCCTTATTACTTAGACAAACGAGCTTTGAAACTAAGTACCAAAATTAGTCAAGAATCCGCAGGAATCAGCCATGGCTGGAATCCCAAAGTTGCATATGTATTGTTATTGTTATGTAGCAGTTGTGGGGACCTTGGACAATTGTTAACAACAATGAATAGAGCTGTCAATGCTTCATAACCAGCTACGAACCATGCTGTCTAAGTAGTAGTAAATTAGCAGCTACAATTGACATTTGAACTGCTACCTAGTACTGTGTTCTATAAACCCATAACAGGATGCTTGGCTTTGAATACAGTGAAAGCCAGAATGAGAATTAGCAATAAAATTGCAATGAAAACAGTAGTAACCGCGAGACATGCTTTTCTCCCTTTACCAGATCCTACTTTCATCCTGTTATGATATGAAGGAATAAACACAAGAGTGGTGACCTTTATGGTTTAAGGAATGATTTGTACCAGACCTGTTATGGTTTAAGGAATGATTTGTATGATTTGTACCATTACCTATGTTTTTCTTTAATGATTTGTATGAGTCAAAGTTGGAATAAATTGAAAATTTAGTAAAGTCGTTAATTATTGAAATGTTGTACTAACTCATGCAGGCACAATAACTCTTGTATAACTCATGCAGGCACAATAAGAATCCTATATTTAGAAATGACTCCTTTTTCTGTTTTACAGCCCACTTTTATGGAAAAAGCTAGAGATGATGTCGAGAGGTTAGATGGAGGGACCGTTTTCAAATTATGGACAGATTCTGCTGGGGGTCGTAGTCGTGGTCGGGTTTATGGAACAACGGATTTAGCTATCAATGTGAAGCATGGATCTACATCCTTTATCCAACAACCTCAAAATTCCCGCGGATCTTTGTTTGGGACATCCTTTGAATTAGAGACAACATCTAGAATTAGAGCTGAACAATTGGCTACAGCTACATCAGCTCGACTCGAAGAGGCTACCAAAGTTATTCAAGCGTCAAATTAGATTGCTCGGAAGGCAACAAAACAATATCAAGCGTCTAACGAGTTTGCTAAGAAGATGGAGTCTGAACTGAATGCTTTGAAGGCATTTATCATGCAGAAGCTTGACCTTACAAATGGTCAATCTGCTAGTGTTGTCATTCGATCGTCAAATCCTCACTATGATGATGATTTAGATGACCAATCATTAAGTGAAGATTGATCATGCAGTGTTAGTAGAAATAGTCTCGGATGTAAATTTTTTTGGACATGATTTTCAATGTATTCCGAGTTTTTGGGGCTGTTTATTGTTGTAGCTATGACTACTTTTTTTTTTGTTGTTGTTTCAATCTATGTAATATTTTGATAACTCTTACTTCATATGTGTTATATGTTTTGATAAATTATTTATGATCTTGATAAATTGATTGAAGGAGAACACGACATGACATAATTGTCATTATTGGAAAACATGATCAGCATATATAGATTATACAATTGGAAAGCAGGCATAATTTTGTTGACTTTTACAATTTGACTTTAGCCTAGGTTAGGCCAAAGTTAAATATTTTGTTGACTTATAAAGTTTGAACTTAGCCTCGAATAAAGACCAAGGCTAAATATTATGTTGGCTTATGGAGTTTGACTTTAGCCTCGGTCAGGCACAGGCTATTTTTTGTTTTTTGACACGGCTTTACCGAGGCTAATGTAGACACGGTTAAACCGAGGCTAATGTAGACACGGCTAAACCGAGGCTACTGTAGACACGACTCTTTTTGGCCAAAGCTAAATGTTAGCTTCGATCGTTTTAGCCTATCCCCGACACCGACGCTACGTCGAGGCTAATTGGCTAGTAGCGGCAGTTTTTTGTCTTATAGTGTCGAAAAATGGCCGAGGCTAAATACTGTATTTCTAGTAGTGTATTAAGAAGTTAAAACATATTTATAGATACATTTATATTATTTAATATTTGGAACAATTAAAGTTATTCCGTTCATAAAATAATATGTTTTAACATATATATATATATATATATATATATATATATATATATATATATATATATATATATATATATATATATATATATATATATATATATATATATATATATATATATATATATATATATATATATATATATATATATATATATATAATTTAATCAACAATGCGTTTTCTCTCGTATATAAATATTATTTTATTTGAACATTACTTATATATTTGAATCTATATACAAATATTTCAGTGAAGAATACATTTTTCCCGTAAGTTAATATTTTTTTTTTCAATTATAGACACTTTTTCGAATACAAACGTATCAGTTATTATTAAAAGAAAAATTGATTAATTTTTAAAGAGTACTAAAATTTATCAATATTGTAATGACTCTATGGCATAAACAACACTAAATAATACTAATAAAAAATTTAAATTTAATACCGATTATGAATTTGTTTTTAATAAAAAATTTGGAATAATAGTAAAAAAATTTACGTGTGAAAAATTGTTAGTTTATAAAAACATGGAATTGAGATAATAAATTGTTATAATCATTTGTATGATAAATAAATTGTTATAATTATTTAACAGAAATATTTGATTTGGATAATTAATTGTTATAATTATTTAACATTTAAAAGTATTTGGATGATAAATAAAGTGTTATAATTATTATACATTATTTAACTTATTTAAAAACATATAATTATAATAAATTAATCAACTTAATTTAAAAAATTTAATTAACTAATTAATTAATTAATTATATATCCAAATTTAAGAGAGAAAAAACAATCTAATTTTAATAGGCTTTATTTCCACGTTTCTTGTTATTACCAATCAAATTAGGTACGTTAATATATTTATTCCATATTTGACTTTTAGGAACACTAATTGGGTTAAGACTTAGATTTATGATAGGTGAAAACCTTTTTCAAATGATATTTTTGAACTTCATGAATGAGGAACGTTGTGATAGCAATAACATTTATCAAAATAACTAATGAAGTCATTATATCAAGTTCCTGAATTTATCACGTTTCTGATATATTTTTGATATTGTAAAAGTTAATGCTTCAACATGTAATTTAAGTAAGTCATTATAATATAGTAATTAGCCGTTGGGAAATATTGAAAAATGATTAAAAGAATAAAAATGTTCGAAATTAAAAACAAAAATTCTTAATACTAAATTAATGAAGAGAAGAATGGTGATTGTCAAATTTTGATGAACTTTGTATCAATGCAATCCATCCAAAAAAAATCAACCATTATTATTCATGAGATTTGGTACCAGAATGTTGGGGCTGAAGCCTTCATCCATCGCTTAGAGCATAATATTGCAGCAACACCGACCACATAACTCTAACACGACTGCAACAATTATGAAAATCAAGCCAAATAAAATTTCGCTTCGAAAAATTTCATATTATAATTTTTCATTATACATTTTCCATTTAAAATAAATAATTTTTTATGAATATACCTGATATATTATTTCTACAATACCAAAGTTAATTTACCCATACGAGAGGGTGTATTTTAGTTGTAATATAGTGTGCACTAATAAGATAGTGGAGTAGTTGATCACTTTCTTTGGTTTTGAAAACAAACACTTCTAAGTTGAGTAGGATACCCATGCATGCGCACGAGTGCCGTTTTTTTACGCGAATTTGTTTCAAAAATATAATAAAAATGAAAAAATAGAAAGAAAAAATTATTTAACCAAGAAAATTTATTATTTTCAAAAGAAAAATATATTTTATTTATATTTGTAGCATAAATATATTTATTTCATATATATACAAATATTTGGATCAACCGTTATTTTATCGTATGTGAAAATTAAATTTGTTTTGCCTTATTTATAAAACTATTTATACAATCATTTAGTTTTGTAAATATCAACTAGCAAGATACAATTTGAAAATATTATTTTAATTGTATGAATAAATATTAGTAACATAAATTAATACATTTATCCTGTATTAGGATTCATACGTAATTTAAGATATATTTACTTTTATTTTCTTTATTTATACAAAAAATGTAATAACCTGTAGGTTAGCACCAATTTTGATCTGTATACTCGTGAGTTCGTACGTATAATGGTGTGTTACACACATTTGTTTCAAAAATATAATAAAAATAAAAAAAAAACAGAAAGACAAAATTATTTAATCATGAAAGTTTATTATTTTTTTTAAGTATTATAGTAAATATTGCATAAAATAAAAATAAATAAATTTAAAAATATAAGTAAATTTGGATTTGAAGATTTGGTAATTAAAGTTATTCCGTTCATAAAATAATATGTTTTAATATATATATATATATATATATATATATATATATATATATATATATATATATATATATATATATATATATATATATATATATATATATATATATATATATATATATATATATATATATATATATATATATATATATATATATATATGTGTGTGTGTGTGTATATATATATATATATATATATATATATATATATATATACACACACACACACATATATATATATATATATATATATATATATATATATATATATATATATATATATATATATATATATATATATATATATATATATATATATATATATATATATATATATATATATATATATATATATATATATATATATATAATTTAATCAACAATGCATTTTTTTTCATATATAAATATTGTTTTGTTTTGACATTACTTATAATCTATATACATATATTTCAGTGAACAATGTACTTTTTTCCGTAAGTAAATATTATTTTGCTCAATTATAGACACGTTTTCGAATACAAAAGTATCAGTTATTATTAAAAGAAATAATGATTAATTTTTTAAAATAATATTGTAATGACTCTATGGCATAAACAATACTAAATAATATCAATATAAATTTAAAATTTAATACCAATTGTGAATTTGTTTTTAATAAAAAATTTGGAATAATATTAAAAAATTTCACGTGTAAAAAATTGTTATAATTATTTGGACGATAAATAAAGTGTTATAATTATTTAACAGAAACGTTTGATTTGCATAATTAATTGTTATAATTATTTAAAAATTAAAAGTATTTGGATGATAAATAAAATGTTATAATTGTAATAAATTGATTAACTTGTTTAAGAAAATATAATTATAATAAATTAGTTAACATATTTAAAAAAAATATTTAATTAATTATATATCCAAATTTAAGAGAGAAAAAATAATCTAATTTTAATAGGCTTTATTTCCGTTTCTTGTTATTACCAATTAAATTAGGTACATTAATATATTTATTCCATATTTGATTTTAGGAACACTAATTAGGTTAAGACTTGATTTATGATATGTGGAAACCTTTCTCAAATGATATTTATTTTTTAACTTCATGAATTAAGAACATTGTAATGGCAATAAAATCCACCAATATAACTAATGAAGTCATTATACCAAGTTCTTGAATTTTCTGATGTATTTTTGATATTGTAAAACTTAGTGCATCAACCTGTAATTTAAATATGTCATTATAACATAGTAATTAGCCGTTTGGAAATATTGAAAAATGAATAAAAGAATAAAAATGCATGAGATTAAAAACAAAAATATTATATTTTTTCTGGAAATAAGAAAAACTATCTTTAGAGAGAAAAAAGTGCATAATATTTACTGATATCACAATGGCATAGATGAAGGGTTCTTAATACCAAATTTATGAAGAGAAGAATGGTGATTGTCAAATTTTGATGAACTTCGTATCAATGCAATCCATCCAAAAGAAATCAAACCATTATTATTCATGAGATTTGGTACCATAATGTTGGGGCTAAAGCCTCCATCCATACCTTAGAGCCTAATATTGCAGCAACATCGACCACACAACTCACAAACATCCGGCTAACACGACTGCAAGAATTATGAAAATCAAGCCAGATAAAATTTCGCTTCGAAAAATTTCATATTATAATTTTTCATAATACATTTTCCATTTAAAATAAATGTTTTTTTTTTACGATTATACCTCAATATAATATTTCTACAATACCAAAGTTAATTTACCCATACGAGAGAGTGTATTTTAGTTGTAATACAGTGTGCACTAATAAGATAGTGGAGTAGTTGACCACTTTCTTTGGTTTTGAAAACAAACACTTTCAATAGAGGCCCACCCGACCAGCACCCGTAATTATGCAATATGATGAAGATGATGTCAACAGACAAAGAGAAACACGGCCAGCTCCGGTAGTAATGGAGTATCCTGTCGATGAATCTGAGCCTAAAGTTTTTAAACAAGGGCCAGAGAAGCTAGTAATTGAGTTTGACACCGCCAAGTGCGATGCAGTGGTCGGGCCTAGTGGAATGACCCGTAATGGTCGATTGTTTGCTGTCAAACCAGTAGAGGTGCCTGCTAAGAATAAAGGAAAGTTTGTCGACACAACAACCGAATTTCCTAGTGCAGAGCCACCACCAACAGAGGTATCATCACCAAAATCAACAGTTACGCAGAAAGAAGCTGATGAATTTTTGAAAATCATCAAAAAGAGTGACTATAAAGTGATTGATCAACTAAACCAAACTCCAGCTAGAATTTCCATGCTCTCACTATTACTCAGCTCAGAGGCGCACAAGTTGTCATTAATGAAGGTGTTGAGCGCTGCACATATCACTAAAGACATCACTGTAGCTCAATTCGATGATGTGATAGCTAGCGTAACAACCGAAAATTTTCTTGGGTTCAACGATGATGACCTAACTGCAGAAAAAAGGAACCACAACAAAGCTCTCCATATTTCCATCAAATGTCAGGACACATTGATATCCCGAGTCTTGGTGGATACAACTTCTTCTCTGAATGTGCTTCCCAAGATCCCATTGGAAAGAATGTTGGTAAAAGGAGTTAGCATGAAGCCGAGTGCCCTGGTAGTCAAAGAATTCGATGGTTCCAGACGTGCTGTGATTGGCGAGGTGGACCTGCCAATAAATATCGGACCAACTGTCTTCATCATTACTTTCCAAGTAATGGATATCTACCTTGGATACAACTGCTTATTAGGAAGACCTTGGATCCACTTTGCAGGAGCCGTTACGTCCACTCTTCACCAGAAGCTGAAGTTTGTCAGTAATGACAAGGTAGTTCTGATTGGGGGAGAGGAAGACATCTTGGTAAGTCACCTGACGTCCTTCTGGTACATTTAAGTTGAAGGAGAAATGGTAGAAACACCTTTTCAATCTTTTGAGGTGGTGAGTACATTGACGGTGCAGCGGGTTTCAGATAGCCAGAGTTCAAGGTCGGCAATGGCTTCATATGAAGAGCCTAAAACGGTTATTAATGAAGGGAATGCCCAAGGCTGGGGCAAGATGGTGGAAATTGCTGAAAAATTTGACAAATTTGGGTTGGGATACCATCCCTCTCCTAGTATAGCAACAGTTGCATATGGCCAAAATCGGGTTCCTCCTGTGGAAGACATTTTCAAGAGCGTCGGACACATTTTCAACCATACCGCAACTATGGTAATCGAAGATAAAGATGATAATGAAGAAATCTCCGCAAGCTGGATTCGTCAAGCTGAGCCTTGCGAAGAACTGCAAAATTGGAAGACCATTGAAATACCTCAATTCTTCTCGCACCAAAAGTAATGTTTTTAATTGATTGTAAAAACCCTACGCTCTGCCCAAGGCGTAGTGGATCATTGTATCGGGCCACCTGATGTTTCAAGGCATAATTATCATGAATAAGTTCAGTTTTGCATTCAATTTTTCGCTCACTTTCTTTTTACTTTTTACAATAAATGGAATTTCTTTTACGCACTAGCTTTCCTAAATAAGCTGCATAAATCATAACATGCAGAGACACCACCGAAGTCCTTGATAACGACACTACTATAGGCCTATATGATTTTGACTGTCCAATATATCAAGCGGAAGGGGAAGGCGAGGAAGAGTGTGAGCTTCCCGATGAATTGGCAAGGCTGCTACAACAAGAAGAGAAGGCCATTTTGCCGCGTAAAGAGGACGTCGAAGTTATCAACCTAGGCTCCGAAGAAAATAAAAGGGAGGTAAAGGTGGGAGTGTCTCTCCAAGATGCTGTCAAGATAAAGTTGATAGAGCTTCTTCAAGAGTATGCTGATGTGTTCGCGTGGTCGTATCAAGACATGCTTGGACTAGATACATACATTGATGTACACAAGTTACCACTCAAGGAAGAATGACATGTTGTCAAGAAGAAGTTGATAAGAACTCGTCCTGATATGGCTCTCAAAATCCGTGATGAAGTCCGAAAATAGTTCGATGCAGGGTTCTTAGTAGTGGCCAAATATTCGCAGTGGGTCGCCAACATCTTTCCAGTACCGAAGAAGGACAGAAAGGTCCGCATGTGTGTAGATTACTGTGACCTAAACAGAGCAAGTCCTAAAGACAATTTCCCATTACCTCACATTGATGTATTGGTAGATAATACGACTCAGTTCTCTGTTTTCTCCTTTATGGATGGATTTTTTGGTTATAATCAAATTAAAATGGATCCAGAGGACATGGAGAAGACCACGTTCATCACACTGTGGGGCACGTTCTGCTATAAGGTAATGTCATTTGGGATGAAGAATGCTAGGGCAACATATCAACGTGCAATGGTAACACTCTTTCATGATATGATTCATAAGGAGATCAAAGTATACGTTGACGATATGATTGCCAAGTCTCAAACTGAAGAGGAGCATTTGATCAATCTAGAAAAGCTATTCGCTTGACTGAGGAAGTTCAGACTGAGGCTTAATCCCAACAAATGCACGTTTAGGGTGCGGTCTGGAAAGTTATTGGGCTTTATTGTAAGCCAGAAAGGGATTGAGGTGGATCCTGATAAGGTTAGGGCAATTCAGAGTATACCTACACCAAGAACTGAAAAAGCGGTTCGTGGCTTTCTAGGGAGGTTGAATTATATCGCAAGGTTTATTTCACATCTCACAGCCACTTGCAAACCAATTTTTAAACTACTCAGGAAAGATCAATCGATTGTATGGGATGACGAATGCCAAGGGGCATTTGATAAAATCAAAGAATACTTGCAAGAACCACCAATCCTGATACCACTGGTTCTTGAAAGACCACTCATTATGTACCTGACTGTGCTCGACGAATCCATGGGTTGCGTATTAGGGCAACAAGATGACACAGGAAAGAAGGAGCACGCCATATACTATCTCAGCAAGAAGTTCAACGATTGCGAGACTAGATACTCCTTGCTGGAGAAAACTTGTTGTGCACTCGCATGGGCTGCTAGACATCTCAGGAAGTATATGCTAACACACGCAACATACTTAATCTCTAAGATGGACCCAATCAAGTACATCTTTGAGAAACTTGCTCCCACTGGTAGGATAGCCCGATGACAAATGATTTTACCCGAATATGACATCCAATATGTCACCCAGAAGGCTATCAAGGGCAGTGTGTTAGCAGACCATTTAGCCCACTAACCCGTGGAAGATTATCAACCATTGAGATTCGACTTTCCAGATGAGGATATCATGATGGCCAAAGACCATGAAGAACCAGAGCTAGATAAAGGACCGGAACCAGGGGAGCGATGAACTCTCATGTTTGATGGTGCTTCGAATTCTCATGGACATGGAATTGGGGTAGTGATCACGTCTCCCAAGAACTTTCACCTGCCATTCACAGCCAAACTCTGCTTCACATGTACTAATAATATGGCTGAGTATGAGGCATGTATACTAGGGATAGAAGAAGCCATTAACTTGAGAATCAAAACTCTCGATGTGTTTGGGGATTCTGCCTTGGTGATACACCAGATTAGAGGTGGTTGGGATACGAAACACAAAAACTTAATCCCATACCGGGATTATGTGGACAAATTGCTTCCCTGATTCGATGATATCACTTTTACTCACGTGCCCCGAGAAGAAAATCAGATGCTGACGCTTTGGCAACCCTGGCATCCATGTACAAGTTGATATGGCCCAATCATAGACCATCTATTGATTTGCAATGCTTCGAAGAGCCTGCACATTGCTTGATTATTGATGAAGAATCAGATAGAAGCCATGGTTTTATGACATAAAGCGATATATAGAAAAGCAAGAATATTCTGAAGGAGCCTTGGGTGTTGACAAAAGGACTCTGTGAAGATTGGCATCTAACTTCTTCCTCAACGGAAATGTATTGTACAAGCGCAATCATGACACCGTTTTTCTTAGATGTGTAGAGAAGCACGAAGCTGAACAAATTCTAAAATACATTCATGAGGGTTGTTTTGGAACCCATGCGAATGGACATACGATGGAAAAGAAGATATTAAGAACGGGCTATTATTAGCTCACCATGGAAGGTGATTTTTATCATCATGCTCGAACTTGTCACAAATGCCAAATATACTCTGACAAGATTCATTTATCTCCCATTCCATTGAATGTCTTGACTTCACCATGGCCCTTTTCCATGTGGGGAATAGATATGATTGGGATGATTGAACCAAAAGCTTCAAATGGACATCGCTTCATATTAGTAGCCATAGATTACTTCACCAAATGGGTTGAGGCTGCTTCATATGCCAATGTTACCAAATAAGTGGTGGCTCGCTTCTTGAAGCACAAGATTATATGCATGTATGGAGTTCCTAACCGTATCATCACTGACAATGGGTCAAATCTCAACAACAAAATGATGGATGATTTATGCGCTAGTTTCAAGATAGAACACCACAACTCAACACCATGCAGGCCCAATATGAATTGAGCCGTAGAGGCAGCCAACAAAAATATCAAGAAGATCATCCAAAAAATGATGGTCACATACAAAGATTGGCACGAGATGTTGCCTTTCGCGCTACACGGCTGTCGTACTTCAGTACTAACTTCTGTTAGAACACATATTGGTTCTTAGTTATATCTCTATGTTTTGATGATAACACTAATGAAATTTTGTATTAAGAAATTATATACTCTAAATTTGTTCAAGTATTTTTGCTGCAGACATTAAATTTAATACTCTTCTGAAAGCAAAAATGAATCTGAACTTTGAACTACGCAAGACTCTGAGCGTCAGAAGCATCTCATTAAAAGACTCTGAGCGCTACCTACAGAAGACTCTGAAGCAGAAGTTATAGAAGCATCTGAAGCGTAAACTGAAGACTTTGTATGAAGAGTTTCAAGCACTGTTTTTCAGAAGACTCTGATAGTACTGTTTGCTACAAGTACTGAGGATCTGATCTCCAAACTCTGCTCTAATTGATTTCACGCTGAAGCACACTTGCTGCAACACTCTGATACAGCAAACTCTGATAACATCAAGACTTTGATCACTCAAGGCTCTGATGTTGATTGCTATGAAATAGAATCTTGTTGAAGAAGATTATTCAAAGTTATATCCGTTGGCATATTCCAAATGTCTCTTTCCTCTTTTATGCTAGACACAAGAACTCGGGCAAAAAAGATTTCTCTGAACGTTCTACTTATAGGAAAGGTCAAGTCATGTGAAGACAAAAGGCTAGAGCTACTTTGTAGTACACGGTCTTCAAGCTTGCAACGTCTTGGACTTCTTTGTCTATAAAAGCAAGCCTTCAAAATCTTTCTACAGTTGACAAACATTGACGTATTTTGACGAATTCATTGAGAACTCTCTCAAAGCTCTCATACAAATTATATATCTTTGTTGAATAGTTTCATACGTTCTTAATCTTAAGTGTATAAATCACAGTTGTGATATAGCTTTCATAGAAGCATTTTAAACACTTGTTTAGTTTACATTTGATTGTAAAAGTTCCTTAAGAAGACCAAGTTGTGGTCAGTAGTTCTTGAGAAGACTAAGACAGTTGTTCTTAGTGGTTGACATTGTAATCCGTTTGATTATAGTGGATTAAGTCCTTATGGAGAAAGGCAAATCACTCTTTATAGGGTGGACTGGAGTAGTTGAGTTCAACGAACCAGGATAAAAATCTTTGTGTTTTTATTGCCATAATATTTTGAAAACCCTTACTCAACCCCCCTTCTAAGTATTTTCTCACCTTCAGTTGGTATCAGAGCTTCGGTTTTGTGTGTGTTATCACTTCACCATGAACAAAAAAGATCCAGTTGAGAAAACTCTTGATATATTTTGGGTGATTCATTATGGCTGAAGCTTCAACATCCAACAACAACAGATATGAAGATAGAGATAGAATCAACAGTAAACCTCCTATGTTTGATGGGGAGAAATTTGATTACTAGAAAGACAGGATTGAAAGTTTCTTTCTTGGATGAGATGCTGATCTTTGGGACTTAGTCATTGATGGTTATGTTCACCCCACTGATGGGGATGGCAAGAAAATTGATAGAAAATCTATGACTGAAGCTCAGAAGAAGGAGTTCAGAAATCATCACAAAGCTAGAATAATCTTATTAAATGCTATATCTCATACTGAGTATGAGAAGATTACCAACAGAGAAACAACATTTGATTTGTTTGAGTCTTTGAAGATGACTCATGAAGGGAACTTACAAGTTAAAGAAACCAAGGCTCTGGCGCTGATCCAGAAATATGAAGCCTTTAAAATGGAAGAATATGAATCTATAGAAGCCATGTTCTCTAGATTCCAAATCCTCACAGCTGGATTAAAAGTGCTGGACAAAGGCTACTCCACTACTGATCCTGTTAAGAAGATCATCAGAAGTTTTCCCATCAGATGGAGACCAATGGTCACTGCTCTGAAGCTAGCTAAGGATCTGAACAAGATCACATTGGAGGAGCTGATCAGCTCTCTGAGGAGCCATGAGATTGAACATAAAGAAGACGAGTCTCAAAAGAAAGGTAAGTCAGTTTCTTTAAAGTCTAACAAATTTGTTAAAGCATTGTAGGTGTTAGAAGAAAGTTCTGAAGAGTCTTCTTCTTCTGAAGAAGATGAACTGTCCCTGCTGTCCAGAAGGATCAACAAACTCTGGAAGCATAAACAGAGGAATTTCAAGAACTTCAGGAAACCAGATCAATGCAAAGAGTCTTCTAGACAAAGAAGATCTAGAAAGAAGGAGGTTGTCTGCTATGAATGCAAAGAACCTGGGCACTACAAGAATGAATGCCCAAAGCTTCAGAAGGAGAAGCCAAGAAGGAAACCTGAGCATAAAAAGAAAATTCTGATGGCTACATGGGATGATTCAGATGCATCTGAATCTTCATCAGAGTTAGAAGAAGAATGTGCTAACATGGCACTGATGGCTGGTGTGGAAGATCAGGATGAAGGAACATCTGGATCTGAATCTGATTCTGAATCTGACTCAGAAGAGGTGCTTTCTAATCTCTCTAGGGAAGAACTTATTGAGGTTTTATCAGAAGTTCTGAACAACTATAACCAGATTAAGCTCAAGTGCAAGAAGCTTAAATGCAATATTGAATTTGAGAATAGTCTGTTAAAGTCAGAAGTTGTTGAGCTCAAAGAAAATAATTTGAAAATGAAAAACAATTTTGAAAAAGCTCAACAAGACTCTGAATCTGAAACTAAGTCAAAATGTAAAAATATTTTAGAAGAATATGACTATAGTTTTCAGAAGTTTCTGGCTAAAAGCATAGATAGAAGCAAGATAGCTTCAATCATCTATGGAGTTAGCAGAAATAACAGGAAGGGAATTGGATATGAATCTTCCTCTGGAAAGGATTTAAATCCAATACCTGTTGATAAACTTATCATTAAGAAGACTCCCTTATATTCTCATTTTAAGTTTGGTCATCTGAATGATATTAAACACACATGTTTTGATCAGAATGTTCTTGTGTTTAAACTGAAAGTTAGTCATAACAAACCTATTGTAAAAAGACAGAAGTTCAAAAAAACTTTTAAGGCAACTAACCCAAAAGGACCTAAAAATATCTGGGAACCTAAGGATAAGATAATACCTGTTGCAGATGTATTTAGCAGCAAAGTCAAGACGCCAGTCATGGTACCTAGACTCTGGCTGCTCACGTCACATGACGGGAGAAAGGTTTATGTTCCAAAGCCTGAAGCTTAAATCTAGAGGAGATGTCAAGTTTGGAGGGAATCAGAAGGGCAAGATAATTGGCTCTGGTACTATTGGCAATGGTAACCTTCCCTCTATATCTAATGTTTTACTTGTAGAAGGATTAAAATATAATCTATTGTCCATAAGTCAATTAAGTGACAATGGTTATGACATAATCTTTAATCAAAAATGTTGCAAGGCTGTTAGTCAAAAGGATGGCTCAATCCTATTTAATGGAATGAGGAAGAAAACCATTTATAAAATCAATCTTTCAGAACTTAAGGTTCAAAATGTAAAATGCCTTATGTCTGTTAATGATGAGCAATGGGTCTGGCACAAAAGATTGGGGCATATTAATATGAGACGTATATCTCAGATTAATAAACTCAATCTGGTCAGAGGACTTCCTAAGTTGAAGTTCAACTCAGATGCTTTTTATGAAGCATGTCAAAAAGGAAAAATTTTCAAAATCTTCTTTTAAAACTAAAAATGTTGTTTCAACCTCAAGACCATTAGAGTTGCTTCACATTGATCTGTTTGGACCAGTGAAAACTTCATCCATCAGAGGCAAGAAGTATGGATTAGTCATTGTTGATGACTATAGCAGATGGACGTGGGTGAAATTCCTAAAACACAAGGATGAGTCACATTCTGTGTTCTTTGACTTCTGCAAACAAGTCCAGAATGAAAAAGATTTTAAAATTGTTAAAGTCAGAAGTGATCATGGAGGCGAATTTGAAAACAAATATTTTAATGAAAATGGCATTGCTCATGATTTCTCCTGCCCTAGAACTCCACAACAGAATGGATTTATAGAGAGGAAAAACAGAACATTGCAAGAAATGGCCAGAACCATGATCAGCGAGACTAATCTGGCAAAGCATTTTTGGGCAGAAGCAATAAACACAGCTTGTTATATTCAGAACAGAGTGTCTGTAAGACCTCTTCTGGAGAAGACTCCCTATGAATTGTGGAGGAACAGATAACCCAACATTGCTTATTTTCATCCTTTTGGATATATATGTTATATGCTAAACACTAAAGAGAATCTGAACAAGTTTGATTCTAAAGCACAAAAGTGTTTCATGCTTGGCTATTCTGAACGCTCTAAAGGCTACAGAGTATACAATACTGAAACACAGATTGTGGAGGAATCTATACATGTTAGATTTGATGATAAGCTTGGCAATCAAAAGCCAAAGCAGTTTGAAAGTTCTGCAGATAGAGAAGTAATTGTCACAGACTTTGAAGATTCAAAGGCAGATAAAGCTAAAGTGAAAGAGCCAGAAGCAACGCCAGATGCAACTCCTTTAGCTACTCAAATGAATAACTTGAATATTTTTGAAGAGCTTAATGTTAGAGGATCATCTTCCAGAATCAAGGCCTCTCACCCAGAGGATGTGATTATTGGAAAGAAGGATGACCCTATAAGAACAAGATCCTACCTCAGATCATCTGAAGCGTCATTATTTGGTTTGGTGTCAGTTATTGAACCAAATTCTATGGATGAAGCTCTGCAAGACAATGACTGGATAATTGCCATGCAAGAAGAGCTCAATCAATTCACAAGAAATAACATTTGGGATTTGGTTCCAAGACCAAAAGGATTCAACATTATTGGAACTAAATGGGTCTTCAGAAACAAGTTGAATGATAAAGGAGAAGTTGAAAGAAACAAAGCAAGGCTTGTTGCTCAAGGGTATAGTCAGCAAGAAGGAATTGACTACACAGAGACTTATACTCCTGTGGCCTGGTTAGAGTCTATTCGTTTACTCATTTCTTTTGCTGCACAAAATAACATCACTCTATATCAGATGGATGTTAAGAGTGCATTCTAAAATGGAATTATAGAAGAGGAAGTATATGTTCACCAACCTCCTGGTTTTGAAAGTGATAAATTTCCAGAACATGTTTTTAAACTTAAGAAATCTCTTTATGGTTTAAAACAAGCTCCCAGAGCTTGGTATGAGAGATTAAGCAATTTTCTTCTGGAGAAAAATTTTATCAGAGGCAAAGTGGATACAACTTTCTTCTGTAAAACATTTAAGAAAGATCTATTAATTTTTCAAATATATGTAGATGATATTATATTTGGATCTACCAATGTTACGCTGGGAAAGGAGTTTGCTCAATGTATGCAGGCTGAATTTGAGATGAGCATGATGGGAGAATTGAGATTCTTTCTGGGAATTCAAGTCAACCAAACTCCATATTGCACTTCCACTCATCAGACTAAATATGTAAAAGAGCTTCTGAAGAAGTTCAACATGACTGATAGTAAGTTAGCAAAGACTCAAATGCATCCAACAAGCACTCTTGGTAAGGAAGAGGTAAGTAAGAAAGTAGATCAGAAACTCTACAGAGGTATGATTGGATCCCTTCTATACTTAACTGCTTCTAGACCTGACATTTTATTTAGTGTATGCTTGTGTGCTAGATTCCAATCAGATCCTACAGAATCACACTTAACAACTGTTAAGAGGATTCTAAGGTATCTGAAAGGTACTACTAATGTGGGTTTGTGTTACAGAAAATCTGATGAATTTAAACTAGTTGGATTCTGCGATGCTGATTACGCTGGAGATAGAGTTGAAAGAAAAAGTACTTCTGGAAGTTGCCAATTTTTGGGAAGTAATTTAATCTCCTGGTATAACAAGAAACAACCTACAATTGCTTTATCAACTACAAAAGCAGAATATATTGCTGCTGCTGGATGTAGCACGCAAATGCTCTGGATGAAAAGTCAGCTAGAAGACTATCAGATCTTTGAGAGTAATATTACTATATTCTGTGATGATACTTCTGCTATATGCTTGTCTAAAAATCCAATTTTACACTCTAAAGCTAAGCATATAGAAATTAAACATCACTTCATTAGAGACTATGTTCAAAAGGGTATTATAAATCTAGACTTTGTTGATACAGATCATCAATGGGCTGATATTTTCACAAAACCCCTTGCTGAAGATAGGTTTAAGTTTATTCTGAAAAATATTGGTATGGAATTCTATCCAGAATAATATTTATCAGAAGCAACTTTCTCAGATGCAAAATGTTTAAACTCTGAAGTATTACATCTGTCATTTATTTAAACTCTTGAATTATTATTTTTGTGTGTATCTGAACTAACAAATCTCAGAGGATCTGAACGTTGGCTAACGTTTCATTTCTCAAAGAAGTTTCAGAAGCACATGCAAGTAAACACGTGTCACTCTAGATCTGAAAAGGTGGAGTGCACAATACTGAATTGACGTTTGAGGTACTGTTTTGAACATTGAGTTTCTTGATTTCCCCCCAGTTTGTCAGAATCATTAATTGTTTAAAATGATTATATTCTCTTCATTAAATGCTAAGTGGTAAGCGTGCTGAACGTGTGACTCTTGTGTGCCCTAATTTCTTCTATAAATGTCACAACTTTACACATTTCACACTTTTCACTCTCATGAACACCTTGTATGCATTTCTTCTTGTTCCATTGCTTCCATATCTCTCTCAAACCCAAACATCTCAGAAACCCTAAATCTTCAAGAACTTCAATGGCAACTTCATCATCAACGTCTGCTCAGTTCCAATCTTCAATGGCTGTTGTTTCTTCTTCAAACTTGGGTGTTGTCCCTTTTAAGGAACCTATAAGAACTTTACTTACGTCTGTTGACAAGTTGGAAGTCTTGTGTGAATCTATTGTCAACTTTGAATCGTTTGCTGAAAAGGGGTATGATCTTCGTCCCATTGTTGATGCACAGTGTTGGACCAAGTTCTTTGACAGGCTAATGGGACCAGTTTATCCTGTTCTGGTAAAGGAATTCTGGATACATGCTTCTACTTGTCCTAAGTTCATAGTTTCTTACGTTCTGGGTAAAGAAATTGTGATTACTGAATATTTGATAAGGAAACTCATAGGATATGAGGAGACTGATGGAGTCACTAATATGCCATTAGGGCGTGTGGATATGTCTAATGCATATAGAGAAGTTTGCTCGTCTGGAGAAGCTTCTAACAAGGTTAAGGATTTAAAGACAGTTTACAGGATCTGGGTTAAGATTTTCATGAGCTGCATTCATCACAGAAAATCTTCCAATTCTCCAGATTATGTTAACACTGATCAGCTATACTTCATGTATTGTCTGAGTCAGAACACCAAGGTGGATCTGCCATATCTTCTGTTTAATCATCTGTGGACACATGTTAAACAGTCAAGGGAAGAGGTCAGAACCAAAAATCAGAAGTTGAGGAACTGGATTCCAATGGGAAGACTTATCTCAGACATTCTGACTGAGAACGGTCTTGTTGGTCATCTGGTAGGAGCTGGACTGCAGGAAGAGTTAGCTTCTGTAATTGGAAAACCACTGAATGGGAAGAGTCTTCAGAGGATGAAAGTTGTAGAAGAAGTTACTTCTGCTCCAAAGAAAATCAATGTTGAAGAGGTCACTCAAAGAAGGGTTCCAGTTGAAAATTTTCCTATGTTCTTTGCCAATGAACCAAGGGAGATTATTCTGGATTACATTACAGAGTGTCTGAATGAAGGAATTCCACTACCAGCGAATCTGGTTCAGAAGGCAGGTGAACCTGCTCCAGTCTTTATGAGGCCAAACACAAGAAGAAGAGAAAGTTGCTAAAGAAGAATCTTCTAAACCCAAGAGGAAGGCTACTGATGAAGCTGCTGCTGTCAAGCCTAAAAGGGTCAAGAAGCAAAAGGTCAATCCTCCAGAGGTAAGTCTAGACGAGATTCTGGAAACTGTCAAAGAGGTATTAACATCTGATCAAACTCTCCATGAACCTATACCTTCACCTTCACCCTCTCCTCCTCGTGTTTCTAAACCTAAGAAACCTTCTGTTACAACTTCTTCTGTACCCCAACCTCAAGCAACTCCATCTGAAAAGTTTACATCTGAACCAACACCTTCTCAACCATCTGTAATTCCCCCACCAGAACCACAACTTCAACACCAGCAGAATCAACACCAGCAGAACCAACACCACAGGAACCTTCTCCACAACAACCTGAACCTCAACAAACTTCAGTACCTGAACCACTAACCTTTGAACCTATTGCATCTGAACCACCAAAATCTATCCCTTCTAATCCACAACCTAATCCTCAACCTGAGCAACCCAAACCTACTGAATCATACATATCTAATTCTGAGGTTCTGGACATCCAACCCCTCAAAACTCTGTTTGACGTATCTTCCACATCTTGTCCTTCATCTACCTCATCTGATTCATATGAATCTGATGTTCACCCAGAAGTAAACTCACCACCATCTCTTCGTGGCTATGAACCTAAACAACTAGATACATCTATTTCATCTGATGCTATCATTCCTAAACCCACTCCAAAACCTAAACCAAGAACATCTGAGTTTGTTTCATTTGCATCCTTGAAACCTTTTCCATCTGATCCCCTTCCCTCTGGACTCAAACTAAAACACTTCTTTTTCAAACCAAAACAATCAGCTTTTGTTCCATACTTTGATGATCCAAGAGCTGTTATTCCATCCATACGCAGAATAAAACCATTATTTCGCCTCATGCCTGCTCAAAAGAAACCATCATATCCCAGTCCTCTGATCATTATTCCAACTTTTACAATACCATCCTCATCTGACCAACCTCAACCACCCACTCTGGAAACCTACATTAAACCTAAATCCAGATTAGATGTTAATACTTTATTTTCTAGTTTCAAGAAGGAAATCAGAATAAGTCTAAACTCTGTGGAGGAGAAATGTCTCTCAAGCATCAATCCAGAAGCTTCTGAAGAATGCTGGACTAAGTTCATTGCCAGATTCAACTCTGTGGCTTCTAATCTGAAGACCATTTGCTCTGATGACGCAAAGGTCAGATTTGTTGAAGTTGTCAGACATACACTTTGGAATGTGAACAGATCTCTTACATTGCTTATTGAGGATGCACCCTCAACTTCTAGAGTTACTGCTTCTTCTGAGACTCTTGAAGAATCTGCTCCTGAAGTCACTCTGGAAACCAATCCTTTGGCTCTGATGATTATTGACAAATCATCTGAATCTGTGCCTCAAGAATCTGCATCTGCAATGGTCATTGACTCTGCTCCTACCCCTGCATCTGAATCTGCTTCGTCTACTTCGTCTGAGGTCAAGAAAGAGAATCCAGACTTAGAAGACAAGATTGATGTGCTGGAAGCTGGTCAATCTGAGATAAAATCCTGGATGGCAAGGCAAGATCAGAAGACTGGCAATATTGAGAAATGGATGTCCAAGCAAGAACAATCTTCATCTGAAATTACCAACCTTCTGAAGATGCTTTTCTCCAAACAATCTTAGACTTATATGTTTTGTATCTGATGTTTGAGTACTTGTTTGCATTTCTCATCTGATGTTTTTGTCTCTCTGAATATTTTTATGAATGAATCTGAATGTTTTCTTTATATGATTATCTCTTTTCTCTCTGTTTCCTTTTATTTGTCTTTAAAAAAATTTCTTTTTTATTATGACAAAAAGGGGGAGAAAATGAAATTCTGACTGTTCAAATAAACTTTACCTGAATGGAATTCAGACATATCAAATCATAACTAACATAAATTTTTAGACTTTCAGAACTATAATGATAAATCTGTCAAAATTCATTAAAGTAACTCTGAGATCCCCAGATCAAGGTTTAATCAATCAAGCTCTGATTCTGAAAAGAATACTCATGCAAAAAGGGAAGTTTCTATTCTTTCTTAGTATTCAATTCAGGGGGAGATTCTTAATCTCAGGGGGAGTTATATTTATCTCTTTACTTAACAAAATTTCCTATGTTTTTGTCATCATCAAAAAGGGGGAGATTGTTAAAACACATATTCGTTCTTAGTTATATCTCTATGTTTTGATGATAACACTAATGAAATTTTGTATTAAGAAATTATATACTCTAAATTTGTTCAAGTATTTTTGCTGCAGACATTAAATTTAATACTCTTCTGAAAGCAAAAATGAATCTGAACGTTGAACTACGCAAGGCTCTGAGCGTCAGAAGCATCTCGTTAGAAGACTCTGAGCGCTACCTACAGAAGACTCTAAAGCAGAAGCAACAGAAGCATCTGAAGCACAAACTGAAGACTTTGTATGAAGAGTTTCAAGCACTGTTTTTCAGAAGACTCTGATAGTACTGTTTGCTACAAGTACTGAGGATCTGATCTCCAAACTCTGCTCTAATTGATTTCACGCTGAAGCACACTTGCTGCAACACTCTGATACAGCAAACTCTGATAACATCAAGATTCTGATCACTCAAGGCTCTGATGTTGATTGATATGAAATAGAAGCTTGTTGAAGAAGATTATTCAAAGTTATATCCGTTGGCATATTCCAAATGTCTCTTTCCTCTTTTATGCTAGACACAAGAACTTAGGCAAAAAGGATTTCTCTGAACGTTCTACTTCTAGGAAAGGTCAAGTCATGTGAAGACAAAAAGCTACAACTACTTTGCAGTACACGGTCTTCAAGCTTGCGACGTCTTGGACTTCTTTGTCTATAAAAGCAAGCCTTCAAAATCTTTCTACAGTTGACGAACATTGACGTATTTTGATGAATTCACTGAAAACTCTCTCAAAGCTCTCATACAAATTATATATCTTTGTTGAATAGTTTCATATGTTCTTAATCTTAAATGTATAAATCACAGTTGTGATATAGCTTTCATAGAAGCATTTTAAACACTTGTTTAGTTTACATTTGATTGTAAAAGTTCCTTAAGAAGACCAAGTTGTGGTCAGTAGTTCTTGAGAAGACTAAGACAGTTGTTCTCAGTGGTTGACATTGTAATTCGTTTGATTATAGTGGATTAAGTCCTTGTGGAGAAAGGCAAATCACTCTTGATAGGGTGGACTGGAGTAGTTGAGTTCAACGAACCAGGATAAAAATCTTTGTGTTTTTATTGCCATAATATTTTGAAAACGCTTATTCTACCCCCTCCCCTTCTAAGTATTTTCTCACCTTCAACTTCAACAGGGGCAACTCCCTACTCATTGGTTTATGGCATGGAAGCAGTTCTTCTGATAAAGGTCGAAATTCCCTCACTCAGAGATTTGATGGAAGCTCAATTTGATGAAGCCGAGTGGGTGAAGATAAGGTTTGATGAGCTTAATCTTATTGAATAAAAATGCTTGGAAGCCATATGTATTGTACCCCAAAATTTGCCCAACCTTTTTCTTTGGCCGACTTCTGTTTCATTTCATTGTTCTAGGATATTGCATAGCATATAATTTTTCATTTACAGGGGATCAAGACATGTGTGTAACAAGAGGAATTTGCTAAGGTGTTGGGGGATGAAAGATTGACCATCAATTTTAATCATAAAGAGCTTCAATTGATCAGTCAATTGAAAATCAAGAGATTTGGGAAAAAAGTCAACTGTAGTTTGAATTTTGGTTTAAATGGTGTTCCAATGGGGGGATCATGGTCCATGAGGTTCATATGGCTTAGTGAAGTCTACTCAAGAAGTTTCAAATCCTCAAAAGACCCGGAACATCAACAGTCGACTCGATAGTCATCGATCGATCGTTCGGTTGACCGAAAAGTCAACTCTGCAATCATAAGGAATTTAACCTCAAAGTGTGAATAGAAAATGTTCCTAATGGCATATTGAACTTATCCATGAAGTTTCATGACCATTGGATCAAGGGTTGAGGAGTAATCGAGAAATCGGGAAATTAGGGTTTTGAAAGGGGCAAGATCATAACTCCCTAACCACACATCCAATTGAGTTGGTTCAAAGCTCATTGGAAAGCTCTTAACAAGTCCTACAAAATTCCCACAGTGGTCCATGAGCATAAAATGCATAGATTTGGTGTTATGGCCAAATTCATTACAAGAGGGAAAAATAACTTAGAAAAATTCTAAGTTATTGAACTTTTTAGGAATGTTTTCCAGCAACTTTTAGTGGATTTTTAACCTAGTTCCATTTGGAATCTGAGGATCTTGAAATCATGAAAGTTGTAGAGCTACATGAGGGCTTTCCAAAATGTACTAGAACTCCTCCATAGCCATTATGAGTTGAGAGTTATGAATTCAGCAAGTTGAGGTTTAACACTTGAGTTCAACATTTTCACTTTTTCATAAACTCACTTTTTGATCACTTGAACCATTCTCAACCATTGGATCATGTTTCTATCTGTTATTTAGAGAGTATGATGTGAAGAAATGCAGAAAATCAAGAGGATTGGTGAGTCTTACAAGTGGGAAGCAAGTTGCATTATTTTAATAGAAGAAATGAGGAAAGAGAAACTTTATGGAAGAAAGTCTTGCAGCTGCAGTTCTCCTACTCCCTAGCCATAATTCAGCCACTTCTTTGTCATTCATGCCACTTGAATTATGCATAAACTAGAGCCAAAAGCTTGGATTTGCAGCTGTCCACAATCTTGAACAAATTTGCACTTTACAAAAATCCCTCCAAAATGCAAAAGACAAATCTGTCACAAGCCTTCCCTTGCCTATAAATATAAGTTTCCTCTATGTGAAAAGGTACACCAGAGCACTCTAAAACCCAAGAGAAAACCTTTGCTCTCATCTTGCATTTGCTTTTCTTACAAGTGAAGAAAACCATTCCAAAATACCTAAAAATCTTCCTTGAGCAAAACACCTTCCAAAATCATTTTCACCCACTCAAAATCACCACAAACCATCCACACAATCCACAAATGATGTGTGGGAGGTGATCAAGCCTTTAAACCAGTCAAAACCCTCATTTTCCCAAAAGTCAACTTTCAACCAAGGAAAGTTTGACTTCACATACAAAATCTGTCAAAACACTAACCAGGCTTGTTTTAATCATTGTAAGCCTCCAAACACCCTTGGTTTATGATGTATCAACTGTCCATAACCTAAAAAACCATCATCATCACTTGTTTCAAGTTCTGTCCTAAGGGTTCACTTATTTACTTCAAGAGCAAGAAAGGCTGTCATCTTCATCAAGGCATTGGATTGGATTTTATTTGAAGGCTTCAAGGTTTTCCATACTGCACAAACTTACTTGGAGGTCTACAAGAGGTTGGTAGTTACTATCCTCCTTTTAAACTATCATGAATGTGTTTGATGTGCATTAGTGGTTACAATGTGTTTTAAATACAATGCACTTCATGTTTGAATATGTCCTATTTTGTTTGTTTGCTTATAAATGTGTATTACTCTTAAGATCATCATTGCAATATGGTTTGTTGTTGTGTTCATGCTTGGAGTTTCTCTTAAAATGCTATTAAGTGTCATGTATGAACATGTGAAAGTTGGCTTGCAACTGTTTTGAAGGTTGAGTGTTGTTCTGATTCTGTTTCTGTTTGGAAGATGTTTATTTGCTTCTGTTGCAGCAACTCTTTTAGATTTTGACATGTTTGTTAGCATTTTGATTTGGAAATACCTATATGTTGGATCCATGTGATGTTTGTATCATTTGAAACTAGTTTGGTTTTGGTTCTGCACATTTCTGTTCTTGCCTTTTTTCAAAATCATGTGCATCTTCAACTCATAGGTCATTTTCATTTCTAGCTCACTTTTGAATCATTTTTGTGCTCAAACTTGGTCTATAACATATTTTGAGTGTGCTTGTAAGATGTTTGGTCCTGTTGGATTTGGGATGACTCATGTGATGTTGATGACCAATACCATTTTTTTGCTGTCTTAATACTTGTGACTGTCATGAGATGTTGCCTTGAAACTTGATCTTTACCCTTGTCAAGTTAAGCATGTCTTTATGGTTGGTTTGAACTGCTGATGGTGAATGGCCTATGTTTGCTAACATGAGATTGTGATACTCTTTGAATCATGTTTGCTTGATGGTTGGCATTGTTCTGTTTTACATCAACTGCTGTCATCCTTAGGCATTATAATAGGGTTGTGTTTACAAGCATGATTGGCTCATACCTGGTTTTGTGGTCATTTGTGATAGCCTACATGTATGTTCTGTTGGTTTATGAAGCATTGTTTGCATTCTGTCTTGAAAATGGCTTGTGAGCATCCTTGGTCCATAAGTTGAATGTTTGCATCAACATGCCATGATTTTCTGTTGTAACTATGCTGCTATGCTTTGTTTTCAACCTTTGCCAATCTTGCTTGTCTTGATTTGTTTGTAAAAAGAACATGTTGTTTCTAATGGTTAGCATGCTAGAACTAGGTTTTTCTGTTAGAACTTGCTTGTATTCATTACTATAGTGTGGTAACTCCCATTGCAAGGCATGAATTAATTGAGGTGTTTGATGTTGTTCCTGTTGTCATGTTTGTTGTACCAAAACCAACTGCCATGCTTAGTTTGATAGGCTGTTTTGTTTAAGGCCAAGTTGTCTTGATGTGTATGCACACTTGTTTGATATGCTATCTTGACAAATCCATACTAGCTGCTAGAACTGTCTAACTCAAGCCAAGTTGCCATTAACTTGCAAATCTGTTATGTGCATTGAGCCATATATGTATACATGCTGTTTTGATAGCTAAACTTACTGTCATGATGTTTGATTTGTGTTCAACCTTTTAATCATGTCTTGTAGAATTTGTGTTAAGACCAACTTGTCTTGGTATGAATTGTATGTGTGTATGCTGTTTTGGCCTAGAAGCAAGTTTGCTACCAGTTCTGTTTTCACCTCATATGCTGCTATCACCATGTTAAGCTTTCTTGCATTTTATGTTTGAAACCATGTTTGTGATATGTATGAGATTCATTTTATGTGTATTGAGTTGAGGCAGGTATGTTGCATCATGATTAACCTTGTTTTCCCAAAACAGCATTTCAACACTTTTTTCAAATCTTGCAACTTGCATACCAGTTTTGGTTTGGAGTTGTTCTTGACTGATCTAGGCATCTAAAATCATTGATTTACATATTTGAAAGATGTGCACACATTCATTTAACCATGATCATTTCTGTTTTGCATCACAGCCACCATAGTGCACATCACAAGCCATAGTTGCAACTTGCATATCAGTTTTTGATTGGACTTGTTTTTGTATGATTTTTGCATCAAGAATCCATGAACCACGTATTTGCAACTTGTACATATCTCCATCTGATCATATTTCTTTCTGTTTTGAGCTGTGGCTTTCAAATTGCATTCACAAGCTTTCATTTGTAGCTTGCATGACAGATTTGGATTGGGACTGTTTTTGTGTGATCCTTGCATCTAGATTCCATGAATAACATATTTGGAACTTGCTCAGGTCATTACATGACTTTAAACGCATCTGGTTTGGTCCTTTGATTTCAAAATGCATATCACACACTCACATTGCAGCTGCTATCAAATTTTGATTTGCGTGCCTTATCTTGAAAATTTGATATCACCATTGCATTCCTTGTTGAATTTCACCCAAGATAGACCTAAATTTTGCTGAAAAAGGTTGAGTTTTGAGTGAGTTGTGATGTTCTCGTTTTCGTGCCATGACTTTTGTTCTTGCTTGCTTGCCTTGCGCAGAAATTCATACTTGTTTGGTATATGTACACATGGGGTGCCATAAATACACGGATGTATCGTCACCCTAGTGGTTAAAAGCCTTGCCATAAGTCACTCATAATGCCATGAAACCTCGGTTCGAGCCCTGCTGGGGCGTTTTTGCTCTGTTTTTATTATTGTTTTAATTATTTTATTTTCCTTTTCCATTTGCTTGCACGCGCGTGAGAGTGGTAGAGTTGGTTTTGTCCTATGTTTGGAACCCCAAGGTCAAGGGCTCAAATCCTAGTGTAGACATTTCTTTTTTTAAGCACTTGTTTATTTCTTCTCTTTCTTTTATTTTTATTTTTATTTATTTCTTTTCTTGTTTTTATTTATTGTAAAAATAGTTTTAAATATCCAAAAACCAAAAAAATCATTTGTCTATTATTTTTAATATGTTATTTTATTTTCCACGTTTTTATTTTATTTTCTATTTTATTTCATTTTTTATTTATTTTGAATTCACCATTTTATTTTCTTTCTCATTTCATCTGCGATTGATTTATCTGTGTTTACTTGGCCTTGTGCCATGATCCCCCTAGGATTCCTAGTCCCTCCGTTTAGGATGGGAGTAGGAGAGACATTAGGTGTTCAATCATATGCATGATAATATTAGGATAGTTTCATTCCCTTTCATCTCAATATTAGGACCACCATTGCATGACAACTTTAGGCTTGGATTTAGTCCCCCTTTTAGTGTCCTTTTTCTTCTCGCCTCAAAACAACCCAAAACACCTAATAAAGGTTAATGAGTATTGTACGTTACGAGCCTTAAGCTACTTGGGAAATGGTTGTTGAAGGGTTTCCTTTCAATGGCTTGATTGTTTAGTATAGCACCCTTTGGGTGATATGCGACGCAATCACTCCTAAGTCATAGTCTATAGTGCGATATAAATTGCAATCCAATTCAAAAACACTTCTCCTCTAAAAAACATAAAAATAATCATTCAAACTTCTTTTTGCACTTTGGGGCCTTTAACTTTGGAAATCCATTTTCATAACAAGAGTGTTGTTAACTCTTAGTTCTACCGCAAACGGTAACGCCTAAGTCTCCCATGCTCGAGCTGCATACACCAACTGCTAGAACTACTTGTTAACCCTACTCGGATAAAAATTGCTGAACAAACCTGTGTTCCTTTTTAGCCCGAACTAAGTTTTCTGTGATCTTTCATACCAGATGAAAGTATGTAGGCACAAGACGCGATATCTTGGCGAGCAACCTTCCCCCTTTTTTCACCCGTAGTTAGTCGAACTACGTCGACTCTGACTTCTCATTTTAGATGAGATACGTAGGCACAAAGCGTCGTTGCTTTGCCGAGTCATTTCTTTTTCTTTTACCCTTAAGCCTTTAGCTATATAGTTTCAATCACCCTTTTAGATAGACAGCAAGCGTGGATCCTGTCGAGTACGACAGATGTGAGGGGTGCCAATACCTTCCCCTTGCGTAACTGACTCCCGAACCCGAGATTTGGTTGCGATGACCAATCTTATCCCTCTTTTCGTTAGGTTTTCTCTGAGCATTTCCTTTCCATCTCTTGGGATAAATAACGCACGGTGACGACTCTTCTGTCATTGCCGGCCTCGATTTTCGCAGTAGCGACAACTGGCGACTCTGCTGGGGACTAGAATATCCCCTATGTGAGTCAATCCTAGCGCTTGTTTGTTTATTTTTGGGTGTGTACATATGTGCTTTATCTTTATTTGCTTTCCGCATTTTACTTTTCAGCACTATCATTCTTGTTATGTTGTTGAGGGAGGGAAGTTCTGATGAGTGATAAGCCAGACCCAGGCTTGAGTATAGACTTAGCATTAGAAGTGGAAAGTAGTGGTGAGCCTGTATGCCTTGCATGCACCAGCTAGCCATGAAATTCGCGCTTAGACGAGATTCTCTTTAACGATTTTCTTTCTGGCCCTTTGGGCTCGAAGGGATTTTGGATCTGAGGTTTGTCGACTCTGGGAACCGTTCATTTGGGATTCAGCTAAGTGAGGCCTCTTCGAGAGTTGATGATGCCAAACCAGAAATGGTGAACGTATCATCATTTCTTGAAAGTCTGTGATGCTGATGAACGCATAGGATGTCGTACCTTTATCAGTGGATTAGGTCCATACCTGTGAATGGGACTGGGGTTATGCAGGAAACCTTTACCTTCAGATTACCCGATTTTCTCTACAGTCTGAACCTGGATTATTGGTATCAGTTGGTTCCTATCAGAGCGGTGCTATGTTCTTGTTAAGGCGAAGCGCCGGTCCTCCTCGATCAACAGCAATGATCTTGATCCCTTGTTTGTTGCATTTGCATTTTTGCATTTCATTTTTGCATATCCATCCTCAGCCAGATCAGGAAGCTCACCCATCTTTTATCCAGTTCCGTCAGTTGATTTCCTGACATTCGCATTGGACTTGATTTAGCCTTCGGAAAAAGCATGGACATAGCAGAGCAACATGTGGTTGTTGCAAGGGAAGAGTTTGAAATGATGAAGAATCAGCTAGATCAACTCGTGGAAGCCATAACAGCTGTGACCATAGGAGAGGCCGGTATTCAGAGAACTCCAAAGAACAATGTTGCTCAAGCTCAGCCTGTACAGATTCCTGTTGAAGATCAAGAACATCCTATTGCTAGAGATAGAGATTTATCTTCCCTTCACGACATGGACTATCAGAATTTCACCTTCCATGTGCCAGATTCTCAGAGGGTTGTTCAAAAGGTTAATGCTAGAGACCCACAAACTGTTGAGTTTATGAGGAGATATCAGCTGTTGGAATAAAAGCTCGATACCCTAATGAGTCGGGATACTCTTAATCTGAATGCTTCGAGCATGTGTTTGGTGCCAGGTCTTGTGATGCCTCCGAAATTTAAGATGCCAAACTTTGAGAAGTACAAAGGAGATAGTTGTCCAAAGCAGCATTTGGTAATGTTTTGTAGAAGAATGACCTCACATGTCCACAATGACAAGCTTATGATTCACTGCTTTTAAGACAGTTTGAGCGGAGCATCGTTAAGTTGGTATATGTAGTTGGAAAGTGGTAGCATCAGATCATGGCCAGATTTAGCCAATGCCTTCGTGAAGCAGTACAACTACAATCTCAACATGGCTCTCAGACGCGTGCAGTTACAAGAATCATCTCAGGCGGAGAATGAATCCTTCAGAGGGTATGTGCAAAGATGGAGAGAATTCGCTGCTCGTGTTCAACCACCACTTTAGGATAGAGAACTGATTGACATCTTCTTGGGTACTTTGAAGGGCCGTTACTATGATATATTGATTAGTGGCGGAACGTTAAACTTTGCTGACTTAATGATGGCAGGGGAACATGTTGAGAGCGGACTCAAGAATGGAAAGATTAGAGACATTCCCTTTCTCTCAGTTGAGGAAAATGGATTAGTTGTCAGTTCACAAGAAGAATGGGAGAAAGGAAGTGATCTTATCTCAGAATCTTCAGTATCTCAGGTTCAGTTTTCAGACGTTTCAAGTGTTCAAAACCAAAAGTCATACTGTCATCAGCCGCGTCAGCACGCTCGACGAAGACCAAGGAAACCTGAAAGGCAGTTTACTCAGTTACCGGTGTCGTACAGTTAATTGTTGTCGGATTTGGTCAAAGGAGGGTTGATAGTGCCAAAAGAGACTAATCCGATGATCCCGCCGTACCATCCAGGTTTCGATGTCAACGCCCGCTGTGAGTACCATGTTGGGGAACAGGGACATTCAACAGACGATTGTAAGGTGCTTAGGAGCCAAGTTCAGACTCTGTTAGACTCTAACAGGTTCTCCATCACGCCTCAGAGTATTATTCAGATTCATGATTCCCTTTCATCCAGCCATGAGGGCACGGCAGTTCTTGTTATGGAAGGATCCACCGAGAGTGTATGTTCTGAAGAGTTTCAAACTGAGGGCTCAGTTGAATATGGAGGAAGTTGCTAGAGGTTTCTGTGCCGATTGTCGCATCTGTTTTCTCTGCTTACGTGTTTAGCTTTTGTTCATTGTTGTTTGCTGACCATCACCAGACTTGTTGGCTGGGGTCATTGTATTTTGTACTCGGTTATGCTTGTTTGCTTCTTTTGTTGGTTTTGCATAGTTGTGTGAGATGTTTATCTCCATGTTTATAGCTTGGGTTTTCTTTGTCTTGTTGTAGATCTGTGTTTACTTTCTGCATTGCATTCTCGCATAACAGGTACCTCAGAACCGTGGGTCTTATTTCCTGTATTCCGAGAGTTTGTTGCAGGAATCCCCGCAGAGTTATGGAGCAGGTTCAAGCTGAATTGATTGAAGTCCGAGGCCAGCTAGGGCAGATTATGGTGGACATGCAAGAGTTGCGTCTAGATCAAAAGACACTCAGAGAAGAAAACCATCAGCTGAAGACCCAGGTGGGCCTGATCATGGAGGTGATAAAGAATGTGCTCAGAAAAGAAGGTGATCAGCTACCTGAAACCGCAACAAAGATGCTTGTTCCGCTTGTGCCTGTGGAACCTGTGCCAAGGTGTGATAAGCCACAGGTATCTCATGCACGACAGAAAGCTCTAGAATTTTCTCATCAACGCTTTGCTTCTCAGGTTAATCATATGCATGGGAGGTATCAGAAGACAAGGCTATGCAACAGAGTTTTCGATCAGATTCCTACGATGTATGCTCAACTATTGCAACCTTTGCTTCAACACCACGTGATTAAGCTTTGGACCATGAATCCTTTGACTGGTGAGCCTCCATCAGGTTTTGATGAGAATGCCCATTGCGATTTCCACTCTGGGGCACTGGGGCATAGCATGGAGGACTGTAAAGCTTTTAAGCATAAGATCCAAGACCTGATTGACTCAAAGGCCATCCAATTCACGTCGGGCGGAAGGCTAGTCATACATATTAATTGCTTATCTGCTTGAGTCTGGAGACTTCAAGAGCCGCATCCTTCAGCAACAAATCAGTTTGAAAGCCCTGTTCCCAGGAGCTGGCGATTTTCGTTTTATCTTGTCCTTTTATTTATATTTGTAGTTTCTTTCCTGCTTAAATTGCAATCTTGTGTGTAAAACTTGTTTGTTTTCATGTGATAAAGATAATGAAATGAATATGCATGTTTTGTTTAAATCCATTCGTGTTCACTAATTGTTTTTACAGATATCCAATGCTTGGTTAAGCAGAATCTAGGGAGGATGACGAAATTGAAAGACGCGTAAGCTTTCGATTGTATGATTTTGAAACCAAATCTTACTGATGATGTATAGACATTGTTTCAAATTCCTAAACACCGGAGATATAAGGATGATAATCCCTTGTCAACCCATTTAAGCCTAGTAGTAGGAGTTCTTTCTAAAAACGAAGAAACCCTCAATATTAACCTGTGGCAGGGTAGGTGTTAGCTAATTTGACTGAGCATCCAAATTAAAACAGAATCGTTACCGTTCGAGGAACAATCACACCCCTAGAGGTCGTACTTAAAAAACCACAATGGTTAAACTTCAGGAGTGAAAACAGTCACATTACTTCCCAAAGAGTCAGACAACCAGTGTCATACGACTTGTTCAAAAAAAGAGAGAGAGAATCAAAAGCCCGCTAAGTCGAACTTGAAAACAAGTGGCTTAGGCAAAAATTGGGGCATCCCGCTGGACTTCAAAACCAAAAGAAACTCAAAAGAGCCAGTCCAGGAAAAAGTTAGGGAAATAAAAAAAATGATGATGAAAAAACAAGTCGTGTGATTCAGGCACCAAAGACGAAAAGTGAGTGACTATCACTCCGAAAACTTGTGGTTTCCAAAACCATCACTCCTATCATTCAACCTATGAGAAGTTGAGCGCTAGTGTCGAATTAGCTGAACATAGGATCGGAGAACGTCAAGGAGAATGAGTGGGTTAAAATAAACTTTGAGTCTTTATCATTTCTTTCTTAAACCATGAACCTGACCACGTTACAACCTAAAAAAGTCCTAATTGAAGCAGGTTTGTTTCGAAAGCATACTTCGGTAAAGATCGCATCGAAAATGACTCCTAAAAGGATTCTTCTTACCATGTTGGTATTGATGTTAATATTCTGGTAAATAATTTGTTCATCATGTGCCGTAAATTGTTTTTCCCTTTCTAGTGAACAAATTGGATTTCAAAACTGTCATATGTGTTGCATTTAATATATCTTTTATTCTGAACAACTTGTTTTACTTGCGAGTAAGCGCTTGACAGCAGGAAAGTTTCCTACAGTGGAAAGTCTGATCAGGATAGAATGCAGAACGCCTGAATACTCCATGAGCCAAGGCAAGCTATATCAAATGGTCCCTAGTGAAGTCAGCCATCCAAAGTCAGTTATTCTAAGGCAATCAGGTTGAGATTCGGTAAATCTCTCGAAGCCGGAAATTCTACTCCACTAAACAGCCAATCAGGGGCAAAATCATCACAAGACTGGGGCAGGCCATTCCAAGAAGTTATTCCTGACTTAGAGGGCATCTAATCTGAAGCACCTCATTGAGGTTCAAGTGCTGAGGCAGTTTATCTTGATCTGTCATGATATGAGAATTTTCAAATTTTCTTTCGAGGAACATCCCCACAGAGATCCCACAGGCTGGGGCAAATCAGAAGCGAAGGAATTATTCCTCTCTATGTCATCAGAGCTACTCAAAGCTACTCAAGCAGGTTTGGATAATCTTCAAGTTCAAGACGAATGTTGGGAAATCGTGTTACTATCCCTTAACCCTTCAACCGAAAAAACCTTTGAGTTCAGACAGGATATTTTTCCAGCATCAGTCGTACCTAACTCTTCATAGATAACCCAAATCCAATTCCCTTTGGTACGCAGGAAGACTTCGTCTGTTTTCCCCAGCAAAAGTCCAATCATCATTGGCATGTGTAAGCTATCCCCAGTAGAGTCCAATCATACTTGGCACATCCGGTTATCCCCAGCGGAGTTGGCTCCACCTCTTTAGCATTTATTTTGCTGGAGTGGTCCTTTTGGGTATCCAGCTTTCCCCAGCAGCCTGAGCCTGCATCTGCATTTTTGCATATAGTTATCATATTTGCATCATCTTTGCATTTCATCCTCAAATGCATAGCATTTCCATTTCGTATGAAGCATTACGCCATAGAAAAATTCAAACATACGCATATGCATGTGAAGCATAAGCCAGTTTCTATCAGCCTTCCGTGGCAACATGAATCGCTCTTCAATCAGTACATGGGCATTTATCCAGCAGCTTTGTTCAAACAGCTTATCGGTTTATTTGGGTTTTAGATCATACGTCGGTTATGCTTTGTCCATCAGTCCTCTGATGATGACATCCCCAAGCAGAGTTCCTTTGTCCATCAGTCCTCTGATGCCGACAGTTTTTCTTTCCGTCAATCCCTATTGACGATGTGTTTCTTTGAGCAGATTTTATTTCCGCCAATTCCTATTGACAACGTGTTTCCCCAGCAGGTTTTCTCTCCGTCTATCATTAGACGATGTGAGTTCTGGATATGATTTTTCTCTCGTCTATCATTAGGCGATATGAGTTTTGGATATGGTTTTCTCTCCGTGTATCTTTAGACGATGCGAGGTTTCAAGGCGATCTTTCAAATATGGTTTTCTTCCTGTTTATTGGACGAGATGACATTCAAGAAGGGTTTTTCATGGCTGTCAATTCTTATTAACGTCAGGGCTCTTTGAAGAATGTTAGGATTCCCTAGTTGTCGATTCTTGTTAACGACATGGCTCTTTGAAGGTGGTTTTTCTTCCTGTCAGTTCTTATTGATGATGTGGCCCCTTTGAAGGTATTTTTCCATCAACTCCTATGGACGAAAGGATTCTGAAATTTGATGGGTGGTTTTGAAGTTCATTGACATGGTCTATGGTGTCTTTCCGTCTATCTTTAGACGATGTGAGTATGAGTATTTTCTTTCTGTCTATCTTTAGACAATGTGAACCTTCGGGATGGTGTCTTTCCGTCTATCTTTAGACGATGTGAGTGTGGATTTGGTGTCTTTCCGTCTACCATTAGACGATGTGAGTATGGTTTTCTTGCTGTCTATCCTGAGACAAAGTGAAGGGATCAAGTGCATGTTGATCCAGCTTTCAGCGGTGACCTTCTGTCTATCTTTAGACGATGTGAGTATGAATATCTTTCTTTCTGTCTATCTTTAGACGATGTGAACCTTCGAGATTGTTTTTCTTTCTGTCTATCATTAGACGATGTGAACCTTCGAGATTTTTTTTCTTCCTGTCTATCATTAGACGATGTGAAAGGATCAAGTGCATGTTGATCCGGCTATAGACGATGTGAAAAGATCAAGTGCATGTTGATCTGGTTTTAGACAACGAAAAGGATCAAGTGCGTGTTGATCTGGTCCGTGGGTTCAATGACTATGGAGCTACACGAATAATTGGAGGAGAAGTCATGTGTTCAATCCGTTTGTTGTCGTTGCAACTAGATTCAGCTTTCTGGATATTTTCTCCCCAAGTGTTTTGCAGTTTATTTATGCGGTTGGCAAATTTTCGGGTTTCTTTGGTATTCAACCGCCTTTTACCTTGACTGTTTGAAATCCGTTCTCTTTTCACCCATTCAGGTCTAAGTCGCTTGAATAGGGGCAGTTGTTGTACCCCAAAATTTGCCCAACCTTTTTCTTTGGCCGACTTCTGTTTCATTTCATTGTTCTAGCATATTGCATAGCATATCATTTTTCATTTACAGGGGATCAAGACATGTGTGTAACAAGAGGAATTTGCCAAGGGTTCTACACCTAATCAAGAGTTTATATTCAAGTCAATAGAGTGGTTATCATCATCAGAGATAAGTCAAAGCCCTTTGGATAGGCAGATAAGTGTATGTGGTTCACCTCTTGTCTAGGAGGCCATTTGAAGGTCATCTGAAGACCACAAGTCCATGGTTATGGAGGGAGATTGTCATTTAAGCTCATTGGAGACCTTGAGGGTCATTGTGGAGCTCATCCAAGTGTTTATATCAAGTGCAAGTGGCTACAATTGAAAAGGTTGGAATTAGGGTTTGGATTTTAATCAGGATAAAGTTTGTTTCTTCAAGCAAACTTATTTCCATGGCCCTACATGTGTCCTAAGGTGTTGGGGGATGAAAGATTGACCATCAATTTTAATCATAAGAGCTTCAATTGATCAGTCAATTGAAAATTAGGAGATTTGGGGAAAAAGTCAACTGTAGTTTGACTTTTGGTTTAAATGGTGTTATAATGGGGGGATCATGGTCCATGAGGTTCATATGGATTAGTGAAATCTACTCAAGAAGTTTCAAATCCTCAAAAGACCCGGAACATCAACAGTCGACTCGATAGTCATCGATTGATCGTTCGGTTGACCAAAAAGTCAACTCTGCAATCATAAGGAATTTAACCTCAAAGTGTGAATAGAAAATGTTCCAAATGGCATATTGAACTTATCCATGAAGTTTCATTACCATTGGATCAAGGGTTGAGGAGTAATCGAGAAATCGGGAAATTAGGGTTTTGAAAGGGGCAAGACCATAACTCTCTAACCACACATCCAATTGAGTTGGTTCAAACCTCATTGGAAAGCTCTTGACAAGTCCTACAAAAGTCCCACAGTGGTCCATGAGCAGAAAATGCATAGATTTGGAGTTATGGCCAAATTCATTACAAGAGGGAAAAATAACTTAGAAAAATTCTAAGTTATTGAACTTTTTAGGAATGTTTTTCAGCAACTTTGAATGGATTTTTGACCTAGTTCCATTTGGAATATGAGGATCATGAAAACATGAAAGTTGTAGAGCTACATGAGGGCTTTCCAAAATATACTAGAACTCCTCCATAGCCCTTATGAGTTGAGAGTTATGAATTCAGCAAGTTGAGGTTTAACACTTGAGTTCAACATTTTCACTTTTTCATTAACTCACTTTTTGATCACTTGAACCATTCTCAACCATTGGATCATGTTTCTATCTGTTATTTAGAGAGTATGATGTGAAGAAATGCAGAAAATAAAGAGGATTGGTGAGTCTTACAAGTGGGAAGCAAGTTGCATTATTTTAATAGAAGAAATGAGGAAAGAGAAACTTTATGGAAGAAAGTCTTGCAGCTGCAGTTCTCCTACTCCCTAGCCATACTTCAGTCACTTCTTTGTCATTTATGCCACTTGATTTATGCATAAACTAGAGCCAAAAGCTTGGATTTGCAGCTGTCCACAATCTTGAACAAATTTGCACTTTACAAAAATCCCTCCATAATGCAAAAGACAAATCTGTCCCAAGCCTTCCCTTGCCTATAAATAGAAGTTTCCTCTATGTGGAAAGGTACACCAGAGCACTCTAAAACCCAAGAGAAAACCTTTGCTCTCATCTTACATTTGCTTTTCTTACAAGTGAAGAAAACCATTCCAAAATACCTAAAAATCTGCCTTGAGCAAAACACCTTCCAAAATCATTTTCACCCACTCAAAATTACCACAAACCATCCACACAATCCACAAATGATATGTGGGAGGTGTTCAAGCCTTTAAACCAGTCAAAACCCTCATTTTCCCAAAAGTCAACTTTCAACCAAGGAAAGTTTGACTTCACATACAAAATCTGTCAAAACACTAACCAGGCCTGTTTTGATCATTGTAAGCCTCCAAACACCCTTGGTTTATGATGTACCAACTGTCCATAACCTAAAACACCATCATCATCACTTGTTTCAAGTTCTATCCTAAGGGTTCACTTGTTTACTTCAAGAGCAAGAAAGGTTATCATCTTCATCAAGGCATTGGATTGGATTTTATTTGAAGGCTTCAAGGTTTTCCATACTGCACAAACTTGCTTGGAGGTCTACAAGAGGTTGGTACTTACTACCCTCCTTTTAAACTGTCATGAATGTGTTTGATGTGCATTAGTGGTTACAATGTGTTTTAAATACAATGCACTTCATGTTTGAATCTGTCCTATTTTGTTTGTTTGCTCATAAATATGTATTACTCTTATGATCATCATTGCAATATGGTTTGTTGTTGTGTTCATGCTTGGAGTTTCTCTTAAAATTATATTAAGTGTCATGTATGAACATGTGAAAGTTGGCTTGCAACTGTTTTGAAGGTTGAGTGATGTTTTGATTCTGTTTCTATTTAGAAGATGTTTATTTGCTTCTGTTGCAGCAACTCTTTTAAATTTTGACATGTTTGTTAGAATTTTGATTTGGAAATACCTATATGTTGGATCCATGTGGTGTTTGTATCATTTGAAACTAGTTTGGTTTTGGTTCTGCACATTTCTGTTCTTGCATTTTTTCAAAATCATGTGCATTTTCAACTCATAGGTCATTTTCATTTCTAGCTCACTTTTGAATCATTTTTGTGCTCAAACTTGGTCTATAACATATTTTGAGTGTGCTTGTAAGATGTTTGGTCCTGTTGGATTTGGGATGACTCATGTGATGTTGATGACGAATACCATTTTTTTTTTGTCTTAATGCTTGTGACTGTCATGAGATGTTGCCTTGAAACTTGATCTTTACCCTTGTCATGTTAAGCATGTCTTTATGGTTGGTTTGAACTGCTGATGGTGAATGGCCTATGTTTGCTAACATGAGATTGTGATACTCTTTGACTCATGTTTGCTTGATGGTTGGCATTTGTCATACCCCAAATTTTACCCTCAGATTCTTTGATCTTTTGCATATCATTTAGGTCAATCATCAGTTTTGCATAACTAACCAGTTTATCAGCTTTTGTTGTTTTGTTTCGTTTTTTGAATCAGGGCGGACTTCAGAAGCGGCAAAAGTGCTTAAATTAGGGTTCGGGCAGGAGGTTTTCTGATGAAGTGGATTTTTATTATTCAGTCGTTTCTTTCAGTTATTAAACTCAAATTCGAGGCAGAGGTGTTGGGTGTTCAATTGTCATGAGAAGTTTTATCAGAAGTTTATCAAGGATTCTGGAAGGTTAGGGTTTCTCACCCTTGGTGTTCATGATCAACAAATGTCGTTTAGTCGAATTTCTTAAGGCTAGCAGGTTCAATTTCGTGTGCAAGTCTCCCATTCAAGTTTCAATCCATTTATCCATTTTAAATTCACATTAATTCATGACCACCTTTTGAATCCATTTTTCTTCAACCAACTTCAAAATCCATTCCATATCCAATTTCTGTTTCATTTTTAATTCACAATATCCTTCGTTTAAATCCATTTTCCATTTGTCGTTCAATGACCATTTCTTTTGTTAATACCCATATAGTTGAAAACTATTTTCTTAATCCATTTTCATTCGATTTAAATTCACCAGACCATTTGACCACTTTCTAGTTTATTTCAATATTTAATTCATTTTAATTTAATTCCATAACCTATTGTTTTGAAGTTCACATGGATAAGCACATTGTTTTTTTTTACTCTACAAATCAATCACAACATTACCAAAAAAAACGCATGCTCATGATTCCTACAAGAATAAAAATCCTATGTCCATAAGTCCAATGTCAGAATTCTAAAAAATTTCATTTCCAAGCCTATTTGTTTTTGGTGTTGTTACGAGCCACACAAAAATTAAAGAAGAAAACCAACTGGTATGGCCTTGTTCAAGCTGTCCTGCTGCTCCCTATTATCAACTCTGCATAACCTGCTATCACTGCTCCAAAACACTCCAAACACTAACATCCAAAACCTGCAGTACATGTACATGAAAACAACACAACAACATAACATGCGATGAAAAGGACTACTCCATGGCTTGCAGAACCAAACTTTAAACTTGATACATACTCCAAAACCTGTACACAAGCCCTACAGAGAAAGGGACTCCTCATGGTACTTCAAGACAAAAATATTGTTTGTAGCAAGAAAAACGGTTTTTCGAGGGAATAAAGGGGGAAAGAAAAGGACAGGAGAAGGGAGAGATAGAAAAGGAGGACGGGAGAAAGAGAATAGATCTGGAAAATTTTCAAAAGAAAACTGTGATAAGAAGAACAAACCTGGAGTAATCCTGTTCAATCACAAAAACAGCATTAACCATCGTCTTCATTATCCTTCTGGAAAAAAAAGAAAACCTTGCTGTAAACTACACTTCATCATCTTCAAAACCATCATTGTCCTCGTCCTATACAACAACAAAAAAACCTCAATCAGTATTCTCCTCAACCTAAAAAAAATGAAGGGCTAAACCAGAACAACCTTTTCCAAACACAAGCCTGAGTACCCTGCAATTTGCAGCAATCTGAAATAAGACAGAAAAAAAGAAAACTGTAAATATTCTGCAGTGAAAGAGACCCTTAATAAGTTCAATTGAATTAAAAAGAGAGGGAGACCGTTTCAAGGAGGGGAGCTTACCTTCATCCGCAAAAACCCAACAAAAACAACCTGGAACCTTCAACAAAAAAACTCTCAAGATCAATAAACTGACAGATTCCCCATAACCACTACACAGCAACTTCACCTCTTTATCACCTACTTCCTTCAATCTCTTCATATACTCCCTTTAACCATAAACCGAAACCCACGGTTGTTCCAACACCATTACACCATCCACACCATTTTTATCAACATCAACTCCTTCCCACAATATTTCAACAACAAAATATAACCTTTTCTTCATGACAAGTTTCTTCTGCTAATCTTCAACAAAACCTCAAAGTCACAAACAAAAATTTCACCATATTTTACGAAACACATACCCGACCACATGACTCTTCAACAAACTTGTCGGGAACGCCATCACCAGCTCCAATTTGTTTTGGCCATTACACCAGCAGTACGTACACAAACTTCACAACAATCCAACCTCTTCTGTCATTTCGCACACCACCATATCATGATCCATAAACCACCATAAATCACAACCTTCAAAACTTCTCCATCTCTTTCACTTCTGTTTTTGGGCCATAGCACACACTTCCTCTTCCCTTTGAACAAGAACACCATGTTGAACCTGCACAACATTTCCCCAACCTCTGCATTTTCCTCACCATGATTAAACCTTAATCATCCTCAACTCAGTCACCATTGTGCATCATCACTGACGACGACAAACAACAATAACCCAAAATTCACAGCATCAAATCCTGCTTTTAACTTACACCCCTGTGCAGCTATTCACCAAAACCTACAACACAAAAGCCTCCTCAAAACCGAGCAGCGGCATCATCACATTGGACTTCGTCTTGAACCCTTCATTCACCACCCACCCTAAATAACAACCAAAATCCCTTTTCAGTCGAAGAAAATCAGAACAGAATATAGAAGAAGGAGAATAGAAAACGATTGAAACACATCATTGTATCAGGAAGAAAAACAGAAAATAGTGAAGGTTCATACCTGAAAAACGCCCAGATTCGATGAGCAGAGAAATGATGGAATTGGAACTCAATATTCACAAGCCACCTTGTTTCATAAACCACCATTGAGTTTTCTTCCCAGCCGATAATCGTCTCCAGCGTTCTCGACCACCATTGAACCCTTGCTTTTGCAATTTCGGACCGCCACACAACCATCCTTTTTCCATTTATCATCTCCAACAAATCGAGATCACAGAAGAGTTTGATGGGAGAAACTGCACGAAGAGAGATTACACAAAAGGAAGGGTGTGATTTGTACAAGTTGGAAGATTGAGGTTTTGCGAATCCGATCCAGCATAGAGGCCGTGTTTTGATATCCAAGTAGGTCTTTCTTTACCATCCTTCTTTTGGTTTGAAAATTAAACTGGGTTTAGGTCAAAACCCAACTTATTTTGAGAAGATGGGCCACAACACCCGACGTGATTTACAGTCCTTGAACCTCATGTCTTAATCAAGTTTTTTATACTAATTAGTAAATAGCTTCTTTTTAATCAGTTTTGACTTACTAATTAGTTTTCTAGTTAGTTTTTAATTTAAATTACTAATTAGTTTTTCTAGTTAGGTTTTTTAATTTAATTTACTAATTAGTTTTCTAGTTAGATTTTAATTTAATTAATTAGTATCTTAATTAGATTTCATTTTATTCTTAAATCAATCTTAATAATCCTCGATTTAATGCTTGATACCTTCGAACTTTTGGTGCCAATTTTGGATTAGTTATCGGTCAATCATTGTTGTCTTTAATTCGACTTGATTCTTGAGGAGTTGTTTGATTAGTATTGGCTTTTTCGTTTGGTTTACTCTTGATGTTTGTTGTTACTCTTTGAGTTTGTACATGAGTTGTTGATGAATGTTTGGTGTTATCTTGTTTGTTCTTGTGTGACACTCCCTATGTTGTAAGATTTATTGTATCCTTAGATTCTAAAGGAAAGGAACCTCATAGTTGACTCGTAAGTCATGTTGTAGCTTTGTCTATCTTTTTCCCGAGACCTTGTGAGAGTCTTGCTTGCGTAACCTATTTTAGGTAGATAGTTGGTTAACTCTGTGTAAGTATCATGGTTATGATACTTACTTCCCCTGTGGAACCTTGATCTTTATCAAGAGTTCTTCATCCTTAGGTAAGCCGAACTACGGTGGCTCTGATTCCCTTTCCTAGTCGGGATACGTAGGCACAAGATGCGATATCTTGTCGAGCCCTTTAACCACTAATAACTAACTTTCATCTCCCTCCTTTTGGTCTCGTTAGAACCAATTGGTTTTGCAACTTAGATTTAGGTTTAGAGTTGGTAAACTCTATGTGAGTATCATGGTTATGGATATTCACTTTCCCCTTTGACTTTGGTTAAAGTCAACCCTAGTTAGGATTTTCAACTTAGATTTAGAGAGTTAGTTAACTCTACGTAAGTACCATGGTCATGGATACTTATTCCCCTATGGAACCTTGATCGTTATCAAGAGTTCTTCATCCCTAGTTAGGAGAACTACGGTTGCTCTAATTCCATCCTAGTTAGGATACGTAGGCACGAGATGCGACGTCTTGGCGAGCATACTTAGTGTATATACCCCTAGGTCTTTACCTTATCACTTTTCCTTTAGCAAGCAAACTTTAACATAACGCAAATACTAACAAGAGGTTCCTGTAGAGTACTACAGATACTTAGGATGCTAACACCTTCCCTATGTATAACCAACCCCCGAACCTTAGATCTCTAGCTTCGTTGTTACGTAGCGCACTTAGGGTTTTCTTCGATCTTTACCCTTTCCTTTGGATAAATCAAAGCTCGGTGGTGAACTTCATGTTTTGTGATTCAAGTTAATTAATAGCTTGATATCTGATTCTCACTGCAACAACATTGTTCTGTTTTGCATCAACTACTGTCATCCTTAGGCATTATAATAGGGTTGTGTTTGCAAGCATGATTTGCTCATACCTGGTTCTGTGGTCATTTGTGATAGCCTACATGTATGTTCAATTGGTTTATGAAGCATTGTTTGCATTCTGTCTTGAAAATGGCTTGTGAGCATCCCTGGTCCATAAGTTGAATGTTTGCATCAACATGCCATGATTTTCTGTTGTAACTATGCTGCTATGCTTTGTTTTCAACCTTTGCCAATCTTGCTTGTCTTGATTTGTTTGTAAACAGAACATGTTGTTTGTAATGGTTAGCATGCTAGAACTAGGTTTTTCTGTTAGAAATTGCTTGTATTCATTACTATAGTGTGGTAACTCCCATTGCAAGGCATGAATTAATTGAGGTGTTTGATGTTGTTCTTGTTGTCATGTTTGTTGTACCAAAACCAACTGCCATGAATTGTATGTGTGTATGCTGTTTTGGCCTAGAAGCAAGTTTGCTACCAGTTCTGTTTTCACCTCATATGCTGCTATCACCATGTTAAGCTTTCTTGCATTTTATGTTTGAAACCATGTTTGTGATATGTATGAGATTCATTTTATGTGTATTGAGTTGTGGCAGGTATGCTGCATCATGATTAACCTTGTTTTCCCAAAACAGCATTTCAACACTTTTTTCAAATCTTGCAACTTGCATACCAGTTTTGGTTTGGAGCTGTTCTTGACTGATCTAGGCATCTAGAATCATTTATTTACATATTTGAAATATGTGCACACCTTCATTTAACCATGATCATTTCTGTTTTGCATCACAGCCACCATAGTGCACATCACAAACCATAGTTGCAACTTGCATATCAGTTTTTGATTGGACTTGTTTTTGTATGATTTTTGCATCAAGAATCCATGAACCACGTATTTGCAACTTGTACATATCTCCATCTGATCATATTTCTTTCTGTTTTTAGTTGTGGCTTTCAAATTGCATTCACAGGCCTTCATTTGTAGCTTGCATGACAAATTTGGACTGGGACTGTTTTTGTGTGATCCTTGCATCTAGATTCCATGAATAACATATTTGGAACTTGCTCAGGCCATTACATGACTTTAAACGCATCGGGTTTGGTCATTTGATTTCAAAATACATATCACACACTCACATTGCAGCTGCTATTGAATTTTGATTTGTGTGCCTTATCTTGAAAAATTGACATCACCATTGCATTCCTTGTTGAATTTCACCCAAGATAGACCTAAATTTTGCTGAAAAAGGTTGAGTTTTGAGTGAGTTGTGATATTCTCGTTTTCGTGCCATGACTTTTGTTCTTGCTTGCTTGCCTTGCCCATAAATTCATACTTGTTTGGTATATGTACACATGGGGTGGCATAAATACATGAATGTATCGCCACCCCAGTGGTTAAAAGCCTTGCCATAAGTCACTCATAATGCCATTAAACCTCGGTTCGAGCCCTGCTGGGGCGTTTTTGCTCTGTTTTTATTATTGTTTTAATTATTTTGTTTTCCTTCACCATTTGCTTGAACGCGCGTGAGAGTGGTAGAGTTGGTTTTGTTCTATGTTTCGAACCCCAAGGTCAAAGGTTCAAATCCTAGTGTAGACATTTCTTTTTTGAAGCACTTGTTTATTTCTTCTCTTTCTTTTATTTTTATTTTTATTTATTTCTTTTCTTGTTTTTATTTATTGTAAAAATAGTTTTAAATATCCAAAAACCAAAAAAAATCATTTGTCTATTATTTTTAATATGTTATTTTATTTTCCATGTTTTTATTTTATTTTCTATTTTATTTCATTTTTTTATTTTGAATTCACCATTTTATTTTCTTTCTCATTTCATCTGCGATTGATTTATCTGTGTTTACTTGGCCTTGTGCCATGATCCCCCTAGGATTCCTAGTCCCTCCGTTTAGGATGGGAGTAGGAGAGACATTAGGTGTTCAATCCTATGCATGATAATATTAGGATAGTTTCATTCCCTTTCATCTCAATCTTAGGATCACCATTGCATGACAACTTTAGGCTTGGATTTACTCCCCCTTTTAGTGTCCTTTCTCTTCTCGCCTCAAAACAACCCAAAACACCTAATAAAGGTTAATGAGTATTGTACGTTACGAGCCTTAAGCTACTTGAGAAATGGTTGTTGAAGGGTTTCCTTTCAATGACTTGATTGTTTAGTGTAGCACCCTTTGGGTGATATGCGACGCAATCACTCCTAAGTCATAGTTTCTAGTGCGATATAAATTGCAAACCAATTCAAAAACACTTCTCCTCTAAAAAACATAAAAACAATCATTCAAACTTCTTTTTGCCCTTTAGGGCCTTTAACTTTGGAAAGCCATTTTCATAACAAGAGTGTCGTTAACTCTTAGTTCTACCGCAAACGGTAACGCCTAAGTCTCCCATGCTCGATCCTATGCATGATAATATTAGGATAGTTTCATTCCCTTTCATCTCAATATTAGGATCACCATTGCATGACAACTTTAGGCTTGGATTTACTCCCCCTTTTAGTGTCCTTTCTCTTCTCGCCTCAAAACAACCCAAAACACCTAATAAAGGTTAATGAGTATTGTACGTTACAAGCCTTAAGCTACTTGGGAAATGGTTGTTGAAGGGTTTCCTTTCAATGACTTGATTGTTTAGTGTAGCACCCTTTAGGTGATATGCGACGCAATCACTCCTAAGTCATAGTTTCTAGTGCGATATAAATTGCAAACCAATTCAAAAACACTTCTCCTCTAAAAAACATAAAAGCAATCATTCAAACTTCTTTTTGCCCTTTGGGGCCTTTAACTTTGGAAATCCATTTTCATAACAAGAGTGTTGTTAACTCTTAGTTCTACCGCAAACGGTAACGCCTAAGTCTCCCATGCTCGAGCTGCATACACCAACTGCTAGAACTACTTGTTAACCCTACTCGAATAAAAACCGCTGAACAAACCTATGTTCCCTTTTAGCCTAAACTACGTTTGCTCTAATCTTTCATACCAGATGAAAGTACGTAGGAACAAGACGCGATGTCTTGGCGAGCAACCTTCCCCCCTTTTTCACCCGTAGTTAGTCGAACTACGTCGACTCTGACTTCTCATTTTAGATGAGATACGTAGGCACAAAGCGCTGTTGCTTTGCCGGGTCATTTCTTTTTCTTTTACCCTCAAGCCTTTAGCTAGATAGTTTTAATCACCCTTTTAGATAGACAACAAGCGTGGATCCCGTTGAGTACGACGAACGTGAGGGGTGCTAATACCTTCCCCTTGCATAACCGACTCCCGAACCCGAGATTTGGTTACGATGACCGATCTTATCCCTCTTTTCGTTAGGTTTTCTCTGAGCATTTCCTTTCCCTCTCTTGGGATAAATAACACACGGTGGCGACTCCTCTGTCATTGTTGGCCTCAATTTTCATAGTAGCGACAATATGTCATGGTCAACTTTATCAGAGACGAATGAAGAGAGATTTCGAAAAAAGAGTGCATCCCAGGATATTCCGAGAAGGTGACTTGGTGCTCAAGAGGATCATGACTATGTACAACAAATCTAGGGGCTTGTGGATGCCGAATTATGAAGGCCCATACGTTGTAATAGAAGCATTCTCTGGTGGTGATCTAAAACTTGCAACTATGGATTGTGATGAGATACCCTACCCAGTAAATGCAGATTCGGTCAAACGATACTTCACCAAAAAAAGTTGAATAATAAAGCCGTTGAGTTGAAAACCTGAGAGGGCGATTTAGGCAAAAATGGCTATCCCGATGGACTAAAAACCCAAAAGGGCAGTCCAGGAAAAAGTTATGGATAAAATAAAAAATAGGCCCACTGAGTTGAAAACCCAAAAGGGAGGCTCAGGAAAAAAGGGCGTCCCGGTGGATTGAAAACCCGAAAGGGCAGTCTAGGAAAAAATTAAGGGCAAAATTCCAAGGAAAAGTATCCATTATGCACAATCACCTGACCCTAGTACGTCATCAAGAGAAAGGAATCAATCCATTCGTCTTCCCATGAAGCAAGGTGTTGAGGTCTTCTAAGTTATAGGGACTATAGCAGTGTCGAAACTCAATGGAACTTCAATTATTTGTATTGCCATTATATTTTTCTGCACCACAATTACCTCATTAAGGGATTGCATATTTGTATATATTTACCCATTCAAGGGTCAAATCAATATAAAGAGAGATTTCTCATCAAATTATGCTCACTTTTTACTTTATCTGATTGTTTGCAAATTAATTTCATTTTTGATAATTTGTGTTTTGAAACTTCAGCTAAAAATAATAATGACCTTTGACAAAATGTGAAACTTGTTTTGGTGTTCAAAGATATTGGGGAAAATAGGTGGCCTCCAAGAGAAACTTCACCATATGGAAGCATCCAATCAGTCATCAGCCGCTCAAGCTCGTCATCATGAAAAACTCTATTTTTTCTCAAGGATCTGGGCAATGTGGTCCTTCAGCATTGAGTCCGAAGATTACTAGGGGAAATCAGTTCCTCTAAATCACTCATGGAGCCTCCAAATCGGGGATGTCGAGTAGTCCAATCCTCTCAATACCTCTATAAAAATTCCAATCTTTTACTGGCAACTACAAAATGCCACTCCAGTTGGCACTTTCGATTTACCCTAAAAAGTCCAGTCTTCATTGGAAACCACTAAAAGTCCACCCTTATTGGCATCCTCATAAAACCCGAAAGTCCAATCTCATTTGGAAAAATAACTAAAGTCCAAATTCATTTGGCAGCTGCCAAATCCAGTCCCTGGTATTGCCTCCAACAGAAAATTAGTCCCCAACATACCTGATCATTTGCATTATCATAAGCATAGCATATAGGATAATATCATAATCATTGCAAGCATTATCACATCATTTGCATTACTACGTGCATTAGATTCTCTAGCAGTTATATTTTAGTTGCATGTATGTGCATCATAATGCATAACATTGTTGTTCCCAGCAGCATAGCATAACAACATAGCAGGATCCAGGATCAGTTTGCAAGCATCTTGGCCAGTCCTCAAAAAATTGGCAGTATGGCTCTGAAAAGAGTTAATGCCCCATGTGTTCAAGGAATTATATTCCACAATAAGTCATTCTTCAACCATGCAGTTAATAATGATAGTCCCCAGCAGCCGTTACTCTTATGATTCCCCAAGCAGAGGTTATCGTAAAAAGTTTCTTGAAGGCTTTTCCCTTACAGAGTTTGGACAATATTGTTCCTCTAATAGGAATTTTGGCTCAACTATTCCCCAGCAAATTTATCACTCTAGATACTGCTTTGGTATCACGAAGAACCTTATTGGATAAGGAACTGCTTCGACCACCCGAAGAATCTCATGTGTTTAGAGATACTGCTTTGGTATCGCGAAGAACCTTATTAGATAAGGGACTGCTTCGACCACCCGAAGAATCTCATGTGTTTAGAGATACTGCTTTGGTATCGCGAAGAACCTTATTGGATAATGGACTGCTTCGATTACCCGAAGAATGTCAAGTTTTGTTCAGAGATAATGCTTTGTATGAATAAATATTAGTAACATAAATTGATATATTTACCCTGTATTAGGATTCATACGTAATTTAAGATATATTTACTTTTATTTTCTTTATTTATACAAAAAATGTAATAACCTATGGGTTAACACGAATTTTGATCTGGATACACGTGCGTTCGCACGTATAATGATATGTTACACACATTTGTTTCAAAAATATAATAAGAATAAAAAAAACAGAAAGACAAAATTATTTAACCATGAAAGTTTATTATTTTTTAAAGTATTATAGTAAATATTGCATAAAATAAAAATAAAAAAATTTAAAAATATAAGTAAATTTGGATTTGAAGATTTGGTTGTCGTTATTATATCACAAAACATATAACATGATCATGCGTATTACTTATTTCAAATAATTGTATTAATTATATAATATCTATCATTACTAGAAAACTTCATTTTAGCAGCGAATTTAGCCTCGACCACCGACACCGAGGCTAACTAGCCTCGACAAAACCGAGGCTATTCAAACGCAAAAAAAAAGTCATTTTAAAGTTTTTCTTTTACAATTATTTTTATTTAATTCATTAGACATGGCTAGGCCGAGGCTAGATATTTTTTAATTTTTGAATTATTTTTTTTAAATATTAGACACGGATGAGCCGAGGCTAAATATTTTTAGCTGCGAATTTAGCCTCGGCCACCGACACCGAGGCTAACTAGCTTTGACAAAACCGAGGCTATTTAAACGCAACAAAAAAAAACCATTTTAGAGTTTTTCTTTTAAAATTATTCAATTATTTTTAATTTTTTAATTTAGCCTAGATATTTTTTAATTTTTCAATTTTTTTTAAAATATTAGACACGGTTGAGCCCAGGCTAACTATTTTTATTTTTTTCGAATCTATTTATTTTATCTGATAGACACGGATGAGCCGAGGCTAACTATTTCCCACTCTTGTTTTTCATGTTTCCCTTTTAATTCCTTTCAGAATGAAGAACCCTAAAATTAAACCAAATAAATTTTCAGAAGAAAAAAACCCCTAAAATTAAACAAAATTGATTCAAGATCATCGATTCTTCTGATCTTATCTTCAAAATCATCTCTTCGTTCAAGATCATCTCTTCATTCACACTTTCCTGCTCAAATTCAACCTCAAACTATCTCTGATTCTTCTTCTGCCTCTTTTCAATGTAGTGAGTTTCAGTCCGGCCTTTACCTGTTGAAGGAAGTTTAGAAGATAGAGCTGCAAGTGCTTCCAAGAGTCATAGTCAAGCAGAGAAAAGACGCAGAGATAGAATCAATACTCAACTTGCTAATCTCAGAAAACTTATTCCTAAGTCTGATAAGGTAGAACAATTTGTTTGTGTTATTTGCCATTTTAAGGTTAAGATTTTGTTATGTTTTGCATTCAACTCATGAATTTCTAATTCCAACCCTAACTGAGATTTAACACAATCCTCGCTCTCAACTGAATTGAACTTGGATTAATTAACAGAGCCTAAACTCCGGCGCGACGGTGTTGGTTAGAGACTACGACGAGGCAATCAGAGAGAAGAAAGTATATTGAACGGATTTCTGAACATGTGAGTTTATGGAATTATCATTTTGGTTATGGTATATTAAGTCTTAATGTTCTCATATTTTATTTATTTGCATTACTGTGATATTAGTTTTGTGATTCAATGTTCATTTCACTTATGAAATTTTGAGAATATTTGCATTACTATTGGAATAGCATGAACGATTTTATTTTGTTTGTTGTACGCGTGCAATTCGAGCCAAATGGTCAAAGGCATCGTTAGTCTGAAGTTAGGTTACTTTGTTGTGTGTGTCAAGATCGCGTCGCTTTGTTGTGTGTATAGAGGTTTTGTTTTGTTCTGTGATATTAAGGTCAAAATGCTTTTGTTGTATGTATTTTTATAATATTCTCATGAATTAGGGGCATGGTTTTGGAGTAATGTAGGTGGGTGATTTTGGCTTTGGTGTATATGTGCTTTTGGTTTAATTGTGATTTTCGAGGGTTGCTGCAGAGCTTTTCATAGCAGGTGTTTTATTGGTTCTTGTATTGATTGGGAGAGGGAATTGTTGATTATTTGTAGATTTTTTTTATCCAATGCCATGTGTCATCCTCTGATAAGTTACTGCTGAATTCAAAAGAAATAAATTTTAATTAAAACCTCTCTTATTTGGCATGTTTTTTTTAAATTAATTTCTTTTATGATTATATTTATTTGGTTGTTAAATGGAAGACTGCCATTAGGGCAGTATGTGCATGTTATTGCTTTTTTGTAAAAATGCTGATATATGCCTTTGAAACATAGGGTGAGTTGAGGATTAACATTGCTATGTTGAACTCATGTTTGTTGCTGTCAAGGTATGACAAGGTTCATGGTGTTCATTTTAACACCACATATCTTCATGAATAATCACTCAAATAAGGAGATCTTGGGCTCTTTAGAAATAGGGCGTGTAAAAGAACAACTTTCATGTTTTAACAAAATTGATTAGAGGCTTGCATCATGGTGAAAACTGGACATGAAAACTGGTCCAACAAGTTGATCTAGGAAAGCCTGCGCATGACCTGGTCATGACTTGGGCAGGTTTTGTCAAGGTTTGATGCCTATGTTTGTGATGTCATATCTTGAGTTTTAAAAAACCAATGGAAGAGTTCTTTATACGATTGGAAAGCTAAGATGGAGGAGAATAACTTTTATGTTTTATACTTTTAGATTTATAGCTTGGAACTATGAAAATGAAAGCTTGCAAGTTGAGCAAAAACATGACTTGGAAATGCCTTGGCAACTAGGGCAAGTTGCCTAACTTGTGCCCAAAATCACCAAACTTTGATATTCCATAACTTTTCACTCCTTGATCCAAATGAGGACTTCTTTATATGTTTAGAAAGCTTAGATACAGAGGAACAACTTTCATGTTGGATGAATCTTTATTTAAGGTCAAGAAACCCATGAGGCCTTGGTTTGAAGTTCTTGCAAAAATACTGCCCTAGGTTTTGCCCTACTTTGACCTCCACTTGAAAACATCATAACTTGAGTTTTACAAATAATCTTGATGAGTTCTTAGTATCAAAAGAAAGCTATGGAGATGATATACAACTTTCATGTTGATGACCAACACAAATTATACTTGAAACCATCTTGAATTTGGCCTTGAAACTCACTTCAAATGTTGACTTTTCAACTTAGAAAAATTTCATCAAGAAACCCTAATTCTCTATATCTCCTGATTTTATTGTTCCAAGTTGACTTTTGATGACCCAGCCATATGAGGTCATAGATTAAAGCTTGTAAAACTTATGGTGGACCATAAGACTTAAGAGTTGACTTTGTGATGCCTTAGTTGACTTTTTTAATTAGATGAAGTCAATGCCTCTCCTATCCATTTAAGGAACTCTTGACTTAGATTTCTTTGGACCGAATGACCTCTTATAGACCCATGAAATGTGTGAGGATTTTTTTGGTTGATACCTTCTCTAAACATTGATTAATCAGAGCTTTCCCTTCTTCTCCACAAAACCCTAGCTGCAACAAAAATAAACAGAACCAACAAAGCTTGATGATTTGGTTTGTGATCCAATGATGATTGACCTATGATGCTCATGCAAACGTTGATGACATCTAATGGATAAAAAATTTGGGGTATGACACCTTAATAATCACAACAATGGATGGAAAGGAGTTTACTAATTTCACAAATGTTGATGCAGTCAAGAAATACTTTACCTAAAAACAAAAAATAACTCGCTAAGTTGAAAACCAAAAAGGGCGACTTAGGAAAAACGAGCGTCTCGGTGGATTGAAAACTCGAAAGGGGGGTCCAGGCAAAAATTAGAGTCATAGACAAAAATAATCATCCCGATAGATTGAAAACCTGAAAAGGAGATCTACGCAAAAGTTAGGGATTTATGACAAGTAACTGCATCCAAAAAAGTTGGATCCTTAAAACCAACGTCATTTGGAAAGAAATCCTCAATCAAGGTCACCTTCAATGGGAGCTCAAGAATGTCCAGAATTTAAAGCTGATAAAAGGATAAGTGGTCATTATGTTTCAATGTATCCTTTTTCCTTTTAAATTACCATTTTCTAAACTTTGTAATGCTCCATGGAATCACGCATTAGGCTGATCACCATTCTATTAATGAAAACTTGAGCCCTTGTGCCTTTGGTTTGCAATTCTCATTTATCCTGCTTTGCAAAATGACATGTTTATTTGATTAACATTCTTGAAACACAAAAATGAATTTACGTTTTGTTTTCAAAAGAGAAATTATGAAATTTTTACTTCTGCTTTTAAAAAAAATGATGGCAATTTCTTTTTGATTAATGAACACAAAGAGGAACATCAACAGCTTCTCCGAAAGCATTCCAACTTCAAAATGCAGAATTAAAATATTTCTTGTAATTGGTATATCTTGAGTGAAAGATCGGTTACTTCAGATTGATAGGATAAAGCATCCCGTATATCCAGGATCGATTTTCATATCCCTTCAACTAAACGTTTCTATCCCTAGTAGAGTATTATCACCAGGAATAAAGATAAGAAATAGGAATCCCTTCCTCCAATAGGCTACTACATTCAAGAAAAACCGGTAAATGTTTCCCATCCTCAAGAGTCGCATCTTGTTACTGCCAAGAGTAAGTGAAGTTCAACAACAGGACTTTGTTTCCCTCAACAATACTCATCACCAGTGATGCTTTTTATCCCCCACAGTGGCCAAGTATCTAGTTGTATTTACCACCAATCAGTATGTCGTGTCTGTTTTGTCAGCATAAGCATACATACATCATGCATATTTGTTTCATATTCATATTCATAAATGCATAAGTTACGTCATTTACCCCCTAAGTGCTATTTGTTCTCTTTCCATTAAGGTTGTCAGCCTTAGGCAGAAAGAATGTGCCTTTTTCTAAATCCCCACTGAGTTTGATCCTCGTGGAAGATTTTTCTTCATGTTTCCTTTCCACACTTGGATAGGATAAAATCCCAGTTCGAGTTCTTTCCTCATCAAGAAATGTCATATTTAGACAATCTCTCTCCAGTTCATTCCTGGATTAAAGTCGGTCCTCGATCACTTTGATAACTTAAACCTCTGAAAGGTAAGAAGGCATTTGGTTTTGCACCCTTGAACTTCACTCTTGAAGATGATATTTCACTTTCCCACATTAAGGAAAATCCCTAGTGAAAGTTTTTTTTTCAAAAAAATCTCTTGGTGGCAACATGAACATCAAATCCACCAAGAAACCTCTACCAATCAGCAAGCAAAAATCCATATCTTAGGAAGCTTATTTTGTCCCATGAATGCCTAGTAGGTCGACAAACCACAGTCTCTCCCTAAGAATTTTTTCCAAAGAAGTCATCAGCACCTCAAATTAAATTATATCACATGGCATCTCTCCGGAGAAGTCTTGAATGGAAGAATGGTGTAATTTCTCCAAGCAAACGACATCTCCAACAGAGAATTTTGAATCTCTCTACAGTTCAGACAAATGCTACACCCAACAAGTCTGAAATCAAAACTTTACTCATCCTATGGCATCTCTTCAAAGAAGGTTCGAAGAGAAGTATGATGAAAGGTATTTCTCCATCAAATGGCTATCTTCCCGATTAACCTCGAATAAAAGTTTGGTAAAGACCCTCACAAATGACTTTCCTTGTCAAGAGAAAGACCTGATAAGAAGAAACTAAGACCAGTTTCATGGCTGAAGACCAGGATCGAGGGGAAGTTTATTTGAAACAAAGACCAGTTGCATGGCTGAAGACCAAGATAAAGGGGAAGTTTAATTCAAACTAAGACCAGTTTCATGGCTGAAGACCAGGATCGAGGGGAAGTTTATTTCAAACTAGGACCAATTATGTAGTTGAAGACCAGGATCGAGGGGAATTTTATTTCAAACTAACACCAGTTTCATGGCTGAAGACCAGATCGAGGGGAAGTTTGTTTCAAAATGAGACCAATTTCATGGCTGAAGACCATGATCGAGGGGAAGCCTATTTCAAACTAAGACCAGTTTCATGGTTGAAGACCAGGATCGAGGGAAATTTATTTGAAACTGAGACCAGTTTCGTGGCTGAAGACTAGGATCGAAGGGAAGTTTATTTCAAACTAAGACCAGTTTCATGGCTGAAGACTAGGATTGATGGGGAGTTTATTTCAAACTAATACCAATTATGTGGTTGAATACCAGGATTGAAGGGAAGTTTATTTCAAACTAAGACCATTTCCGTGGCTGAAGACCAGGATCGAGGGGAAGTTTATTTCAAGAAACTAAGACCAGTTTTGTGGCTGAAAACCAAGATCGAGAGGAAGCTTTACCCTTTTCTAAGTAAGATTATTTATTAAAAGAATATGGATGAGCAAAATTGGTAATTTTCTACCATTCACTTCCACAATCAAAATTTCGGGTATTCTGACATTTAATCCTATTTTAAATGTCCAAATGTCTTCGTTATTCACACTTTCAGGTCCAAGAAGATTAAATAGGGGCATTTTTCATACCCTAAATTTTGACCACAAGACTTCACACTATTGTTCAAATCATCACCATAATATGGATGCATTTTCACACCTCACCAATCTTCTCAAAGATTGTTGAATATTCACCTTAACCAAGGATTAGGGTTTTGAGCCCTCTAATAGCATTCAGGCAAGGGACCAATCAAGAATTTACATGATCTTCAACTTATCAAGCCTCTAAAACATCCATGAAGGATCAATAGATCCTCCATATAAAGAATTTAACACAAGATTGCACCACTCCAAGTTAATCAAGCCTCAAGACCATCAGCGCTACCAAATTAGGGTTTTGATCGACCAAGGCTTCCAAAGTGAAATTTTCATCTGGGCATGATCCAATACTTTAATACATGATTCAAGAATCTCAAAATAACCTCATGAGTCCGTTCATTAGTTCAAAATAGCCTCAGGGGTTTGCATCTATCAAAAATCAGGAATTAGGGTTTTGACTTAATTCAACCTCTAAGTTGACTTTTGAAGTAAGGCATGATCTAAGACTTCAAGATATGTTTCAAGGAGCTCAAGTATATCATATTTATCTATTCACAAGATTGTATTGATTCAAAGAACTTGATTCATAATCAATACAAGGATTCAGATTCATCTGGACCACAAACTAGGGATCTTGAGAAAATTTCAACCATACCTTTGACTTTTGACCAAGACATGATCTCAAACCTCAGGATATGATTTAAGACCCTAAAAAACACCTTTGGAATCTATACATTAGGTTCAACTTATCACAATGACTTGATTTCATAAAGGATCACAAAGTTCAAGTTACATCTAATGTAAAAAGTCAACTGTGATAAAATCCAATTTTGACTTTTGGGATTTTTTTGGCAAACATGGCCTCTTTAAGTCAAGTAGAATGTAAACTTATGATCTGGATCATGATCAATCAATAAAAATCAAGAAAAGTGAGGTTACTTGCAAAAAGGGCAACTTTGAGAATCTTGAAATTTCACTAAGTTATGGAAGGAACTTGATTTTTGCCCAACTTTGCAAGGCCATAACTTGTGATCCAAGCAATCATTTTCTCCCATCCAAAGCTCAAATGATAAGCTTTCTTACATACAACAAGATTGCAACGTAGAAGTACCCCCAAAAATTCCTAGATTTTGAGATATGAAGCATTAAAGTTAGGGTTTCATGAGATTTTGAACTTTGACACATAAATTTTTAGGCAGAATCTACCTCGTGTTTTTCCCAACTTTGGAGGAATTTTTCATGATGATCCAAGATGAATCAAGACCAAATGTAAACATCAAAGTTGAAGTATGATATACAAGCTTTCCAAAGAGTACAAGAACACCCATTGATTCAACTTGAGAAAGAAGTTACGAACCTCACAACATGCCTTGATGCAAACTGTTTTTTGATAGCATTTGGCACATAACTTGCGTCATTAAATTTCTATCCAATATCAACACAAAAGATGAAGGAACCTTAACCATAACACAAGAGGTCAAGTATCTAGCCTAGCATGTGCAAATCCATAATGACATTATGGCGTAAACAACACTAAATAATATTAATATAAATTTAAAATTTAATACCAATTGTGAATTTGTTTTTAATAATAATTATTTAATTAATTAAATAATTAATTATATATCCAAATTTAAGAGAGAAAAAACAATCTAATTTTAATAGGCTTTATTTCCACCTTTCTTGTTATTAACAATCAAATTAGGTACATTAATATATTTATTCCATATTTGACTGTTAGGAACACTAATTGGGTTAAGACTTGATTTATGATATGTGGAAAGCTTTCTCAAATGATATTCATTTTTTAACTTCATGAATTAAGAACATTGTGATAGCAATAAAATCCATCAAAATAACTAATGAAGTCATTATATCAAGTTCTTGAATTTATCACTTTTCTGATGTATTTTTGATATTGTAAAAGTTAATGCATCAACATGTAATTTACATAAGTCATTATAATATAGTAATTAGTCGTTTGGAAATATTGGCATAGACGAGGGGTTCTTAATACCATTATTATTCATGAGATTTGGTACCAGAATGATGGGGCTGAAGCCTCCATCCATAGCTTAGAGCCTAATATTGCAGCAACATCGACCACACAACTCACAATGATCCGGCTAACACAACTGCAACAATTATGAAAATCAAGCCAGATAAAAACTCCCTTGGAAAAATCTCATATTATAATTTTTCCTAATACATTTTCCATTTAAAATAAATAAATTTTCTTTTTACGATTATACCTCAATATATTATTTCTACAATACCAAAGTTAATTTACCCATACGAGAGGGTGTATTTTAGTTGTAATATAATGTGCACTAATAAGATAGTGGAGTAGTTGACCAGTTTCTTTGATTTTGAAAACAAACACTTCTAAATTGTTCTAAATAACTAGTAGGATACCCGTGCATGCGCAGGGGTGCCGTTGTTTTACGCGGATTTGTTTCAAAAATATAATAAAAATGAAAAAAAATAGAAAGAAAAAATTATTTAACTAAGATAATTTATTATTTTCAAAAGAAAAATATATTTTATTTATATTTGTAGCATAAATATATTTATTACATATATATACAAATATTTGGATCAACCGTATCTTTTATCGTATGTGAAAATTAAATTTGTTTTGCATTATTTATAAAAGTATTCAAAGAATCATTTAGTTTTGTAAATATCAACTAATAACATATAATTTGAAATAATTATTTTAATTGTATAAATAAATATTAGTAACATAAATTAATACATTTGCCCCGTATTAGGATTCATATATTACTTAAGCTATATTTACTATATTTTCTTTATTTATACAAAAAATGTAATAACTTATGGGTTAACACGAGTTCTGATCTGAATACCCGTGCGTTCGTACGTATAATGGTGCGTTACACACATTTGTTTCAAAAATGTAATAAGAATGGAGAAAAACAGAAAGACAAAATTATTTAACCATGAAAGTTTATTATTTTTTAAAGTATTATAATAAATATTGCATAAAATAAAAATAAATAAATTTAAAAATATAAGTAAATTTGGATTTTAAGATTTGGTTGACGTTACTATATCACAAAACATATAACATAATCAAGCGTATTACTTATTTGAAATAACTGTATTAATTATATAATATCTATTAAGAAGTTAAAACATATTTATAGATACATTTATATTTTTTAATATTTGGAACAACTAAAGTTGCTTTGATTGCTCTCCATTCTCATCCTATGATTCAAGGTCCCTATGTGGAGGCCTCATCTTTCCTTTGGAAGGATGTGTGGCATTTCACAAGAGGTAGAACCTTTGAGGATGTCTGTCTCAGATGTATGGTTGAGTGCCAGGATGGATTCCCTTGGTTTCCATCCTGCTTCCCATCATCAATCAATAATCTTGGTGTTAACTTTCTTCTTTCTAGGTGGAGAGTTTCTTCTCTTGAGGGTGGTTTGGACTTGAAGTTGTTTGCAGACTGTTTGTTTGTTTTTGCTGTTTATCTACTTTGCTGTTGAGCTGCTTGTCTGTTGTTTTGTCTGCTATTTTGTTTTTCTGATTGCTCGACTATTGCTTGTGTGACTGTTTGGTGTGCTGCATTAGACTAGGTTCTCATATATATGTTTCTAGGCCTAGAAGCATCCTAAAGGTTGAGTTTAGCTCCCTTTGCTTGTTTGCATTAGAGGTTGAGTCTGTCTCCCTCTGCTTGACTGTTATTATCTAGCTTTGCTTGTTGGCTTAAGATTGAGTCTGTCTCCCTTGCCTGTGTTTTGTGTGTTGCCTTTGGGCTTGCTTGCTCTAGAAGTTGAGCTTGCCTCCTTCTTCTTGGTTGTCGCATTGCATGCATTTTATTTACAGTTGTTTCTTTACAATTATTTCTTTCGCTGTTGTTTTCCTTTGCCATGTTCCCCTAGGAACTCTGACTTCTCTTGTTCAAGAGAAGTTACGACAGACATTAGGGTTCTAACCATGCATGATAACATTAGGTAGATTCCCTCCTAACCTCAACCATAGGATCAATTTTTCATGACAACTTTAGGATTGGATCAGTTCCCCTTTAGTGCATCCTTTCTCTTCTCATCTTCAAACAAATCAAAATATAGTAATAAAGGTTAATTGATGTCGTACGCTACGAGCCTTAAGCTACTTGAGAAAGGGTTGTTGGAGAGTTTCTTTCCAACAGTCTGGATGTTTAGTATGCCACCCTTTGGGTGACATGCAACGCATTCACTCTCAGGTCATAGTCTCTAGTGTGATATCAGTTGCAAACATCCATAAAAGATACTTCTTCTAAAAAACAGAAAACAAAGATCAAACTATTTTTGTCCTCTTAGACCCTTAATCCCTTGGAAACCCTTTTCAGAAGGAGAGTTTTGTTAACTCCTGGTTCTACCGCAAACGGTAAATGCCTAAGTCTCCGTCGAGCGAGCTACATACACCAAACTACTGAAACCGTCTGTTAACCCTACTCGGATAAAAAAAGACAAATCTGTGTCTCTCGTTGTCCCGACTACGTTTGCTCTGATCTTTCACGCTATGTGAAAGTACGTAGGCACGAGATGCAATATCTCGGCGAGCAACCTTCCCCGTAACCCGTAGTTAGGCGAACTATGTTGACTCTGATTTTTGGTTTCAGACGGGAATACGTAGGCATAGAACTGTTGTGTTCTACCGAGTCATTTTCTTTTCTTTTCAGACCAGACCCTTTAGTGTAGATTCAACAACCCATCTTTAGGATATTATCAATTTCCCAAATTACTCGGTAGTCGATAATATTCTCAAGAGTCATCACACTACGTCCTAACAAGGCCAGAGTGAGGTAAAAAGGTAACTAAAAGTCCTAAGTGTCACATGCTCCTAGGTCGAAACTAGTAATATTTTCACGAATACTTGTTCAACAAAACTACTCCCAAGAGGGCCTCCACTGAGCGGTGGTTTCTCAAGTCAGCTTGGTTGGGAATCAACTCCCTATAAGTCTTCTTGAATATACCACCTTCCTATCATAGGTGTAATCAAGTTCGGGTATAGGACTTATCCTCATCACTCAAGGTAATCACCCTACATACAGAAAACCAAAGCACAAACAAATATATATACTAATATTTACAAATATACAGATATACAAGCAAGCAAACATATAACAAACACAAATACAACAAGGTGGGCTTAACCCTCTTAGGGGAGTCCCTAGTGAAGTCGTCATTTCTGTTGCGGTGAGAATCATATATCAAGCTATTAATTAACTTGAATCACAAATCTATGAAATTCACCACCGAGCATTGATTTATCCAAAGAAAAGGGTAAAGATCGAAAGAAAACCCTAAGTGTGATATGTAACAACACAGCTAGAGATCTAAAGTTAGGGGGTTGGTTATACATAGGAAAGGTGTTAGCATCCTAAGTATCTATAACACTCTACAGGAACCTCTTGTTAGTATTTGTGTTATGCTAAAGTTTGCTTGTTAAGGAAAAGGTGCTAAGGTAAAGACCTAGGGTATATACACTAAGTATGCTTGCCAAGACGTTGCATCTCGTGCCTACGTATCCTAGCTAGGATGGAATCAGAGAAACCGTAGTTCACCTAACTAGGGATGAGGAAATCTTGATAATGATCAAGGTTCCAGAGGGGAAGTAAGTATCCATAACCATGATACTTACACAGAGTTAACCAACTCTCTAAATCTAAGTTGAAAACTAACTAAAGAAATTGACTTTAACTAAAGTCAAAGGGGAAAGTGAGTACTCATAACCATGATACCCACATAGAGTTTACCAACTCTAAACCTAATTCTAAGTTACAAGACAAAATGGCTCTAACAAGGCCAAGAAAGGAAGGTGAAGACTTATAACAATAGTACTCACATAGTGTTTACAAACCCTATACTAAAGTTAGGTTGAGAAAGGAAATGGCTCTGACAAGGCCAAGGGAATAAATCCTAACAAGGTCATGAAGGGAACAAGGAGGGGTCTAAACTATCCTAAAGGGGAAAGACATAGAAGTCCACAAGTGCTTCTTTCCTTTGGAAGTTGGAAAAGATGTCCACTTAAGCAAAAGGACATAATGTACAACCAAAACTGAAACCCTAGTTAAGGTACAAAGTAAACTCAAAGCAAAAGACTCAACATGATGACAATCAAGGTAGGGCAGCAAGTTTATCATAAAATGTTAATGACATCCAAGACTATGAACAAAACTCCTCACAAAACAAAACCAAAAACCTGCACACTATGACATGTTAGTACAAAATAAAGGATCAAGCTCACAATGTCAAACAAGTTTCTGCAAGGCCATGATGTCTATATAACTCATATTTGCAAATGAACTCAAGAAAAGTATCAAAAGAAACAAATGATATAACTTAAAACCTAGAATAAAACACAAACTTTGAACAATCACAAATGCAATCAAAATAAATATTTTTAAGGTTTTCTTTTTAAAAAATGGAAATAGACATAAAAATAAAATCATAGAAAAAAGAATGGGCTAGAAAGCCCTAGGGATCAAAAATATATAAAGGTTTAAAATTTTGAGCAAAAGACCAAAATGCCACCCAAAAATAATAATATACCTAAAAGCAAACCAAAATGCCATGTTAGCAAAAGACCATCCACATCATCATCTTCTTCTCTCAACCTCTTAGCCTTCTCTCTCGAACCTTAATTCCTTCACAAAACCAGAACTTACACCTCTCCTATATCACTCAAAACTCAATCAAAATCAAAACTGAAAAAACAAAAAAAATGTAGTACTTTTCACCAGGAATCCAAATATACAACAACCATGACATAAAACTAAACAAACAAAACACAAAAGCCGGTCAAACTTAGGGGAACCGTAACAACACTGTTGCACCCTAATTTTTGACCTTAAAATTCCACCTCTTTTTGCGCATTTTCTATTTGTTATTTAACTTTACGTTAATATTTATGTTTTTCGCGACTAACAGGCATGTGCAGTTTTCTCAGGCCCAATCCATCAAGCAAAGGAAATTACGTTAAAGAGATTTCATAGAATAGAACACTGGAAGTCGTTTGGTAACCAAGTCTGGTTCTTAAAACCTTGAGTTTATTTGGTGCTTTTTGGATCAAGTTGATAAGTGTTAAGGGTGGGATGTCCACTTTTGAGGAGGCTTGTAGAGGACGTGTCCATGTAGAACATGATTTGTTGATAACGATTGCGAAAGCTAGAACTCAAAGAGACAAATCATCGTATCGGTCCATGTACTCTAAATTCGGAACTTTACAATTTAAATTCAACTAAACCTCACACTAAGAGTATCGAGACTACAAGACAATTTCAATAATAAATGCCGAAGCTCGAAGTTTCTTTCACTAGGATTTATTGGCGACATTGAGGATACGAAACAGGATCGATTTCATGAATATGTTCTTCCGAGGTGTGATAATTTCTTAGATATTATTAAAGATGTTGTTATTTATCCATGGGAACCTTCCAAGCTATGAGACCTCCAAGCTATACGTGAAATCAGGAGTGGAGTGTTATCATCACCTGCAGCATTTCAGATTCAAAGAGAATTAATTCCAGTTCATTAAATTAAGCCCATGGACTTAAGGCTCCGTGTCTATCTCGAGTTTTTTTTATCAAGTACACAATTCCTGTTTGAGTTTGAATTTTCTTGAACACTTCTACCACTAAAGTTACAAAGGAAGGCTAAGTAGAAAACGTGAATGGCTAATTTCACAAATCCTTTTCAATGTGTTCATTACAAGAGGTATATACTTTCAAGCAACAACTTAAGTACTGCCATATAAGCTTACAATCAGTGTGCAAACTTATTTACAAAGACGCAAGAGCGTTACAGTTTAAACTCTACAATTGTAAACTCAGCAAAAATCAATCACGAGCTGCACTTCTAGTCATTACAAAGAAGGAATGTCTCCATGCCTTCTGCTACGCCAGAACTGAAGTCCGGTACCACCTCCTAAAGATCTTCTAACAACAATACTTCCCTCAATACTTTTGAACCTACAGACGGACACGCCGAGACGAAAGTTTGTTCCCACTAACAACTCCGTTCCCACGCGTAAGGCATCCTTTAGCTATGCATATATTGCTGGTCCTGCAAAAGAGAAAACAGGAGAAGACGCAACATTAAGAATCGAGAATACTTGTCCAAATATCAAAGCCATGAGTATGAAAATAACAGACTCGCAAGTTACATGCTTCCTCAGCCTCGCTCATTACTATGAATGCAAGAAGTTTCTGTCGTCTGCATTCGCATTTTCGGTCGGTCCGCCGTCATGTCGTCTGAACCCCTTTTCTGGCACCATTGCTTCACATTTTCCTAGCTGTTTTGACACCAGAAGAGTATTAACCATGCACATTGCTTTATTAAATGACACTATCGAAGGACTAGAAAGTGAACTTGCTGCCGGTAGATGCACCGCAACTCCTTTCCAACCTGTCAAAGCACAAACCCACAATAACATTGAGGATAGAATCAAATTCGATCTTTGCCCGATATTGAACACTCAAATGGAACCAGTGCGTGGGAGAGTATGAGAAGGGACTTACCGATGTTTCCTTGTCACAATCTTGAATGAACATCCGAAATAGGCCCACATACTCCGACGATTTCGCCACAGACGTCTAGCAAACCAGAAGACTACTCCAAATCAGATGGTCCTAATGCCCACACAATGTCTAACTCTGGATTCGGGGACTCATTTTCTACCATATTCTGCATCTGCTACCGGTGACGACCTACCTTCCTCCGCTAATTCCAACTTTTCGTCCCAAGAGTCATCATCACAACAAAGCAGCTCACTTCCAATTGGCCACCCTACTTCGAGCCACGATAATGTCGCACACCCTTTTGCCAGCAGTTTGCCTGCAAATCAGCACAATAAGTTAACTCCCTGCAGAACTTTGAAAGGAAGTCATAGATGAATGGCATAAATGGTGTACCTCAGTTCAATACAAAAAACCCTAACCCTAATTGCTAAATCGTAAAGAAAACCAGAGAACTTATCTTTCGTTTTGGAGTTCCAACTCGACGCATCAATCACCGCGAACCCTTCATCCCTCGCGAGCCCACCATTATCGCCGAATTTGCAAACAGAAACTACAACATTAAATCGTGAGATTCTATGCACTGACATTTATATTTTCAGTCTTTGATTGTTTGATTGTGTAGGGAAACAAGATGGAAGAAATGGAAGACAAAGAGCAAAAGAAGGAGAACGAAGATGGAAGGAGAACGAAGGTGGAAGAAGAACGGAGAGAGGCGACGAAGAGGCCGCGAAGAGGGAGAAAGGGAAAGAGGAGATCAGATTAGGGTTTATTTTGTTGATTTGTTTTTTTCATCCTCTGTAATTGTATGTACGTGCACTCACGCACCATAAGGTGCACCACCACACACCACCACACATCTGCCTGATCGCCAGATCAAGCGGTCCACCCGGCGTTCCACCAAACACCCCTCTCCATGCGTATCGCCGTATCACACGTTCTTTCTTAACCCATTTAATTAACCCAGTAATCCCAATTAAACTCATTAAACCATTAACTTGTTAATTAACCCTTCCATTAATTTTTTAATTAACTAATAATCAACCTTTTGTTAATCAGTTTCTTTAATAATAATCTCCTAATTAACCTAACTAATCATTTTTATAAACTTTTTTTATTAAACACTAATAAACTCTTTTTATTTAAATCTAGCTTCTATAATTTTATTTAATTAGGAAACCTTTTTAAAAATAATTAACTCATATTTGTTTTGTTTTATTCACCTTTAATCTATTTCTATTTTCATTAAATTAATAACCCTTTTAATATAATAAAATTATTCGTATTATAAGATATAAAATAAAAGGCTCTTCACTTATTTAAAATAATTTTTGGTAAAACTAATTAAAAACCTATTTTTATAATAAGAAAACTATTTTATCTCAATAAACTCTCAAAAAATAATACACAACTTATTTTATTAAATACTTTTATGAAACTCATTTATTTAAAATCCCAATTAATTCAATAAGTATTATTTTTACAATTTTGAACATTTTCTCTTTAAGTAAAATAAAAACTAGTAATAATTCAATCAATCTCACAAAAAAAATAATCTAACTTTTCTCAAAAATCAATTTAATCAATACAACCTTTAAGAAATGAATTCAACTTTTCTTAAAACAATCTCATCAAATTAACTTAGCTTTTTTCCTAAAAAAAAATAAACTAATCAATCCCAACTAAAATCAATTCAACTTCGCCTAAAAACAATCAACAGCGTAAAATACAACCTAAATCATGCACACTCACATTCACGACACATTCACTCTCACACATTTCAGCGCTTTCATGCGTATGTGTATGTGTACTTATTTGCCCCTTTATTATTTCCGCAATTTATTTTACAAGCAATTTACATCATCAATTTACATTTCTGCACTGCATTACCGTCCAAAGGAAAAACCTACACATGATTCAACAATCGTGTGTAGTGCACATCATTTGCATCATATTCCCCATGATCCTTGATCCCATTCAAGTTGATCTCTAGGATAGATCCTACCCCATAGGAAGGACTGTTATCCTTTACAACATAGAAAAAGCAAAACAACTCAAACAATATTCAAACACAATAGAGAAATAGATGTTAATCATCTTAAGCGAGATAGAATCTCCACCCCATATCAATACAATCAATTCGTAGGAACTTTACCTTAAGAGAGGCGTACCTCGTCGATCCCTATCCGAGTACTTGAGCCCTTCTCTTAAGGCGATGCAAAGACTACATTCCTACAACTTGTGGCGGTTAAATCTCCCTTAAAATGATAACTCACCTTTTCTCCTAAAATCAATCAATCAACTACCCTAAACCCGTAGGAACTTTGACCACAGTCAAAGAACTCCTCAAACCCTTTAGGAGAACTACAAAATACTCTGATTCCACTCCCGTAAGGATATGTAGGCATAAGATGCGACATCTTATCGAGTATACTTAGAAATAAACCCCTAGGCCTTTCAACCATTAAGCAGATAAACACATAGCAATAAACAAACATAAAACAAGAGGTTCCTGTAGAGTACTACAGAAACTTAGGATGCTAGCACCTTCCCTAAGTTTAACCAACCCCCGAACCTAAAACTCTCTAGCTTGCATTTGCATTGCATTGTGGGAATTTCGATATTTATCCCTTCCTTTGGACAAATAAAAGATCGGTTGCAAAATGAATTAAAGATTCAAACTAATCAATAGTTTGGTATTCGATTTTCACCGCGACAGAAATGGCGACTTCACTGGGGACGCCTCAGTGGGTTTCCCTATCTTATTTCTACTTGTTTATTGCTTTATATTTATTATTTGTATAATTGTTTACTTGTTTATTTCTTACCTTTGGGTTGATACTTTTGAGCGGTGAGACAAAGTCCTACACCCGGACTTGAGTGAACTTAAGATAGGATAGTGATATGTTCAAAGAGGCTTATAGGGGGTAGAATCCCGACCAAGCTGACTTGAAAATCACGCTCAATTGAGGCCCTCTCAAAAATTGTATTGTTGAACGAGTTCTTAATCATGAAAACATGCACTATATTCAATGTTGGAGCCTATGATATTGAGGACCGTAGTTACCTTAACCCCACTTTGTTCTTTATTAGGACGTAGTGCGGGGCTATGAGGGAGTACACCCGAAATAGTGCTACGCGATGCTACACTCAAAAGAAGTTCTCTTGAGAATATTATTAACCACCGAGTACTTAGGAAGTTGATAATATTCGAAAGATGAGCTAATGACTTTGGGAACCTTATTAGAACCTTGTTCCGCAGGTACAATAAATATTTAGTCCATGTCCTTTGGGAATGGGTATACCTTTGCTCCATGCTCGTTGCAAACCTAGGGTCTCCCTTTTGTTTGTTTATCTTCGTGCATCTATGTGCTTGCTTGTGTTTGTTGCATCCATATAGCATCATATTGCATCGGTTTCATGGGATTCTTAGTTCATTTATAAACATCACAGAAACCAATAGGGATTACAAAAGAAAATATTTTGAAATATTCTTTTAAGAGTCCTAACTTGGATGACCTAAGGAAGTTAAGGACACTAATTGAAGAATCAAGAAAACTCAAAAGACAAATACGAGAGGTCTCCCTTATCATTAGAAGTCATTAGAAATTCAAAATATTTCCATCAACATTGAAGGTCCAAGTAAACAAGGGATTCATCTCACTTTCCAACAAGAACAAAGGAGGAGATGGAGGATTTATTTTCCTCTATCAAACTAAATCTTTAGACGTTGATGATGGATGACTTACCTTCAAGAAGATCCAAGTGGAGTAACAAATCAACAAGCACGATGAAGGGCTTCCTTAGGGCTTTATTAGCTTTTATTTAGCTATTAAGTAAGGACTCTTATGAGGCTGTTTCCTTGTAATACAATAAAAAAATAGTAAAAAAAAAAAACAAATAAATTTTCTATGGTATTCTGTAACGTTTATGTCGCGGTGAAATTTGGATACCAAACTATTAATTAGTTTGAATCTTTAATTCAATTTGCAACCGAACATTGATTTGTCCAAAGGAAGGGATAAAGATCAAAATTCCCACAATGCAATGCAAATGCAAGGTTTAGAGAGTTATAGGTTCGGGGGTTGGTTAAACTTAGGGAAGGTGCTAGCATCCTAAGTTTCTGTAGTATCCTACAAGAACCTCTTATTTTATGTTTGTTTATTGCTAAGTGTTTATCTGCTTAAGGTTAAGACCTAGGGGTTTATTTCTAAGTATACTCGATAAGATGTCGCATCTTATGCCTACATATCCTTACGGGAGTAGAATCAGAGTATTTGTAGTTCCCCTAAAGGGTTTGGAGGATTTCTTTGACTGTGGTCAAAGTTCCTACGGGTTTAGGGTAGTTTTTTGATTGATTTCAGGAGAAGAGATGTGTCTTCATTTTAAGGGAGATATAACCACCACAAATTGTAGGAAAATAGTCTTTGCATCGTCTTAAGAAAAGGGCTTAAGTACTCGGATTGTTTGGCGAGTATGCCTTTGTTTCTCTTAAGGCAAAGTCCCTACGGCTTGATTGTATTGTTGTGGGGGTGGAGATTCTATCTCGCTTAAGATGATTTGGCATCTTTCTCTATTGTGTTTGAATATATTGTTTTGACTTGATTGTTTGTATGCTTGAATACTGTTTGATTGTTTTGTTTGTTCTAAGTTGTAAGAGAGAAGACAAGGTCCTTCCAATGGGGTAGGAGCAATCTTAAGCGATCAACTTGAATGGGATCAAGGATCTTATAGGGGAGAATAATGTAAATGATGTGCACTACACATAACGTTGAATTATGTGTAGGTTTTTCCTTTGGACGGATGCGATGCGGAAATATAAATGACGGTAATGTAAATTGTAAGGAAAGTAAACCATACACATACGCATGAAAGCGCTGAGGTGTAGGTGCGAGTGTCGTGAATGTGATTGTGCGCGTTTAAGTTGTTTTTACGCTGTGAATTGATTTTATTTGTTTGATTTGATTTTAAGAAAAAGTTAATATTAAAAGGATTAAGTTAATTTGATGAGGTTTAATTTGTAGGTGAATTTGATTTTAGGACTTTAATTGATTATTTTCAAAAGGATTAATGGAGAAATTTAAATTAGGGAAAAAATAAATGTGAGATTAATTTTTAATTAATATTATGTAAAAAGAAGCTCATTATTAAAGTTTAGATTTAAAGAGAAAAGAAAAAAGTTTTGATAATTATCATAAAAACAAGTTAATTGTAAAATAAATTTTTTAGTTTTTTATTTGCTTTACTAAATAGAGTTAATCTTTTTAAAAAAGGAAAGTTTATTAATGAAAGTTAATTATAAAAGGTTAATACGATAATTAGATTATTATAAAATGAGTCTTGAAATTAGGTAAATTTACAAATTACTTAATCAAATTAAGAAAGGATATTATCATAGGTTAAAATAAAAGAGATATTAATTTTTTTTTTAAAGCTACTAATCATTTTATAAAAGATGAAAAGGTTAATTTAATAATTACTAATTTGTTTTAATAGGCTGATAAAGACTAATTATTGGCTAAAATAAATGAATTAATATTATGGTTAATGATTAGATTATTAATTAAATTAATTAAAAGTTAAAGGGGTGAATTAAGCTAAATGCAGATTAAAAAGTGTTAACGGTGGTTAATTAAGCTGGCGAGTGATTGGGTGGTACGCTGTAATGAGGGGTGCATCGTGGGCTGCGGTTGTGGAGCGTAGGATGGTGATCCGTTGGGGATCGTGTGGGTGTGTGCGTGAAGTGCATATTAACAATTGTGGGGAGTATACATAGGATTACAAAGATACAAAATAGAAGCCAGAAACCCTAATCCCAATCCGTCTTCCTCCCTCCTTCACTCTCGGCATCGTTCCCTCTCTTTCCTTGCTTCTCCCTCTCTCGATCCGTTTTCTCCTTCGTCTTTCTTTCTGCTTTTTCTTCCTCTATCATCTTCATGTCTCCACGGTTTCCTCGTTCCACAAATTTCACCGAAAAAGAAACCTAGCAAAATTCTCCAAAAGACTAATATCGATTAAGAAATAACGAAGTCAAATAGAGGGAATGTTACCAATGAAGAACGATGGAGTGCCCGGGTCGCAGTTTTTTGGGGTGATAGTGATGACGACGTCTCTCCGGCGACTTCGCGGTGTACGTGGTTCTGAGATGACTCTCTTATGTAATGAAGGTATGCATTATGTTCCTCTGTTCTCGATTTGGGGTTCAAAGTACTTTTCTGGGTTTTCGACCTCAATTGTAACAGCGTGTATTTTTGTTATTGTAAGCTCTTTTGAGAATGAAATCGCGGATGTCTCCAGCGGAGACGACGATGGTGATTGCGAAGGGGCTCCCGGTGACTTCGCGGTTCGCGGTGGTTTTTGTGGCGATGAAGGTAAGTGTTCTCCTTCTGTATTTGGGGTTTTTGTGAATGTTGTGTGCTTTTGTGATTTCTTGATTATGTATATGTATCGATCCTGTGCCCCCCCTTTCGTATGATTCTGATGGCCTTTTATAGGCGACTGTCTTTAATGTCCATTGATGTTGCGAATCAAAAGGTGGACTGTATGCAATAAGTTCTTTCCCAATTTGATTGAACATGTTGGGAACATGTTAGATCCTTTCCCTAAGTGTTAATCCTGTTTTGGAAACCAACGAATGCCTTGCTATCCTGCTGTTTTCAAATTGGCCATGATTAATTCGCATTTCCTTTTTCAGATTGACAGTTAAAAAAAAACTTCCATCTTGTACTTGATTGTGTCTTAGGTTGTTTGAAAGTGCCGAGATTTTATGCAACGGTACTAATTCTTACGATCTTTGTTTAATTTGCCATCATTTCTCTTAATGACAAAATCTGATTATCGATTGATGTTTGCTTTGGACAGGTTAGGAGGCTTGTGATTGGGCTTTCGAAACTCTTCAAGGGAGTTGGGGTAATCTTTCCACTAATATCTTCACGAGGCAAACCATCAAGCCCACCAGCCTCTGCAGATGAAGATGAAGATGACGCCCTGACGGTCTTTGCAGATGATCCTTCACATGGATTTTTCTCATATTCTGTGTCAAGAGTACTTAGCAGTGCAGGCTTTATGTCGGTAAGAAACACTTTTATGTCTGGCCCAACAAATCTATGCAGAACACCTAAGAGTTTAATTGAAGCATTTCTAGTAGTAGCTGTACTTGACTGAAGCCCAGTTTCTTTAAGAAAAATCGATTAAATCCTTAAGCTTTGAATGTGATACACCAAAATCATCAACAGCAGAAACCATCCAAGATATTCCCTCACTAAGAACCTTAGGATTCTCGTGCTCCTTCATGATCTTGTAGGCTCTTTCGCTTTGGTAAAACATGTTCAGTTGCCTGGCTTTTTAAAAGAATCACGCATCCTTCTGAACCTACCATTGTCTTCTGGTGTTTTACGCCATTACTTGCAGCTGATGCTTGCGGCTGATGTGAGAATGCTCTGTTGCTGATGCTTGCAGCTGTCGTAACATTCGCAGGATGGATTCGAAAATTAATAACATTGTAAGTTGATAGTTATATGCATATGTGGCTAAACCTCTTGCAGTCTTGGTTTTGTTTTATAACCCATTATGTTTGCAATGGTTTGTAATATGGACTTATGGCTATTGCAGTTGACAGGGACCTGCTTTGGTTGTGTTGGCTGCGCCCTCGTAGCTGAATCACAAAAGAGTCGCGGTTGTATATATCCACGCTTCTCTTGTGTTCTATTTCCACATATTCAGAGTCTGGGTGTTATGAAGTTGTAATGAAGGATTTGGTGGTGTACCGGATTTGAGAGCTACCTTGTATAATACGGCATGGTCGCGACGTAATGAAAAGATAAGTAAGTTTAGTTCCAACTCTCTTGAATTAAATTCTCATTGATCACCTTGATGAGCACATGGTTTTAAAACTGATTTGTGTCGAAAATCACATTTATTTGCACTTGCCGAAATCATCCTCTGAGTCTCACCTGTCATTGTGTAATTCTCTGTTTTCAGCAGGTTGGCGAGGTGTGGATGACGCCATCAGTCAGGGATTGGTGTGGCATACAATATGGTGTGTAGCTAGAGCGAAACTGAGGTGGAACCAATGAATCCAGGCTTCGAACTTCTTCGCGGGAGATGCGTTTGCCACCGTTCATAATCTTGGAGCGGGAGAAAGGGATACCTTTCTTTTCATGATACGGTAACCTTCTTCTCATCTCAAGATACCAGCAAGCAGATTACTAATGCTATTGAGTGATGCCGCATAACGTCTTTAATTCTTGTGGATGTTTTCCATTTTCTAACTTGATTGTGTCAGTCCTGTGTTTCTTTTTCAGGAAAGGGCATCCACCGCCTGCCGTACTTGGGAAGGTCTGCTCACAGCGAAACCGCGCGGGCTTCATGGGTTTGTGGCATGTCAATATGTAAAATAGGTCACGGATGGAGCTGAATATGCTAATGTTGTTGGTCAAACAGGAACCATATAGGACAACTTGTTTTCTCTTTTTTCAACCTTTTATATTTGAACTTGCAAACTGAATGAACCTTGATCCTTGTATTCCCTCTAACTGTCTTCTTCTTAGACTTGCAGGTTTGACAGTTTTAGGCCTTCATGAAGTGCACCTAAAGTTGACATACCGTGGCGGTTTGGTTGGTAGTGCGAAGTAGCAGCAGCAACTTGGAGATTTTGTGGGAAAGTGGCATGAATAATTCTTCTGATCTTTCCTATGTACTGATCTTGCTCTAATGACAAAGTGAAAAACGGTGATGCTCCTGATCTCTTGGTTAATCTTTAATATGAATGGATTTCTATCGCCGAATTCAGTTGATCCTAAATCCCTCTGTCTTAAACACTTGCAGCACCGCGGCTAGATGGATTGCTTGCTAAAAAAAATGACGGTTTGAACTGGACTTGGTCGTACCGCCGCTGCTGGCAAACGCTTCAAAGACATTCTTGCGACAGAGGCCCTTAAATATGTTTGCATTGATCAAATCTGCATTAGTTGTTTTCCACAGATTTGCAAGGAAGCGGACAGTTTGGAAATACGACCAAACTCCCAGTGGATGCGGTTCCAAGACAAAATTTATCTTTGCAGAGTTCTTTTTCTGTACTCGTAGTGGTCTTGGACTATTATTGGTCTTGAGATTTGTAACTTGAAAATAATTGAGTTTTTTATATAAAGGATCAGGTGAGAGTGTAAGTCACCATAACTTTGAATTAGTGACATAAATGTATAAGCACGAACTCCTTCTTGTGAACACAATTGTTTCTTTTGCTTTAGAAATTCCTTAATGGTCTTGCCGTCCAAACCGAATGAACTCGGGCATTGACGTTGAATGGCTCCGATGCTTTAAGATTGAAACTAAATATGACTCTGTTGCAAATACCTTAATACTTCACGAAACTTCAAATATCCTTAAAAAAATCCAAGCTTGCAATCCTGGGGCTTTAGAATTAATTAGGCTAATTAATCAACCTTGAGTCTTAGAGTTCAAACATGATGTAAATCACTTAAATTCATATTCACGGTGAAGTTGAATCTCCATATAACCAGTAAAAGACATTGTCGTTTGGTTTTGAACAATGAACCGGTTTAGATATTTGTAAGGTATGCGATGATGAATTCCATCCTAACTTCTTGCTAATTATGATAACTCAACTTTATGAACAAAACTATCCCTGCTTTCCATGTGTTGCCCGCATAACCCAAGACTTAGACGATGATGAATCATGATGCGCTAACCATGCCCTGAAGAGTCTTCTGAAAGTAATAATACAAGAACAAAGTCCTTTGAGGCATTCCAAGTAAAAACGAACAGTAAAACCTTGGGACCTTCTGAATCGAGACTTGTTGATCAAACTTTAGAGTATTTAACCATAAGAGTGGATACCCTCTCCACTTGAAACCAAAAAAATGCTTTGTGGTATTTGACTGTAGGGATCTATATTTGGTATTATTGCAAGCTGCACAAGTTGGTTAGCCGTAAAACATAAGTATTAAATCAAACGTCAAACAACAACAAAAAAAAATGCGAAAATAGGTGGGATCCTACGGTCAAAAATTAGGGTGCGACAGTTTATAAGAACTTGAATCCCATGAAACCTTTCATTTCTGCATTTGCATTCTTCATTTAGCATTTGCATGTGCATGTGTCTCTCCTCTTCTGCGTCCTCATCCGGTCTTTTGTCTTTGTCTGCCAGCTGACATCTCGACCGTCTGCCCAAGCTTGAACTACCACTAAAGGATAGCAAAGAGAACGAAAGACATGGATCCCATGACTGGTTTCAGAATTGTGACTAATCCGTTATTCAATCTTCCCTCTGACGACAATGTTAAACAAGTGGATGTTCCTACACAACCCCAGCCTGTGCAGGACAACCTGGTTGGTCAAGTTGATGAAAGAGTTTCCCAGTTTCCACATAGTATACCGAATCTTCAGAATGTTCGTCCTAGATTTGTAGCAATGGAAAAAGAATTTTGTGATCTCAAGGAACAATTGAAAATAGTGAAAGAAGATAGTGCATCTGATCTTGATGCTCGTGACCTATGTTTGGTTCTAGGTGTAACTATTCCTCCAAAATTCAAGATGCCTTTCTTTGAAGTATACAAGGGTATTAGTTGCCCAAGATACCATTTGACGATGTTTTGTCGAAAGATGGCTGCTTATATTGACAACGACGAATTGATGATCCATTGCTTTCAAGAAAGCTTATCTGGGGCATCCTTGATATGGTATATGAAGCTACAAAGGAATCACATTCAGTCTTGGAGAGATTTAGCTGATGCTTTTATGAAGCAATACAATTATAATTTGGATATCGCTCCAGACAGTGATCAACTAGAAGGAATGAGTAAGAATGATGATGAACCTTTCAGGGAATATGCTCAGCGATGGAAAGAGTTAGCAGCCCAAGTTCGTCCACCACTTCCAGAGAAAGATTTAACATAGATGTTTCTAAGAACACTGCCAGACTCTTATTATGATAGGATGGTAGGCGTTGTGCCATTAGATTTCTCCAAAATTATGGAAGTTGGAGTAAATATCGAGAATGCACTCAAAAGTGGAAGAATTCAAGATGACTTGAATGATCGAGCTAATGAAGAAATTTCAGTTGATGATTCCCAAGATGAAAGAAGCATTGATGTTAATGCAATTTGGGATTCCTTTCAAATCCTGCCAGATCCAGTTCTAGTACCTTATCCTCAACGTCAGTATGTAGCGCTTGATCAGCTCAGACGATGATTACCTCATAAGCGAAGATTAACTTCTCCAAATCAGCATCAGAATCGACAGGTTCGAAGACGGTTTCAGAGTCAGAAGACACCTCTAAGTGTTCCGAAAGAAGAAACTTGTTGGTTTGATCTTATCCCAATGACTTACAGTCAGCTATGGTATTGTTTTGCTAGAAACTCAGTAATAACACCCAGAAAGACTAGAATCATGAAGTCTCGCCCACCGTGGTTCAACCCGAACGTCAGCTGTGAATTTCATGATGGAGTGTTGGGGCATTCGATTGAAGAGTGCAAATTTTTTCAATAGAAAGTCCAAGAAATGATTGATGAGGAAGTGCTAACCTTCAAAGGAGAAAGACCAGTTTTGAATGGAACACCGTTATGCTGATCACCTATTTATTTCTGTTCGCTCTCGTGTTTTGTTTCTTTGATTAAAAGCATAATTGGCATGAAAGAACATGTTACTTTGAATAAGTAATGCAATAAGTGTTTGTCTTGAAGAAACCCATTCGTTTCACTCTTAAAATGTTTTTCATAATTTTATAATGCCAACTTTTACCCAATCTTTCCTCACTTTGGTGAAGAATTGGAAGGAGGATGACGAAATAAAACGTAAGATCTCTTGTAGTATGCTTTTGAATAAAACCATGCTGATGATGTAAGGCATTATTTCAAAACCTCCTAAACACTAGATATAAAGCGGTTAATTTCCTTTTTAACCATTTTTCAACCTCATTTTTTAAACCTGGGGCAGGAAATTTTTTCAGTCAGCTCGATTGAACACTTAAAGCCTTTCAAAAAAATGAATGAGCATTTTTTAAAAAAATAGGTGGATACAAATAAGTTTTAACCCTTATTCCCTTTGTTTTACAAATCGTAAACTAAACCTTTATACAACCTTTCAAAGTCCTAATTGAAGTAAGGTTTACTTCGAAAGCATACTCGGTGAGATAACGTTTCCTGACTCCTATTGAGTTATGCTCAATTTTCATTGGCTTTATAAAAATTAATTTATATCCTAACTAGTGATTTCGGTCACAAGTTATTGCGATATCTCCTTTTCAAACCTTCAAGACAAACATATATGTTGCATTAACGGTTTCAGAATTAACATTTCATACGTGTTGATCTTAGCCGAGATCATAGAAAGTTTTGTATGCGAGCATCAACATTAACTTTGTTATATTGGAATTTGAAGACTCTGCTGACCAAGGGCAACTATGTTTCTAAATGGTTTGTTTTGTGGAAATTTGACTTCGGCTAAAGAGCTATTTCTGAAGACTCAGTTATAATACCGTCAATCAGAGCCAGTTATGTCGAGATTCGGTGAATCTCCCCAGAGAGTTTGAAAACAATGGGACGCCATGTTTTCTGTAAAATCCTCTTAGAACAACCCCTTCTCATAATCATTGGACTTGGGGCATTTGAGAAGCAAATATCATCTTATCCATATGCAACAATTATTGTTCAAATGGCGACTACCATGCAGTCTTCAGTACAATTTTTCAGCAATTTCACGATATTCTTCATGTCCCCGGTAAATTTTTACTCCAAGTGGTCATGACATTTTTCCGATGAAGCTTTTCAATACAAGAATTCCTAGTGATCTGATCAACTTCACTTCCCCAGTGAAGTGCATGGTATCTTAATCCTCAGTCGATCTTCTCCAACTTCACCTTCCTAATGAAGTGGACGTATTTCACTCCCCAGTGGACCTTCTACAACGTCGATCTTCTCCAGCATGAGTCTCTCCAGCGAGACGGATATTTATTTCACCCATGGTTTTCCCCAGTTATGAGTTTGATCCACCCCTGGTAGATCATCTTCAACAAGATAACCAAGATTGATCAAAGTGTTTTATCCTCAAATGGAATGTCCTATATTCCCCATATGAGCTTTAAGTCCTGAATTAGGATTGCGATCCCATATTTGGTTCTCCACATATCCCTAGTGGTACTTCTATCTTTGAAGATTGGTCGGATGTTCGCTTTGAGATGTTTCATCTCTGGTTGCCTTTGTTCGTTTGCTTTGTCAGCATGAACATACGCATAACATATAGATAGATAGCATGGCATGTGCATTTTGTATCTTTGCGTTGGTTTGTTCCGTCTCTTTGGTCGTGTTTATCCTCGACTAGTTGGGTGCGTCTTCTCCTTCCAATTAGAGTTATCAGCCCTAAGCAGAAAGGGCATTATATTTCTATTTCCCCACGGAGTTTGATCCTCGTGGAAGACGGTTGTTTCAGTACGTTCCCATTTGAGTTCATACCTCAATGGTCGAGTCTTGCTTGACAGTTTCTCTTCAGTTATTTCATGAATTGAACTTCAGTCTTTGGCAATCACATTGTGGACATCTCCAACCTTTGAATATTGGATTCAATGTGCATTTATTTTGCACTCGGCTCCCCAAGAAGAGTCTCTATGAAGATCATCATTGAAGACAAGTTACTTCTTCGGCAATATTACAAGATTTCCTCAGCAATTTACATCTAGATTGAAGGCAACCTCTTTATTTGAGCAATCCATTTTCAATCAGATTTTCTATCAAAACAGCAAATGATAGTCTTCTCAAGACAGTTTGTCCATCTCCAGTGATTATCAACATGGTAAATGGAAAACCTTACAGACATTTCTCTTGAGAATTCACAATTTTTACAACTACGATAAGGATGCTCCTCAGGAACGTATTCCCCAGTGAGTTCATCATGCAAATTTATTTCATCAAGCGACATCTCCCCAGAGAAGTCGAGGAAGCTTTTACATTAGTCTCTTTATTTAAGAAGACATACTTTACAGTTCAACCGGCTCACATCTCTTCTGAAGATCCCCGATGAAGTCTTACAATCTCAATTACATCTACAAAGTTCTACAATTCACAACATATTATGGCTCACAGCTAAGAAGTTATACAATTTACAATACATTATGGCTCACAGCCAAGAAGTTCTACGACATCTATAGTCTACAACGACATCTACAGTCTACAACGACATCTACAGTTCAACGACAACTACAGTCTACAACGACAATCATTCGAACATCTTACAGTTCCTGGTTAATCTCGGCAACAGATTCCCAGAAGACCTCGGTGGTAGGTAGTTCTATTACATTTCCTTGTTAATCTCGGCAGTAGATTCCCAGAAGACCTCGACAGTAGGTAGTTCTATTTCATTTCCTGGCTAATCTCGGCAGCAGATTCCCAGAAGACCTCGACAGTAGGTAGTTCTATTTCATTTCCTGGTTAATCTCGGCAGTAGATTCCCAGAAGACCTCGGCAGTAGGTAGTCCTATCTCTTTTCCTGGATAATCTCGGCAGTAGATTCCCATAAGACCTCGGCAGTAGGTAGTTCTATTTCAGTTCCTGGTCAATCTCGACAGTAGATTTCCAAAAGACTTCGTCAGAAGTATGTCTCCAGCAGATTTCAACATAGAATCTCGGCAGTAGATTCCTTACAGATTTTAACAATACATACTTCAGCAAAAGTATTCTCAATTAAATTTACAAGTCTCGACAATAGACTTTTCCGGCCGGTAATTGCATTTGACCTGTGCAGCAAGTTCTTCAAGTGGTTCTCTCGCCAAATGCTGCACAACAAATTTTTTAGATACTTTGTGATTGTCAATCTTCCTCGCAGAGCCTCACTCGTTGAGCATGTTCTCCCCGTGTGTTGTGTTTAGTTTCTCCCCTGTGGCGCCATTTCTCCATAGGACCTGTCTGTCTTGAATTCTCATATCATTGCATATCATTTGCATACGGCGGCCACTTAGGACCAAAAATTCGTGCAGTGTTTATATTTAAGTCCCTCCAATCTCGTCGAGACGGAGATTTCAATCTCCATATCTCCGAATAGGAGTAACTTAAATAGGGGCATCTGTTGCACCCTAACTTTTGACCTTAAAATTCCACCTCTTTTGCGCATTTTCTATTTGTTATTTAACTTTACGTTAATATTTATGTTTTTCGCGACTAACAGGCATGTGCAGTTTTCTCAGGCCCAATCCATCAAGCAAAGGAAATTACGTTAAAGAGATTTCATAGAATAGAATACTGGAAGTCTTTTGGTAACCAAGTCTGGTTCTTAAAAACTTGAGTTTATTTGGTGCTTTTTGGATCAAGTTGATAAGTGTTAAGGGTGGGATGTCCACTTTTGAGGAGGCTTGTAGAGGACGTGTCCATGTAGGACATGATTTGTTGATAACGATTGCGAAAGCTAGAACTCAAAGAGACAAATAATCGTATCGGTCCATGTACTCTAAATTCGGAACTTTACAATTTAAATTCAACTAAACCTCACACTAAGAGTATCGAGACTACAAGACAATTTCAATAATAAATGTCGAAGCTCGAAGTTTCTTTCACTAGGATTTATTGGCGACATTGAGGATATGAAACAGGATTGATTTCATGAATATGCTCTTCCGAGGTGTGATAATTTCTTAGATATTATTAAAGATGTTGTTATTTATCCATGGGAACCTTCCAAGCTATACGTGAAATCAGGAGTGGGGTGTTATCATCACCTGCAGCATTTCAGATTCAAAGAGAATTAATTCCAGTTCATTAAATTAAGCCCATGGACTTAAGGCTCCGTGTCTATCTCGAGTTTTTTTATCAAGTACACCATTCTTGTTTGAGTTTGAATTTTCTTGACCACTTCTACCATTAAAGTTACAAAGGAAGGCTAAGTAGAAAACGTGAATGGCTAATTTCACAAATCCTTTTCAATGTGTTCATTACCAGAGGTATATACTTTCAAGCAACAACTTAAGTACTGCCATATAAGCTTACAATCAGTGTGCAAACTTATTTACAAAGACGCAAGAGTGTTACAGTTTAAACTCCACGATTGTAAACTCAGCAAAAATCAATCACGAGCTGCACTCCTAGTCAATGCAAAGAAGGAATGTCTCCATGCCTTCTGCTACGCCAGAACTGAAGTCCGGTACCACATCCTAAAGATCTTCTAACAACAATACTTCCCCCAATACTTTTGAACCTACAGACGGACACGCCGAGACGAGAATTTGTTCCCACTAACAACTTTGTTCCCACGCGTATGGCATCCTTTAGCTATGCATATATTGCTGGTCCTGCAAAAGAGAAAACAGGAGAAGACGCAACATTGAGAATCGAGAATACTTTTCCAAATATCAAAGCCATGAGTGTGAAAATAACAGACTCGCAAGTTACATGCTTCCTCAGCCTCGCTCATTACTATGAATGCAAGAAGTTTCTGTCGTCTGCATTCGCATTTTCGGTCGGTCCGCCGTCATGTCGTCTGAACCCCTTTTCTGGCACCATTGCTTCACATTTTCCTAGCTGTTTTGACACCAGAAGAGTATTAACCATGCACATTGCTTTATTAAATGACACTATCGAAGGACTAGAAAGTGAACTTGCTGCCGGTAGATGCACCGCAACTCCTTTCCAACCTGTCAAAGCACAAACCCACAATAACATTGAGGATAGAATCAAATTCGATCTTTGCCCGATATTGAACACTCGAATGGAACCAGTGCGTGAGAGATTATGAGAAGGGACTTACCGATGTTTCCCTGTCACAATCTTGAATGAACATCTGAAATAGGCTCACATACTCTGACGGTTTCGCCACAGACGTCTAGCAAACCAGAAGACTACTCCAAATCAGATGGTCCTAATGCCCACACAATGTCTAACTCTGGATTCGGGGACTCATTTTCTACCATATTCTGCATCTGCTACCGGTGACAACTTACCTTCCTCCGCTAATTCCAACTTTTCGTCCCAAGAGTCATCATCACAACAAAGCAGCTCACTTCCAATTGGCCACCCTACTTCGAGCCACGATAATGTCGCACACCCTTTTGCCAGCAGTTTGCCTGCAAATCAGCACAGTAAGTTAACTCCCTGTAGAACTTTGAAAGGAAGTCATAGATGAATGGCATAAATGGTGTACCTCAGGTTACCTCAAAACATTCAGCATACTCATATCTTAGTTCTTCTGACTTTTCAAAGTTTGAAGATGACTGTTACTTCGTCTTCGGGACTCAATCATATTATCTTGTCCACTCAACCTGCGGAATAACTGATACACCACACCTGCAATAAGACACAAGGCCAAATTATAAGAATGTGCAACACCAATAGGTTTACATAGTCTAAAGTGTACAACATTGTGAGCTATACATACAACTACGAAGTGCCTGCTCCAATCAAATTCCAGAACGATACCGCATCAACTAAGGGTACAAATATGATGCAATTGGTCGAAATCACACCTGATTCGAGGTGCATCGCCACTGGATCTTCCTATCTGCGTCAAGTCAATGATGCTTGTCACTTTTTTCCCATTCATCAATAGCCTTGTACCTGCAGAAGAGAACATCATCATTATGATATGGAAAGGATAGACCATAACGGTTGGTATCGAATTCGTAGACATCCTAAGCAAGTTGCAAATCCATGAGCAAGATTAACTCTACAAGGAACAAGTAAGACCACAAGTGGCAGCACAAGAAGAATCACAAATGTTAGTCTTACTTCAGAGATTCAATACGCGCTACCATATCACATGGGGTTAAAGTTGCAAGGATACACGTACGTGACCGGTTGATTATGTTGCTTCTTGCGGTAATTGTTGGTGTCTTGAACATACTAGAGCCATTTCACCATTTCTTGAAGAAAGGATGTTGACAGACCTTAGAAACCCACTAAAGGACACCACTTTTTGAACAGCTTATGCACCTTTCTGGGGGGTTACATAAACGTTTAGCATCTGAGCATGGAGAATCATATCCACAGTCTGCATAATTACCTGCAAAGTCAGCAAATACAACACGTGCAGCTTCCGCTCAGTAAATCTTCATCCTCAACCTTTGTTCACTAAGCCTAAATGGGAAGGCCAACATAATAAAGTCGTGACAGTAATGCACTTATGGAATTAAACGGGTCTTATTTATTCTCAAAGTTCCTGCAAATAGAGGATATGATTAGAACAAGGAAAGGATCAAATCTAGAGTGGAAATCAATAAAAGTCATAAACGTTGATAACATTTGAAAACCAAATCGCAGACCTGTTTGAGTTAAAAAGGAATGTCCTTCAATACATCCTGCAAACACATTAAAGCAGAAAAGAATTCATCAGACAAAACGAAACTTTCCAAAACAGAACAAAGTAAAAATGGAAATAAAATCAACTCATCAGGAAAGAATCACGAGCTTCAAGGCTTTCATTGCAAAATCATGGCATAAACGGGACGAAACCAATAAGGAATATATCTTAATCGCATTCAACTCAGAGTTTTTCTGAAGGCTATATAAGGACTTGTATCAGAACGCAACAGAGGGAGAAAAAACAGACAAAACCCCCAACTTCAAACATACAGAAATTCACCCATTCACAAAAACTCACAAACAGTTCAATTCAAAAAACCCTAACCCTAATTGCTAAATCGTAAAGAAAATTAGAGAACTTATCTTTCGTTTTGGAGTTCCAACTCGACGCATCAATCACCGCGAATCCTTCATCCCTCGCGAGCCCACCATTATCGCCGAATCTACAAACAGAAACCACAACATTAAATCGTGAGATTTTATGCACTGACATTTATATTTTTAGTCTTTGATTGTTTGATTGTGTAGGGAAACAAGATGGAAGAAATGGAAGACAAAGAGCAAAAGAAGGAGAACGAAGGTGGAAGAAGAACGGAGAGAGGCGATGAAGAGGCCGCGAAGAGGGAGAAAGGGAAAGAGGAGATCAGATTAGGGTTTATTTTGTTGATTTGTTTTTTTCATCCTCTGTAATTGTATGTACGCACACTCACGCACCATAAGGTGCACCACTACACACCACCACACATCTGCCTGATCGCCAGATCAAGCGGTCCACCCGGCGTTCCACCATACACCCCTCTCCATGTGTATCGCCGTATCACACGTTCTTTCTTAACCCATTTAATTAACTCGGTAATCCCAATTAACACTCATTAAACCATTAACCTGTTAATTAACCCTTCGATTAATTTTTTAATAAACTAATAATCAACCTTTTGTTAATCAGTTTCTTTAATAATAATAATCTCCTAATTAACCTAACTAATCATTTTTATAAACTTTTTTTATTAAATACTAATAAACTCTTTTATTTAAATCTAGCTTCTGTAATTTTATTTAATTAGGAAACCTTTTTAAAAATAATTAACTCATATTTGTTTTGTTTTATTCACCTTTAATCTATTTCTATTTTCATTAAATTAATAACCCTTTTAATATAATAAAATTAGTCATATTATAAGATATAAAATAAAAGGCTCTTCACTTATTTAAAATAATTTTTGGTAAAACTAATTAAAAACCTATTTTTATAATAAGAAAACTATTTTATCTCAATAAACTCTCAAAAAATAATACACAACTTATTTTATTAAATCTTTTTTATGAAACTCATTTATTTAAAATTCCAATTATTTCAATAAGTATTATTTTTACAATTTTGAACATTTTCTCTTTAAGTAAAATAAAAACTAGTAATAATTCAATCAATCTCACAAAAAAAAATAATCTAACTTTTCTCAAAAATCAATTTAATCAATACAACCTTTAAGAAATGAATTCTACTTTTCTTAAAACAATCTCATCAAATTAACTTAGCTTTTTTCCTATAAAAAAATAAACTAATCAATCCCAACTAAAATCAATTCAACTTCGCCTAAAAACAATCAACAGCGTAAAATACAACCTAAATCATGCACACTCACATTCACGACACATTCACTCTCACACATTTCAGCGCTTTCATGCGTATGTGTATGTTTACTTATTTTCCCTTTATTATTTCCGCAATTTATTTTACAAGCAATTTACATCATCAATTTACATTTCTACACTGCATTACCGTCCAAAGAAAAAACTTACACATGATTCAACAATCGTGTGTAGTGCACATCATTTGCATCATATTCCCCATGATCCTTGATCCCATTCAAGTTGATCTCTAGGATAGATCCTACCCCATAGGAAGGACCGTTATCCTTTACAACATAGAAAAAGCAAAGCAACTCAAACAATATTCAAACACAATAGAGAAATAGATGTTAATCATCTTAAGCGAGATAGAATCTCCACCCCACATCAATACAATCAATTTGTAGGAACTTTGCCTTAAGAGAGGCGTACCTCGTCAATCCCTATCCGAGTACTTGAGCCCTTCTCTTAAGACGATGCAAAGACTACATTCCTACAACTTGTGGCGGTTAAATCTCCCTTAAAATGATAACTCACCTTTTCTCTTAAAATCAATCAATCAACTAGCCTAAACCCGTAGGAACTTTGACCACAGTCAAAGAACTCCTCAAACCCTTTAGGAGAACTACAAAATACTCTGATTCCACTCCCGTAAGGATATGTAGGCATAAGATGCGACATCTTATCGAGTATACTTAGAAATAAACCCCTAGGCCTTTTAACCATTAAGCAGATAAACACATAGCAATAAACAAGCATAAAACAAGAGGTTCCTGTAGAGTACTACAGAAACTTAGGATGCTAGCACCTTCCCTAAGTTTAACCAACCCCCGAACCTAAAACTCTCCAGCTTGCATTTGCATTGCATTGTGGGAATTTCGATATTTATCCCTTCCTTTGGACAAATAAAAGATCGGTTGCAAAATGAATAAAAGATTCAAACTAATCAATAGTTTGGTATTCGATTTTCACCGCGACAAACACCATAGGTGAAAACCAAACATTTCAGTGTATATAAGACATGTAATGCTTCAAACATAAAGTAATCAACATAATGAACATTTTTTAATCACAAGAGAAACAAGGATAACGTGAACATGGTGACTTTGAAAGAGAAGAAATACTACCTCTTGAAGCTGATCCAATACCTCTTCAATGGTGACTGTAAGAGTTCAAAAGGATGCTGCTCAAACTTTTTAGCTCCTGGAGAATGTCTTTGAATGCTTGGTTGGTCTGCAAAACTTCTCCTTCTTCAAACCCGATAGTGGAGGTCCAAAAGTGAATGAAAATGGTGAAATGTGATAGAGAAGTTATAGTTGGTGTTTGATGGTTGTGATCTGTTTTTGTTGGTCTTTGGTGAAGGTTTATGAGATTTGTATTGAGTTCATGTCAACAACAAAGACTGTGGAGAAGCTCTTGCCAAAAACAAGAGATTATGTAACTTGCTCGAAAGTAGGCTTTTTGGTGTCTTTCCTCTGAATCCTTTTTCTCCTGTTTTCTCTCTATGCCTTCTGGTTATCAAGAAATGTCTTTTATGTTAAGAGATTTGAATTATCCTTTGGTCAAAATTTGGAGAAAGTGACACATTATAGGGATGTTGCTCGAGTTGTTCATGGTTCAGATGCTGGGGGAATGTGTTTATTGGTTTGTGGCAGGATATTGCAGCCTAATATCAGAGAGAAAGTTCCAAGAATATGAGCTACATGTTTGGTGTATACATGTTTCCATGTTTGTGTAATAATGTGCTTTTGTTGTGTCATGAGAGAGAGCTCAAAATGGTAAACTTAGGGATCCAAATTGTAGGTTTTGGTGCACTTGAATCAATGCATTGGATGCTGCCAAGTTTTGTCGAAGTTTGGTCATGAGGTTTGGAAATGGTGGCAAGGTATGACAAGGTTCATGGTGCTCATTTTAACACCACATATCTTCATGAATAATGACTCAAATAAGGAGATCTTGGGTTCTTTAGAAATAGGGTGTGTAAAAGAACAACTTTCATGTTTTAACAAAATTGATTAGAGGCTTGCATCATGGTGAAAATTGGACATGAAAATTGGTCCAACAAGTTGATCTAGGCAAGCCTGCGAATGACCTGGTCATGACTTGGGCAAGTTTTGTCAAGGTTTGATGCCTATGTTTGTGATGTCATATCTTGAGTTTTAAAAAACCAATGGAGGATTTCTTTATACTATTGGAAATCTAAGATGGAGGAGAAAAAATTTTATGTTTTACACTTTTAGATTTATAGCTTAGAACTATCAAAAAGAAAGCTTGCAAGTTGAGCAAAAACATGACTTGGAAATGCCTTGGCAACTAGGGCAAGTTGCCTAACTTGTGCCCAAAATCACCAAACTTTGAGATTCCATAACTTTTCACTCGTTGATCCAAATGAGGACTTCTTTATATGCTTATAAATCTTAGATCAATAGAAACAACTTTCATGTTGGATGAATCTTTATTTAAGGTCAAGAAACCCATGAGGTCTTGGTTTGAAGTTCTTGCAAAAATATTGCCCTAGGTTTTGCCCTACTTTGACCTCCACTTGAAAACATCATAACTTGAGTTTTACAAATAACCTTGATGAGTTCTTGGTATCAAAAGAAAGCTATGGAGATGATATACAACTTTCATGTTAGTGACCAACACAAATTACACTTGAAACCATCTTGAATTTGACCTTGAAAATCACTTCAAATGTTGACTTTTTAACTTAGAAAAATTTCATCAAGAAACCCTAATTCTCCACATCTCTTGATTTTATTGTTCCAAGTTGACTTTTGATGACCCAGCTATATGAGGTCATAGATTAAACCTTGTAAAACTTATGGTGGACCATAAGACTCAAGAGTTGACTTTGTGATGCCTCATATGACTTTTTTAATTAGATGAAATCAATGCCTCTCCTATCCATTTAAGGAACTCTTGACTTAGATTTCTTTGGACCGAATGGCCTCTTATAGACCCACGAAATGTGTGAGGATTTGTTTGGTTGATACCTTCTCTAAATATTGATTAATCAGAGCTTTCCCTTCTTCTCCATAAAACCCTAGCTGCAACAAAAATAAACAGAACCAACAGAGCTCGATGATTTGGTTAGTGATGCAATGATGATTGACCTATGATGCTCATGCAAATGTTGATGACATCTAATGGATAAAAAATTTGGGGTATGACACCTTAATACTAACAACCATGGATGGAGAGGAGTTTACTTATTTCACAAATGTTGATGCAGTCAAGAAATACTTTACCTAAAAACAAAAAATAACTCGCTAAGTTGAAAACCAAAAAGGGTGACTTAGGTAAAAGGAGCGTCTCGGTAGATTGAAAACCCGAAAGGGCGGTCCAGGAAAACATTAGAGACATAGAAAAAAATAATCATCCCGATAGATTGAAAACCTGAAAAGGAGATCTACGCAAAAGTTAGGGATTTATGACAAGTAACTGCATCCAAAAAAGCTAGATCCTTAAAACCAACGTCATCTGGAAAGGAATCCTCAATCAAGGTCACCTTCAACGAGAGCTCAAGAATGTCCAAAATTCAAAGCAGATAAAAGGATAAGTGGTCATTATGTTTCAATGTAGCCTTTTTCCTTTTAAATTACCATTTTCTAAACTTTGTAATGCTCCATGGAATCACGCATTAGGCTGATCACCATTCTATTAATGAAAACATGAGCCCTTGTGCCTTTGGTTTACAATTCTCATTTATCCTGCTTTGCAAAATGACATGTTTATTTGATTAACATTCTTGAAACACAAAAATGAATTTACATTTTGTTTTCAAAAGAGAAATTATGAAATTTTTACTTTTGCTTTTAAAAAAAATGATGGCAATTTCTTTTTGATTAATGAACACAAAGAGGAACATCAACAGCTTCTCCGAAAGCATTCCAACTTCAAAATGAAGAATTAAAATATTTCTTGTAATTGGTATATCTCGAGTGAAAGGTCAGTTACTTCAGATTGATAGGATAAAGCATCCCGTATATCCAGGATCGATTTTCATATCCCTTCAACTAAATGTTTCTATCCCTAGTAGAGTATTATCACCAGGAATACAAATAAGAAATATGAATTCCTTCCTCCAATAGGCTACTACCTTCAAGAAAAACCGGTAAATGTTTCCACTCCTCAAGAGTCGCATCTTGTTACTGCCAAGAGTAGGTGAAGTTCAGCAACAGGACTTTGTTTCCCTCAACAATACTCATCACCAGTGATGCTTTTTATCCCCCACAGTGGCCAAGTATCCAGTTGTATTTACCACCAATTAGTATGTCGTGTCTGTTTTGTCAGCATAAGCATACATACATCATGCATATTTGATTCATATTAATATTCATAAATGCATAAGTTACGTCATTTACCCCCTAAGGGCTAGTTGTACTCTTTCCATTAAGGTCGTCAGCCTTAGGCAGAAAGAATGTGCCTTTTTCTAAATCCCCACTGAGTTTGATCCTCGTGGAAGATTTTTCTTTATGTTTCCTTTCCACACTTGGATAGGATAAAATCCCAGTTCGAGTTCTTTCCTCATCAAGAAATGTCATATTTAGACAATCTCTCTCCAGTTCATTCCTGGACTGAAGTCGGTCCTCGATCACTTTGATAACTTGAACCTCTGAAAGGTAAGAAGACATTTGGTTTTGTACCCTTGCAACTTCACTCTTGAAGATGATATTTCGCTTTCCCACATTAAGGAAAATCCTCAGTGAAAGTTTTTTTTTCAACAAAATCTCTTGGTGACAACATGGACATCAAATCCACCAAGAAACCTCTACCAATCAGCAAGCAAAAATCCATATCTTAAGAAGCTTATTTTGTCCCATGAATGCCTAGTAGGTCGACAAACCGCAGTCTCTCCCTAAGAAGTTTTTCCAAAGAAGTCATCAGCACCTCAAATTAAATTACATCACGTGGCATCTCTCCGGAGAAATCTTGAATGGAAGAATGGTGTAATCTCTCCAAGAAAATGGCATCTCCAACAGAGAATTTTGAATCTCTCTATAGTTCAGACAAATGCTACACCCAACAAGTCTAACATCAAAACTTTACTCATCCTATGGAATCTCTCCAAATAAGGCTCAAAGAGAAGTATGATGAAAGGTATTTCTCCATCAAATGTCTATCTTCCCGATTAACCTCGAATAAAAGTTGGGTAAAGACCCTTACAAATGACTTTCCTTGTCAAGAGAAAGACCTGATAAGAAGAAACTAAGACCAGTTTCATGGCTGAAGACCAGGATCGAGGGGAAGTTTATTTGAAACAAAGACCAGTTCCATGGCTGAAGATCAAGATCGAGGGGAATTTTATTTCAAACTAAGACCAGTTTCATGGCTGAAGACCAGGATCGGTGGGAAGTTTATTTCAAACTAGGACCTGTTCTATAGCTGAAGACCAGGATCGAGGGGAATTTTATTTCAAACTAACATTAGTTCCATGGCTGAAGACTAGATCGAGGGGAAGTTTGTTTCAAACTGAGAACAATTTTGTGGCTGAAGACCAGGATCGAGGGGAAGTTTATTTCAAACTAAGACCAGTTTCGATGCTGAAGACCATGATCGAGGGAAATTTATTTGAAACTGAGACCAGTTTCGTGGCTGAAGACAAGGATCGAAGGGAAGTTTATTTCAAACTAAGACCAGTTCCATGGTTGAAGACCAGGATCGATGGGAAGTTTATTTCAAACTAAGACCAATTATATGTTTGAATACCAGGATTGAGGGGATGTTTATTTCAAAACAAAGACCATTTCTGTGGCTGAAGACCAGGATCGAGGGGAAGTTTCTTTCAAGAAACTGAGATCAGTTTCGTGGCTGAAAACCAAGATCGAGAGGAAGCTTTACCCTTTTATAAGTAAGATTATTTAGTAAAAGAATATGGGTGAGCAAAATTGGGAATTTTCTACCATTCACTTCCACAATCAAAATTTCGGGTATTCTGACATTTAATCCTATTTTACCTTGAATATCCGAATGTCTTCGTCATTCACACCTTCAGGTCCAAGAAGATTAAATAGGGGCATCTGTCATACCCTAAATTTTGACCACAAGACTTCACACTATTGTGAAAATCATCACCATAATATGGATGTATTTTCACACCTCACCAATCTTCTCAAAGATTGTTGAATATTCACTTTAACCAAGGATTAGGGTTTTAAGCCCTCTCATAGCATTTAGGCAAGGGACCAATCAAGAATTTACATGATCTTCAACTTTTCAAGCCTCTCAAACATCCATGAAGGATCAATAGATCCTCCCCATAAATAATTTAACACAAGATTGCACCACTCTAAGTTAATCAAGCCTCAAGACCATCAGCTTTACCAAATTAGGGTTTTGATCGACCAGGGCTTCCAAAGTGAAATTTTCATCTGGGCATGAGAAAATACTTTAATACATGATTCAAGAAGCTCAAAATAACCTCATGAGTCCGTTCATAAGTTCAAAATAGCCTCAGGGGTTTGCATCTATAAAAAATCGGGAATTAGGGTTTTGACTTAATTCAACCCCTAAGTTGACTTTTGAAGTAAGGCATGATCTAAGACCTCAAGATATGTTTCAAGGACCTCAAGTACATCATATTGATCTATTCACAAGATTGGATTGATTCAAAGAACTTGATTCATAATCAATACAAGGATTCAAATTCATCTGGACAACAAACTAGGGATCTTAAGAAAATGTCAACCATACCTTTGACTTTTGACCAAGACATGATCTCAAACCTCGGGATATGATTCAAGACCCTCAAAAACACCTTTGGAATCCATACATTAGGTTCAATTTATCCCAATTACTTGATTTTATAAAGGATCACAAAGTTCAAGTTACATCTACTGTAAAAAGTCAACTGTGATAAAAACCAAATTTGACTTTTGGGATTTTTTGGCAAACATGGCCTCTTTAAGTTAAGTAGAATGTTAACTTATGATCTGGATCATGATCAATCAATAAAAATCAAGAAAAGTGAGGTTACTTGCAAAAAGGGCAACTTTGAGAAACTTGAAATTTCACTAAGTTATGGAAGGAACTTGATTTTTGCCCAACTTTGCAAGGCTATAACTTGTGATCCAAGCAATCATTTTCTCCCATCCAAAGCGCAAATGATAGACCTTCTTACATACAACAAGATTGCAACGTAGAAGTACCCCCAAAAATGCCTAGATTTTGAGATATGAAGCATTAAAGTTAGGGTTTCATGAGATTTTGAACTTTGACACAAAAAATTTTAGGCAGAATTTACCTCATGTTTTCCCAACTTTGGAGGAATTCTTCATGATGAATCAAGACCAAATGTAAACATCAAAGTTGAAGTATGATATATAAGCTTTCCAAAGAGTACAAGAACATCCATTAATTCAACTTGAGCAAGAAGTTATGAACCTCACAACATGCCTTGATGCAAACTGTTTTTTGATAGCATTTGGCACATAACTTGCATCCCACGATTTTCAAGTCAACTTTGGACATTTGCGTCATTGAGTTTCTGTCCAATATCAACACAAAAGATGAAGGAACCTGAACCATAACACAAGGGGTCAAGTATCTAGCCTAGCATGTGCGAATCCATCATGACATGAACCTTGAATTTCAACTTTGGCATCAAGAATTAATGTAATGCATTGAGGTGGAATCGATCAAGCACAAACCAGCCAAGACTCAGTCCAAAACCATGAGTGTTCAAAGCTGTAAAATTGAATTGGAGTCAATGCCTAGCTATGAAAGGAGGAGACTTTGACTACAAGACAAAATCCGTTGGATAATAGCATGCTCCCTCATCCATTCATTATTCCTTGCAAAACATACTTCCTCTACTATAAATAGAGGCTATTTCTAGTTGATCAAAACACACCAAAACATAACAACACTTGTTTTCCACTATTTCACTCATCATTCCAAATTTTCAAGTTCATGAGGTGTGAGAATCTAATTTTGCAATAGGGAGCAATTCAACTCAAACTAATGGTCCTAACACCTCACATACATCATATATGAGTGATCCAAACCCTTGAACAACATCTCTAACACTAGATTCATCAAGTTCATATCTCACCCCAAGCCACCTGCAGTTGGATTCGAGCCCACCAATCCAGAGGTTCTCAATCCCTTCCAAGCATCTCAACACACTCCTTGAAGTCCAAGGAAGCTATCCAGATCATCACTTGGCATCTGTAACAACTCTACATCACAAGTTTTATTTCCTCTTGCATAGGTAAGCCTCAAGCTCTAAAACTCTATGATCAATGCATCATAAATTTATTTTCAAGTTGCCAACATATTCTGATAGTTTATAGAGTGTTTCCCCTCAATCAATTGTTATATTCCAATTGTGTATATAATTTCATGATGGTTTTTGCAAATTTTAGGGTTTTTGTGTTCATGCGTGATAACACTCTCCACACTTAAAAGAAATGAAATTAATTGCCACCATCATGTTCCTTGTTAAAAAATGAACAAAATCCATGTTTGTATCATTTGATTTCATTGCGTAATAAGAGAGATAAGTGAGCTCTTGCAAAATGGCCATGGAGGGAGACGCGAGGAAGAAGAAGGAGCCGCAAGCGCCTTTTTTCAAATATTTGATTTTTTTTTTAATATTTTAATTATTTTGTTAATTATCTTTAAAATTAATTTCTCTCTCAATTTTAATCATTTTCAAGTGAATAAAACCTTATTCTCCAAACCCTAACCAGGTTCATAACTTGCTTTTTGAATTTATTTAATATTTTTCATCATTTTTAATTGTTTTTTCCTTTTAAAAATGCAAAATAAAATAAAATTAGGGTTTTTCTTTTGATTTAATCTTTCAAAACCTCATTTCAAATACACCATAGGCCTCTAGTAGAGTGTAAGACCCAACCCTCTTTGTAAATAAACCATTTCACGGGTCTCTGCTATAGTATAAGTCCCATTGCGCTTTTCAAAATCATGGTGCGATCATTGTTTTCAAAATCACTTGCGCCTCTGCTAGGAGTGTAAGTCCCATCTATCTATACATAAACCTTATTTTCAAAATCACTTAGGCCTCTACTAGGAGAATAAGTCCCATCTCTCTGTACATAAACTTTTTTTCAATAACCATGGGCCTTTATTAGAATGTAAGACCCAACACCTTTTGTAAATAGAAAACCTTTTAGCTTCATTCATCCTGGGCTTTGTACAGGATACAAATATCACTCATGGGCCTCTATCTAGAGTGTAAGAGCCAACACCTTTGTTTACTTAAAGATCAAGTCATCTTCAAATAAAAATTTTCTTCAATTTCTCAAAACCCTAACCCAGTCTTGAAGAAAGCATCTAATCAATCACAATACATTTGGGCCTCTATCCAAAGTATAGGACCCACCACCTTTTTTAATTCAATTCATACTTGTTTACATTCTTGTTCATATATATATATATATATATATATATATATATATATATATATATATATATATATATATATATATATATATATATATATATATATATATATATATATATATATATATATATATATATATATATATATATATATATATATATATATATATATATATATATATATATATATATATATATATATATATATATATGCTGGTACATATCTTGTTAAGTTTCTCTTAGCAGTTGAATCATCCTTAGTTTAGACTAGTTTAAACACTAGGATCCTTATCAATCAATATAACTTAGTTCAAACAACTAGTTCCCCCCTGTACAAAGGAGTTCTTCTTCCCAATACAGTCAGCCTCCTCTTAGGCTTAGTATATGGACCCACACGCTTCCTAGAAGCATCCCCCAGCCTCCTCTTGCATTTAGTACAAGGACCCCCAAGCTTCCTAGAAGCACAAGATAAATCCTAATCATCCCTAAACCAATTCCTAAGAGATTCAAAACCTCTAAAAAATTCAAACTCATCTTTTGAGTTTCCTCTGATCCTCAATAAGGCTTGACTTCCACCTTAAATCCCCAGCAAGGGTTAGGTTACAATCAACAAATCCCAAAAAGAATCAAAGCCTTTATGGCAGTTCAATAAATCTAACTCTCCTCTAATTTCCAGAAGGAGTCAGTTTCTCTTTTAATTCATCAGAGTCGTTTGATCCTCCTTTTGGATTTAATTTTCCTCAGCAAGAATCAGTTTCCACTTAAATTCCCTCAGCCTCCTCTTAGGCTTCATATAAGGATTTTACCCAATCAGCCTCAATATTGGGCTTTGTACAAGACATATATAATATTCCTCTAGTTGTGTCAGTTTTCAATCCCTTTTTTAGCTTCAACCTTGGGCTTTGATCAAGGCACAAAATTCAACATCCCGATGAGACTCTGAGTCCTCTCTGTAGGAGGATATTTCCTTTATACATCACATTTCAAAACAAGTAAATTAAACTCTTTTACAAATAATTGATGTAAGTGGAACACTTGTTGATTCAAAATCCAAGTTGGAGTCCCTTCTTTATCATGGCCAAAGTTCTCTTTCATCTAAGTGATGTAATTGGCAAGCCTCTGGAACACATCCAAGCCAATGTCCCTCTTTTAGCATGCAAAGACTCATAAAAGAACAAGTGGCATTGCTCTTAACTAAGTTAAAGCTTCTTCCTTCATGACATTTCAATTCTCTTATAAAGGAAGATGTGGCATTGTTGGATTCCACATATCCTAGTTAAAGAAACTTCCCTTATAAACAAAACCTCAATAATTATGAAGAATAGGTAAGATATCTCTCTTTAGAGATGACAAATTCTCTCTCAGATACTCCTTTATCTTCAATCTTGGGCTTTGAACAAGACACAAAAACTTCTTTAGCTTCAATCTTGGGCTTTGAACAAGACACAAAAACTCTTTTAGCTTCAACCTTGGGCTTTGAACAAGACACAAAAACTCCTTTAGCTTCAATCTAGGGCTTTGAACAAGACACAAAAACTCTTTTAGCTTCAATCTTGGGATTTGAACAAGACACAAACACTTTTAGCTTCGATCTTGGGCTTTGAACAAGACACAAAATATTTTTCCTCCCATAGAATAGGAGGAACTATGAACGCTCTAATTTCTCAGTTTTCATTTTTGAGAATACGTAAGCATAAGATTGCAAAATCTTAGCAGGCACACTAATAAAAAACCTTGGTCCAGATACCTTTTCAAAAACAATAGAAAATCTTAAAACAACAAAGACATTTCCTCAACCTCCCAAAGGAGAAACTTTCCCCACCTGACAACAAATAGACTCAAGAAAGTAATTCAAATAGTAAAAACAGCAACAATCAAGGTCCCTATAGATTACTATAGATACTCTGGGTGTTAATATCTTCCCTTTGTATAACCAACCCCTGATTCCAGATCTCTCCGCATTTGTAGGAAAAACACTTGAACACATGGTTAGTTTAAGATATATTCCCTTTCCTTTTAATCTTCATAGGATAAATATAGAAATCATAAAGTAGCACCAGAAGCGGTAGTGGCCGCCCCACAAAAACCGACGGCAACAAAATTTCAGCCACAGGCAGACTCACAACCCAACAAAAGTTTACCGACCACAGGCGGATTCAAAACCAAAAGATAATAGAAAGAATTCTGGCCAGAGGCGGAATCACATCATTAGAAGAAAAGGAATACCGGCCACAGGCGGACTCACATCTAAAGGATTCAAAAGGAAATCCGACCGTAGGCAAACCCATATCCAAAGGATAACAGAAGAATACTTACCATAAGTGGACTCACATCTAACTAGAAAAGGAATACTGGCCATAGGCGGACTCACAACCAAGGGAGCATGGAAAGAATGCCGACTGGAGGCAGACTCACATCTAACCAGAAAAGGAATGTTGGCCACAAGTGGACACACAACCAAGGGAACATAAAAACAATGTCAGCCGGAGGTGAACTCACGTCTAACCAGAAAAGGAATGTCATCCATAGGCGGACTCACAACCAAGGGAACATAGAAAGAATGTCGGCCGAAGGCAGACTCATATCTAACTAGAAAAGGAATGCCAGCCACAAGCGGACTCACAACCAAACAAAATTTTACCGACCGCATGCGGTTTCACAACCAAATAAAAGTTTACCGACCGCAGACGGTTTCACAACCAAAAGAGAATAGATGAAGGCCGACCACAGGCGGACTCAAATCATCGCACAAAAAAGGAATGTCGGCCACATGCGGACTCACGACCCAAGAAAAAGTTTACTGACCGCAGGCGGGTTCACAACCAAAAGAGAATAGATGAAGGTCGACCACGGGAAGACTCAAACCATTGCACGGAAAAGGAATTCCGGCCACAGGCAGACTCACGACCCAAACAAAGGTTTATCGACCGCAGGCGAGTTCACAACCAAAACATAACAGATGAAGGCCGACCACAGGTAGACTCATATCATCACAAGAAAAGGAATTCTTGCCACAGGCGGACTCACGTCCAGAATAGAATAGAAGATGACTATGTTGGGGAAAAGAGAGGCCTAAACAAAAGACTCTGCATGGGAGAACAAGCAAGACGAGCGAATCCATTGAAGATTGCGCTGGGGATAAAGTAAGACAAAATCTCCTAAATTATTTCATTTTCCGCTAGGGAAACATCTGGAAAATACGATATCAAGCCTGGCTTATGCTTCGAATGCATATGTTTGAAATTTTTCTATGGTGTAATGCTCCATGCGAAATGGAAGTGCTACGCATTTGGAGGATGCAATGCAAAGATGCTTATGCAAAAGACACTCTACTAGGAGACGTGCTGAGAAAACCAGAAACAAATCTGCTGAGGAAGACAAACTGAACTGCCTTCATTATAATCTCTGTTGAAGAAAAACTCGAAATGAACTTCAAATCTGCTATGAATTACGAACGAAAGATGCTGGGACATCATCCCAAGAATATGATACGCTAATAACGAATAGGCTTGGAACCTGCCAGTGATATCAACTGAAGTTGATTTATCAATACCGAATTCTGCTTGGGGAAATAAATCAACGGTACCAAATCTGCTGGAGAATACCATGGAGCTTGTCCTGCTGTCGAAAAAATTATCTTTAACCTTACCTAATGAGGATAAAGGAAACACCAGTTCCGAGAATGCAATCACGTTCGAGAAGCATACACAAACCACCATTGTCCTGTCTGGGGAAACCAATCTCTGAACACTCGCTAGGGGAGTAACAAACAAAGCCTGGCTGGGGAAAGCAATCTCCTGAGCTCCTACTAGGGAGAGTGATTAAGAATTTTACCACACTCTACTGTGGATGATAAAGCCTCAATGTTAGGGAGATAAAATCTACTGGACAGAGGGAACAACAACCGGAGATGCGAACATGCTTTGGAAGCATAAGCAAATCACTATTGTTATGTCAGGGGAATGAACTTCCTACATTCGCTGGGGGAACAAGAAAAAAACCATACACGACATTGGTTGGGGAGGAGTAAACTTCTAAACTCTTATTGGGAACTTCAGTAGGGAAGACAACAGACAAATCACAATGATTTGCTGAGGAAGGCAACGCTTCCATGACATCTGCCGGGGAGAGAAACTCTAGAACTCTCGCTGGAGAAAACATATAGCAAACAAGAAAAAGTCTATATGCGCATGGCAACCTCAGTTACCAACCCAAACAACCACAATTTAAGCAATTTTCGTTGTTTTTAACATGCATCGTAAAGCGTCAATGTTTTCACATGCAATGTTTATCAAAATATCGGATGTTTTACAAACAAAGTAAAAGTAAAATTAGAGATGGATAACTGAATGAAGTGAAATTTTATTGATCGAATTGGCCTGTAAATAGGCATTTACATTAAGAGGAAATTCCTAGAAAGAGGTAATTGCGTAAAAGAGAAAAGAAAATACACAATTGGCAATATGGAAGCAGGTCCATCAAGTTCTAACTCAGTTATAACCCGTATATCCTCGACGTTCTTTAATACTTATGTCTTTGGAAGATACTAATTGGACTGATTCCTATCCTTTGGGATTCCCATGTATCAAGATGAGCTCACAGATCACAACCTTTCGCTTCCAGATCCCTACCTTTTTCTTGGATCACCCTTTCAGGTTTTTAATCCACCGGGATACCAATTTTTTGCCAAAGTTGCCTTTTCAAGTTTTCAACCTTGCGGGTTATTCAATTCTTTTTCTTTTCTTTTATCTCTAATTTTTTCTCGAATCTTTTCTTTTTGTGATTCGCCGGGATTCCCTTTTTTGCTTGGACTTTTCTTTTTGTTGTCCAGCGGGTCTTTTTTATGTAAAGTATTTTTTGGCTGCGTCTGCGTTCATAAGGGATGTAAAATCTTCATCATTCATAGTTGAAAGCAGCAAGGCTCCACCAAAGAAAACCTTTCTCACAATATATGGTCCTTCATGGTTTGGAGTCTATTTGCCCATGTGATCTGTCTGAGGAGGAAGGATCCTTTTCAACACCAAATCGTTTGTCTGAAAACACCGAGGACACACTTTCTAATCAAAGACCTTCTTCATCCTGCTTTGATATAAACGACCGTGTGTAATGGCTGCCAATCTTTTCTCTTTTATGAGGTTCAGTTGTTCCAACCTGGTTCGTACCCATTCAGCTTCATCAAACTTCACATCCGCCAAAAACCTTAAAGAAGGAATCTCAACTTCTAATGGTAGGAAAACTTTCATACCATACACCAGTGAGAAAGAAGTTGCCCCTGTCGAGGTGTGTACCGAAGTACGATAACTGTGTAAAGCAAAGGGCAACATCTCATGCCAATTTTTATATTTTACCACCATCTTCTACATAATCTTCTTGATATTCTTATTTGCTGCCTCAACAACACCATTCATCTTTGGACGATATGGAGAAGAATTGTGATGTTCAATATTAAAGCTCTGACATAGCTCCTGCATCATCTTGTTATTCAAATTTGAACCATTATCAGTAGTGATTCTCTCAAGGATACTGTAACGATAAATGATGTCCTTCTTTATGAACCGGGCGACTATATGCTTTGTAACATTGGCAAACGAGGCCGCTTCCACCCACTTGGTGAAGTAATCAATGGCAACCAGAATAAAGAAATGTCCATTAGAAGCAGTATGCTCAATCTTTTTGATCATATTAATGCCCAACCTAGCAAAGGGCCAAGGAGATATAAACACATTCATAGGGGTCGGTGGCACGTGCACCTTATCAGTATAAATATGGAATTTATGATATTTTCTGGCATATTTACAACAATCAGACTCCATAGTCATCCAGTAGTACTCTGCTCTCAACTATTTTCTAGCCATATCATGTCTACAACGTGAGTATTGAAAGAACCCTCATGAACTTCTTCCGTCAACCAGCCTGCCTCATGCTCATCAACACAACGGAGCAAGACCATGTCGAAATTACTCTTATACAATACATCGTCCTTATTCAAATAGAAATTACCAGCTAGCCTCCTTAGAGTCTTCTTATCTTTACTGAATGCCCCTGATGGGTATTCTTGACTTTTAAGGAAGCACTTAATATCATGAAACCAAGGTTTACCATCTGATACATCTTCGAAAGCAAACACAAAAGTGGGTCTATCAAAATGCAGAACATTGATTGCCAGAACTTCATTCGAATAATTCACCTTGTACATCGATGCTAACATTGCCAACGCATCTGCCATCTGATTCTCATCCCGGGGCACATGATGAAATCCAACCCTATCAAAGAAATGTAACAACCTTTTGGCATAATCCTTATAAGGCACCAAGTTTTCCTAATGGGTCTCCCATTCACCCTTAATCTGATTAACCACCAGCGTTGAATCGCCATATACATCAAGATTCTTGATCCTCAGATACTTGGCCTCTTAATCGGATCCAGCGAGTGCTTTCTTCTCAAACACATACTTAATCGGATCCATCTTCGATATCAACAAGGTTGTGCGGTTTAACATATACTGCCTCAAACGCTTCGTTGCCCAAGCAAGTGCACAACATGTTTTCTCCAGCATTGAGTACCTCGACTCACAATCAGTAAAAACATTACTCAGGTAGTAGATGGCATGCTCTTTTCTACCTATCTCGTCCTGTTAACCGAGCACACACCCTATCAAATTCTCAAGAACTATCAGGTACATAATCAAATGTCTTCTTCCTACCGGAGGCATGAGGATCGGAGGCTCCTGCAAATATTCTTTTATCTTTTCGATTGCTCTTTGACGGTTTTCATTCCACCTGACCGCTTGATCTTTTCTCAGCAATTTATTGGTTCACACGTGGCTGTGAGGTGAGAGGTAAACCTAGCAATGTATTTCAACCTCCCCAAGAAACCACAAACCTCTTTTTCTATTTTCGGCTCAGGCATCTCTTGTATAGCTCTTATCTTGGCAGGATCAACCTTGATACCTCTTTCACTAACAATGAAACCCAACACTTTACCAGACCTTACCCCAAAGGTGCACTTGTTCGGATTCAACCTCATCTTGAATTTCCTTAACCTTTCAAACAAATTCGATAAATTAGCCAAATGCTCTTCCTCTATCTCTGAATTCGCGATCATGTCATCAACATAGATCTCAATATCTTTGTGAATCATATCATGATAGAGAGTCACCATTCCCTGCTGATAGGTTGCCCCAACATTTTTCAATCAGAAGGGCATCACCTTATAATAGAACGTCCCCCACGGTGTTATGAATGTCTATTTATCCATGTGTTCTGGGGCCATCTTGATTTGTTTGTACCCAGAGAAGTCATCCATGAAGGAAAACACAGAAAATTGATCAGTAGTATCCACTAACACATCAATGTGGAGGAGTGGGAAATCGTCTTACGGACTTGCTTTATTCAAATCCTTGTAATCAACACACATCCTAACTGTTCCGTCCTTCTTAGGTACAAACACAATGTTAGCAACCCACGGAGGATAATTAGTCACAATAAGAAACCTTGCGTCCAACTATTTCTGAACCTCTTCTTTGATTTTGACAACCATATCCGATCTTGTTTTTCTCAACTTCTGCTTAACCGGAGGACACTCTTCTTTGAGAGGAAAACAATGCACAACGAAGTTCGTATCATTCCCAGACATGTCTTGGTAAGACCAACCAAAGATATCCACATACTCTTGGAGCATTTCAACAAATCTTCTCTTGACATTATCTTCCCATGCGGCCTTAATTCTGACTTCTTTCTTAGCGTCCTCGGTAACCAGATTAATGATCTCAACCTCCCCCTTATGAGGTTGAATAATCCTCTCCTCATGTTTCAATAATCTGACTATTTCCTCAGGTAGTTCACTGTCTTCGTCAGTCTCCTCTTCAGCATGGTAAATAGGATTGTCAAAGTCATATTGAGTCATACTTGAATCATTATTGATGGAATCTGAGGGAACGGATCTGCATGAGCGATGTTTTATGTTTTATTAAGAATGCAAAGATGAGAAAAAAATAAAAAGCAAATTGCCATATTTAAAGATGAAAAAAGTAAAATGAAAAATAGGGAGCACAACATTTGTATGCACAATGTCATTTATTCATGATCACATTGAAAGTAAAACTTATGTCGCCTTAAAAAAGAGTCACTACGCCTTGGGCAGAGCGCATGACTTGACATATGTAAAAAAAAGAAAAATTACTCTTCATGAGTGACCAAGATGACTTCCTTGGAAGACCATTTGCACAAATCTTGACCTGGGACGTAGGGGCGGATCGAACCATCCATGTCACAATGACCATCGACCTCGTCTTCCCCAATTACATGAATTTGATCGAAAATAACCCTAACACTTGTGAACTTGACAGGACCCCTGAACTTTGGCGAAGATTGCGATGGCTTGTAACCCAATCCAAATTTATCATTCTTCATCGGCACTTCAAGAAATTGGCCCCACCTATGGGAACTGCAAGCCTCAACCACAACACACGCTTCTTTCAAAGAAGACATTGAAACCTCTGGCTTTTTATCCTGCACAGGAGGCTCCTTCTGAATATGAACTGCTTCGAAAGCCTGACAGAGGGTCTCATGTATCTCCCCATCAACCTCAACATACTTAAACGATGAAAAATGAATAACCATAATGTCTTCCTCATCGTAGACGGTAACAACCCTTCCTTCCACCATGTACTTCAGCATCTTATGTAAATTTGGCGTAACTGCTCTAGCGAAATAAATCTAGGGGTGACCTAATAATGAAATGTAGGCAGGTTGGATGTCCATGACATAGACAGTTGTATCAAGAATTTCTGGCCCGACTTGAATAAGCAAAATCACCTCACCGAATACAGACCTTTTAGATCCATCAAAGGCCCGCACTACCAAATCACTAGGCCTGCAAATCACAGCATGTGTATCCAATTTCATAAGAGCCTTCTTTGGCAACACGTTAAATGATGACCCAGTATCTACTAACACATGGGACAACAGAGATCCCCTACACTCGATAGAGATATGCAAAGCCTTATTATGATTCCTTCCCACTGGCGTCAAATCCTGATTGGTAAACCCAAGACCGTTCCCTGCATTAACATGGGCAACTACCCCTTCAAGATGATTCACTGAAATCTGCTGAGGAACATAGGGAGAGTTCATCACCTTCAACAATGCATTTCTGTGTGCCTCGGAACACAACAATGATGACAGAATGGAGATCTTAAACAGTGTCTAATTCAACTTGTCGACAATCTTATAATCACTCTTATGAATCAACCTCATAAATTCCTCTACATCTTTTGAAAAAGAAGTATCATTAGTCTGCTTTTGTGTGGAATCATCTACCACTTGTTTACCTTTGTCTTTACCGAACTGCCAACATTTTCATCTGATGGTGAAAATATCCTACCATTGTGACTAATTCCATATGCTTCAACAATATTTTCAACACTCGACCCAATATCGGAAGAACCTACCAACTATTGCTTCTATCCATTGCAAAATACCTCAGCTTCATAGTTCCACAAAATTGCTTTGGTATTCTCATATGGTATCAGCCCTGGTGTAGTAATAATGACAGGTGCCTGTCGCACAGGCGCTGAAATATAGACAGTCTTGTACGAAATCGATATCATTGCAATGTCCCTACCATCCTCATTAATTTCATCATTAATATCATCCATAACATTAGTTTTGTCAAACTGTAACTATCCATCTTCCATCATTTTTTGTATACCATCCCTCAACAGGTCACAACCCTCGAGTTGCAATACACATCCCTGACAATCAAAAGCACAACCTAGGAAAACATCTCCCTTCAGGAAACACTCTTTAATAACTAACAAAGGAGTCTTCAACTCATTCACATTGGCCACCAGGTTTAACTATTCCCCATCTTCAATAGCATTGGCCCTTGCCCCACCATGATTTGGCATAGGGTTTTGAATTACATTAGGCCCATCATTAGTGAAATTAATGGCATTGGAGTCAAACAAATTCTGCACTTTATGCTTGAACGCCATGAAATTATCAATATTGTGTCCTGGTGCCCCAGAATGAAACTCACATTGAGTATTGGCACCATAACCTGGTGGTAGATTACTAGTAGGTGAAGCCAAAGTTATTTTCTGTACCAACTGTAGTTGCAAAAGATGTTGTAGTAACTGAGAATATGGCATTGTTGGAGTCTCAAATTGTCTGTTCATCTTTGGTCTATCTTGGTATCGGCGAGGAACGTTATTATGTTGTTGCAGTGCAGCCGGAATAGCTATGGTAGCAACCAACTATGTATAGTTCTGATTGGCTCTTCCTTTACCCTGATAAGAAGAAATAGAATTAGTGTCACCTTCCCTCTTCTTAGAACCTCCCGCGTACGACTTCTTATTTCCTTCAGATGAGGAACCATTTCTATTCTGAATCTTCCCAACCCATATTCCACTTTCCACTCTCTCTCCATCCATTACCAAGTCTGAAAACCCTACAAAAGGGCACCCAACCAACTTCTCAAAATTAGGCCCTTGAAGGGTACCCATGAAAATATTGATGAGCTCTCTTTCCATCATTGGAGGTTGAACTCTGGCCACTAACTTGCGCCATCTCTGGGCATATTCCTTGAAACTTTCATTCCCCTTCTAAACCATATTCTATAACTGAGTTCTATTGGGTGTCATATCATTGTTGTACTGATAATGCTTGACAAAAGCGTCAGCAAGATCTTTCCAAGTTCTGATGTAAGTCCTTTCTAACCCCATATACCACTCCAAAGATGCCCCAGCTAGGCTATCTTGGAAGCAGTGCGTGAGCAGCTTCTCATCCTCGGAGTAGGTAGACATCTTCTGGTAGTAAGCCCAGATGTGAGTTTTGGGACAAGTCGTTCCCCTATACTTATCAAAGTTTGGGACTTTAAACTTGGGTGGGATTCTCACACCTGGGACCAGCCCGAGATCAGTCATGTCGAGACCAAAAGCATTCTAGTTCTCATAATCCCTCATTCTTTCTTCAATTATCTTGAATTTCTTATTTGCCTCATATGGGATACCAGCATCTAGGTCACGCATAGAAAATGCGTCTTCCTGTTTGTCTTCCTCCCACTGATGGTCATGAGCTCCACTAGCTCCATGGATAACATAAACACTTCCACCACCAATACCACCAGCAACTCCTCCGTCCGGAGTAAGAACTACACTTATGCCACCTCTGCCTGGAGGAATGACAACACCAGCAGTACCTCCGACCGGAGGGTTGACAACATTACCACCTGGATGAACCACCCCATTTTCATCGACTCTGGGAGTGTCAATAAGAGGCTGAAGCAAATTCCACAATTGTTCTTGCCCTTGGGCCACATTCTGCATCAACTCCATGAACAGAGTCATGCGAGTCCGCACTTCCAACAGCTCTGCTTGCATCTGATCCATAGTCCGCTTTTGATTCTCTCTTGTATAATACCTATGAATACGAGGATCTTCTATGCTGCTAAACAAAACCAGATAGATATGAGAAAAGCCAGCCCAAGAAGACCTGTTATGCACCTGAGTATGAGAATGTGAATGCAAATGTCATGTTTGAATATTTCCAAGGTATTCTACACCTTCATTCGAGTTTAAACACAAATAAACACAAGAGATGGATGGAACACTGGTATAGCTGCTTATAAATTGAATAAGAAAACCAAGTCAACACATCATCAATACAACAAAGATAACATCAAATACACAGTCAATAACCCTAGTCAACAAGCTTGACGATGATCAATATAAACAAAATAAAGTCGACTACAACACCTTATCAATATCCACCAATGACAAACCTCCCAGCCATTATACTCCTTGCACCATGCTTGAACCTCCCTAAATAACTTCTTGGTGTCATGATGCTTCGGTCTCTGGATCAGCTCCAGAATGAGAACATCTCTTTTGTGCATGATCCCTTCCAAATAACGACAATGATCCTCCTAAGCATCCTTTCCAAAGGCGTCTTCGAGCTTAGGTTTTTTCACCTCTGCTTGAACTTTGAGCTCTTCTAAGGCTAATAAAGTCTCCTTAAGCTTCTTTTCACTTTTGCATCTGTGAGATAACTCTTTCCTGACATTTTTCTCTTTAGCTTCAAGCTTCCACTTTTCAATTTGATCACAAAGTTCATCTTTTTTCCTCTTGTGGGTCGTCACTGTGGCATTCCACTGACTGTTGAACTTTGAGATCTCAAAGTAAGCTCTATCTAGATCTTTATTTCTTTTTTGCAGGATGATGTTGACGTTCTTCAGGTCTTGGCATATCCTCTCTCTGCTTCTGATTCATCTTCTAGTTTTTTCAATTTCTTGACTAGAAGTTTCATTTTCACCTTGGATACATAGACTGCTTCATTCTGAGCATACCCCAAATGAGAGACCTCTATCTTCAATTCCTCATTCTCCTCACGGAGTTCTTATTTTTTGTCCAAAAGCTTGTTATAACTCTCAATCTCCACTGTCGTGGACTGTTCAATCATTAATAGATACAAAGGTGCTTCAACACAGAACGGTAGCAACACTTCTTTGACCCTCTTCTAAATCCACTCTACGTAGGGATCATAGGCTCTGCAATCACTCTTACCCAAAGAAAACTTTCCCCTCCTATAGATCTTACCCCATGCGTCCACAACTATCTTCAGTAGCTTTGGGTCAGCTGCCCCAGTAAAGAATAAAGATTCTTGAACATCCTTATCAGAGGTACATTTGCGAAACCCCCACAGCTAGAAATAACCTCCTTTCCAAGAAAATCATGATTAAATTAGACAATATCCTTCGCAGTCAGCCCCATCAATCTCTTAGACCACTCAGCAGAAATCCTAGAATCAACAAAAGCTCCAGAACGAGGAAGATGATCCATAAACCACTTATGAAGAAGTGGTGCACAACAGGAAACCATCTTTCCTCTTCTCTTCTCATTGTCATAATGCACATAATGATACAAGTCTCCCAAGAGAGTAGGCACGTGATTCTTCATAATAAAGAGGCGAGCAACACTCATATCCACAAAATCTGCCATGTTGGGTAACAAAACAATGTCATTGACACACAGGGCCAAGATAGAGTTGAAAACCACCCAACTACCAGCTTCAACATACTTTGAGCTTCACTCACCAAGAACTCCAGATGAAACCCAGAAAGTCCTCCTTTACTAGTGATGTTATCCACCAATACAGATTTGCTTAAATAAAGAGCAGAGACAAGAACATCGAGGTTAGAATTCTCTTCAGAATAATAGAAAGGCGCTTTATCCTTAATAGGAACTCCCAAGATGACTACATACTCTTCCAATGTCGAAACCAACAGATAATCCAGAAAAGTGGAACACTGCAACGGAGGATCGTAGAACTGTAGAAGAGTGTGGATAACCTTATACTCATAATCAATAATAGTATGGAAAAAACTCAGAATCCTCCCATAATCCTTCTTAAAATCTTTGAGAATGCTAGAACCTTCTAGAGCAATCAAACCATAGAGGGAAACCAAGTCAGGAGCTGGAAACTTATACACGATGATCTTCTTTCTACCAGTGTCCATCTCTATAAACCTCTGATAACCGGAATCAAGGATAAGACGAGAACTTGGAAATACACAAACATGAATGTTAGGATGCAAAATGATTATGCAAATACAAACATGGGATCAAAGTTTCATATGCTCTGAATAATTGTTGTATTGTCGGCTGAATAAGGCAATAATTATGCTCTGACAAGAAAACCGGAAAACTAGAATACCAGAATAACCATAATACCTAGGATCAAAAGTTCACACTTACAAGAAAACTAGAAAACCGGGTAGGTTGAAAGTCAAGGTTTCTTGCAAAACCCATCTCCTCTCACATGTGGGTTCTAGTCTTGGACAAGGAATCATATGCAGGTCATCAGTATCACGGACTCTCTGGTCGAGAAATGATGATAAGTTCACCATTTTTGGTTTGGAATCATCGTCAATCAAGGAGCCTTCAACTAATTTCCCATGAACGGTCTCCAAAGTCATAAGCTTTCTAAGTCAACACTCTATCATTTGCACCAGACGCGTAGGATATAGTATCTCCAAAGAAAATCTCGTCTAAATGTGGGTTTCGTGTCAACTACACGTAGCCAAACGCCACACAAGCCATACTACTCTCCACTCTAATCCTAAGTGTATACTCAAGCCTGGGTAGTGGGCTTATCTCTCATAGGACAATCCTACCCAATAGCATAATAGCAGCAGAGCAATATGATAACAATAATCAAATGCTAATAAAATGAAAATGCAATAATATACAACAAATGAAGTACATAAAAGCATAAAATAAACACCCAAAGAATAGAAACAAACAAGCGTTATGATTGACTCGCATAGGGAACTAGAGTCCCCAGCAGAGACGCCAGTTGACGCAACTGCGAAAAACACCTGGCGGAACAACAGAAAAGTCACCACCAAAAATTATTTATCCCAAAGAAGGGAAAGGAAAAGGTTGAAGAAAACCTCAAAGAAGGGAGAAGACATGGTTATCGTAACCAAATCCGTGGTTCGGGAGTCGATTACGCGAGAGGAAGGTATTAGCACCCCTCGCGTCCGTTGTACTCATCGGGATCCGTGCTTGTTGTTATAATCAAAGGATGTGTTATCTAAAGCCTACTGCTAAACGGAGACGAAAAGGGAAGAAACAAAAGGATACTTGATATGACTTCGCCGTCCTAGGCCTACTGTTGCACCCCAAAATTTGACCAACATTTCTTTACATAGCTAATGTTTCATTTCATTCACATTAGCATTATCATTTTCATTTCATTGACATGTATGCAGGAGATCAAGAGGTATGAGTACCAATCAAGAGCTATACAAGACTATGAAGCTAGCCAAGAAGGTTATTCAAGTGTTCAAGGGTTGATATCCTTGTCAGAGAAGTCAAAGGATTCTCAGAGAGAGTGGTTGAAACCAAGAGTGTGTGCCTCCTAACTTGAGAGTTGTGGGAAGACCTCAGATGATTCTGAAACCATGAGGGTGGACTTGAAGCCTTGAGAGAGCTTATGAGATGTCTTGAAAGCCATCATGAAGCCTAGACAAGTCATTGTGTAAGATTAATAAGGCTCAGCCATGAGTGGTGCAGTTAGGGTTTGACTGGGTCAACCCTAAGTCAACTGATGATTTGAAGAAGGTTGAGACCTAATCCAAGAGCCATGTGATCATGGATTGATGCAATGAGATGTTATAAGGATGATTCCAAGGTCAACTCATCATGATTGAAGAGTTTGAGAAGTTTCAAGCTAGGGTTTCTAAGGCTTGACAGTGTAAAATCCCCTAGTTTGACCCCTATCTTCAAGGCAGTTTAGCCCAAGATGTGATTGTCATCTCATCTTGCCCCCAACATGAATTTTGTATAGCTTGAGCTTAGCTATAATTTTAGTACTAGAAGTCCTTGATAGGATTTGTGGAACTCAAGTTATGACTTTGACAAGTTACAGGTCATCTGAGGTATGTGAATCTGGGGCCTTGAAAGTTACCCAACTTGCATCAAACCTTTGCCCTAGGAGGATGATTCCTATGAACTTTTGGTCAACATGAATGTTGTTCCTTATCCTCTTATATTTCTATAGAGTACTATAAGTCCTTGATAGGATTCGTGGAACTCAAGTTATGGCTTTGACAAGTCAAGGGCATTTTGGTCATTTGGTGATTACAAGTCATTTCAATCATAAAGCCATAACTCCTATTTCCAAGCTTCAAATGGAAAAATGTTCAACATCAAACTTGTTCAAAATGATTTTTTAAGGCTATTAAGGAGGTCATGAGATGATGGAAATGCTTGTAGCTCAAAGTTGCAAAAATGACCTAAAATAAGGGCATAAGTTAAATAAACCAAAGTTGGAAATTGATATTTTCAACCTACACATCCAAACCATGGCATGTAATATATCATTTTGACTCTAGAAAACATTTTAAGAACATTGGTTTAGCCACATTTTTGAGTTGAGATTCAATTTGTGGACTTGCTTTGAAAAGTGATTACTTGCATATTAAGTAACATGTGCAAAACATAGAATCAAGGCATGCGCAAGGTCCTTTGCAAGCTAAACACTTTCAAAATGTCACTAGGGGAGAAATTGGAAGTGAATGAGGTTGGTTTCAAGCTGCAAACAGAGCTATGCATATCATGATATGTGATTGAAAATCTCATGACATGAGAAGTGGAAACTCTCATTAGAAGGATCTAGAGGGTTCTAGATCACTCATACATCATCTATATATTGAGTAGAGGTGATCTAATGCAGGGGTTGGTGATGATTGAAGGAGAGAGCATAGATTGAGATTTCTTGGCTTGCAATTGAATTCGGTTTCACAAAATTCTTCACTTTCCATCCATTTTCTTGATTGAAACTTCTTCCATGGATGCTAAGGAGTGATTCCAGATCATAATCCAAGAGAATTCGTGGCTAAATCGTGTAGGAGCAATTGAATTTTTCCGCCTGCAACTCACCATCGGATTTCAAGATTCGGGAGCTTTCAACCGGTTCTTTTGCATACAGAAGCAAGGAGAGGGTTCATTGATCGTGTCTGAAAGATTAGAGAGCTTGAATTGGAGGTTTAGTGCATCTGTTCATCCAAGATTTTCAGGTTGGTAACTTTCTTCCTCTAGCATGAATTAGGTAGAATCAAGGTAAATTAAGGTGTTAGTTGCATTGTAGAACGGTGTAGGAAGGTTTTCAGACCATTAATTTGAGAATTAGTGACCAATTTAGGGTATTACCATTTTTGGTTGAGAATTGGATATGGTGAATCTTGAGGATTTAGGTTGAATTAAGGGCATGAATGAGTTCGTGAGGGAATTTGGGATAAGTTTCATGTATTGACCATTTGCAATGGAGGATCCTAGAGAGAGTTAGGGTTGGGGATGGTGACCGGAGCACCACCGGTGGTGGCCGGAGCTGGGCGCGAAGTTGCAGAGGTTTGAAATGGAGAAGATGATCCCAGGACCATCAGATCTTGGTTTGACTTGGACTAGGACCCTCATCCAACGGCCACGTTTTAATTCAATTTGTGAAGGAATTCTGATTATGAAACGCACCGTTTCATTTAATCAGTGGTTCTGGGCTTAGTGGAAAGATTGCTATCCACACCCCCCTGATGGCCCAACCCATGGTTTGAACTGTGTATCATTGCTATTTGCACCGCGCGTGTGTATATTTTAATTTGATTTTCATTATTTTTTCATTTTATCCATGGTTGTTGGAAAAATCATATAAAATTGAAAATTAATCCAATTAATCCCATTCTTTTTGCATTTTACTCATGATTGAGTCTAGTATTTTTTAGAGAAAAAATATTTTCATTCCATGTATTTTCTGATTTAATGGGAATTTTACATTTTAATTGATATTAAAATGGTTATGTTTGATACTTAATTTTGTGGAATTTTGTGTGATCATGTGGTAATGATTTTGATCCTAATTTTCTGTGTGTGATTAGGTTAGACATGTATGCTCCCATAGCATTTTTCTCACATTTTTGTGATGAAAATAGGTGTGCTTTCTAGATTGATATTTAGGTGCTTCCCTTTAGGGTTTAGGTTTAGGACCTTATAATGTAGAATTTATTTCTAGGTCTAATTTGATGATTTGATCTCTGAAATTAATGTGGTAGAGTCATGATTGACCTAGGTTCCCATAGTCATTTTTGTAGGATTTTATAATTGGTTTTAGTATTTTAGTTAGGACTAACTTTAGTACTAGGTTTTAGGTGATCCTAACTTACTAATTCAACTAGTTTAACTTCCTTAGTCCCCTTAGATTAGGGTTTTTGCTTGGTTTGCCTTTGGTTGAGATTGAAGACAAGTTGAAGACAAGGTGAGGATGCTTGAAGTTACTTGAAGTTGCTTGGAGCTTTGGAATTGCTTGTGCCTGAAGGTGTCTGATGAAGATTTAGGAGATAGAGGACATAGGGAGAGCCTTATGATTAGAATGACTTCTTTCACAAATATGGAAAGCATCTTGTGCTTCCATTCCTCCCAATGACTAAAAGTCCTTCCAAGATATTCACATCCCTCCTTTGTAGGGATGAGTGGCTTTATCTGGGAAGTAGAACTTTGAGGGAACCAGTCTCTCATAATGATGAACCCTTACAGGCTTCCTTTGGTTGTCAGTAAGTTGTTTATCATTTCCACTCATCCTGTTAAATCAATTGTCTTCTGGTTTGAGTATCTTGAAAGATGTTGGACTTGAGTTTGAAGATGAGGACTTCACTAAAGAGTGTGGAAGAGGATGATTCCTTGAGCATTGCCATTGTAGATGAAGCTTGAAGAGAAAGAAGAATAGGTTGAGACTTGAAGATCCAATGGAGATTGAATGAAGAGTTGAGGCTTAAAGAATTGAAGAATGAAGTTGACACTTCCATGTGATTGAAGACTACTCTAAGAAGCTGAGGCTTGCAGGAAAAGAAGACCAAGTTGATACTGGTAAAGCAAAGGGAGCTGAAGCTTGAGAACTAAGTTGATACTTATGAAGAGGATTCAATTGAGATTGAGTGTAGAGCTGAGGCTTGAGGAATGAGGGATAAGTTGACACTTACACTAATGCTTGGAGAGCCTGAAGGAATCAAGTTGATACTTGTAGTTAGAAACAAAGCCTGAGGGTGGAATTGACTAAGGAGCTGAAGCTTGAAGAAGGAGGATAAGTTGAAACTTATGTTGATGGGTTGAAACCTGGAGAAGCAAGTTGATACTTGGCATGAAGGGTGATTGAAGTCTGAAGACTGGGTTGCTGTCAGAAGAGCTGAAGCTTGGAATTGAAAGAGGGAGTTGTTGATCTGCTTTCTTGTCTGTCTTCTTTTCTATGCTGATGTGCCTTGTTTGACTTGCTTGATGCATTAGAATAAGTTCATATCTAGACTGACTTTAAACTAGGAGCATGATTGCACTAGAGGTTGAGTTGCTCCTTCTGCTTGTATTGTTACTGTATGGCTTTGCTTGCGGGTATTCGGTAGAGCCCTGCTCCCTTGCCCATGTGGTTTATTTTGCTTGATAGCATTTTATTTTCTTCTGTATGATTACAGTCTCTTGTATTCTGCTTGATAGCATGTTATTTTTACTGTATGATTGCAGTTGTTCTTGTATTTTGCTTGATAGCATTTTATGTCCTCTACATGATTACAGTTGTTATTGTATCTTGCTTGATAGCACTTTAGTTTATTTCTTCTATATGATTACTGTTATTCATATCTGGCTTGAGGTTGAGATGAGCTTGCGGAGGCTGCTTCCCCCACACACATTTCCTCCCTCACTTGCATTGCATGTATTTTACCGTACTACTGTTTACTGTTTAAGCTGATGCTTTATCTGTTTCTGTTTATCATTGACCTGATCCCTTAGGAATCTCACTTCCTTTGATAAGGAAGTGATGATAGAACTTTAGTTTGAAACCTATGCATGATAACTTCTAGGAGTTCCCTATTTCAAACTTCAACTATAGGATGAATCCTTGGCATGACAACAGTAGGACTTGATAGTCTCCCCGTAGTTGAGCCTCTCTCTTCTCATCTCAAATAGCTTAAGATACAGTAATCATGAATGATTTCTTTCGTACGTTACGAGCCTTAAGCTATCTGAGAAAGGATTGTTGGAGAGTTTCTTTTCAATAGTATGGATGTTTAGTATGGCACCCTTTGGGTGACATGTGACGCATTCACTCTCAGGTCATAGTCTTTAGTGCGATTGAAATTGCAAACACAATAAAAAAACACTTCTTTCATAAAAGACAGAAAACAAACTTCAAACCTTTTTGCCCCGTGGGCCCATAATTCAAAGGAAGCTTTTCTGAAGAAAAGAGTGTCGTTAAACTTCAGCGCCAACGCAAACAGGCTTTGTCCCTAACTGCTGGAACTGCTGTTTAACCCTACTCGATAAAACAGATGAATCTGAATTCCCGTGATCCGTATTACCCCGAACTACGTAAGCTCTGATCTCTCATACCCGTTGAGAGTACGTAGGCACAATACTGGTGTATTGGCGAGCCACCTTCCCCGTAACCCGTCGTAGGTCGAACTACGTTGACTCTGATTTCTCATTCTCTGATGAGAATACGTAGGCATAAAGTGCGACGCTTTACCGAGTCATTTTTATTTTCTTTTTAAGCCAGCCTTGATAGGTAGATAGATAAACCAACTCGTCCAGTAAACACAACAAGCGTGGATCCCGTCGAGTACGACAGACGTGGGGGGTGCTAATACCTTCCCCTCGCGTAACCGACTCCCGAACCCAGACAACGGTTGCGATGACCTTGTCTTATACCCTTTCGTCAGGTTTTTCCGATCGTTTCCTTTCCTGTTCTGAGGGATAAATAACGAAAGATGGCGACTCTTCTGTTTTGTCGGCACCTTATTTTCGCGGAAGCGACAGCTGGCGACTCTGTTGGGGATTCGATAGTTTCCTGGGATCCAACGTCCCGTATGCGAGTCAGTTTGGGGATCCAATGTCCCCTGCGAGAGTCAATCCTAGCGCTTGTATGATTACTTGTTGGGTTGTGTTTATTTATCGCATTTTATTTCCCGCACTTTATTTTCAGTATGATATGATTATCTGTGCTGTTGTGGGAGGGGCATTCTGATGAGTGAGAAGCCAGACCTAGGCTTGAGTGAACATAGCATTAGTTGTGGAAATTAGTGGGCGCGTGCTTGCTTGGCAGGCACTAGTGTCTCATGAAATCCACGCTCAGACGAGGTTCTCCCGGTTGACTTCTTTTTCAACCCTTTGGGTTGAGGGGGTTGTTGGTTTGGAGGATTGTCGACTCTGGGGACCGATCATTTGGGATTCAGCCGAGTGAGGCCGCTTCATGAGCTGGTGATGCCACACCTTCTGGGTATCGTATCACCCCTCTTGAATGTCTGTGACGTTGATGACCGCATAGGATGTCGAACTTGTGTCAGTTTAGGTCCATACCTGTGAGCAGGGTTGGGTTTATTGTAGGAAACCTTAACCTTCAGACTGCCTGGTTTTCTTGATAGTGAATCAGTTTTGTTGGTACCGGAGGTTCTCATCATCAGATATATGATTGTTCTTGACAGAGCAGAGCTTTGGTCCTGTATCAGAGGACCTTATATTCAGAGATGTGTACTTGTTCTTGATAGAGCAGGTTTTTGATTGGGATCAGAGGATCTCATCAGCAGATGTATGTTTGTTCTTGACAGAGCAGAGTTTTGGTCCTGTATCAGAGGACCTTATCTTCAGATGTATTTGTTCTTGACATAGCAGATTTATGATTGGGGTCTGAGGATCTCATCAACAGATGTATGGTTGTTCTTGACAGAGCAGAGTTTTGGTCCTGTATTAGAGGTCCTTATCATCAGATGTGTGTTCTTGACAGAGCAGATTTTTGGTCCTGTATCAGAGGTCCTTATTATCAGATGTTTGTTCTTGACAGAGCAGACTTATGGTCCTATGTGTGTGTTCTTGACAGAGCAGATTTGTGGTCCGATACCAGGATTTCCTTCTTATCAGAGAAAGTGGTTGTTCTTGATAGAGCAGGATTATGGTTTTGTTGACGCAGAATCTCCACAGCACAGTTGCCTTGATCTCCTGCTGCATGATTGCATTTTACATTGCTTTGCATACCCATTTGCATTTCATTAATGTGTGTCTGTGTTGCAGGTACCGTTTTCCCCGATTCAGGATTTCTGGCCTTCTATTGTAGTGTTATGGGTTCTCTGAGGAAGACCGTGGCTTACAAGCTCCCTGCCCTTGATGTGGTCCAGCTGACTGGTTTGATTGCTTTAGCAGATGATTCTGTGAGAGATGAGTTCAGAAAATCTTACGGCAAATTGCTCAGTTTGGTTCGTAAACCTTCTGCGTTCGAGTTGAATGGGTTGCACGCTCTGCTGCAGTTCTACGATCCTCCGTTGAGATGCATTACTTTCCAGGACTTTGTTCTCGCGCCCACACTAGAGGAATATGCTGATTTGTTAGGTGTGTCTATCAAGAGGCAGATGCCCTTTGTTCATATGGATGCTGAGCCGGATCTGGCTAGTCTAGCTCCTTCACTCCATCTGGATGCCTCTGAGTTGGTGTTGTCTAGTTGGAACAAAGTTCCCGGTTTCTCTTTGCAGTTCTTAATGGGAAAGGCTCAGCAGTGCGCCAAAGACGGATGTTGGGTCGTGTTCAAGGCCATCCTCGCTCTGTGCATATATGGCATCATTCTGTTCCCCAATATGCCTGATTTTGAAGACTTCGACGCCTTCCGCATCTTTGCTTCAGGGAATCCAGTCCCTACCTTGATAGGAGATGTCTACCATTCCGTCCACTACAAAAATGAGAACCGAAGGGGCAAGAATGTCTCGTGCTGCGTACCCCTGCTTTATAAATGGCTTGATAGTCATCTACCCGAGAGGGGTCCCTTTGTTTCGTTTGCATCCATATCTGAGTGGTCCGAGCATTTGATGGGTCTATCTGCAGAGGATATTGACTGGTTTGACAGAGATAGGTTGGGTACCGAGATTATCTTCAGCTGCAGCGGGTTTCCAAACGTGCCTTTGATAGGCAGGAAGGGCTGTATAAACTATAATTTGTCTTTGCTGGTCCGACAGTTTGCTTACGCTTTGAGAGCTCCGCCGAAGGATGAAGAGGTACGGGAATCTCTGTACCTCACTGGTCTTTTAGAAGGGGATGTGTTATCTAAGCTTCAGCGCGCTTGGAATGGTATCAGTAAGAGGGGAAAACCATTGCTGGGGAGAAGCAATAGCCAAGCCTACCCTCCGTATGTGACTTGGATCAGAGCCAGAGCAGATGCTATAGGGATGTCGTTTCCTCCTGCCAAGCCGGAAAGCCCTCCAGTGATTGAAGAGCCCACCACTGTGCCTATTCAGCAGCATAATCAGGTGTTAGTTGAGAGAGACGAGCTGAAAAAGGCAAATGAAGAATTGGAGAAAGAATTGGCTCAGCTCCGAAGCGAGAGAAACGAATCTGTTCATTCCTTCAAGAGGCAAACAGAGCTGGTGAACCAGCTAGGGACAGATTTGACTAAGCAGATAGTTGAGCGTGAGCGCATGGGTCGAGACTTCAAAGCTGTCAACGATGTACTGGCCACGAAGAAGCAGCACTTGGACGAAGCGTATCGGAGGATATCCAAGTTCAACCAGCACTGGAAAGCCTCCCTAGCCACCAGGAAAGAACGAGAAGATAAGCTGATGCAACAGATCTCCAAGCTGAAAGCCCAGGTAAAGGCTAGTGAGAAGAGGTTTGATGAAGAAACCGCTCGCAGATATGCCGCTGAAGGCCAGCTCAACAAAGCTCTTGCTAACCTGAAGGAGCACAAACTGACGTTTGAATCCAAGAAACGGAAGCTAGAAGATTGTTTCGGCGAAGGAGCATGGGAAGATTCAGTCGAAGGTCTTCAATACACCATTATGCAGAGGGAGTTACTCGTCGAAGGGTTGCTCACTCGGCCTGATCATCCAGAAACGAAGGGGTTGTTAGAAGAGTTTCGCGCCTGTGGCCGTGCTTGACTATTTGTATCCCTTTTATTTGATCATTGTTATATGCTGACCATCACCAGGCTTGTTGGCTGAGGTCATGCTGTTGATTCATCTTGTACTCACTGATGTTGTGTACTGCCTTGATGGGCTTTCTTCATATATATGAGACGTTATTTCCATGATTGGACTCGGACTTCTTATTATCGGCACTGGAACTCAGGCACTAGGATCGGGGGAAATCTCCCTAACGCACAGACACACGTTTGCATTTGCATGAAGCATTTGCATAACGAGCACTTTGTCGTTTTTCCTAACCCTTTTGTGTTTTCAGGTTGTTCCAGAATTGATCAGAGACCAATCCACCGCTATCCGACCAGAGCAAATCAAACCAGAATCATGGAGCAAGTGCAAACTGATGTTTAGGAACTCCGCGAAAGAATGGACCGCTTCATGGAGCTCATGCAAGCGGTCGCCAATGGCCAGGATCAACTCAGAACCTTGGTTCAGCCTCTGATTTCAAGGGTCAATAGCAATGGTGTACTCCATGGTGGGACCGTGCCTACTCCTCCACCTGTGGAAACTCCTCAGAATGGCGTCCCCGTGACCGGGGGGAATGGCAGTGCCAACGGCAATGTGATAGCTAACATGGGACTCAACGGTAATACGACGGGCGTCGGTAATGGGAGTCTTGAAGCTAACGTCAATGTTGGACTGGGCAATGACAATGCAGGTGTTGGGAATCTGTTCGGGCCTCAGCCATGGTTAGAAGACCGTCAAGACGATGTGTTCTCTCAGAGAGGTGCTGAAGGGGAGCTGACTGTTGAAGCACGGCTAAGGTTCAAGGCACTCGAGGATAAGATGAGGAACATCGAGAACCAGAACACCCTGGGCGTTGATATGTCCAAGTTGGGACTGATTGTTGATTTCAAGGTGCCTCCCAAGTTCAAGGTACCTGACTTTGAAAAGTATAAGGGTACCACTTGCCCTCGCGTCCACCTGAGATCATATTACAGAAAAATGTCAGCTCATTCTGATGACGAGAAGTTGCTGATGCACTTCTTTCAGGACAGTCTGTCCGGACCCTCCCTCGAATGGTACATGAGTCTGGAACCTACCAGTGTGCGCACGTGGAAGGACCTTGCTGAAGCATTTGTGCAACACTACCAATACAATAGCGACTTGGCCCCGAACCGAGTCCAATTGTAGAATCTGTCGCAAAGGAACAACGAAGGGTTTAAGGAATACGCCCAGCGGTGGCGTGAATTGGCAGCCAGGGTTCAGCCGCCGATGGTTGAACGTGAGCTTGTGCAGATGTTCGTAGCCACCCTCCCAGGGGTTTACTATGAGAAATTGGTCAGCGGTATGTATGGAACCTTCTCAGATCTCATTATCACGGGTGAGCACATCGAAAATGGGATCAAACTCGGGAAAATTCAAGGTGATTCGTCCTCAGCCGGAGGAGGAGGCAAGAAACCTTATGGTGGCAAAAGACGGGAAGGAGAAACGAGCGCCGTGACCAACGCTCGAAGGAAGGGTAAAGGCCCTCACCAACAGGTGGCCAGCATAACTATCCCGGCAGTCCAACAGCCACAGCAGCAGCAGCAGCAACAACAACTGAATCAACAAGGGTACAGAAAGTATCAGAATCGGGCACCTCTGTCGAGTCGTCACCTCGAGACACCGCCCATGTCGTACGCTCAACTATTGCAGACTTTGCTTCAGCTACAGTTGATCCAAAAGAGAACCTTGGCTCCCTTGACAGGGGCACCTCCGCCAGGGTATGACGCGAATGCAACTTGTGAGTTTCACTCAGGGGCACCAGGCAACACAATAGATAACTGCAAAGCCTTCAAGCATAAGGTGCAGGACATGGTGGACGCTAAGATCATCAACTTCTCAGATAATGTGCCAAATGTCACGAAGAACCCTATGCCGAATCATAGGGGAGACGGGGTGAACGCCATTATCGAAGACGAGAGTTTGGATTTGTTGACTGATGTCAGAGATCTGAAGACGCCGCTTAGCTTCGTTAAAGCTAAGCTGATGAAAAGAGGTTTCTTTCCAGGTTGTGGAGAGTTGTGTATGGGCTGTGCGACTAGTCCTGACGGATGTGAACAGTTGATAGAGGGAATTCAAAGTCTGATGACTGAAGGGATTTTACAGTTCAGCCGGAGGGCCGAAAGCGGATCAGGAGAGGTAATGCTGAAGCAAGGGGATGAGGTTGCCACCATCACCATCCCTCGCCAGACGATAACTATTTCTGCACCCAGGCCGCCCACGATTACCATCACCAAAGCTGGGCCGATACCCTTCGAAAGCACCAATGTTGTCCCATGGCATTATGGGGCTGAAGTCTATTGCAACGGACAGAAGTTGGAACTAGAACCGTTTGGATCGTCTGTGGAGAACCTAGCGGGCGTTAGCGGAATTACTCGCAGCGGGAGAGTGTTTGCACCACCCGAGGTCGTGGCGGACAAAGCGGACAGAGCTGATGCAACTGATAAAGGTAAAAGTAAAGTCGTTGAAGAGATCCCGCGTGGGGCAGAAAAAGACTTACTTGTCAAAGACGCCGAGGAATTTATGAGGTTGATTAAAAAGAGTGACTACAAGATCGTGGATCATCTCCATCAAACACCCTCGAAAATTTCCATCCTGAATTTGTTGTTGTGTTCTGAAGCATACCGCAACGCACTGCTGAAGGTGTTGAACGCCGCATATGTACCGCAGGAAATATCGGTAAACCAGCTGGAAGAGGTCGTAGCCCACGTGAATGCTGGAAATGGTTTAGGGTTCACTGACCTAGAGCTGACGCCGAAGGGGAGGAATCATAATAGCACCCTGCACATCTCGATAGAGTGTAGGGGAACGATTATGTCTCATGTGTTGGTGGACACAGGGTCATCGCTCAATGTTCTTCCGAAGAAAGCATTAATGAAGTTAGATACTCGCAGAGTGATTTGCACACCCAGTGATCTGGTTGTGAAGGCGTTCGATGGAACCAAACGCCATGTTTTCGGGGAGGTGACCCTGCCAATCCAAGTCGGGCCGGAAACGTTCGACGCAATCTTTTACATTATGGACATCATGCCTTCCTACAGTTGTCTCTTGGGCCGGCCATGGATCCATTACGCAGGTGCCGTGACCTCCACGTTGCACCAGAAACTCAAGTATGTTGTTGGAGGTAGCATCGTGACTGTATGTGGCGAGGAAGACATAATGGTGAGCCAGTTGTCGTCCTTCAAATATGTTGAGATGGATGGGGAAATCCACGAAACCCTATGCCAAGCGTTGAAGCTGTTAAAGTCAAGGACGTAGCTCCTGTAGTCACTGAGAAGCCAGAGATGACTCTCTCTTCCTTCAAGGAAGCCCGGGCCGTTGTTCAAGCCGGATCTACCCCAGGCTGGGGGCGAATTTTGGAGATACCTAACAAGCAAGACAAGTTTGGGTTGGGATATTCTCCTGAAGCTGAAGCCTCCTTTTCTAGCAGTGCGTCGTGAGGTAAAGGGCCAATCCAGTTTACCAGTGGCGGGGTGATATTTGAAAGCATCAACGCGGTGTCTGAAGACAGCGGAGATAGCGACTGTGACTTAGACTCTTGGATCCAGCCAAGCAAGCCAGGCGAGAGCCTCAACAATTGGTTCGTCAAGGATATCATCCAGATGATAAGCGAAGAGTAATGATTTACTTTTTCCAATCATTGTACAACCCTATGTCCTACCCGGGGCATAGTGGTTTTATTGTCAGGGCCTTGTTTGATTATGTACGTGCATTTTATCAATAAATCAAAAGGCGTTTTTCTTCGTATTCAAATATTGTGATCTCTGTTATTCCTGTTTTATATTTGTTTTGAAAAACAATAAAATGGCAATGGGGTTTGTGCTAACCTGCATATCCTTGTTTTAAGTTTAACCCTTGTTATTGCAGGATCCACATAATAGATGACATCGACTCTGGACCTTCTACGACTCACTTCGACTTCGATTGCCCGATCTATCAAGCCGAAGAAGAGATTGATGAAGACGAAGACCTTCTCGAAGAGTTGGCCCGCTTGTTGAAACAAGAAGAGAAAGTTATTCTGCCTCATGAAGAGGAGATTGAGATTGTGAATCTGGGTTCTGAAGAACTGGTCAGGAATGTCAGGATAGGGGCTGCATTGCAGAGTGATGTCAAGCAGAGATTGGTCGAGATGCTAAGAGAGTATAGTGACGTCTTTGCTTGGTCATACGAAGATATGCCCGGGCTTGATACTGACATCGTGGTCCACCACTTGCCGTTGCGAGAAGATTGTCCTCCCGTTAAGCAGAAGCTTAGGAGGACGCGACCAGATATGGCCGTTAAGATCAAAGAAGAAGTGCAGAAGCAGCTTGATGCTGGCTTCTTAGCGGTCACTACTTACCCTCCGTGGGTCGCCAACATAGTGCCTGTACCGAAGAAGGACGGTAAGGTGCGCATGTGCGTCGATTATCGGGAGTTGAATAGGGCGAGCCCTAAAGATGACTTCCCGCTGCCTCATATTGATGTGTTGGTCGACAATACAGCGTAGTTCTCCGTATTTTAGTTCATGGATGGCTTCTCCGGCTACAACCAGATCAAGATGGCGCCGGAGGACATGGAGAAAACTACGTTTATCACCCCCTGGGGAACGTTTTGCTACAAGGTAATGCCTTTCGGTCTGAAGAACGCAGGGGCCACTTACCAACGAGCAATGGTTACTTTGTTTCATGATATGATTCATCATGAGATTGAAGTCTATGTTGATGACATGGTTGCGAAGTCCCAAACGGAGGAGGGACATCTGGTCAATTTGCTGAAGCTTTTTGAGAGGCTTAGGAAGTTCAAGTTGAGGCTGAATCCTAACAAGTGTACTTTCGGAGTACGGTCCGGAAAACTACTGGGGTTTATCGTGAGCGAAAGAGGCATCGAGGTTGATCCTGCGAAGATAAAAGCGATACAAGAAATGCCAGTGCCAAGAACAGAAAAAGATGTTCGTGGTTTCCTGGGCAGAATAAACTACATTGCAAGGTTTATTTCTCATCTCACGGCCACGTGTGAACCGATGTTCAAACTGTTAAAGAAAGATCAGGCGATTATCTGGAACGAGGATTTCCAGAAGGCATTCGACAAGATAAAACAGTATCTGCAGGAACCTCCGATCTTGATACCCCCAGTGGCCGGACGGCCATTAATCATGTACTTGACAGTTCTTGAGAATAGTATGGGGTGTGTTCTCGGTCAGCACGACGAGACGGGCAGAAAGGAGCATGCCATTTACTACTTGAGTAAAAAGTTCACAGACTGTGAATCTCGCTACTCGATGCTGGAGAAGACGTGTTGTGCACTAGCCTGGGCTGCCAAACGTTTACGACAGTACATGCTCAATCACACCATTATGTTAATTTCGAAGATGGATCCGATCAAGTACGTCTTCGAGAAGCAAGCGCTTTCGGACAGGATTGCCAGATGGCAAATGGTGTTGACAGAATATGATATTCAGTACGTGTCCCAGAAGGCCATCAAGGGAAGCGTATTATCTGAATACCTTGCCGAACAGCCGATCAAGGATTATCAGCCTATGCAATTTGAATTCCCTGATGAGGATATCATGTTTCTCAAAGCGAAAGATTGCGATGAACCATTGCCCGACGAGGGGCCAGATAGGAAATCCCAGTGGAAATTGATATTTGACGGGGCGGTTAATTCCTACGGAAGTGGCATTGGGGTGATCATCACGACTCCCCACGGATCCCATATCCCGTTCACTGTGCGACTGACGTTTCCGGTCACCAATAATGAAGCGGAGTACGAAGCATGCATCATGGGTCTAGAAGAGGCAATTGATTTGAGAATCAAGAACCTATACGTATATGGTGACTCGGCACTTGTGATTAACCAGATTAAAGGGGAGTGGGAGACTCGCCAATCGAATTTGGTGTCGTACATGAACTATGCCAGAAGGCTGCTTCCGTTCTTTGATCGAGTGGAACTCCATCATGTGCCCAGAGCTGAAAATCAGATGGCTAATGCCTTAGCCACGTTGGCTTTGATGTATAAAGTTAATTTTTGGAATGAAGCTCCAAGAATTGTCCTTTCTCGTCTTGATAGACCTGCATTCGTCTTTGCGATCGAGGAAGCCGCCGACGGCAAGCCATGGTTTCATGATATCCAGATCTTCCTTATGACTAAGGAGTATCCCGCGGGAGCGTCAACCCAGGATAAGAAGACTCTGAGGAGGCTGTCTGGAAATTTTTATCTCAATCCTGATGGAGTTTTGTATAAGAGAAACCACGATCTCGTGCTACTCAGATGTGTAGATGAGAAAGAAGCGAGTATGCTCATGGAAGAAGTCCATGAAGGCACATTTGGTATGCACGCCGGCGGACATGCTATTACGAGGAAGATCCTGAGAGTAGGATACTACTGGCTGACGATGGAATCGGATTGCTTTAAATTCGCGAAGAGATGTCATAAATGCCAGATTTATGCTGATAAAGTTCATGTGCCGCCGTGCCCGTTAAATGTCATGTCCTCCCCGTGGCCGTTCTCCATGTGGGGCATCGACATGATAGGCAAGATCGAGCCCACTGCATCTAACGGTCATCGCTTCATTCTAGTAGCTATCGACTACTTCACCAAGTGGGTGGAGGCAGCCTCATATTCTAATGTGACCAAGCAGGTGGTGGCTAAATTCATAAAGAGGGACATCATCTGTCGTTACGGAATTCCCGAGCGGATCATTACTGATAATGGTTCGAACCTGAATAACAAGATGATGAAGGAGTTGTGCCAGAGTTTCAAGATTGAACACCACAACTCATCTCCTTACCGGCCGAAGATGAATGGCGCCTGTAATACCCCAAATTTTACCCTTTCTTTTTTATTTTTATTTTAAATTCTTATTAACTTAATAAATTAACCTTTTTTTTTAGATCTTGTTTTTTTAACTAATAATAATTTAATTAACCTTTTTTATAACTTTACTAATGTTTGTTTATTAACTTTTTTTCTATTTAGTTTATTTATTTAAATCATTTTAAGCTCTTCTTACTAACTTTTAGGATTTAGATTAAAATTTAACTTTTTTTTTCTTTTCTTTAAGAGTAAATTTTTTTTATAACCTTTTTTAATTAATTTCTAACACAGTTTTTTAATCAAATTCTATTACCTTTTTAAAATTAAATCTTTTTTTCTAACTTTTTTAAAGTTAAATCTTTTTGTCTAACTCTTTTTAAAAATTAAATCTTTTTTTCTCTAACTTCTTTTTAAAAATTAAATCTCTTTTTTTCTCTAACTTCTTTTTAAAATTAATTTTTTTTCTAACTTTTTTTTTAAAATTAAATCTAAATCTTTTTTTGACACCTTTATTTTTCAAATTAAATTTCTAAATTCTTTTTAAAATTAAATTCTAACGCCCTTTTCTTTTTCTTTTTTTTTTTAATTCTAAATTCCTTTTAAAATGAAATTCCAACAGTTTTTAAAATAATTCTAACACTTTTTTTTAAAATCAACATTCAAATATATTTTTTTATTTTAAAATTCTAACTCATTTTTTTTTAAACTTAAAACTCTAATTTTTATTTAACTTGAAACTCTTATTTTTTTTGCTAACTTTTTAAATTTAAATCCCAACACTTTTTTAATCAAATCCAATCCCAATGAATTCCAGATAGAGTTAAATCAAATCAATCAGATCATATCGTCATCATAAGAAAATCAGATCTAAATATCAACATCACCATCATTGAATCAAATCTGAAATCATCATAAAAATTCATTCAAATCAAATCAGAGATTGAAAAAGATTGAGATATTCAAATCAAATCTGAGATTGAAAAAGATTTAAAAAAACCAAGTATAAAAAGACCCTCAGGAGCAACAAAACAGGGGATCGACAAGCATCAAAGACTCTTACAGTCTTTATCAAAAGTAACTAACTCTTCTTTTCTTAAAAAATTTCTAATCTTATTTTTGTTTTTTTTTCAAGAGTTTTAACTTTTTTCTTGAATTAAAATCTAACCTTTTCTTTTTTATTTTCAAAACTTTTTTTTCAAAAGCAAATTTCAAAGTTCTAATTTTTTGCTAACTTTTAATTCTAACTTTTTAATCACATTAAAGTTCTAACTTTTCCAAATCTCACACAAAAAAAACCTAATTCCATTCTAACTCTTTTCTAATTACCTAAATTCTCATCGTCTCAAAACGTTCATCACTTAACTTTTAATTATCGTCAACTCCAATTTTCATCCTTCATTCCTAACAGTATTCTTGATTATCCATGAACCTGTTCACTAATATTTATTTATTTATTTTTGTATTTATTTTTATATTTGTACATAATCTAACATCACCATTGCTATTTCATATTCCATTATCACTTGTATATTATCATCATCTTCATTGTGTGTCAACTTTTATTGTTTATTAATTTTTCGCTAACATCCTCATTTTTAAGATCCAAATTTCTAACTTTTTTTCTTGTTTCGTTAAAATTATAATTTTCTACTTAAATTCCTAACATTCCCGTCTAATTTTTTGTCTAACCCCGTATAATAACAGTCTCGGTTTGTTTTGGTTTTTTGCAGCTGACTAAGTTCAATTGATTTTATTTTCAGTTTAAATATTCAATTATCATATTTGTAACTGCTTATGGGATGTAATTTTGCGAGACAATTGTCGCATTTATCTTTCCGCACTTTATTTTCTGCCGTTGTATGTATATTTAATTTCATCGCATCTTTATAATTAATTTCACTCCTCCGAAGGAATTAGGTCTAGCCGTTTGACCGCCGTGTCAATAGTCCTCACCTTCAACCCTTACACCTTTTCAACCCTAAATTTTCATACATGTCTCGCTGTGGACAAAATTACCATTTTACCCCTAGCATTAGGTCAAAGAGCCGCCACGCTCATTTTAGGGTTTCCCGCCGTGGAATCCCTAATTTAACCCTAATTACAACTTAACATTTCAACATAGAGATTTGGAGTTTCTACACTCCACGTAAGCGTGTCCTTAAGATGCGTTTATTCCCCTTGAGACCTTGACCACATTCGAGAAGTCTCTAACCTCCCTTTTGAGGGGAACTACGATTACTCTGATTCTATTCCCGTAAGGATACGTAGGCACAAGATGCGATGTCTTGCCGAGTAAACTTAGAATTAACCCCTTAGGTCTCCTTTCTCACTTTTAATCCCTTTGTACATATATCTTAAGCAAATAAATAAAGCAAAAATAGTAAGCATTGAACAAAAGGTTCCTGTAGAGTACTACAGAAGTTTAGGGTGCTAATACCTTCCCTGACCTTAACCAACCCCCGAATCCTAGAATCTCCCCGCATTGTGTTTACGATGCAAAATAGGTTTTCCCTCTTTTGACCTTTTCCTTCGGATAAATCAAAGAGCGGTTGTGAATTGAATTGCGATTCAAACTAATTAATAGTTTGTGATCCTATTTCCACTGCAACAGCGCCGTTGAAGCGGCCAATAAGAACATAAAGAAGATTGTTCAGAAGATGGTTGTGACCTACAAAGATTGGCACGAGATGTTGCCATTCGCACTGCACGGTTATCGTACGACGGTACGTACGTCAACCGGGGCAACTCCTTTCTCCTTAGTGTACGGTTTGAAGGTTGTCTTACCGTTAGAAGTGGAGATTCCTTCTTTGCGAGTTTTGGTTGATGTGAAACTCGACGAGGCAGAATGGATTAAGAACCGACTAAACCAACTCAGCCTGATGGACGAGAAGAGGTTAGCATCGATTGCGCATGGTCGTATGTACCAAAGCCGAATGAAGAAAGCTTATGATAAGAAGGTGCGTCCTAGAAGCTTTCAGACGGGTGATCTCGTCTTGAAGAAGATTCTTCCTCCACACTCCGATCACCGGGGCAAGTGGACTCCCAATTACGAAGGTTCGTACATCGTCAGCAAGGTCTTCTCGGGAGGAGCTTTGTTGTTATCCACGATGGATGGTGAAGATTTTGTATCCCCGGTGAACGCGGACACAGTTAAAAAATACTTTGCTTAAAAAATGACCCGCTAGAAAGAAAAAGAATATCCAGACATAAATGGGGCATCCCGACGAACCATAAAAAAGGAAAAGGTTCGGGAAAAAATTAGGGATATAAATTGAAAAAATGTACACCCGCAAAGTCGAAAACTCGGAAGGGCGACTTTGGGAAAAAAGGGTATCCCGGTGAATCGAAAACCCGGAAGGGCGATTCAGGCAAAAGTTAGGGATTTGAAAAAGCAAATGACTGTGTTCCGCGTATGGACTTTCATTGTTTAGTGGTTTGGAAGACCTGAGGGCCGTTTATCTGAATCAATCTCTTCTGAAGCTGAAGCGTCGGAGAAGTATCGAAGTCGAGTGGGTCATAGAGGGATAAACTCATGGTGTTCATCTACGCCTCGTTGCCGACATTTGCATATACTGATGTATATTTATGTTTTTACTTTTTGCGCAGCTTCCTCATTCCAGGAGCTTGCATCTGTTGTAAAACATTTTTACCCATTCAGGGGTTCGTTATCAATAAAATGTATACTATTCAGCAATTCTGTTTGTCTGTTTAGCATTTATCTGTTTTGTTTGCGAAAAGGAACGCCGATGTTTTTGATAAAATGCGCATACATAAACTTACTGGCCTAGGCCACTGATTGTTGAAACAATGAATTACTTGAACATTGTCGCAAGATGATAACCTTGATAGGTCCCTTTGATAAGGGTATCTTGTCTGTTTGTTTGTGTTGCTGCAGGTGTAGCATATTCCAGGCAGTGCGCCGTGTGCGTTCCCAAGCAGGATGATTCCTCCTTCTCCAGCAAAGTTCAATAGCCTCTCCTCGCAGAGTCCGAATGTTAGATCGTAAGGGATTGATATGTCTCCCCAGGCAGAGAAGATTCTCTCCCCAATCAGATGCATCCTGAAGGAACGGCATCTCCCCAGCTGAGTCAGGCGCCGAAGCGTGTGTTCATCCCCCAGCACCGGGTCACAAGTGCAAGTCTCGTAGGAGACTATTCACTGAAGTGTGCAGCAAGTGGAAGTCCCAGACTGAAGTCTCCAGCGGAATCGAGATTCCCCACAGAGTCGTACTCTCCCTAGGAAGCAGGATGATTTCTTCTTCCCCAGCCGAATTTGCAGATCCCCGAGAGAGCCGAGTCCTTGGAAGCAGTTCGGGCCATGATTGGTTTTCCCCAGTAGGATGTTGAATAGCTGACGCTGTATTTCCCCGCCAGAGTCGTTATCTCCAGGGAAGTAGTCGCGAAGGTCGCGTAGTTTATTTCCGCGATTGACATTGCTTTCCTCAGTAGGTCCAGGTTCTCGTAGAGCTTCATTCCCCTGCGGCAGTCAACTGAAGTTTGCTTCCTCATGCGGAGTCCAATTGAGATCGGCGTGACCTTTTCTCCGTGGTTCTCCCTTCAGCATTTATTTTGCTGATGGGGTCGTAGCATTTTGCATGATTGCATAGCATTTATCATAAACGTGTAGCATTTCCACCGTGTGGAGCATTATGCCATTGTCGATCATATGCATATGAAACATGAGCTAGGTCGTTACCATTCTTGTTTTGCAGGTGCTTCTCCGTAGATTCGTTTGCCTAAGATGATTCTTGAATTCTCCCCAGCGAAGTCGTTTGCTTAAGATGATTCTTAAAATCCCCAGTGAAATTGCCAGAGTGGGTTGCTCAAGTTGATGCTCAGAGTCCCCGGCGGAATGTTTGCTCAGGATGATTCCCGAAATCTCCAGCAGAGTTATTGGTTCAGGATGATTCTTGAAGTCCCCACGGAGTTATCTGTTCAAGATGATTCTTGATGTCCTCAGCAGAGTTGACTCACCCAGATTGATTTTTGGATCCCCGAAGCAGAGTTACTTGATGGTTCTCCAGAATCCCTAGCGGAGATGTGTCATCCTCGGTAGGTTTTTGAGCAGCGAAGTTGAAACTTCCCTGGAAGACTTGATGATTGAAGTCCAACCGTATTAACGAAGCAGTTCTCCCAGCAGATGCGGAGCGCCCGATGGTAGAAGTTGGAGATCCCCAAGTGGTTCATGATTGACCAAGAACTCTATTCCCGACTTACTGATGAAGTCCGACTAATGCCCAAAGATTTCTTTGAATGCCCGACGGCATGATTAACTTGACTGTTGACCTGATGAGCCCCGAGGAATCTTGATGCCTGACGGCATGATCGACCATGTATCACCGGTTACCGTGTGACCAATTCTCCAGCTAGTTTCCGTGCAGCTAATATTTCAGTTTTCGAAGATTTGTTCCCATCAGAGTATCGTGAACTTGTGCAGTTGGCAAATTTCTGGGTTTGTCGGTATTCAACCGTCTCGCACCTTGATTGGTTGAGAGTCGTTCGCTTCTCACCCAGTCAGGTTCAAGCCGTTTGAATAGGGGCAGCTGTTGCACCCCAAAATTTGACCAACATTTCTTTACCTAGCTTATGTTTCATTTCATTCACATTAGCATTATCATTTTAATTTCATTGACATGTATGCAGGAGATCAAGAGGTATGAGTACCAATCAAGAGCTATACAAGACTATGAAGCTAGCCAAGAAGGTTATTCAAGTGTTCAAGGGTTGATATCCTTGTCAGAGAAGTCAAAGGATTCTCAGAGAGAGTGGTTGAAACCAAGAGTGTGTGCCTCCTAACTTGAGAGTTGTGGGAAGACCTCAGATGATTCTGAAACCATGAGGGTGGACTTGAAGCCTTTAGAGAGCTTATGAGATGTCTTGAAAGCCATCATGAAGCCTAGACAAGTCATTGTGTAAGATTAAGAAGGCTCAGCCATGAGTGGTGCAGTTAGGGTTTGACTGGGTCAACCCTAAGTCAACTGATGATTTGAAGAAGGTTGAGACCTAATCCAAGAGCCATGTGATCATGGATTGATGCAATGAGATGTTATAAGGATGATTCCAAGGTCAACTCATCATGATTGAAGAGTTTGAGAAGTTTCAAGCTAGGGTTTCTAAGGCTTGACAGTGTAAAATCCCCTAGTTTGACCCCTATCTTCAAGGCAGTTTAGCCCAAGATGTGATTGTCATCTCATCTTGCCCCCAACATGAATGTTGTAGAGCTTGAGCTTAGCTTTAATTTGAGTACTAGAAGTCCTTGATAGGATTTGTGGAACTCAAGTTATGACTTTGACAAGTTACAGGTCATCTGAGGTATGTGAATCTGGGGCCTTGAAAGTTACCCAACTTGCATCAAACTTTTGCCATAGGAGGGTGATTCCTATGAACTTTTGGTCAAAATTGTTCCTTATCCTCTTAGCTTTCTAGAGATTACTAGAAGTCCTTGATAGGATTTGTGGAACTCATGTTATGGCTTTGACAAGTCAAGGGCATTTTGGTCATTTGGAGATTACAGGTCATTTCAATCATAAAGCCATAACTCCTATTTCCAAGCTTCAAATGGAAAAATGTTCAACATCAAACTTGTTCAAAATGATGTTTTAAGGCTATTAAGGAGGTCATGAGATGATGGAAATGCTTGTAGCTCAAAGTTGCAAAAATGACCTAAAATAAGGGCATAAGTTAAATAAACCAAAGTTGGAAATTGATATTTTCAACCTACACATCCAAACCATGGCATGTAATATATCATTTTGACTCTAGAAAACATTTTAAGAACATTGGTTTATCCACATTTTTGAGTTGAGATTCAATTTGTGGACTTGCTTTGAAAAGTGATTACTTGCATATTAAGTAACATGTGCAAAACATAGAATCAAGGCATGAGCAAGGTCCTTTGCAAGCTAAACACTTTCAAAATGTCACTAGGGGAGAAATTGGAAGTGAATGAGGTTGGTTTCAAGCTGCAAACAGAGCTATGCATATCATGATATGTGATTGAAAATCTCATGACATGAGAAGTGGAAACTCTCATTAGAAGGATCTAGAGGGTTCTAGATCACTCATACATCATCTATATATTGAGTAGAGGTGATCCAATGCAGGGGTTGGTGATGATTGAAGGAGAGAGCATAGATTGAGATTAAGATTTCTTGGCTTGCAATTGAATTCGGTTTCACAAAATTCTTCACTTTCCATCCATTTTCTTGATTGAAACTTCTTCCATGGATGCTAAGGAGTGATTCCAGATCATAATCCAAGAGAATTCGTGGCTGAATCGTGTAGGAGCAATTGAATTTTTCCGCCTGCAACTCACCATCGGATTTCAAGCTTCAGGAGCTTTCAACCGGTTCTTTTGCATACAGAAGCAAGGAGAGGGTTCATTGATCGTGTCTAAAAGATTGGAGAGCTTGAATTGGAGGTTTAGTGCATCTGTTCATCAAAGATTTTCAGGTTGGTAACTTTCTTCCTCTAGCATGAATTAGGTAGAATCAAGGTGAATTAAGGTGTTAGTTGCATTGTAGAACGGTGTAGGAAGGTTTTCAGACCATTAATTTGAGAATTAGTGACCAATTTAGGGTATTACCATTTTTGGTTGAGAATTGGATATGGTGAATCTTGAGGATTTAGGTTGAATTAAGGGCATGAATGAGTTCGTGAGGGAATTTGGGATAAGTTTCATGTATTGACCATTTGCAATGGAGGATCCTAGAGAGAGTTAGGGTTGGGGATGGTGACCGGAGCACCACCGGTGGTGGCCAGAACTGGGCGCAAAGTTGCAGAGGTTTGAAATGGAGAAGATGATCCCAGGACCACCAGATCTTGGTTTGACTTGGACTAGGACCCTCATCCAACGGCCACGTTTTAATTCAATTTGTGAAGGAATTCTGATTATGAAACGCACCGTTTCATTTAATCAGTGGTTCTGGGCTTAGTGGAAAGATTGCTATCCACACCCCCCTGATGGCCCAACCCATGGTTTGAACTGTGTATCATTGCTATTTGCACCGCGCGTGTGTATATTTTAATTTGATTTTCATTATTTTTTCATTTTATCCATGGTTCTTGGAAAAATCATATAAAATTGAAAATTAGTCCAATTAATCCCATTCTTTTTGCATTTTACTCATGATTGAGTCTAGTATTTTTTAGAGAAAAAATATTTTCATTCCATGTATTTTCTGATTTAATGGGAATTTTAAATTTTAATTGATATTAAAATGGTTACGTTTGATACTTAATTTTGTGGAATTTTGTGTGATCATGTGGTGATGATTTTGATCCTAATTTTTTTGTGTGATTAGGTTAGACATGTATGCTCCCGTAGCATTTTTCTCACATTTTTGTGATGAAAATAGGTGTGCTTTCTAGATTGATATTTAGGTGCTTCCCTTTAGGGTTTAGGTTTAGGACCTTATAATGTAGAATTTATTTCTAGGTCTAATTTGATGAATTGATCTCTGAAATTAATGTGGTAGAGTCATGATTGACCTAGGTTCCCATAGTCATTTTTGTAGGATTTTATAATTGGTTTTATTATTTTAGTTAGGACTAACTTTAGTACTAGGTTTTAGGTGATCCTAACTTACTAATTCAACTAGTTTAACTTCCTTAGTCCCCTTAGATTAGGGTTTTTGCTTGGTTTGCCTTTGGTTGAGATTGAAGACAAGTTGAAGACAAGGTGAGGATGCTTGAAGTTGCTTGAAGTTGCTTGGAGCTTTGGAATTGCTTGTGCCTGAAGGTGTCTGATGAAGATTTAGGAGATAGAGGACATAGGGAGAGCCTTATGATTAGAATGACTTCTTTCACAAATATGGAAAGCATCTTGTGCTTCCATTCCTCCCAATGACTAAAAGTCCTTCCAAGATATTCACATCCCTCCTTTGGAGGTATGAGTGGCTTTATCCGGGAAGTAGAACTTTGAGGGAACCAGTCTCTCATAATGATGAACCCTTACAGGCTTCCTTTGGTTGTCAGTAAGCTGTTTATCATTTCCACTCATCCTGTTAAATCAATTGTCTTCTGGTTTGAGTATCTTGAAAGATGTTGGACTTGAGTTTGAAGATGAGGACTTCACTGAAGAGTGTGGAAGAGGATGATTCCTTGAGCATTGCCATTGCAGATGAAGCTTGAAGAGCAAGAAGAACAGGTTGAGACTTGAAGATCCAATGGAGATTGAATGAAGAGTTGAGGCTTAAAGAATTGAAGAATGAAGTTGACACTTCCATGTGATTGAAGACTACTCTGAGAAGCTGAGGCTTGCAGGAAAAGAAGACCAAGTTGATACTGGTAAAGCAAAGGGAGCTGAAGCTTGAGAACTAAGTTGATACTTATGAAGAGGATTCAATTGAGATTGAGTGTAGAGCTGAGGCTTGAGGAATGAGGGATAAGTTGACACTTACACTGATGCTTGGAGAGGCTGAAGGAATCAAGTTGATACTTGTAGTTAGAAGCAAAGCCTGAGGGTGGAATTGACTAAGGAGCTGAAGCTTGAAGAAGGAGGATAAGTTGAAACTTATGTTGATGGGTTGAAACCTGGAGAAGCAAGTTGATACTTGGCATGAAGGGTGATTGAAGTCTGAAGACTGGGTTGCTGTCAGAAGAGCTGAAGCTTGGAATTGAAAGAGGGAGTTGTTGATCTGCTTTCTTTTCTGTCTTCTTTTCTGTGCTGATGTGCCTTGTTTGACTTGCTTGATGCATTAGAATAAGTTCATATCTAGACTGACTTTAAACTAGGAGCATGATTGCACTAGAGGTTGAGTTGCTCCCTCTGCTTGTATTGTTACTGTATGGCTTTGCTTGCGGGTATTCGGTAGAGCCCTGCTCCCTTGCCCATGTGGTTTATTTTGCTTGATAGCACTTTATTTTCTTCTCTATGATTACAGTCTCTTGTATTCTGCTTGATAGCATGTTATTTTTACTGTATGATTGCAGTTGTTCTTGTATTTTGCTAGATAGCATTTTATGTCCTCTACATGATTACAGTTGTTATTGTATCTTGCTTGATAGCACTTTAGTTTATTTCTTCTGTATGATTACTGTTATTCATATCTGGCTTGAGGTTGAGATGAGCTTGCGGAGGCTGCTGCCCCCACACACATTTCCTCCCTCACTTGCATTGCATGCATTTTACCGTACTACCGTTTACTGTTTAAGCTGATGCTTTATCTGTTTCTGTTTATCATTGACCTGATCCCTTAGGAATCTCACTTCCTTTGATAAGGAAGTGATGATAGAACTTTAGGTTGAAACCTATGCATGATAACTTCTAGGAGTTCCCTGTTTCAAACTTCAACTATAGGATGAATCCTTGGCATGACAACAGTAGGACTTGATAGTCTCCCCGTAGTTGAGCCTTTCTCTTCTCATCTCAAACAGCTTAAGATACAGTAATCATGAATGATTTCTTTCGTACGTTACGAGCCTTAAGCTATTTGAGAAAGGATTGTTGGAGAGTTTCTTTTCAACAGTCTGGATGTTTAGTATGGCACCCTTTGGGTGACATGCGACGCATTCACTCTCAGGTCATAGTCTTTAGAAATTGCAAACACAATAAAAAACACTTCTTTCGTAAAAGACAGAAAACAAACTTCAAACCTTTTTGCCCCGTGGGCCCATAATTCAAAGGAAGCTTTTCTGAAGAAAAGAGTGTCGTTAAACTTCAGCGCCAACGCAAACAGGCTTTGTCCTTAACTGTTGGAACTGCTGTTTAACCCTACTCGATAAAACATATGAATCTGAATTCCCGTGATCCGTATTACCCCGAACTACGTAAGCTCTGATCTCTCATACCCGTTGAGAGTACGTAGGCGCAATACTTGTGTATTGGCGAGCCACCTTCCCCGTAACCCGTCGTAGGTCGAACTACGTTGACTCTGATTTCTCATTCTCTGATGAGAATACGTAGGCATAAAGTGCGACGCTTTGCCGAGTCATTTTTATTTTCTTTTTAATCCAGCCTTGATAGGTAGATAGATAAACCAACTCGTCCAGTAAACACAACAAGCGTGGATCCCGTCGAGTACGACGGCCGTGAGGGGTGCTAATACCTTCCCCTCACGTAACCGACTCCCGAACTCAGACAACGGTTGCGATGACCTTGTCTTATACCCTTTCGTCAGGTTTTTCCGATCGTTTCCTTTCCCGTTCTAAGGGATAAATAACGAAAGGTGGCGACTCTTCTGTTTTGCCAGCACCTTATTTTCGCGGAAGCGACACCTACGTATTCCCTCGTGCAATGAAAAAGTCTGGGTCAACGTAGTTTGAAAAACTACGATGAAAGGGGGAAAAGTTGCTCACCAAGACATCATCGTCTTGTGCCTATATATCCTTATCTGGAATGAGAAATCAGAGCAGTCGTAGTTCGGCTCACCACGGGTTGCTTAGTGTTTTTTAGGAGCGACATTAAGTTCCCATTCCAGCAGTTAAGGTCGATGCCTATTTGCGGTAGAGCGAAAAAGTAATGTAATCTTTGTGAAAATGGTTTGACAAGCGATCCCGAAGGATGAAAAAGATTTAAATTTTTTTGTGATTTTTAAAGAAGTGAATTGATTTGGTTTGAGATTCACATTGCACTAAAGTCTATTATATAGGAGCGAATCAGTCACATAATTGCCCTCAGACGGGACGTACGCTAAACACTCTAGACGAAGCAAGGAGAGACCCCTCACTCATCATTTCCCATATACTTAAGGCTCGTGGCACACAATATTCATCGCATTTATTAAGTGTTTAATGTTGTTTTGAGAGAGAAGGAGAGAAACACGCACGAAAGGTCTAAGGGAAACTAGGTCCTAACGTTGTCATGCAAAATGACCCTAAGGTCGGGATGCGGAAGGAAATCTTATCCTAATGTTAGCATGCAAAAGATGGACCTGAGTTGAGGTTAAAATGGACTAACCTATTGTTGTCATGCATGGATTAAACTCCTAATGTCTATTCTACTGCAAGCTTAATCAAAAATTAAGTTAGACTAGGAGGCCTTAAGGGAGCATGCAAGAACAAGCCAAAACAAAGAAAACAAAGCAAAAATAGCAACTACCACGGTGCTTCTAGCTCAGAACAACAATAAAATCCAGCACACAAGCAAAACAGCTTTTAACAGCGCGTGTTTTCAAGCGGAAATAGGTGTAAAAAGCAGCAAGGAAAAACATGTACACATTTAACAGCATGTGAAACTCCAAACAGCAGGTGTAAAAGACAACAGTAATGCATCAAGAAAAATGCATATGGATAGGAATCAATCATGTACAATCATGTAGCAACATAATATCAAGTATGCATCCAAGATTGATCAACAAATAATGAACATGTTCAAACACCAAGCATCATCATGCATCAAAAGAAAAGATCAAAAGCATGCCTTCACATTTAAGAAAACGCACATGAATTGCAAACATGCACAAACATCAAGCAAGAGCAAGTGATTCACTTATGTAGAAAATTAAGCACGAACAAATAGGCATGAACAAGTTTCAATGGCATCGCATACTTAAGCACTCATCAAAAGCATCATGGAAAATTCAACAATTAATCGCTTGAAACAAACACGCAATTGTGAAATTAGAAACAAACATGAACATGAATCATATTTCCAACAATGTAAACATGAAGAACAAGAAATCACAGTGGCACAAAGGATTATACAACATGATCATCACATCAAAAATGCAAAATGAACAAATCATGCATATGCATTACAGAAACCAAAAGTTGTGCGTTGAAGAATCACATTCAAACTATCATGTGAGGTAAAACAGCTCAAGAATAGTCCACTTATATGCATAGTATCAATCCATGGAGATTAAAAGTGGAAAGGAAACACAACAAGCTTGAAAATGTACAAAAATCACATTATGCTTCAGTGTTAATCGATTAACCATTTACAGTTCAAATTTGGTTAATCGATTAACAGCACAAAATTTAGCAAATTTACACTGGTTAATCGATTAAACAATTTTGAACTATAATTGGTTAATCGATTAACCCTGTTCCAGTAGCAGAAAATCAAGTCTTAAAAGCACTTTTTCAGCAACAAAACACATGTTCAAGCATCCAAATGATCAAGCAATCAATTCGCACAAAAATTACAGTGAGTTATAGCAATCAAACATCAATTAGATCTAATAATCATCAACAACAACAATCAAATTCAAGCAAAATGAACCAAATCGTATCAAAAACCATGGATCTACATTGCATAAGTTGAAATTAAGCTAGATCAAGTGTGGATCTGAAATTTACCAACCTACAAAGTGGAGAATTTCTTTGGTGAGTATTGCAAACGAAAATGGACAAATCTAACACAAGAAATCCAAGATCCTAGTAAGAAACCTCATGATTCAAGCAATATGATGAACTTGCTTTCAATCTTTTTCAAGAATGGCTTCCAAAACTTGAATCTAGATCCAAACAACCTTCAAATGCAGAATTGAACCAAGAATGATGATGTAGTGGAGGTTTAGCTCAAGAATTCACAAATTGTAATGCACAATTTATGAATCTATGAATATGGAGCTTTGGTGAAAGGTTGAAGATGAAGATTGAGAATGAAAAAAATGAGAGAGAAATGAGAGTAAATTATGAAAATGAGAGTGAATGAGTGAGGTTTGGAGTAATTTGGTTAAATAACCTCTAGGTTAGGGATTAAATTTGGTTTGGAGTGTGGGTTAGTGAGAGGAATGGAAATGAGGAATGGAATTAGGATGGAAATGGAATAGAAATTTGAATTTTTGGTGTAATTAAATGATGAAAATGAATTTAAATGAACCCACTCTAGATCCTTCCAATGATGCACATGTGAAATCAAGTGGTGGAAATTTGGTTCAAATTCTACAGTGCTAAAAAATTGAAGCATTTGGGCAAATTTCACCTTGGTTAATCGATTGACATTTTCCAGTTCAAATGTGTTAATTGATTAACTCAAGGAAAATTTGAATTTTGGCACCTTTTGGAGGGAATCTTGGAAAATCACCCGTTTCAACCTGTTCTGAGCATGGTTTGACCCATGAAACTTGTCTTTTGATATTGCTCTTGTAAAATGCTTGAAATAAATTGCGAAATGTCTCCTGCACTCGAAATAAACTACTGAAAAATATGATCCGGTTTCTGATTACTGAACAAAATAACTACTGAAGCCTCTGATGCCTGTTGCTCACAAACTTGGAATAAAAGAAAACCTTGAACCATATAAACACCTTGATCCCATGTCTCAAGAGCCAATGTCATGACATGCACAATGATAATGCTGAAATGAACGAAGCATAAGCCAATTACGGTTAAAACAAAAGGGCAAATTTTTTGGTGCTACACTGAAAGATGCCATTTGATGGAAAATAAAGCTTCACCAAACTTCCTTTCGAGACTTTTTTTGGAGAGATTCCATTTGATGGAAATTAACTTCGCCAAACTTCCCTTCGAGACTTTTTCAGAGAGATTCCATTTGCTGGAAAATGGACTTCACAAATTTCCCTTCAAGACTTTTTTGGGGAAATACCATTTGATGGAAAAGGTTTCACGGCAAACTTCTCTGCTGAGGATAAACTAGAGAGATGTCATTTGCTGGAAAATGGACTTCACTAAACTTCCCTACGAGACTTTTCCGAAGAGATGCCATTTGTTGGAAGCGTTGATTGGATAGGAATCCAACATTTCACAATAAACTTATATGCTGAGGATAAACAAGAGATATGCCATTTACTGTGAAGATACAGATTGATTCCTAGGAGCATACAAACTGCTCAAATAAAGAGACTGCCACTTGTTACCAGGCGAGATTCGCCCTGTTGGGGATATACAAGCTTCTTGTATAAGGAGATCGCCACTTGAAGTCACACGAAAGGTTGAGATATCAAACAAGCTTATCAAAGAGACTGCCACTTGTCATTATGCTGAGGATATGCAAGATTCTCAAATAAAGAGATAACTACTAGATGTCAGGAAAAGACTCCAAGAAAGTGTTATCACAGCACTGCTAGGGAAACCAAATCGTCATCTTCTGATGGGGAAAAACAGATTTCTGCCGAGAAAAATAAATCCTCAAGAGGGGAAAAATAAATTCCTTCTCATCATCCAGGTTCCATAGCCCAAAGAGATTTATAATAACCACTGCAGGATGTTGCACCCTAAAATTTGCTCAACCTATTCCACTTGGTTTATGTTTCAATTGCATTGTCATTTGCATAAAAAGTCATGTACATAGTCTAATCATTTGCATAGCATAGCATAACAAGTCATCTGGCAAGGGATCAAGTTCTATTTTTCATCTCAAGGAATGTATTCAAGAGGCTCTTATCAAGATTCAAGTCTATCCAAGTCATCAGAAAGAAATTGAAGCTTGAGAAGTTAGTGGACCAATCAGTGGGTTTTTCCTCCTATCTTGAGGGGGTTTGAAGATCATCAGAGAAGTTATGGGTTATGAATAGACATCATGGAAGACCTAGAGGGTCATTTTGAGAGTGAGACAAGTCATTGGCATGGGTACAAGAGTTACAAGTACAGACAGTCAACTAGGGTTTCATCTGGGTCAACCCTAGGTCAACCCTAGGCCAAAAGCTTGATTGAAGGGGCATCAAGGTCTATTTGAAGAATGTGGGATTCATCATTTGATATGTGGATATAGATGTGGTTTTGTGCCAAGGAGAAATCAAAAGAAATCAAGAAGAAGAGAAGTTTCTAAATTAGGGTTTCTGTGTAAAATCCCCTGATTTAGGGCAAACTTCCAAGCAAGATAATTCAAAATTCAAGTCTCAAATGGATTCTTGGCCAACATGAAACTTGTAGAGTATCTCAATACCTTTAATTTGAGTGGTGGAAGGCATCAAGGAGATTTATAGAACTCAAGTTATGGTTCTTGCAAGTTAGGGGTCCTTAGAGGCATCTGAAATTTTGTCTGTGAAAATTACCTGACTTCCAAGTAACTTTTACCCCTTAAGGAGTTTTCAATTGGATTTTTGGCCAACATGAAAGTTGTTCCCCATGATCTTAGCTTTCTATAAAGGTATGGTATGCCCCAATCTGATTTGTGGAGCTCTACTTATGGTCTTGACAAGCCAAGGGCATTTTGGTCATTTGGAGGTTATAAGTCATTTCAAGCATAAGGCCATATCTCCTACTTCCAAGCTTCAAATGGAAAAATCTTCAACATCAAACTTGCTTAGAATGATGTTTTAAGGCTAGTAGGGAGGTCATGAGATGTTGGAAAGGCTCATATCAAAAAGTGATAAAAATGGCCTAAAAAAGGGGAATAAGTCAAATAAAGTGGTAAAAAAAATCAAATTTTGGGTTAGAGGTCACAAACAAGCCATATGACATACCAATTTGATTGTAAAATGCATTTTAAAGACAATGGCATTGGCACATTTTTGAATTGAGCAATAATTTCATGACTTGCTTTGTAAAAGTGGTTACTTGAAATGTAAGTCACTAATCCAAACCACTTAACAAGGCATTTGGAAGGCAATTTTGGTTGGAAACTTCCAAGGGAAGATACATGAACAATCTAGAAATTTCCAAGGGAAGATACATGAATAATCTAGAAAGTTCCAAGGGAAATGGATTTTATTATTTTGGGCTTGGGCTTCATTTCTAGAATATTCCAATCATCTCTATAAATGTTTAGAAACTCATTTGAAGCAAGGTTGGTGATTGATTGGAGTTGGATTGGAAGAGAGCATATCAATTTTCAAGAGAGCAAATCAAGTGGTGATTCTTCATTCAAGGCGATTTCGGTTCGATTCGAAGATTGTAGCATTTTCCTCGCATATTGTTGAACGAATTTGAAGCTTTCGGAAGTACGAAAAGAGCCGAAGATACTCCGTTTCGAAGCTCCGATCAAGGTATGTAAACCTTCACTTTATCATGGATTTAGGATGAGATAATTAGAAATTCTTATGCGGTTAGGATCATGAACACCTATGGATGATTTTAGGATTGTTAATTTGGAGATTTTCTTCATTCCCTTTTTCTTTTATTTTTCTGTTTTGAGGCCTGTTTGCTTTTATTGCGTCGAAAATAGTAAAATGTTCAAGAAATTATGAAATATTTTTATACATATTTTGATTATCTTAAGAAATTTTAGGCGCCGAGTTTGCATTTTTTAGATTTTTTTTGATTTATTTATGATTTTTCTTTCGTGCTAATATCCATTGGTGTATATAACTGTTCATCTGTTTTGTTTAATTTTGTTCTCTTTAATGCTTTATGATTTTGAGCTTATTTTTGGATATGTTTTAGATGATATGCATAGGATTCCCCAGAAATTTTATTGGAATTTCTATATGATTCTAAGTTTAGTTTTGAATCCGCTTTTTAGAGTCATCCCCATCTGAATGTTCCCTGGACACTTTATAGGTTTTCCTTTAGAAAGTGACCTTAACTTTAGAATTTGGTTTTAATTTTTTTTCCATAGGTTTCTAGTATCTTCAGGGTATTGTATAATTTTTCTTAGATTTTTTTGGAATGTTTTCCCATTTCTTTTGCATTTTATATTCTGATGAGTATTTTGCATGATGTTTGCTTTGCATATTTGATACCGCTGTTTTGTAGAATTTTGTGCTCTCAATTGGTGATGATTCTTTCTTAGATCTTTTGGTAGATTGTAGCTAACACTCGCATGTTCCCTTAGGAATTTTTGTAGATTTTTGAGATGTAATTTGGTTCTGTTTTAGGGTTGTTGATTAGGACCTTCCCAATTGATGGTTAACTTTGACCCCTTGCATGTTAGGAATTGTTTAGACCCCTTAGAAGTTGATATAGGGTTTGATCTTCGATCTTGATAATGTAGATATTAATATGCTTTAGGGTTTCCCTTAGATAATGTGATAAAACTTTAGAATAAAAATGGTAACAAAAAAATGTTGAAATAGATATGGTGTAATAAAAAACTTAGAATATTTTAGGGTTTAAACACAACTTAGGTGCATCAAAACAATTTCCTTTTGGGCTTTTTAGGTTGAATTAGAAGATGGAACTATAGGGGTATTATGAGTAAGTGTAGTAGATCCCTTAGAATAAATATTAGAATTTCCCCTATTATTTTACTATTTTTAGTATATTTTGCAATTGTGTGATTGTTTGGTGTGCCCGTTTTGGGGTTATTGCTTGTTATCTGGGCTTATTGGGCTTGCTTGGGGCTTGGGCTTGAGTTGAAGAGTTTTGTTGATGAAGCCAATTGAAGACAAAAGGAGTGAAGATCAAGTTCAAGAGTTGATGAAGATTGTAGCTTGCTTGCAGCTGTTGAAGATTATAGGAACTAGGAGCTAGGTAGAGCTTAGAGTAGAAACTTGATTCATAAACATGGAAGGTCTTGTTTGCCTCCATTCTTTCTCTATGATTCAAAGTCTCTTTTAAATACTCACCTCCTTCCTTTGTAAGGATTAGTGAATGTATTTAAGAGATAGAACTTTTGAGAGAAAATTGTCTGTATTTTGTTAAACAGTCAGTAGGCCACCTTTGGTAGGCAACTGACTGTTTAACATCCAATTCATCTTGTTAACTGCTACTCATCTTGGAGAGTTTGATTTGAAGAAAAGCCATGAAAGATTGAAGATAGAGACCTTGCTTGAAGACTGTAAAAGATGAAGATTGTGTTGTTGAAGCTGTGCATTTGACTGCTGTTGTTTGAAGCATTGTTGTTTGAAGCTGTTGAAAATGATTACTGTTAGAGTTTTCCTCCTTGAAGATAGATGCTTGATGGAAGCTTGTTGATGAAGACTTTGCTTGAGGATGTTGATGGAGCTTGCTGTGTAGAGTTGTTGTTTACTGTTTATTTTTGCTGTTTAGAAGTTTTTGATGTATTGTTTGAGTTTCTCGGACTGTATTGCTTGCCAATTAATCTGTTAGGTTGAAAGCGAATTTTGTTCGCTTTTTGCCTGTTGTTTTCTAGGTTCGAGGTTGAGTGGGACTCCCTTGCCTCGCTTGTACTGCTGCATTCATGCATATTTTACTATTTTATTGTATATGTTGTTTCTGTTTCCGTTTATCCCTTAGGATCTCTGTTTCTCTCTGCGCAAGAGAGGAACATGATAGACATTAGGTCTTAACCCATGCATGATAACATTAGGTTAGTTTGATTCCCTTTTCAACCATAGGTTAGAGTTGCTGCCTCTTCTTTCTCAAAACAATCAGAAAAACGCAATAAACATTTCAAACACAATAAAAGACATTTCTTCCGTAAAAGAATGTGAACCAATCAAAACGTCATTTTTGTCCGCTTGGACCAGTAATCAGAAAAACCTTTTTAGAAGGATAAAAACAATCAAGACAGACTTGTGTCGTACGTGGCCCGAACTATGTTTGCTCTGATCTTTCATGTTGTATGAAAGTACGTAGGCATAGGATGCGATATCCTAGCGAGCAACCTTCCCCTCCTTTCCCGTAGGTAGGCGAACTACGTTGACTCTGATTTCTCGTTCCAGACGGGAATACGTAGGCATAAAGTGCGATACTTTGTCGAGTCAGTTTATTTTCTTTTAACCCCAGACCTGTAGAATAGATAGAATAACAATCCGTACTAGAAAACAAGCGTGGATCCCGTCGAGTACGACGGACGTGAGGGGTGCTAATACCTTCCCCTTGCGTAACCGACTCCCGAATCCAGGATTTGGTTGCGATGACCATTACTTTCCCGTCTTTGCGGTAGGTTTACTCTGAGCGTTTCCTTTCCCTCCGTTGGGATAAATAACGCACGGTGGCGACTCTTCTGTTCAGCCGGTGCCGATTTTCGCAGTAGCGACACAGGAGACCAAAGTTCAATCCAGGAAAAAGCTGGAGAGAAACGGTCAAATAAGACTCTACCCAATGAGGAAATAGCTCAATTGAAGGGTAACAGATAAAAGGATGGGAAGGAAAACTAAAGCAAAATGTTCCTACAAGGAATGAACTTAATGGGGAATTAGAAAGGATATATACTTTTTGCTTAAAGGTAGACACTTTAATGGAGAGAATATACACACTCTATAGGGATAACAACACCAAAGAGTGGACAAAACACCAAAAAAATGCAAAATGAACATGAATTTGCATGATGTATGTATGAATGAATGAATGTGTGTATGTATATGCTAACAAAACAAACATAAAGATAAACTGGGGATGACCAATCACCACAGTACAACCAGATACTCGACTAAATCTCAACAATGCTGAAAGATAATCTGCTAGGAATTTCTGTTGGAGATAAATAAGACCCATCAAAAAAACAAAATCTTGCTACAAGGCTCATATATCTGGGGAGAGAAAGATAGTGTTTAGGGAGAAACCCATTGTTCAATCTTCTAATACTAATAATTCACTTAAGGGGAAAAAGTATAAACTTCATTAATGGAAAGATCTGTTGGGGAAACACAACAATCCAAATCTTCCAGACTCTTCCTAGGGATAAGAAAAATCCATATGAACTCTGCTGGGGAAATTATGCAACACATACTTCCAAAACTCTGATTGGGGGAAAAAGAGAAGTCCTCATAAAATCTGTTGCAGATGGATGAAAACTTGTTGAGGAAAATGTAAAGCAAAGCTCTTTTATGGATATCAACCTCCGAAAGGGATTTCATTTGCATTAACTCTTCTAGGGGATGGAAGGATGAATCTTCCAAAAGACAATCTTTGCAACAATCCGCTTTGGTATAATATGAAACTGTTTATGATTACCAAGGAGAAGTCTCAGGGGATCAACAATATCAATAAAAATAAGAAGTTAACATCATAGAAATAAATCAACCTATAGAGGATTTCAAAACTCAACATAGAGTAAGAGAAAACATAATAGTTGACTGCTATCTCGATACTTCTTAATGGGGAATATTATTGAAAACACCACAAAGGGATAAAACCTGCTAGAGATTCTTCAACATATATACTTGTTTGATTTCAACCTAGCTAGAGAATAAAATCACACTCGTCTAGGGAAATCTAGATCAAGACTTAACGGGGGAACCCATGCCTACGATTCAAACGGGGTGCTAAACTCAGTACTCAACTGGAGGACACCTAAATTAGCGCTTAGTTGGGAATACCACCAACAAGAACAAACTCTACTTGGGAGAACATCGAGTTCCACATTTCGGGATCTTACCATTCCTTGAAGTAGCTGTCAACATTCCTTTTAACGTTCACAAATCAAAGGAAAACATTTTTGTAGTTCTCAAAAATATCATTATTATTTACTTTTTGTTTAAAAAATTATTATCAAAAATAAATGAAATTTTGCAAACAGAAACAAATATAAGAATTGCAAACAAAGGGACAAAGGTACAAAATTTATTAATAGAATGGTAGTCTATAAATGGCGTGAATCTATGGATCATTAAAAAGTGGGAAAATGGTAAATACATGGAAAAGGTTTACACTGAAATACAATGTCCATTATTCTCCCTAACAACTTTGAGTTCCACCGTGCTTTACACTTCAGTTGAGAATGACGGGGATGAGAACCCATGATGAACAATGTTACTTCAAGTGATCAAGTATGGCCTGATGTAGTTACTTTCCATGATCCCTAAATTTTTCTTAGAATGCATTTTCAGGTTTTCAATCTACTAGGATGATGATTTCTGTTTATGTCTCTAACTTTTTCTTGGACCGCCCTTTTGGGTTTTCAGTCCACCGAGACGCTCATTTTTTCCTAAGCCACCCTTTCGGATTTTCAACTTAGCGAGCTATTCTTTTATTTTTTAGGCTAATTATTTCTTAATGGCATTGGAATCACAAGACGAGTGAACTCTTCACCATTCATAGTTCCAATAGTTAATGCACCGCCAGAGAAGGCTTTCTTAAAAACATATTGACCTTCATAATTCGAGTCTACTTGTCCTTAGAATCAGTGGTAAAAGACGAGAACTTTTTTAGCATGATATCGCCTTCTCTGAATACACAAGGTCAAACCTTATTATCAAAAGCTTTCTTCATTCTCTATTGATATAACTGGCCATGACACAAGGTCGTCATTCTCTTTTCTTCAATCAAATTTAGTTGATCATACCTACTCTGACAACATTTAGCCTTAGACAGTTTAGCTTCCATCAAAACTCTCATTGATGGGATCTCAACCTCTACAGGGAGCACTATTTTCGAACCATATACAAGTGAGAAAGGGGTCTCCCCTATTGAAATGCAGACGGATGTACGATATCCATGTAAAGCAAAAGGGAGCATCTTATGCCAATTCTTGTATGTGACAACCATCTTTTGAAAAATCTTCTTAATGTTCTTATTAGTAGCTTTAACAGCCTCATTCATCTTTGTTCTGTAGGGAGAAGAATTATGATGCTCAATCTTGAACTCATCACACAACTCTTTCATCATTTATTATTCAGATTCAACCTGTTATCAATGATAATCTTAATGGGAACTCCATAACAATAGATAATTTGGTTCTTGATAAATCTGATGATGTTGAGTAAATCAAAAGAAATTATTTTGTATTTATCGTATCCATAGGGACCGACGCAATATTACCGACATTCAACAGTTCATACGATTTTAGGTGGAAGTTTTGTAAGATATTTTATTTGTAAGTTACCAAACATAAAAACATATAATTAGTAAGGATAGTTTTCAGACGAATAAGCTTGTTGGGATTGGATTTCATCCACCAATTAAATTTGCAAATCATTGATCAGTTATACACAATCTAAGTAGGTATCAATATCATCATGTATCACTCACAAACAGAGTTTATGTCTAAACATCTGATGAGGATTCTACCTTATTGTTTAATCGATGATTTCTAAGCCCATTAAATAATACGACAACATTAAGAATTGATACTTACGGTGAATATTAAACCTAAATCTATGCCTAGCATTTAGAGTTTAATAGATGATTATCTTGGATCAAGATTAGAACCGTATTTCTCAATATCAATTCAAATCCATGGAGTTAAACAATAAAACAAAGATATCATCGATAATGATTCATAAATAAATTGCATATAACGCCATGATCAATGAAAATACATATTGTTTTGGTGAAATACAACCAATCCCAACAAGAAAGGGATTTAGCTACTTATGGTAGCTTGATACAAAAATAGAGGAATTGAGATGAATCAGCATCAACGACAATTACCAGACTCTTGATGTGTATCTAGCTCGTATCCTCACTTTCCCTCTCTTACTATCTATTACAAATTATCTATTACAAAGTAATAATGTCGAGTCATCCTCCAATGCTTCTGTTGCACTCCTTTTATACTGGTTGAGATGAGGGACTTTCGCTATGCAAAGTTTTGGTCGTTATGCAAAGTCATCTTGCTTAACCTTGAAGGATTTTAAACCGCCCCTAGAAACTGCCATACTTCGCTATGCGAACTTTTCTCGCTTCTACTCGCTTCAAGTGAAACTGGGTGAGTTTGATTCTATTTCATTCTGTTTTTGCTCACTTCAACTTCGTATCGCGACCTTCGCTATGCGAAGGAATGTTCACTATGTGAACTATTTTTGCTTATGCTCACTTCCTCTCACTTCAAGCGAAGTTCTGCTGATTTGATTATGTGTCTTTCTGTTGTTGCTCACTTCAGCTTCGTGACGTGACCTTCGCTATGCGAAAGTTGTAGGGCATGAATTCTTCTTGCTTGTACCAGATGTGTTCTTTTGTTAATCCATGCAAAACCATAACCATTCAAGAGTAACATCCTTTTGGATCTTTTGTTAGTCAAATTTCATCTTAAAAGTTAATGGAAGCAAGCATTTTGTTCAAGTTTTGACCAAAGATATATCAACTATCGGACTTCCATCAAATTCTCCCCAACTTAGTTTTTTGGTTATCCTCAATCAAGAGCATGATCTTTTCAAGAATTGTTTTCAGGATTTTTCAATCAAGTATTTCAAATAACACTTTGACAAATGAATGGTTCAAATAATTACTTGTCAAGCAAGAAATATGTTCAACTGATTATAGAACCAGATCATGATTATGGAATTAAGTTTTCGCCCACAAAATCACATCATGTACTGAAAAATATAATGACACAACTCACTTGAATTTTCCTAACACTCATCTTCATAAAAAAAGGGGTGAAGACTTTGAAGTTTGTTTTAATCATGTGGTGTGATGACTCTCATTTGATCACTCGGTCAACATCTGGGTCGATTCATGTTTTCATCCAAATAATTCATAAATTTGAGCAAATGAAGGCATAAATCACATAGGACTTGTGAAGGTTGTAATGTGGTCAGGTTTCATAAAGAGATGATTTTTCTCCTAAAGCTAATTTTCAAAAATCTGTCCACTTTTGTAACTTTCTTTACTTGCTTCACTCATTGCTTCATCACCATGATTTTGACTTTTCTTTTGTCTTTTCAATCTTTCATTTTTTCCATGATACCAAGTTTTTTTTTTTGCTTTTTGTATCTCTTTTTCTCATTTTATCTTTCTTATCTTTTTTTCTTTTCCTTTTGGTATCATCATCCATTTCCTCCCCAACTTATTTCTTTTCATGAGTTAAGTTATTGATGATTTATATCATTATAATTCAGGTTGTGCAAAAAGGAAATTGAAATGGATCATAACTTTACTAAGTCATTTTCTTAGCGGTTTTGTATTTTCAAAATTTGATCCATCCTTTGATTTTTCTGGTTCAAAGAGGGTGCACAAATGCTCACTCACTTACTGGTTTTGATGAGATTCTTTTTGGCTATGATATTTTTTCTCAAAATTAAATAATTGGGTAGCACCCCAAAATTTGCCTCATCGTTTCTTGATTTACTGGCTTATGTTTCTCTGCATTTTGCATTTCTACATATCATGGCACTGGTTCTCACGACATGGGATCAAGGTGTTTCTATGGCTCATGGCTCTCTTTTATTGCAAGAGTTTAAACAGCAAGCGTCAGAGGCATCAACATTTATTTTGCCTAACAATCGAGCGGTCGATTTTATTTTATTCAGCAGGTTATTTTTAGCACAGGAGACAGTGTATAGGCTATCTCAGGAATTTTCATAATTATAATATCCAAGGGCATGTTTCAGAGACTTAATGGGGATCATAATAGATGGTAACGGGTGATTACGCAAGTTTCCCTCCATATGGTGCAAAAATTGGCATTTTTTGAATGTGGTAATCGGTTACCACGTATGGGTAATCGATCACCTCAGGAGAAATTTGCAAAGATGTTCAATTTTCAGCACTGCACAATTTCCAATCATTTTCAACCCTTAATTTCACATGTGCATCATTGGAAGGATCTAGAATTGATTCATTTTCATCATTTCCCTCCAAATTGAAGGTGAGAAAAACACTTAGAAGGGGGTTTGAATAAGGGTTTAGAAAAAATATGGCAATAAAAACAACACAAGATTTTTATCCTGGTTCGTTGAACTCAACTAATCCAGTCCACCCTATCAAGGTGATTTTCCTTTCTCCACAAGGACTTAATCCACTATATTCAAACAAATTACAGTGTCAACCACTAAGAACAACTGTCTTAGTCTTCTCAAGAAATTCTGACCACAACTTGCTCTTCTCAAGGAACCTTTTACAAATTAATGTAAACTAAACAAGTGTTTAAGTTGCTTCTAAAAAGCTATATCACAAACTGTGATTTTTACACTTAAGTTAAGAACGAATGAAAACTATTCAGCTTATGAAACAAATTTGTATGAGAGCTTGAGAGTAGTTTTGATTAGATTTTTCAGTAATTCATCAACTTTGAAGAGATGTAGAAGACGTCCTTTTATAGTGCTGAAATTCCAATGCTTGAAGACTGTGCAAGTAGAGTAGCTGTAGCCTTTTGTCTTCACATGACTTTTCCTTTCTCAGAAGTAGAATATTCAGAGAAATGCCTTTTTCCAGAATCCTTGTGTCTATCACAAATAAGGAATAGTTCCGTTGGAGAGGACGTTGAGAATAGTACCAAGTCTATTCACGTGCTGACATCTTTTCAAAATGTAAACAACATCAGATCCTCTGATGTGCTACTTGTTCTTCAAATCATATTAAATGATATTAGAGTTGCAGCAAAAGTGTTTCAGCGTGAGTGATCTAATCAGAGCATACTTGTTTATCAGAGCCTCTGTACTTGCAGCGTAAAGTACATTCAGAGTCTTCTGAAACAATGCTTTAAACTCTTCATACAAAATCTCCAGCTACGCTTCAGATGCTTCTGCATCTTCTGCTTCAGAGTCTTCTGCAGCTTCTGCTTCAGAGTCTCTTCTGGCAGCGCTCAGAGTCTTCTGATGGCTTGCTTCTGATGCTTCAGAGCTTTGCGTAGACTATTGTTCAGATGCATTTTTACCTCCATAAGAATATTTAATTTAATATCTGAAACAAAAACACTTGAACAAAATTAGAGTATATATTTTCTTAATACAAAATTTCATAAGAGTTATCATCAAAACATAGAGATATAATTAAACACCAATCTGTGTTCTAACAATCTCCCCCTTTCGATGATGACAAAACATAGGAAATTTTGTTTAATAAAAAGGATAAATATATAACTCCCCCTGAGATAAAGAATCTCCCCCTGAAATGAATACTCCAATAGAAGAAAATACTTCCCTTTTTGCATGAGTAAACTATTCAGATTAAGATCTTGGTTAAAAACTTCTGGTTAGAATCCTGGTTAGAATATACTTTCTAGAATCAGAGCTTGGTAATAGCTTGATTTGCTTTCCAGAACCAGAGTCTGGTTTACTCTTACTGATTTTCTTTCCAGGAACAGAGCCTGGTTTGTTTTCCATAATCAGAGCCTGGTTAACTTCTAGGATCAGAGCCTGGTAATCAGAACCTGGTTTAACTTATCAGAGCCTGGTTAAACCTGGTTTGAGTAAAAGTCTGGTTTGGGGATTCTCAAGGTAACTTCAATGAATTTTGTCAGATGATACGTTATAGTTCTGAAAGACTAAAATTCAATGTTAGATATAATTTGTTATGTTTGAATTTCATTTTAGTAACTGTTTGTATTTGAACAAACAAAATTTCTTTTTCTCCCCCTTTTTGTCATAATCAAAAAGAAAACTTTTAAAGACAAATAAAAGGTTAACAGAAGAAAACAGAATAAAGCTGATAACATCAACAGATAATCAAACAAATAATCAAACAGGCATATTTATTCAGAGATAAACAGAGTACATCAAGAACAAAACATGGTTCAGAGAAAACACAAACAGTACAAAATAACACTTAAAGTGCACAAACATAAGAGCTAAGATAAACGTGATGCAAGAAGCTTAAGGATGTGGTTCATCTCAGAAGTAGATTCCTCTTGCTTAGCCATCCATTTCTGTATGTTGTCTGTCTTCTCATCTTGTTTTGCCATCCAAGATTTGATTTCAGATTGACCAACTTCCAGCACAGCAATCTTGTCTTCTATGTCTGGATTCTCTTTCTTAACTTCAGACGAAGTAGTAGGAGCAGATTCAGATGCAGGAGTAGGAGCAGAGTCAATGATCATTGCAGATGTAGATTCTGGAGGCACAGATTCAGATGGTTGGTCTATAATCATCAGAGCTAATGGATTGGTTTCGAGAGTGACTTCAGGAGCAGATTCTTCAATAGTCTCAGAAGTAGCAGTTGCTCTAGAAGTTGAAGGTGCATCCTCAAGAAGCAATGTTGAAGATCTGTTCACATTCCATAGTGTATGTTTGACAACTTCAGCAAATCTGACCTTTGCGTCATCAGAGCAAATGGTCTTCAGATTAGAAGCCACGGAGTTGAATCTGGTAATGAACTTAAGCCAACATTCTTCAGAAGCTTCTGGATTAATGCTTGAGAGACATTCCTCCTTAACAGAGTCTAAACTCATCCTTATTTCTTTCTTGAAATTAGAAAATAAGGCATCAACATCTAATCTGGATTTAGGTTTAAGGTAGGACTCCAGAGGTGATGGTTTGGGTTGTTCAGGTGGGGGTGGTATCGTAAAGGTTGGGATAATAAACAGAGGATGAGGATAAGAATGTAATGAAGGGTGTTCAGATGATGAAGTGAAAGCTTTGAATCTGGATGAGGATGAATTGAGAAACAGGAACTGTTTGAAATTTGATGCAGAGGGAATGACATCAAATGGTGTAGAAGTGTAGGGGATAAACAGAATTTTGAGAGTGCAGAGGTTCAGGTGGAATGATATCTGGTTGTTATGTAACGTAGGCTTGAAGTACATATGGAAGGATAGTTGAAGAAATAAGTGTATGTGGAATGGTAGGGTCAGATGATTCTATTCTGGTATAAAAGTTTTTAAGTTTTAGATCATATAGAAGGGGATCAGAGGGATAAGGTTTGAATGAAGCAAAGGATACCAACTTAGATGTTCTTGGTTCATAGCCACAGAGTGAGAGGGTGAGTAAGTTTCTGGTGGTAAGTCAGATTCAGATGAATCAGATGATTCAGATGAATGACAGGATGTGGAAGAGATATCAACCAGAGTTGTCAGAGGTTGAATATCTAAGACTACAGAATCAGATATGATGGGTTCAGAAGGTTGGATAGATTCTGGTTCAGGATTAGAAGGAATGGATTGTTCTGGTTGTGGTTGTTGTTGTTCTGTTGGTTTCGGTTCTGATGGTGTTGGTTCAGTAGGTTTTGAAGTTTGTGGTTTTGGTGGTGGAATTTGAGATGATAGTGGTGTAGGTGTTTGTTTGTCAGAGGGAGGAATATCAGATGTTTGAGAAAGTGTTGGTTCATAGTTATACTTTTCAGATGGAGTTGCTTGAGGTTGGGGTACAAAAGGAACTGTAACAGAAGGTTTCTTAGTTTTAGAAACACGAGGAGGAGAAGGTGAAGTTGAGGGTAAAGGTTCATGGAGAGTTTGATCAGATGTTAGTACCTCTTTGACAGTTTGCAGAATATCATCTAAACTTGCCTCTGGAGGATTGACCTTTTTCTTCTTGACCCTTTTGGGTTTGACAGTAGCAGCTTCACCAGTAGCCTTCCTCTTAGGTTTTGAAGATTCTTCTTCAGCAACCTTTCTCTTCTTCTTGTGTCTAGCCTCATAAAGATCTGGTGCAGGTTCATCTGCTTTCTGAACCAGATTTGCTGGCAGAGGAGTTCCATCCTTCAGACACTTTGCAATGTATTTCAGAATAATCTCCCTTGGTTCATTAGCAAAGAACATAGGAAAATCATCCACTGGGTTCTTTGAGTGACCTCTTCAGAATTTATTTTCTTTGGTGCAGAAGTGACTTCTTCTACAACTTTCATCCTCTGAAGACTCTTCCCATTCAGAGGTTTTCCAATTACAGAAGCTAACTCTTCCTTCAATCCAGCTTCTACCAGATGACCAACAAGACCATTCTCAGTCAGAATGTCTGAGATAAGTCTTCCCATTAGAATCCAGTTTCTTATCTTCTGATGTTTGGTTCTGACCTCTTCCCTTGATTATTTAACGTGTGTCCACAGATGATTAAACAGAAGATACGGAAGATCCACCTTTGTACTCTGACTCAGACAATACATGAAGTATAGCTGATCAGTGTTAACATAATCTAGAGAATTGGAAGTTTTTCCATGATGAATGCAACCCATGAAAATCGTAGCCCAGATCCTTTAAACTGGCTTCAAATCCTTCACTTTGTTAGAGACTTCTCCAGATGAGAAAACTTCTCTATACACATCAGTCATATCCACACGCTCAGATGGCAAATTTGTGACACCATCAGTTTCCTCATACCCTATGAGTTTCCTTATCATATCTTCAGTTATTATGATTTCTTTTCCAAAACACAAGAGACAATGAACTTAGGGCAAGTAGAAGCATGGATCCAGAATTCCTTTACCAGACAAGGATAAACTGGTCCCATCAGCCTATCAAAAAATTTGGTCCAACACTGTGCATCAACAATGGGATGAAGATCATACCCATTTTCAGCAAATGATTCAAAGTTAACAATGGATTCACACAAGACTTCCAACTTGTCAACAGGTGTGAGTAATGTTCTAATAGGTTCCTTAAAAGCAACAACACCCATGTTTGAAGAAGAAACAGCAGCCATTGAAGATTGGAACTGAGCAGAAGTTGATGATGAAGTAGCCATTGTTGTTCTTGAAGATTTAGGGTTATAGAGATGTTTGGGTTTGAGAGAGAGATGAAAGCAATGAAACAAGAAGAAATGCATACAAGGTGTTCGTGAGAGTGAAAAGTGTGAAATGTGTAAAGTTGTGGCATTTATAGAAGAAATTAGGGCATACAAGAGTCACATGTTCAGCACGCTTGCACTTAGCATTTAATAAAAAGAATATAATCATTTCAAGCAATTAATGATTCTGACAATTGGGGGGAAAACGAGAAACTCAATATTCAAAAACAGTACCTCAAACGTCAATTCAGTATTGTGCACTCCACCTTTTCAGATTCAGAGTTACACGTGTTTGCTTGCATGTGCTTCTGAAACTTCTTTGAGAAACGAAACGTTAGCCAATATTCAGATCCTCTGAGGTTTGTTAGTTCAGATTTGCACACAATAAATAAAATAATAAACAATAGATAAATAGATGTAATACTTCAGAGTCAAAACATTTTCATCTGAGAAAAAATTTCTTCTGATAAACATTTTATTCTGATACTTATATTTTTCAGAATAAATTTGAATCTATCTTCAGCAAGGGGTTTTGTAAAGATATCAGCCCATTGATGATCTGTATCAATAAAGTTTAAACTGATAACTCCCTTCTGAACATAGTCTCTGATAAAGTGATGTTTTATCTCTATATATTTTGCCTTAGAGTGTAAAATAGGGTTTTTAGACAAACATATAGTTGAAGTATTATCACAGAAGATTGAAATGTTACTCTCATGGATCTGATAGTCTTCTAGCTGACTCTTCATCCAGAGCATCTGAGTGCTACAACTAGAAGCAGCAATGTATTTTGCTTCTGTTGTTGAAAGCGCAATAGTGGGTTGCTTCTTGCTGAACCAAGAGATCATATGACTTCCAAAAAACTGGCAGCTTCCAGAAGTACTTTTTCTTTCAACTCTGTCTCCAGCGTAATCAGCATCACAGAATCCAACTAATTTATAATCATCAGATCTTTTGTAACACAAACCCACATTAGTAGTACCTTTCAGATGCCTTAGAATCCTCTTAACAGCTGTTAAGTGTGATTCTCTAGGATCTGATTGGAATCTGGCACATAGATAAACACTAAATAGAATATCAGGTCTAGAAGCAGTCAAATACAGAAGAGATCTAATCATACCTTTGTAAAGTTTTTGATCCACTTTCTTACTTACCTCTTCCTTACCAAGAGTGCTTGTAGGATGCATTGGAGTTTTGGCCAACTTGCTTTCAGTCATATTAAACTTCTTCAGAAGCTCCTTCACATACTTAGTCTGATGTATGTAGGTGCCTTCTAGAGTTTGATTGACTTGGATTCCGAGAAAGAATCTAAGTTCTCCCATCATGCTCATCTCAAATTCATCCTGCATAGAAAGAGCAAACTCCTTTCCCAGCGTAACATTGGTAGATCCAAATATAATATCATCTACGTAAATTTGACAAATTAACAAATCTTTCTTGAATGATTTACAGAAGAGAGTTGTGTCCACTTTGCCTCTAATAAAATTCTTTTCTAAAAGAAAATTACTCAACCTCTCATACCAAGCTCTGGGAGCTTGTTTTAAGCCATAGAGTGATTTTTTAAGTTTGAAAACATGTTCTGGAAATTTATCATTTTCAAAACCAGGAGGTTGGTGAACATAAACTTCCTCTTCTATAATACCATTTAAGAAGGCACTCTTAATATCCATCTGATAAAGAGTGAGGTTATTTTGTGCAGCAAAAGAAATGAGTAGGCGTATAGACTCTAACCTGGCCACAGGAGCATAAGTCTCTGTGTAGTCAATTCCTTCTTGCTGACTATACCCTTGAGCAACTAGCCTTGCTTTTTTCCTTACAACTTCTCCTTGCTCATTCAATTTGTTTCTGAAGACCCATTTAGTTCCAATAATATTGAATCCTTTTGGTCTTGGAACCAGATCCCAAACGTCGTTTCAGGTGAATTGATTTAGCTCTTCTTGCATAGCAATTATCCACTCATTATCATTCATAGTTTCATCAACAGAAGTTGGTTCAATGATAAACACCAACCCAAAAAGTGACGTTGCAGATGATCTGAGGAAAGACCTTGTTCTGATAGGGTCATCCTTTTTCCCAATTATCACATCCTCTGGATGAGAGGCTTTGATTCTGGATGATGATCCCTTAACATTTGGTTCTTTAGAAATATTCAAATTGTTCATCTGAGCATCCAATGGAGTTGCATCTGGCGTTGCTTCTGGTTCTTTCACTTGAGCCTTTTCTGCCTCTGAGTCTCAAAGTCTGTGAGAATTACTTCTCTATCTGCAGAATTATCAAGCTGCTTTGGCTTTTGATTGCCAAGCTTATCATCAAATCTAACATGTATTGATTCCTCCACAATCTGTATCTCAGTATTGTATACTTTGTAGCCTTTAGAGCGTTCAGAATACCCAAGCATGAAACACTTTTGTGCTTTAGAATCAAACTTGTTCAGATTCTCTTTAGTATTCAACGTAAAACATACACATCCAAAAGGATGGAAATAAGAAATGTTGGGCTTTCTATTCCTCCACAATTCATAGGGAGTCTTCTCCAAAAGAGGTCTTACAGACACTCTGTTCTGAATATAGCAAGCTGTGTTTATTGCTTCTGCCCAAAAATGTTTTGCCAGATTAGTCTCATTGATCATGGTTCTGGCCATTTCTTGCAATGTTCTATTTTTCCTCTCTACAACTCCATTCTGTTGTGGAGTTCTAGGGCATGAGAAATCATGTGCAATGCCATTATCTTTAAAATATTTTTCAAAATATTTGTTTTCAAATTCACCACCATGATCACTTCTGACTAACAATTTTAAAATCTTTTTCATTCTGGACTTGTTTGCAGAAGTCAAAGAACACAGAATGTGACTCATCCTTGTGTTTTAGGAATTTCACCCATGTCCATCTGTTGTAGTCATCAACAATGACTAATCCATACTTCTTGCCTCTGATGGATGCAGTTTTCACTGGTCCAAACAGATCAATGTGAAGTAGCTCTAATGGTCTTGAGGTTGAAACAACATTTTTAGTTTTAAAAGAAGATTTTGAAATTTTTCCTTTTTGACATGCTTCACAAAGAGCATCTGAGTTGAACTTCAACTGAGGAAGTCCTCTGACCAGATTGAGTTTATTAACCTGAGATATACGTCTCATACTAATATGCCCAAATCTTCTGTGCCAGACCCATTGCTCATCATTAACAGACAGAAGGAATTTTACATTCTGAACCTTAAGTTCTGAAAGATTGATTTTATAAATGTTGTTCTTCCTCTTTCCATTAAATAGGATTGAGCCATCCTTTTGGCTGACAGTTTTGCAACATTTTTGATTAAAGATTATGTCATAACCATTGTCACTTAATTGACTTATGGACAATAAGTTATGTGTTAATCCTTCAACAAGTAAGACATTAGAAATGGAAGGAAGATTACCATTGCCAATAGTTCCAGAGCCAACTATCTTGCCCCTCTGGTTCCCTTCAAACTTGACGTCTCCTCCAGATCTAAGTTCCAGGCTTTGGAACATAGACCTTTTTCCCGTCATGTGACGCGAGCAGCCAGAGTCCAGGTACCAAGATTGGTGTTTTGACTTTGCTGCTAAAGATGTCTGCAACAGATATTATTTTGTCTTTAGGTACCCAGATCTTTTTGGGTCCTTTAGGGTTAGTTGCCTTAAAGTTTTTTCTGAACTTCTGTCTTCTGACAGCAGGTTTGTTCTGACTAACTTTAGATTTAAACACAGGAATGTTCTGACCAGAACGTGTGTGTTTAATATCATTAAGATGACCAAACTTAAAAGTAGAATACAGAGGAGTATGCTTAATGATTATTTTATCAACAGATGTTGGATTTAAATCTTTCTCAGAAGAAGATTCATATCCAATACCTTTCTTGTTATTTCTGCTCACACCATAGATCATTGAAGCCATCTTGCTTCTCTTCAGGCTTCTTGTCAGAAATCTCTGAAAACTATAGTCATATTCTTCTAAAATGTTTTTAGATTTTGACTTAGTTTCAACTTCAAAATCTTGTTGAGCTTTTTCTAGTTCATTTTTAATTTTCAAATTGTTTGCTTTGAGCTCAGCAACTTCTGATTTCAGAAGATCATTCTCAGATACAAGATTGCTTTCAAGCTTCTTGTACTTGAGCTTAATCTTACTATAGTTTTCTAACATTTCTAATAAATTCTCAATAAGCTCTGCTCTAGAAAGTTTAGAAAATACCTCCTCAGAATCTGATTCTGATTCTGATTCTGATCCAGATATTTCTGCATGATCTTCTACGTCAGCCATGAGTGCCATGTTTGCACATTCTTCATCTGAGTCTGATGAAGATTCAGATGCATCTGAATCATTCTAGGTTGCCATCAGAACTTTATTTTTATGATCAGACTTCCTTCTTGGCTTCTCCTTCTGAAGCTTTGGGCATTCATTCTTGTAGTCCCCAGGTTCCTTGCATTCATAGCAGACAACCTCTTTCTTTCCAGATCTTCTGTGTCCAGAAGACTCTTTATGTTGATCTGGTTTCAGAAAGTTCTTGAACTTCCTCTATTTATGCTTCTAGAGTTTGTTGATCCTTCTGGACAGCAGGGACAATTCATCTTCTTCTTCAGAAGAAGATTCTTCAGAACTTTCTTCTAAAACCTGCAAAGCTTTGGCAGATTTGTTAGACTTTAAAGCAACATACTTACCTTTTTTCTGGGGTTCATCTTCTTCTAGTTCAATCTCATGACTCCTCAGAGAGCTGATCAGTTCCTCCAGCGTGATCTTGTTCAGATCCTTTGCTAGCTTCAGAGCAGTGACCATTGGTCTCAATCTGATTGGCAAACTTCTGATGATCTTCTTAACATGATCTGCAGTGGAGTAACCCTTGTCCAGAAATTTCAAGCCAGCTGTGAGAATCTGGAATCTAGAGAACATAACTTCTACAGATTCAGATTCCTCCATTTTGAAGGCTTCATATTTCTGGATCAGCGCCAGAGCCTTGGTCTCCTTGACTTGAGAATTCCCTTCATGAGTCATCTTCAAAGATTCAAACATACCAAATGTTGTTTCTCTGTTAGTAATTTTCTCATACTCAGTATGAGATATAGCATTTAGTAGTGTGGTTCTTGCTTTATGATGATTCCTGAATTCTTTCTTCTGAGCTTCATTCATAGATTTTCTGTCTATCTTTTTGCCATCCTCATCAGTGGGGTGAACATAGCCATCAATGACTAAATCCCAAAGGTCAGCATCATATCCTAGAAAGAAGCTTTCAATCCTGTCTTTCTAGTAGTCAAACTTTTCCCCATCAAATATAGGGGGTTTAGTGTTGATTCTATCTCTGTCCTCATATCTGTTGTTGTTGGATGTTGAAGCTTCAGCCATAATGTATCAACCATAAAAAATATCAAGAGTTTTCTCAATTGGATCTTTTTTGTTCACGGTGAAGTGAGAGCACTAACAGAACCGGAGCTCTGATGCCAACTGAAGGTGAGAAAAACACTTAGAAGGGGGGTAGAATAAGGGTTTAGAAAAAAATATGGCAATAAAAACAACACAAGATTTTTATCCTGGTTCGTTGAACTCAACTAATCCAGTCCACCCTATCAAGGTGATTTGTCTTTCTCCACAAGGACTTAATCCACTATATTCAAACAGATTACAGTGTCAACCACTAAGAACAATTGTCTTAGTCTTCTCAAGAAATTCTGACCACAACTTGGTCTTCTCAAGGAACCTTTTACAAATTAATGTAAACTAAACAAGTGTTTAAGTTGCTTCTAAAAAGCTATATCACAAACTGTGATTTTTACACTTAAGTTAAGAACGAATGAAAACTATTCAGTTTATGAAACAAATTTGTAAAAGAGCTTAAGAGTAGTTTTGATTAGATTTCTCAGTAATTCGTCAACTTTGAAGAGATGTAGAAGATGTCCTTTTATAGTGCTGAAAGTCCAATGCTTGAAGACTGTGCAAGTAGAGTAGTTGTAGCCTTTTGTCTTCACATGACTTTTCCTTTCTCAGAAGTAGAATGTTCAGAGAAATACCTTTTTCCTGAATCCTTATGTCTATCACAAATAAGGAATAGTTTTGTTGGAGAGGACGTTGAGAATAGTACCAAGTATACGTGTTGACATCTTTTCAAAACGTAAACAACATCAGATCCTCTAATGTGCTACTTGTTCTTCAGATCAGATTAAATGATATCAGAGTTGCAGCAAAAGTGCTTCAGCGTGAGTGATCTGATCAGAGCATACTTGTTTATCAGAGCCTCTGTACTTGCAGCGTAAAGTACATTCAGAGTCTTCTGAAACAATGCTTTAAACTCTTCATACAAAATCTTCAGCTACGCTTCAGATGCTTCTGCAGCTTCTGCTTCAGAGTCTCTTCTAGCAGCGCTCAGAGTCTTCTGATGGCTTGCTTCTGATGCTTCAGAGCTTTGCGTAGACTATTGTTCAGATGCATTTTTGCTTCCATAAGAATATTTAATTTAATATCTGAAACAAAAACACTTGAACAAAATTAGAGTATATATTTTCTTAATACAAAATTTCATAAGAGTTATCACCAAAACATAGAGATATAATTAAACATCAATCTGTGTTCTAACACAAATTTCAAACACTTCATTCCTAATTCCACTCCTAATTTCCATTCCAAACACTAACCCACACTCCAAACCACATTTGCCTCCTAACCAAGAGCTTATTTAAGTGAATTTTCTCCAAACCTCAAGGAATTACCTTCATTTTAAGACTTCACACTCATTTTTGAGAATTTGCTCTCAACTTTTTCTCAACTTTTCACTCCCAAAACCTTCATTAAAGCTCTTTTCATTTGAATTTATTTATTCTTCATTAGAATCCTTGAATTCTAGAGCTAAACCTCTTTCGTTCATATCCATTATCTTCAATTCATTACTCAATTTTCATTTGGATTTGGATCTGATTTTGGAAGCAAGATTTGAAGTGCTTTTTGGATCAATTTTGACTTGGTCTTGCTTGTTCTTCACTTCTACTATAAGGAAGGTCTTAGATCTTGAAGATTCTTTGGGTTTCTAGTTTGGATCTATTAATTTGTAGTGAATCAACACTTACCAAAGCAAATCTCAGCTTTGAAGGTTGGTTAATTCTAGATCCAATTCTGTTTTGAACTTATTTGAATAATCATAATGTAGATCCATGGTTTTTGCTGCATTTTAATCCATTTGTTTGGATTTGATCTTTGTGATTTGTGATCTTAATGTTTGATCAAGTTTAATTGATGTTTGATCACTGATTTTTGGTGTTAAATTCGCGCATAATTGATTACTTGTTCATGTGGATGATTGGATAAGTTGTTTGCTGCTGAAAAGTGATTTTGGAAGCTGATTTTTGGCCTCTGTCACAGTGGTAATCGGTTACCTGAATGTGGTAGTCGATAACCTTGCCTAATTTTCAAGTTTCTAGACAATTTTCAAAGGGGTAATCGATTACCTGATCTTGGTAATCGATCACCACTAGGACAGTTTTCCTTTTTCTTGCATTTTCTTGCTTGTCTGGGCTCCTTTTCACCCCTAACCTTCATGGATTGATATGATGCATTTATGTGGATTGTTTTTGACCTATTTCATCATGCTTGAATGTTTGATTTGAATTCTTCGACGCGTGACTTTTAGTTTCCATTTGAATGCTTAACATGTTCATGTTGCTTGATTGATGTGATGATCATATGCTTTGCTTGCTTGTATCATGTTAATTGATAATCATGGATGATTGCTTTGCTGGATTTGTGATGCATGATTGTGTTTGCTTCCGATTTCGTTTGTTGCACGTTCGTTTGATCATTCAATCGTTTGATTTTAATTGAAAAGCATGTTGATCTTGTTGGTTCTTGTTGATGCAATGTTGTTGATCAATTACGTTTGATTATTGATGCATGTTCATCCTTGCATGATTCTTGCCCGTGATTGGTGTTTACTCTTAATTGATTGCATTCACACATGCTTGCTGCCCTACTTTTCACAACTGTTCTTATTCTGAACTTTGCATGTTGTCTTTGCTTGCTTGTTTGCTGCCTGCTTTTTACACCTGTTTCTGCCTGAAAACATGTGATGTTATAAACTTCCTTGCTTGTGTGCTGGATTTTACTGTTGTTTTGTGCAGGAAGCGTTGTTGTAGCTACTGTTTTGGCTTTGTTTTCTTGTTTTTGCCTTGCCTTTGTATGTTCCCTTAGGATTCTTATTCCAATTTAATTCCCAATTAATTTTGGAGTAGGATAGACATTAGGAGTGCAATCCATGCATGATAACAAGTAGGCTAGTCCCTTTTTACCTCGATCTTAGGTCCATCTTTTGTATGCTAACATTAGGATAGAATTCCATTTGCATCCTGACCTTAGGACCACTTTGCATGATAATGTTAGGGCCGAGTCTCCCTTACACCTTTCATGTGTCTCTCTTCTCATCTCAAAACAATTTAAAATACTTAATAAAGACGATGAACATTGTGCGCCACGAGCCTTAAGCATATGGGAAATGATGAGTGGGAGTTTCTCTTAACTTGTCTAGAGTGTTTAGTGTATGCCCCTTGGGCGATATGCGACACATTCGCTCCTATATCATAGTCTTTAGTGCAAAGTGAACCTCAAACAAATTCAATTCACTTCACTAAAACTCTCAAATCAAATTCAAACCTTTTAACCTTCAGGATTTGTGTTTCAAACTCATTTTTAGAAAAGAGTATGTTACTTTTCCGTTCTACCGCAAACATGCATCAACCCTAACTGCTGGAATGGGAACTTAACATCGCTCATAAAAAACACTTGGTGGTTTCGTTGTTACCCAAACTACGTTTGCTCTAATTTCTCATGCCAGATGAGAATACATAGGCACAAGACAACATGTCTTGGCGAGCAATCCTCCCCCATCGTTCGTAGTTTTCCAAACTACGTTGACTGACTTGACTCTGACTTTCCCATCGCACGAGGGAATACGTAGGCATAGGGCGACCATGTCCTATCGAGTCTCTTTCTTCTTCTTTTGTTCTCGTTTCTGTTTAGCAGTAGATTTTAGATAACTCACCCTTTAATTAGACAACAAGCATGGATTCTATTGAGTACAATGAACGTGAGGGGTGCTCATACCTTTCCCTTGCGTAACCGATTCCCGAATCCAAGATTTGGTTGCGATGACCTTGTCTTTTCCCATTCTTCAGGTTTTCTTCGATCGTTTCCTTTCCCTCTCTTTGGGATAAATAATGTTCGGTGGCGACTCTTCTGTTTTCCCGTCGGCCCTTTTCGCAGTTGCGACAAATTGCCTTGATAATCTTTATACCTTTACAAAGCTCAAATGGAATTTTCGGATTGAACATGAATCAACCGAGTTAAACACAAGGATTTTGCAGTTTTTGTAAACAATGGAAGTTCACCTCACTTTTCTGGTTTTTTCTAAAGGATTCAAGCAAGTGTGTACAATGTAAAATGAGACATGATATGAGTTTATTAGAGAAAACAAAATCCAAGATCATGCTAACATTCTACAAAGCAAGTAAACATGTACCTTGCTTGATTTTCGTCTGATTCTTATCATTACCACTCGCTTTCTTTCCTTGTTGAATGTTCAAGATACTTGATTTGGACTTTGTTCAAAATACCAGAAGAAGCACTTTATGCTCATGATGAGGATAACAGGAACATAACAAGCATAACAACAAATTTTCAAAACAAACTTACAACACACCAACACAACCGCTTAAAGGAGAACCAAGTGAGTTTACGGTATGAACTACCGTAAAAAATTTCAAATGATTGCAACATAAAACTAATTAACTGGAATTTCAAAAGAAAGTACTAAAATTGGAATTGAAACTAAAAGAACTGAAAGCTAGAATAAAAATAAAATGACTTACGACGTTGGTTTGCCTCCCAACCAACGCTTGTTTAATGTTGTTAGCTTAACGCCTGTTTCAAGTGAATTTAAGGTAGCTCTTCTGAAATGATCGAAACATATTTTCCAATATCACACGGTCTTGCCTCATGCTTTTGTTCTTTGGAACTAGCATCCATTTTGAAGCATATTCCTTTGGTGATTGGATGCTTAATGTCTTCAAACAAACTGAATTTGATCTGTTTGTCTTGCACTCTAACTTTCATTAATCCATCATCTATATCTATCATTATTCTTCCAGTGTTTATGAAATGTCAGCCTAGATTTATAGGAGTTTCATTATTTTCCTCAATATCCATCACCACAAAATCCGCAGGAATTAGAAATGTATCGACTTTAACCAATACGTCTTCAGTTATTTCTGATGGTCGGGTGATGGATTTGTTTGCTAGTTGTAGTGTCATCTTCGTATGTTTCATGTCCAAATCACCTACCCTCTTAACCACTGATAAAGGAATGATATTTATGCTAGAGTCGAGATCAATTAATGCATTTCCAACATTTACATTTCCTATAGTAATATGCAACGTAACTCTTCTAGGATCAGTTTCTTTTTGTGCATAAGTTTTCTGAATAACAGCACTACAACCAACATCCATATGAATTACTTCTTCATCCATGATTCTCTGTTTTTTTGTTAGTATTTCTTTCATGAAATTTGCATATGTTGGGATTTGCTCAAGTGCTTCAGCCAATGGAATGTTAACTTGTAATCTTCTAAAAATATCTAGGAACCTCGTATACTGCCTTTCTTGGTTCTTCTTGGTCGGAGCATGAGGATATGGTAGGTGTTGTGCAGATTGATTGACCATCTTTTCTTTCTCATCTCTTGTATTCTGCTTTTTCCACTTGTCACTCAATTCTTTCTCATTTTCAAATATCTCTTCCTCTTGTTTTTCTCTTTATTCAACCACAACTCTTTCTTTCTTCGCATTTTCACCAACTCCTTTTTCAATCCGTCTACCACTCCTTGTTGTGATTGTGTTTCAATGTTCCTTTGGATTTCTCTGTGGGGTGGCTGTGAAGGTACCTCCTTGTTGATCTGCTAGGTGCTTTGCAATTTGTCGAACTTGTGTTTCCAAGTTCCTGATCGAGGCATCTGTATTATTCTAATTTGTAATGGATAATTGCATGAATTGATTCAATATATCTTCCAGTTTGGATATTTTGTCCGACTGATTTGCATTTTATGGTTGTTGGTAGTTTTGATTCTGATTTGGCCGGCTTGCTGCTCCAGAGTCTTGTCTCCAACCTTGACCAAGTTGCCATTGTTTCCGCGTTGATAACTTTGGTTGCCTTGATATGGTCCTGGTCTTTGTTGATTTCCCATATAATTGACTTATTCATTGATTGGGGGACAAAAACCTTTTGGATGGTCACCAGTACATAGTTCGCACATAGCTACTTGTTGTGGTTTAGCTGAGCCATGCATCTCTTTGAGCTGTTGAGGAAGTTTGAAAATCTTCTTGGTCAATTCTTCAACTGTTTGAGTGAGCAGTGTGTTTTGTGCTAGTATTTCATTATTTGGGTCTAACCTCAACAGTCCTGGTTTCCTTTGTGTCGTTCCCCTGTTATACTAAACTTGATGGTCATTGAGAGCCATACGATTGATGATAGATACCGCCTCTTCTGCACTTTTGGATAGTAACGAACCACTGGAAGTTGCATCAAGTAGAAGCTTTGGTTGTGGTTGTAATATGTTGCGGAAGATGTGGATTTGTGTGAGTTCTTCGAAACCATGATTCGGACATTTCCGTAGCATAAACTTAGAGCGCTCACATGCCTCACATAGAGTCTCCGTTTCACTTTCAACAAATGCGGCTATTGTTGTTTTGGCATCCATAAATATGTTGTGTGGGAAGAACCGATTCAGAAAGCTTTCCTCTAAGATATTCCAATTGGTCATGGTCTAAGTGGGTTGGTCCAGATACTAATCCTTTTCTTTGCCGATTAGTGAGTGTGGAAACAATCGCATAAAGACTGCTTCTTCTTCCGCTTCAGGTGCTCCAACGTACCAGCTAATTCATAGAAGTTGGTGAGGTGAGTGTACAGATCTTCATGATTTAGGCCTGCAAAGGGGTTAGCAAAAATGATATGGAGTAATCCTATTTTCATTTCAGCTTGTTGGTTGGTTGGATTGTTATTGAGGAGTGTCAACCGTCTAGGACTGCTTTAACATGGTCCTCCATTTACAATTTTGGGTCCACCTTTTGCCATGATTTCTTTTGTGGGAGTTGTTAAGGTGGAAACTCCTTTTTTTGTGATCTTTGTTTGGCTAGCTTTTTTTGTTTCTTTGTTTTTCTTTTGTTTCTCTGGATTGTCCTTTTGATTTCAGGATCAAAAGGTAATAAGTGCTCCGGTCCTGTACCTCGCATACACAAAGATTGCAATTTCTAGCCAATACAATGGTAAAAGAATGTAAAATAAATATAAGAGAAAAGATATATACAGTCTTTTAACAAATATACAACTTAAAAAGATATCAATAGTTGATATTGGCGTACCCCAAATTTTACCCTTAGATTCTTCGATCCTTTGCATATCATCTAAGTCAATCATCCATGCATAGCTAATCATTCTAACCCTTCTGTTTGTTTTGTTTTATGAAGTTAGGTTACTGCTGGAAGTTCAAGAAGTCATGAAGATTTTGTGTGTACACTATATCTCCTACAGGATCCCTCAGGAGATTTCAGCATGTATTTAAAAGATCAGAGTTTCATTCCATTGACGAGGACTGGTTATTAGTTCTCGTTGGCATCACAGGTGGATTGTCACTTAAGTTTAAAAGAAAGAGTTTGGACCTTCTTGATGGTGGTTTGTGATTAATAAGGTAGAAACGATCCAAATGAACATTTCACTTGATCAAAATGGACAAAGATCAGATTCTCTCAAGGACTTTGGTTGGAGAACTGTTTAAACTTTGAGGGGACTTTAAAGGTGGTGAACATTGAATAAATGTCATTGAGTCAAGTTTTAGCAAGGAATTTTCAAGAGAAGATTTAAAGTTTACATTCTTTACGAAAATTCAGTTTGATCCACTCTTACTCTTTCAAGGTTAGAAATCAAGATTTGATATTGGCATCCTTATATCCACAAGCTTTGGGAGTGATTTGTTTAAAACTTACCATTCACGTGGTTCACATTATTTTTATCTTAAATTTCTAACGGTTTAAGTGCAACTGAGATGATACAAGATTGGATGATTTTATTTACAATTTTATTTCATTTTAAATTCAAGAAAGTTCAAATAAGGAAATGATTTTATTTACAATTTTATTTCATTTTAAATTCAAGAAAGTTCAAATAAGGAAAAGAGTGACAACCGATTTTCAGGATTCCAAGTTCAATATCCTATCTTCATAAAATTCTGTGTTCTATAATATAAAATTCTGTGTTCTATAATATTTTCAAGGAATGCCCAAAAGAATCCGTTCCTCTACCACAAACTATATACAAGTTTTGTGATACATGCCGAAGGTGATGGATGAGCTTTAATTGTTATGTTTCTTAAACAAGGTTCCATTCAAAAAGTTTGAAGGTTCAAGATTAGACATGAAGAGTCAACTTCCATTATTTTGCAAGAACTTTACAAAGCTTATCAAAACTCATTCCAATTTCTAAGAACAATTTCCAAATCTTAAGGAAAAAACATTAAGAACCGACCAGACAAATTACATTAACAACTTGAAGTGGAAATAAGACTCCTCCAAGGGCTTTTGGATATATTAATAAGGAGAATTACGTCCTCGTTAGTGTAGGCGATGCTATGTCGGGGGAACCTTTTGAACTCTTGAATCACCAAATCCGTCGTACAACAATTCCCAAAAGATATTTTCTAACACCATTTTCAGCAGTCTTGATTAAGGGAGAATGGCATAACAACTGAGCAAATGTCTAAAGCAAGTTCCTGCATCCAAAGGAAATTAAATATGAATAACTAGACTTTCAAAGAAACGGTTCAGAACAACAGTAATTTTGATTCTAAAACAAACAGCAAACATGTCTCAGACACGAGTAATTCGTAAGGGATTTGTTTCCGAATTTGTTTTCATTCCAAGGCCACAATCAAAACATCATCACATACTTTCCAAAACGAACCCAACATCATTAATCCAAGCATTCAAAGGATAATCAATTTTAAAAGGGAATTAGAAACATAATCAGGCACATTCAATTCCGAATCGTCATGGTTATTATCACTAAGCATATAAAGGCAGCAATACCCACAACATTCAAAAACACGCACGTCGCAAGGAAACAGGGGACGAAAAACAAAACTCTAAAATCACACACACCCGAAAACCATCAGCGAAGAGGGAAAGAGTGAAAAATTATCTCCATAGGTTGTCATTATCGTCAAACTGCCGACGGGCGTGAGTGCCCCGGAGAGGTTTGATTTCCTTTTATTGGTAGAATTTTGAATTTATTTGCGGTTGATGCTCTGTTTCTTTTGAGTTATTGGCTTCTTTGAGATTAGGGGAAGTTGGAGTTTAGAAGAAATCGAAGAAGAAAGCAAGGAGAAGAGAACGAGGAAGAGTAAAAGAGAAAGAGAATCGGAGAAAGGAGGAAGGAGAGAAAAGTGGAAGTGACGAAGAAACGGAATATAAGAAGAAGAAAAGAGAAGGAAAAGAGAGTTAAAGCGGAGAGAGAAAAGAGAAAGGAGGGAGTGAGCGAGAGAGAAGAAGACTGTTGGGGAAGGGGGCGCCGCGGAGGAAGAAAAGGGGAATTAGGGTTTTGAATCCTCCCCTCCCCCGTTTTTTGTTGCTTATTGTTGACCCGGGTCCGGTGGGCTGGCAGCCACCGGCCCTTTTTGTTTTTTTCTATTATTTTTCTGTTTTTTTACTGGGCTGGGCCCAAACTTGGTTTTTTGTAAATAATAAAACCAAAAAAAAAAAGAAGATAAATAATAAAATAAAATAAATAATAAATAATTAGAATTAGAGGTTTTTTAGAAAATCAATTAGGTTTTAATTTTAATTTAGGTTGTTTAATTTCAATCTAATTTTAATAAGTAAAATATAAAAAATATGAAAACAAATAATTGGGTTTTTGTTTAATTTTAGATTTTTTTAGATTTTCGTAATTTAAAATTTAAGGAAAAGTTAATTTCAATTTATAATTTTAAAACTTCCTTTAATTTCCATTAATTCAATCTTTAGCAAATATATTAAATAATAAAAATACAAATAAATACATAGATTTTTTAGGTTTTATCTTTTTTTTCTTAGCCTTCATTTTATTTATTTCTTAAACTAGTTGTAGGTTTAGATTTTTACCATTATTTTTAAATTAATCATTAATTTTCTCAGTCCAAGTTTAACTGATTCGCGTCGTCTTACATTTTTTTATTGCTTGATCAACGTATTCACATTTATTTACTATTTTGTAGCATTTGAATTTTGCTTTATATTTTTTTTCCGTTACTAAATTGTACATTCCGAAGGAAAGACACCCCCTATTGACTACCATGTCATTACCCCATTCCAATTCTACCTTAGGATCTGAGTCACCGTATTCACTTAGCGTCCCGCCGTGGACATTCACCTTTTCACCTTTATCCTAGCCTTAGGATCAGGAGTCGTCGTACTCCACGTAAGTTCTTGTTGTGGATACTTACTCAACCTTTCAACGTAGAATAGGAGTCGCCGCACTCCACATAAGTGTCTCCCTATGAACACTTACATCCCCCTGAAACATTGACCATAGTCAAGAAGTTCCTCACCCTCTTTAAGGGTAACACTCTAATTTCTCATTGAGAATACGTAGGCACAAGATGCAACGTCTTGACGAGCTCACTAATAACTAATTTTCCTGTTAGCTTTTGCAACTTAGGATTGGAGTCGTCGTGCTCCAGTTAGTTGTCTCGCCGTGGATATTCTTTACCCTTATCCTAGCCTTAGGATCGGGAGTCACTGTACTCCATGTAAGTTCCCGCCGTGGATACTTATCTACCTTTTTCAACCCTTTATTACAACGTAGATCGGAGTCGCCGCACTCCACCTAAGTGTCTCCCTATGAACACTTACATCCCCTTGGAACCTTAAGAAGTTCCTCACCCTTTTTGAGGGGAACTACGAATACTCTGATTCCATCCCCTACCCAGGATACGTAGGCACGAGATGCATTTTTTTGGCGAGTATACTTAGCACTAACTCTTAGGTCTCCTTCAACCCTTTAGCATACCTTTAACAAATAGATAGCAAATATCACATTTAAATAAGAGGTTCCTGTAGAGTACTATAGATGTTTAGTATGCTAACACCTTCCCTAGGTATAACCAACCCCCGAACCCTAGATCTCCCCGCATCGTGTTTACAATGCAAATTAGGTTTTTCTTTCTTTAAACCTTACCTTAGGATAAATCAAAGACCGGTTGTGAATTCAAGATTTGTGATTCAAATTAATCAATAATTTGATATCCTATTCTCACTGCAATAGATATGTTCGTAAATCTAAATTCCAGTCCCCGGCAACGACGCTATTTTGATGTTGAGTAAATCAATAGAAAGTATTTTGTATTTATCGTATCCACAGGGACTGGCACGATATTACCAATGTTCAACAGTTATATGATTTTAAGCAAAAGTTTTGCAAGATATTTGATTTTTAAGTTACCAAATGTATAAACATATAATTAATAAGGATAGTTTTCAGAGGAATAAGCTTGCTGGGATTGGGTTTCATCCACCGATTAAATATTTAAATCACTGATCAGTTATACACAATCTAAGTATGTATCAATATCATCATGTATCGCTCACAAACAGAGTTTATGTCTAAACATCTGATGAGGATTCTACCTTATTATTTAATCGATGATTTCTCAGCCTATTAAACAACACATAAGCATTAAGAATCGATACTTATGATGAATATTAAACCTAAATCTATGTCAAACATTTAGAGTTTAATAGATGATTATCTTGGATCGAGATTAGAACCGTATTTCTCAATATCAATTCAAATCCATGGAGTTAAACAATAAAACAAATATATCATCGATAATGATTCATAAACAAATTGCGTATAACATCATGATCAATGAAAATACATATTATTTTGGTGAACTACAACCAATCCCAACAAGAAAGGGATTTAGCTACGCATGGTAGCTTGATACAAAATGGAGGAATTGAGATGAATCAGCATCAACGACGATTTCCCGACTCTTTATGCGTACTCAGCTCGTATCCTCACTTTCCCTCTCTTACTGTATATTACAAACTATATATTACAAAGTAATAATGTCAAGTCATCCTCCAATGCTTCTGTCGCACTCCTTTTATATTGGTTGAGATGAGGGACTTTCACTATGCAAATTTTTGGTCGCTATGCGAAGTCAACTTGCTTAACCTTGAAGAATTTTATACCGCTCCTGGAAACCGCCATACTTCGCTATGCGAACTTTTCTCGCTTCCACTCGCTTCAAGAGAAACTAGGTGAGTTTGACTTTGTTTCATTCTATTTTTGCTCGCTTCAACTTTGCATCGCGATCTTCGCTATGCGAACTATTTTCGCTTCTACTCGCTTCCTCTCACTTCAAGCGAAGTTCTGCTAATTTGGTTATGTTTCTTTCTATTGTTGCTCGCTTCAGCTTCATATTGCGACCTTCGCTATGCGAAAGTTTCAGGGCATGATATCTTCTTGCTTGTACTTGATGTGTTCTTTTGTTAATCCCTGCAAAACCATAACCATTCAAGAGTAACATCCTTTTGGATCTTTTGTTAGTCAAATTTCATCTTAAAAGTTAATGGAAGCAAGCATTTCGTTCGAGTTTTAACCAAAGATATATCAACTATTGGACTTCCATCACCTGACCACCACTTTCCTGGTCACATTAGCATACGATGACGCTTCAACCCATTTGGTAAAATAATCAATGGCCACTAAAATGAAACAGTTTCCATTCGAAGCCTTGGGGTCAATCATACCAATCATGTCAATTTCCCACATGGAGAAAGGCCATGGAGATAAGATAACATTAAGAAGAGTCGGTGGCACTTGAATTTTATTAGCATAAATCTAGAACTTATGGTACTTCTTCACATATTTGCAACAGTCAGATTCCATTGTCAGCTAATAGGAACCTGCTCTTAACATTTGCTTAGCCATAACATGTCCATTGGCATGGGTACCAAAGGATCCTTCAAGAATTTCTTTCATCAACATGTCTGCTTCGTGTCTATCCACTCGTATGAGAAAGACCATGTTATAGTTTCTCTTGTATAGCACGTCTCCATTCAAGAAGAAATTGCCTTCCAGCCTTCTCAAAGTCTTTTTATCCTTCTTGGATGCCCCAAGTGGGTACTCTTCACTCTGGATGAAACATTTAATGTCACAATACCATGACTTATCATCTTTGACTTATTCTATCATAAACACGTGAGTAGATCTATCAAGGCGCATAACATTAATCTTGGGTGCATCATTCCAACGATTCACTTTAATTATGAAGGACAAAATGGCCAGAGCATCTATCATCTGATTTTCCTCACGGAGAATATGATGCAATTCCACCTTGTTAAAGAAGGTGAGCAGCCTCCTTACATAATATTTATAAGGAATCAAGCCGACCTGACGAGTCTCCCATTCACCTTTAATATGGTTAATTACTAGGGCTGAATCCCCATACACATCAAGAGTTTTAATCCTTAAATCAATGGCCTCTTCAAGACCCATTATAAAGCCTTCATACTCTGCCATATTATTTGTGCACTCAAACATCAACCTTGCAGTAAATGGTATATGAGAACCATGAGGGGTGATAATGATTACCCCGGTTCCATTGTCATAAGCATTAACAACTCCATCAAACACCAAACCCCAACGAGATTCAAGATGAGACCCTTCTTCAGGTAATGGTTCATCACAATCTTTTGCTTTTAGATACATAACATCCTCATCAGGGAAGTCAAACCTGATAGGTTGATAATCATCAATTGGTTGGTGAGCCAAATGATCTGCCAAAACACTTTCTTTGATTACCTTTTGAGTACGGTACTCAATGTCGTATTCAGATAACAACATTTTCCAACGGGCAATCCTCCCAGTTTAAACAGGTTTTTCAAAAATATACTTGATTGGATCCATTTTGGATATCAACCAAGTTATATGATTAATCATGTACTGGCGCAAACGTGTAGCATCTCATGCCAAAGTACAATACGTCTTTTCAAGCTTTGAGTTCTGAGACTCACAATCTGTTAACTTTTTGCTCATATAGTAGATATCATACTCTTTCTTACCAGTTTCATCTTGTGGACCAAGAACACAAATCATAGACTCTTCTAGCACAGTCAAATACATAATCAATGGTCTTCCTTCCACATGAGGAGACAAAATAGGAGGTTGAGGCAGATATCATTTGATACTATCAAAATCCTTCTGATAATCCTTTGTCCATGCACAACCTTGATTTTTATGGAGAAGCTTGAAGATCGGCCCACAAGTGGTAGTCATATTTGATTTGAATTTGGAGATATAATTCAAACGTCCGAGAAATCATCTGACTTGTTTTTCTGTTTTGGGTGCAGACATTTCTTGAATAACTCTGAGTTTATCAAGGTTTACTTTACCTTTTTGGCTATCAATAAAGCCCAACAATTTTCCTGAGCAGACGCCAAAAGTGCATTTATTTGGATTCTAGCAGAGTTTATACTTCCTCAATCGCTGAAACAACTTCAACAAATATTCAATATGATCTTCTTTAGTCTTCGGCTTACAAATCATATCTTCCATATAGACCTCTATTTCTTTATGCATCATATCATGGAACAGAGTAGTCATAGCTCTCTGGTACGTTGAGCCAGTATTTTTCAGACCGAAGGGCATCACTCTGTAATAGAATATTCCCTAGGGTGTAACGAATGTTTTTATTCCATATCCTCGAGTGCCATCTTAATTTGGTTATAGCCAGAAAATCCATCCATAAAAGAGAAGCTATTGAAATTAGCAGTATTATATACCAACATATCAATATGTGGCAGTGGAAAATCATCTTTCAGACTGAATTTTTTCAAATCTCTATTATCAAGGCACATCCGGACTTTACCGTCTTTCTTTGGAGCTGGCACAATAATGGCCACCCATTGAGGATACTCAGCAGTAACAAGAAAACCAGCATCAATCTGGTTCTGAACCACCTCTTTGATCTTAACAGCCATGTTGGAGTGAGTTCTTCTTAACTTTTGTTTAATTGGCGGACATTCTGGCTTCAATGGCAATCTATGCTCCACAATATCAGTATCAAGACCAGGCATATCTTGATAAAACCAAGCAAAGACATCCACATACTCTTTAAGAAGCTTTCCCATCCTCTTCTTAACATCTGACTGAAGTAGTGCCCCAATCTTTACTTCTTTTCTATCCTCTTATGAACCCAAATTAATTACTTCCACTGGCTCTTCGTGAGGCTGAATGTTCTTTTCCTTGTGCTCAAGCAACCGAGAAATCTCATCTGGAATTTCCTCAACATCCTCTTCTTCAGCTTCAAACACAGGGAATTCATAGTTGGAAAAGGGCATAGGGACATTGTTTTCAATGGGTTTAATAATCAATATGCACATTGAAATTATTTATCATTTTTTGGTTTTTTAGGTTACCATTTTCTAGAAAAGAAATCAAAAAGATAAAAGCACACACGGATAAGAAAAATAACATTTTTTTATGGTTTTAAAGTTTGAAACAAAGCCCTCACAAATTCACTTTCAACTTGGGCAGAGTGAAAGGATATTTGAAAAACACAAAAATAAATGACTTTGAAGCGTGAACAATAGAAGGAATGTCAATAGCTGTCCAATTTTGGCAGACCACTCAATGAGTCACGAAATTCGGCTTGTCATCTTCAATGATTGCAGTAGCAGTTTGATCTCCATAGTGGATGAACCCAGCACTGTGAAATATATCTTGATAGCGCTTCAATTGCCTTCTAGTTTTCCCAGGAGAGAAACCCGGACTGACTCTATTCTTATTTTCAGGAAGTTCAATGACTTTTCCCCAGCCCACAGATTGACCATTCTCAACAACCTGTTACGCATCTTTCGGAGAAGAAATGGGTTCCCCGCTCTTCTTTCCAACATTTTCAACAATGGATAGGGCTTGGAATGGAGTTCCCACAGCCTCGTCAGCATGAATATAGGATAAATATGACAAATGTCTTACTAACATAGCATGTTCACCTCCTACCACAAGAAGCCTCTCGTTCTTCATAAATTTCAGCTTTTGGTGAAGTGTCGAAGTGACAGCTTCAACCTCATGGATTCATGGTCTGCCTAGCAAACAGCTGTAGATGGGATGAATATCCATAACTTGAAAGGTGATCAAGAAAGGTTGCAGACTTATTTTCGTAGGGAGATCAACTTCCCCTATCACCATTTTCCTTGAACCATCGAAAGCTTTAACAACCATACCACTGAATCTTATAGGAGTACCCTAATATGACAGTCTTGACAAGGTAGACTTTGGCATCACATTAAGAGACGAACCAATGTCAACCAACACATTAGAAAAAGCGTCCTCTTGACAATTCATAGAAATATGTAAAGCCATGTTATGATTCCTTCCTTCTTCTAACAGTTGCTCATCACTGAAGCTTAGGTTATTACAAGTAGTAATATTACCAACAATATCGTCGAACTGATCCACGATCACATCATAGTCAACATATACTTGTCCTAGCACTTTCCTAAGAGCTTCCCTATGATCCTCAGAGTTCATTAACAAGGATAATATAGAGATCTTGGAAGGAGTTTGCAAAAAAACTGATCCACAATTTTGTAGTCACTCTTCTTAATAAATTTCAACACTTCATTAGTATCTTGGTTTGTACCACTAGATTGGCCAGTAACAACTCAAGATTTAGATTGTACCACGGGCATCTCAAACACAATCGGCTTGTTAATAGGGATATTATCATCCTTCTTAGGAGGTGTAGAAGAAAATACACGACCGCTCTGAGTCACCCTGCTAACGTCAACAATATTTACCACAGAAGAAAGAGAGAGAATATGCACCTCTTTTCTATCTTCCAACATTGTGGCATTGTATCGATATGGCACAACTTTATCATATTCATAAGAAACAAAACTAGGTAAATAAATAACCAATGGAGTAACAAATGACTTCTGACTATTGTAAGAAATCATAACAGGTTCAAGAATATTGAAGTGTGGGACAATGACATTCACCTCGTGATCAACATCATTCCTCGAACGAATAATCTGAACCAACCTTTGATCTAACATCTCTTGAAGGTCTCTTTTTACTACACAACAACCTCTAGGATTTCAGGAACAAATATGGCACACAGCATGATCATGCTCGTAATAGCTCAATCTACACAAACTTGCATGCATACCCACTAGAGAACCTCTGATAAAATTCACATTGAAAATAGGATAAGTACCAGGGCATCCTTCCACCATTTTCACATTAGCATTACCATGCTTGGGCAAAGGACTCGCTTGAAAATTAGGCCCAAGATCTTTAAATGACATAATTCCACTTTGGCTCAGTCTCTAAACCTCAGCTTTCAAAGTAAAACAATTTTCAATATCATGTCCGCGTGGCCCTAGATGATAGGTGTTGCAATGCGAAAAAACAATTGGCAGAAAAACAGAGTCGCCACCAAATGTTATTTATCCTGACGGGGGAAAGGAAACGATCTAAGAAACCTAAAAAAGGGAAAGGAACATGGTCTTGCAACTAAACCTTGGGTTCGGGAGTCAATTATGCGAGAGGAATGTGTTAGCACCCCCCCCCCCCCCCGCGCGCCTGTTGTACTCAACGGGATCCAATCTTGTTGTTCTAATCAAAGGGTGAGTGATCTAAACCCTACTTTCTAATGAAAACAAAGAGGGAAAAAAAAAGGAGACTCGATAGGACTTCGCCTTCATATGTGTCGCTACTGCGAAAATCGGCGCCGGCTGAACAGAAGAGTCGCCACTGTGCGTTATTTATCCCAACAGAGGGAAAGGAAACGCTCGAAGTAAACCTAACGCAAAGACGGGAAAGGTATGGTCATCACAACCAAACCTGGGTTCGGGAGTCGGTTACGCAAGGGGAAGGTATTAGCACCCCTCACGTCCGTCGTACTCGACGGGATCCACGCTTGTTGGTTTGTCTAAAGGATGCAAAAACAATCTATCTACCGTTGCTAAATCTAAACGGAAGGGAATTGACTCGATAGAGCGTCGCACTCTAGGCCTACGTATTCTCAAGAGAGAAAGTCAGAGTCAACGTAGTTCGGGACTACGGAGAAAGTTTGCTCGCCAAGACTTCGCGTCTTGTGCCTACGTACTCTCAACAAATATGAGAGATCAGAGCAGCCGTAGTTCGGCCTACTACAGCTAAACGGGGTTGGTCTCGATTGCACAGCAGCAAAAGAAAGGTCTGATCGCCTAAAGCGAGAACAAGGGTTCACACGCTAAATCCTAAACGTAGGGGTAGATGTCTTCGTAAGACACCCAAAGGGTGTGACTAAACATCCAGGTCGAGTGAAAGAAACTCTCAGCAACCTTCCCCTACGTATCTATCGATCTCACAACACTCGAGAGTCGCGAAAGAAAAAGAAAGTTCTAAAAACTCTAAAGGAACTGATTTCGCTGGTCTTCGCCTCCGTGCTCGAATGCAAGCTTCGGTGGCTTGTTTCTCCTTTGATTATTTTGTCTTGATTTTCCCCTTGTTGTCTATTTCGTCTTTTTGTCATTTCTTGATGCTTTTATCCTTTTTTGTGATTTTTCTTCTTCTTCACCTACAAAAGAAACCTTAAACGCACAAGAAGCATTAGCATTTACATCAAAAAATAGTAAGAAATAAATCTCCTAAAAAACTCTCCTAAATTTCCTAAAGAAATTGAATCAAAGTTCACCTAAAAATATTTCCTAAAACTATCCTAAATTTCCTTAAGGAATTGAATCAAAATTCACCTAAAAATTATCTAAGTCTCTCTTTAAAAGAATACTATATTAAATCCTAAAGAAATCTATACTAATTTCTACTTACAAATATTCTAGAAAATTTCCTAATAAAACTATATTTAAATTCCTAAAAGAACATTTACATTAAAGCTCCTAAAACTATATCCTAACTATACTATTCTAATATTAATCAATTAGTCTAACTAATATTAAACTAAAATACTATAAAGCAAAATTAATCCTAAAATTAATATGCTAACTAAAACTATCTAATTATATGCTATTAAAATTCTAGGAATTAAAATGTAAGGAAACTATTAAAACTAACCTAAAACAATACAATTAATTTTGTAATGAAAAAAAAAAAAGAATTACAAAAATAACAGGGGGTGGGAAAATTACAGGGGATGACAATCAGTAATAAAACTACAAGCCCAGCCCATACTGAAAATATGCACACAGCAGGGAGGGGGTAAGAAAAATAAAACGGAAGTCTGTATGTTAAAAAACAATAACGGGCTTAGCCCATTTCAATCCAGATTACACACAGGGGAGAGGGGTATGCACAAAAACGAAGGTATACGTATGAGAAAAAGAATGAAAACGGGCTTAGCCGAGGGGCCCAAACCAATCACACGATCCATTGCCAATTCACCCTTCAGTAACAAGATAGAAACCCTAGGTTACTACTAACTTGTCATCACTGTTCACACCAACTCAAACGCGCCGCTTCTCTCGTTCCTGTCTCTCTCTCAAACGCTCAATCTCAACCTCACCTTCACCACCTTTCAGCTTCTCAGAACCTGCATGTCCTTCGAAACCAGTACAAACAACCGATCAACCAAAACACGAGTCCCCTAAGATAAACATCCATCCCTTGATCTTCGAGGATTTATGACGAACTTTGAATATTGGATCAGTGAAGGGTTCGTGAAGCTATCCCTGAAGATTTCTGACGAACGAGGCTCTTGACGGAAGCAGTGGAAGAAGATGGTACTAAAATCTGGAAAAAAGGCTCGGCCACTAACCTCATGAAGAGTGACGAGGATGCATGTTCCTGATGCGATGTTAAAAGATCTTGATCGGAGACGAGGCGGAGTTGATGATCGCTGACGAAGATGTTAAAGTTCACGAATCCAGAGAGCGCTCGATGAAATAATGAAGAATCTGAGGGAAATCTAGCAATCTATGATGAATTCGCTGAAGAATTCGTTGAAGTTCTTGAAGTAAATTTGGCAATTTCTGGGCAAAGTTGGATGACTTTGGTGATCAATGACGTTGATGATTCTATTAACGATTTATAGAGGATGAATCTGATCGGAGTTGTGGATGATGAATTGGGTGAGGATTGGAGATTAACCTTTCTGAGTTTTCGTTGATTTTTGCTGTTGTTGGTGATGATCGGAGAAGATGTTCTTGATGGATGAAGATCGAGCGCGCGTGTGTTATTGATGTTGGCGTTCTGGAGATTTGCGCATGAATCCTTCACGAAGATCATATAAACAATGATGAAGATCTCGCGATTTCTGAGGATTGGATGAAGATTGATGATGTTTGGATGAAGATTGGTGGAAAAGAGATGAAGATTAGAGAAAATTCTGGAAAAAATTGATTCCCGGCGAAGTTTACGGCGGAGGGCGGTGGTCGGAGACAGTTGAAGGTTGGTTAGGGTTGCCGGAAGAAGTTGGTGGTGGTGGTTGCATGGCCGCCGACCATGCAACCGGCGAGGTTCAGGCGATGCCAAGTGGCTTGGTGAGTGCTGAGGGAGAAGCTGCATGTACCACACGTGGCGTGGAAGGCAGTAGTGGAATGCCACGCGTGGAATGAGAAGGAGTGAGTGGATTATGAGGTGTCTAGGCTTTTGATTTACACGTGTTGATCAATTTATAGCTGGCAAGTGTTTTGGACCTGTAGAACTGGGCCTTGCTGAAATTCATGGACAAAAAGCCCAAAACGAGATTCTAAACAAACTTGGTTAATTGCAATGAAAATGGATTAACAAAATGGATTAAATGGAAAAAGATGGATTAAACGGGAGATTAACTAATTAAACCTAGATTAAAACAAAACAAATGATCCTAAACAATTAATATTCTAACTAAATCTAAAACCAATTATCCTCTATTAACCTATATTAATAAAATCTATTTAAAAGCTGTAAAGAACCTAATAATCTCTAAACATTATTCTAAAATGATTTAAGCTATTAAAATATTAAGAAAATCTATTTAAATTCTAGAAAATTAATAAAAAAATCTATTAAAACTATATCTAAAAAATTCATTAAGAAAAAGGAACCTATTTTCTATTAAAAGAGAAAACTATTATTTATTCTAAAAGTCTATACTATTCCTATTTAAAAAAAGAAATTACTTTCCTATTAAAAATAAAACTCTAGTATTCTATAAAAAAACGATCTATTCTATTTAACAAAATCTATTTATTAATAAAAGAAAAAAAACTATGTTCTATTTAAAATAAAATTCTACTTAAAGAAATTCTATTAAAATCTATTAACCAAAAGAGTTATTTTAAAATTCTATTTAATTCTAAAGAAATTCTATTGTCTTATTAAAAGGAAAAAATATCCTAAAAATGTATTAAAAATCTATTTAAATTCTAAAAAATCTATAAAGCCTATTTAAAATCTACAAGAAGCTATTAAATCATAAAAAAAATGCAGACAAAGGCAAATAACCAATATAAAAGAGAGCGCGAGACCAGATCGAAGCAAACAGTAAACCCGGACACCGAGAATCTCCAAAATCACTGCGTGAGCTGAGAACACCCAGGAAGCGCGCGACTTCCCCAAAATAACCTCCGATTATCTGAACCGGTCTGAGATACCTGAAATGCGACAGCAGGGCTGTAATCCCGATAAAATCACCATGATTGAGAAAATGCACTATATGCAGTATGTAAATGCTAATGCGAAATGCGTCGAAACATCGAGCCAGATACGGGACCCGGTTGGTCAAATTTTAGGGTGCAACAATATGCCTATGTATTCCCTCGTGCAATGGGAAAGTCAAAGTCAACGTAGTTCGGAGGACTACGGGTAAAATGAAAGGTTGCTCGCCAAGACTTCACCTTTTTGTGCCTATGTATCCTCATTCAGAAAATAATATATTCGTAGTTTGGCCTACCACGGGTGGCTAAGTGTATTTTATGAGCTGTAAGTGCTCTTGATTGGTTGCATTTTATGGCAAAACACTAGAGCATGTATGTATGTCATGTCTGATATTAGTGCATACATAATATGGTCTGTGCAGGGTAAGTTGACTTAGCTAAAAGCAATTTAAGTTGGATGTCATACCCAATGTTATGACTTGGGTCACATGACATCAAGCGCAGGTTTGCGCAGGTTTGTTTTTCTGGTAGCTATAAACCAGGAAGCAGAACAGGAGCTCAATCTGGATATCAAGAGACTTTCTAGAAGCCCTAGGCAAACTAAAAGATCCCTGAATTAAGTGGAAAGTGTGCAAATTATTGAAAATAGGTTTGTTATGAATAAAACCTAATTTATGCACCAAGGCCCAAAAGGACTGACAGCTGCTATAAATATCAGAAGAAGCAATCCTGAACAGCACCCCTTGATAGAAGAATATAGAGTGCAGATTGCAGAGTCCTTGTAAGTGAAGAAGGCTAGTCTTCACGTGTGAATTCTGTCTAGGAATACTTGTACTCTAAGCAATTTTCTGGTGGATGATTTGCATTGGATAGGTAGATTCTAGGCTGTATCTCACTCAAAGCTGTGAAGCAAGAGTGTGTGAGTTCCTTGGTCAAAGCTGTGAAGTAAGATCAAGGTGTGTATGAAGTGTCTCTTCATATTTATTCTGTAATTGTGAATTGTATATCACTGTGGTGATTGAGGGGGGTGAGTGGGAATACTCAAGTCTAGAGTGTCTCTAGGCTGAATTGTCATTGGGTAGGTTTTAAGTGAGGAGTGCAAACTATGTTGTTTGACTCTGAATTAATTCTGCTAATAGTGAAGTTTCTCCCTGGCTTGGTAGCCCCCAGATTTAAGTGTTGTTGACACTGAACTGGGTAAACAATTGCTGTGTTATTTACTGCTTTTATTATTCTTGATTATTAGCTGTTAAGTAGCAGAAGTCACAGTGGATGTTATAACTTTGGGAATAACATCCATCGTATGCTTGCCAGAATTTACAATTGGCATCAGAGCAGGCACCCTGCCTGTTTAAATCTGGGTGAGATCTAGGGAAAACAAATTCTGGTACTATGGATAAAGATATAGGTTTCACTAATAGACCTCCAATTCTGGATGGATCTAATTATGATTATTGGAAGCCTAGGATGATTGCATTCCTAAAATCCTTAGACAACAAGGCTTGGAGAGCTGCAAACTCTGGCTGGAAACATCCTGTGAAGACTGACAAGGATGGAGTAGATGTGTTGATTCCTGAAGAGGAATGGAACAAAGAGCAAGAGGCCTTAGCTCTTGGGAACTCTAAAGCATTGAATGCTCTCTTCAATGGTATAGACAAAAACTTCTTTAGAATGGTACACCACTGCGAACTAGCAAAGGATGTTTGGGACACTTTCAGGACTACTCATGAAGGAACCTCCAAGGTCAAAATGTCAAGACTTCAAATGCTGACCATCAAATTTGAAGGTCTGAGAATGAAGGAAGATGAGACTATTTATGAGTTTTACATGAATGTTCTTGAACTTGCAAACACCTCAGGAGCTCTGGGAGAAAAGATGACTGAAGAGAAGCTTGTAAGAAAGATTCTAAGGTCACTACCTAAAAGGTTTGTTATGAAAGTTACAGCCATTGAAGAAGCCCAAAACATATGCCACATGAAAGTGGATGAACTCATTAGTTCCCTTCAAACCTTTGAAATGGGAATGAGTGATCAGGCTGTGGGGAAAAAGAACAAAAGCATAGATCTTGTCTCAAACACTGCTAATTTAGATGGTGAAAAGGAGGAGAATCTCTCTGAAGCAATTGCCTTGCTTGGAAGACAGTTCAACAAACTGGTCAAAAGGATAGATGCTAGGTCTAAACCTTATACCAAAAGCATGCCTTATGATATAGAGAAGTCTGAAGATAAAGTCAGCCAAAGCAGAGGAGTCAAATGTCATGAGCGTGAGGGATATGGACATGTTAGGAGGGAATGTCCCACATACCTCAAAAAGAAGGGAAAAGGCTTAACAGTCACTTGGTATGATGAAGATTCTGACAGTGGATCAAAAGATTCTTAACAGTGTGTGCATCTCTGATGATGATTCAAGTGATGAAGAGTTGTCCTTTTTGGAGCTTGTAGCCTCATACAAAAAGCTTCACATCAGAAGTACAAAACTGGTTCAACAAGGAAAGCAACAGAAGAAAATCATCAAGGAGTTAGAAGCTGAAAAGAGAGAGCATCTAGCCACAATAGACACACTCAGAAGTGAAGTGAAGGAGTTGAAAAGTAAAAAGGATCAAATAGCAAAATCCATAAGGATGCTCAATTCTAGGACTGACACCCTAGAGGAAATTCTTCAGAGTGGACAAACCTCAGGAGATAGGTCTGGACTAGGATTTGTTGATAAACAAAATCCTGTGCTAAAACTCAAGAGATTACAACTGAGGTCCAGAAGCCAAAAGGGATGTCACGACCAATGTCACAACATCCAACTAACAGAAACTGGAAGCAAGTCAAAAGTAGATTCCAAGGGTATAGATGTTACCACTGTGGAAAACTTGGTCATATCAAATCTGTGTGCTTCTGGCTGCATGGATTTCTTAGTCATCCTCATCAAGAACAGAGAGCTCATGTCAAAAGGCAGCATCAAGCAAGAACTAAGAAGGGTGCTCCTAACAGGAAAAGACATTGGGTTACCAAGAATATGGCCTTAGCAACTCACACTACTCTAAGGATGCCAACCCAAGAGGATTGGTACTTTGACAGTGGTTGTTCCAGACATATGACTGGAATTGAGGACCACTTGATAAAACTCAAACCCATTCATCTAGTCATGTAACTTTTGGTGATGGAGCTAGAGGAAACATCACAAGTGTAGGACAACTGGACAGTACTGAAGCACCAAAATTGAAGGATGTCTTGCTGGTTAAAGGACTGATTGTTAACCTAATAAGCATAAGTCAGCTATGTGATCAAGGTTTAAAAGTCCACTTTTCGAAGGATAAGTGTGTGGTTTTCAATGAAGAAGGTGAGAAAGAAATGAGGGGATCTAGAGCAATGAATAATTGCTACCTATAGGAGCCCAAAAGTATCCTCAATAACCTGGAGAAAAAGGAAACTAAGGACAAATTATGGCTGGTGAAAGACAGAAAAAATAGAAGGTCCAACACATCAATAAGAAGATCTTCAAAATATGCTTCAGAAAGAAGGACAGGATGTAAGAAAATTCATGTAGGGAAACAAGCCAAGAAGGGATATCCAAACATTGGTCATCAGGGAAAGCTAGATATGCTATACTGGAACCTGATGGAGTCCATGGATGCTACCCTGCCTAAAGGAAGCAATCTTACTCCGGATGTCATGACCTTGTTCTGTGACATCCAGCGCACCATTCAACCAAGTCCTGGTGAGTTCAAGGGAGGTATGATCAGGGGTAACTCGGGTAAATGGCAAGGGACTTGTGCAATACCTGATGAGTATGCAATAAATAAGGCTGAAATTGGTGCAAGAAGTGTCAAGGAGCATAAAAATGATCTATAAAAATTGAGGCCCTTGAGTAATGGTGAGTTATAGCAATTAATGAGAATAGGGAATTATAATTTAAAATTCAATCATTTACTGATTGATCAAAACATTAAGTTCCCTCCTCATTTGCCATATCATCTATTAAGCCTCTACACATCAAACTCCTACACTACTTGGTTCACAATCAAACTGTTCATCTTCCCTACAACCTCCAACGAACAAAAACTCCTTTCCACACGATAAAAGTTTTGTGCAATGTCTCAACATTCACCAAAATCCTCTCCCTCCAAGAGAATATCCACCAACGAGTCTGAGGTAGGAACTGAGTCAAGCAACCCTAACTCAATGCTGGAAATAGCACCCCTGCGCATGATGACTCCAGAACGAGTTCTAGTAAAGAATCCAAGGAGCCAACATGCAAGAAGGGCCAAAGACCTTGTCTTAGGTAAAACTCCTACTCCTGCAACTTCTGATATTAATGATGATGGAGCCAAGAAAACGCACAACATCATTGCTGGCATGGTAGCTAGGGCTCTGAACATACCCATTCCACCCAACAATGAGGAGTCTGTTCCAACTATGCATGATCAAAGTGATGTTATGCCCAATGTTGGAACCTTGAAAGGCCATGCATCAGAAGAAAAGATCAAAGGTGCAGGGTCTGATAGTGTAGGTGATGATGTGCAAGGCACCAAGAATGCTGAGTTGGTGGACCTTGATGAATATTCTAATAATGATCTAATAGCAAAAATCAATCCTGGCATAGCCAAAAGGCTTATGACAAGGAAAGGTAAAAAAGGTGGCTGATCAAGGTCCCCCCAAGAAAAGGGCAGTTGAACAGGTTGCTGAGCAAGACAGCCTCACAAAGAAGACAGCTGAACATTACACTCCCTCGAAGAAGGCTAGAACTAAATGATGCCAAGTTGGACCTCCCAAAGCCTGAAGCAAAGTGGTCACTAAGAAGAGAAAGGCTGAATCTGGTACTGAATCAGAGACTGAGTCTGATGTTGCTGAGGATGTCACTGACATCCAACATAAGAAGAAACCATCAAAGAGCAAACTGGATGAAAAGGTCCCTGAGGTTCCAATTGACAACATTTCATTTCATTACCCCTCATGTGTGAATAGATGGAAGTATGTTGTTCAGAAAAGGATGGCAGTGGAAAGGGAGATGGGACATAATATTCTTGAGAGTAAAGAAATCATGGATCTCATTCATGATGCAGGAGTGATGAAAACATTTAGTGAATTCTCTCCATGCTATGAGTTACTTGTCAAAGAATTCATCGTTAATCTCTCAGAGGAATGTGCTGACCGGAAATCTAAAGAGTTTGGCAAGGTGCATGTAAGAGGGAAGTGTGTTACTTTTTCTCCAACAACAATCAATAAATATCTGGGAAGATCAGATAGAGCTCGTCCTGATGTAGTTGTCTCTGAAAACGAAATGTGTCAAGTGATAACAGGCAACCAGGTACAAAGATGGCCATCAAAAGGAAAGCTAGTTGCCAGCAAATTGAGTGTCAAATATGCTATGTTGCATAAGATTGGAGCTGTAAATTGGGTGCCCACAAACCATAAGTCTACTGTGGCGACTGTTCTTGGAAAGATCATCTATGTTATTGGGACCAAGGCCCAATTTGACTTTGGAACCTATATATTTGATCAAACTATGAAGCATGCAGGCAGCTATAGCATCAAGGGCCCCATTGCATTCCCTTCACTCATATGTGGCATAATTTTGAAACAGTATCCAAACATTCTCAAAAAGAGTGATGCTGCAAGCAAACGAGAAAGCCCCTTATCATTCCATCCCAAGCTGTTTCTAGGAACTCATGTTCCTGACATTGTTGCAACATCAGCTAAGACATCCCAGTCTACATAAAGAAAAGCAGAAGTGATAGTCAGACTAAAGGAAACATGTCATGAGTTGGATACGAGGAAGAGAACTCTTGAAGCACTAATCAGGACCCTTGAGCAAAATGAAAATGCTGAGATCACTGATGAGGATAGGCAAAATGATGGGGGCAGAAGAGAATGATAGCCAGGCAGCTGATTCAGAGAAAGAGAGAGAGAGAGAGAGAACAGTGATGAAGATGGCTCCCATGAGGCTGAGGAGACTAGTGATGGAGAATCTGACAAGGTTAGGTCCAGTTCTGCATCTGAAGAAGAAGAATGACATATGCTGATGAAATGCTGTGGAGCTCAAGAATTGCACTGGTTGTGTGATGCTCTCTATGAGCAGGTTATTTAATGTGCACTTCATAATTGTAATGTTACACTTTTGATCTATGCTAAGTCCTTAGTTAGATCTTAATTTGTGGCTAAAAAGGGGGAGAGAAAGAAAGATAGCAACAACAGGTACAACAGGAAATAGAGGACAACAGGCGGAAGACTGCTATGAGCTGTAAAAGTGCATAAGCATATGTGTCATTGTACATATGAGATTATTATGCTTGTATATGTAACCATAGGTGCAGCTGATGAAATGTATGATAATAGCTGATAGTGTTGTTAGCAATGATGTGATATGTATTTCTAGCTTGAATAGGAATGCATGTATGTTAGAACTAGGAGCTCAGTGCTGAAGAAGCTAGGAGCTAAGCTAACCTTGTGTGTGACTTCAGAATGTCATTCTGAAGGTCTGAACATCCATAGGATGGATGTTAGTATGAGTGACTGCTGTGTGTGCAGGTGAAGTGTTCAACTAATAAAGTGCATCAGTTGAGGGGGAGTAACTCTGTGTGTTACTCACTCAGCAAAGAGTGACATCTGTAGTGGTATTCTACAGATAGTTAACAAAGTGAGCTATAACAGTGGGAGCTAACTAAGAGGACTCAGAGTGGCTTGAGCTAGTAACTATCCTGCATGACAGGACAAATCATAAGTCTTCTGCTGTGTAAATCTCTGATCTGATGACAGAGTGTTTTAGCCAAAAATTTGTCAAAGGGGGAGTTTGTAAGTGCTCTTGATTGGCTGCATTTTGTGGCAAAACACTAGAGCATGTATGTATGTCATGTCTGATATTAGTGCATATATAATATGGTCTGTGCAGGGTAAGTTGACTTAGCTAAAAGCAAGTTAAGCTGGATGTCATACCCAATGTTATGACTTGGGTCGTATGACATCAAGCGCAGGTTTGTGCAGGTTTGTTTTTCTGGTAGCTATAAACCAGGAAACAGAACAGGAGCTCAAGCTGGATATCAAGAGACTTTCTAGAAGCCCTAGGAGAACTAAAAGATCCCTGAATTAAATGGCAAGTGTGCAGATCATTGAAAATAGGTTTGTTAAGAACAAAACCTATTTTATGCACCAAGGCCCAAAAGGACTGACAACTGCTATAAATATCAGAAGAAGCAATTCTGAACAGCACCCCTTGATAGAAGAATATAGAGTGCAGATTGCAGAGTCCTTGTAAGTGAAGAAGGTTAGTCTTCACGTGTGAATTCTGTCTAGGAATACTTGTACTCCAAGCAATTGTCTGGTGGATGATTTGCATTGGATAGGTAGATTCTAGGTTGTGTCTCACTCAAAGCCGTGAAGCAAGAGTGTGTGAGTTCCTTGGTCAAAGTTGTGAAGCAAGATCAAGGTGTGTATGAAGTGTCTCTTCATATTTATTCTGTAATTGTGAATTGTATATCACTGTGGTGATTGAGGGGGAGTGAGTGGGAATACTCAGGTCTAGAGTGTCTCTAGGCTGAATTGTCATTGGGTAGGTTTTAAGTGAGGAGTGCAAACTGTGTTGTTTGACTCTGAATTAATTCTGCTAATAGTGAAGTTCCTCCCTGGCTTGGTAGCCCCCAGATGTAAGTGTTGTTGACACTGAACTAGGTAAACAATTGTTGTGTTATTTACTGCTTTTATTATTCCTGATTATTAGCTGTTAAGTAGCAGAAGTCATAGTGGATGTTATAACTTTGGGAATAACATTCATCGTGTGCTTACCAGAATTTACATGAGCGATGCTAAGTTTGCATTCCAGCAGTTAGGGACAAGGCATGTTTGCAGTAAAACAGAAGTAACATGCCCTTTTCTAAAAAAGGTTTGAAGGAAAATCCTGAAGGATAAAATGATTTGAATTTGTTCAAAGATTTTAAAAGAAGTGAGTTGACTTTGTTTGAGATGTGTATTGCACTAAAGTCTATGACATATGAGCGAGCACTTTGCAAGATTTCCCCCAAACGGGACGTTGCTAAACACTCTAGAAGAAGTAAGGAGAGACTCCCTACTCATAATTTCCCATGTACTTAAGACTCGTGACGCACAATACTCATCATTTTATTACGTGTCTTGATTTGATTTGAAAGAGAGAAGAGAAGACTCAAAGGGCAAAGAAATCATACCTAGATGTTATCATGCCAAATAGTCCTATAGTTTGAGGATGAGAAAGGGAAGTCTACCTAATGTTATCATGCAAAAGATGGACCTAATGTTAAGGTTTAAAGGGAGCTAACTTAATGTTGTCATGCAAAGGATTGAGAGCCTAATGTTTATCCTACTCCAAGCTTAATCAGAAATTAAGTTGGACTAGGAGCCTTAAAGGAGTATGTGAGAAAAGTACAAGTAAACATTAAACAATCAATCATAAATAACATCAAGAGGTTCAAGACTCAAAGAAAAAGAAAGGAGATGAAGAGAAGAAAGATCAAGGTATCAAGTAATCAACTCAAACGTCACACCAATTAAGAAGATTCAACAATCAATTCATAAATGGAAAACATTCATGCTAAAGCCAATACATACTTATCATATGAATCCAAGCATTAAAGATGAACAAAGTAAACACTTATCCACTCATTACAATCATTACAAGTCATGTTCAAAGGATTCACACATTAAAGTTGAAGAAGATAAGCAATGACATTCAAAGAATGCCACAAATAATCGTGTCTTAATATAATAATCAACATCATTAATCATCATACAGAGCCAACATAGGTTGAGTAAGATAAGAATCAAATAGGGTTAAAACCTATACCACATCATAAACAACTCATTTCAAAGATGAAGAAAGAGGCACAAAAACATTTAGCATAAGTAGCTTCTCGTCTTCAGAATAAGTAGACATTTTTCTGTAGTAGGACCTGATATGGGTTTTTGGACATGTTGTCCCTTTGTACTTGTCAAAGTCAAAGACTTTAAACCAGACACCAATCCTAGATCAGCCATGTCCATCCCTAAAGTGTTATGATTTTAATAGGCCCTCATCCTTTCTTCTATCATCTTGAACTTCTTCCCAGCCTCTGTCGGGAGATTAGCTTCTAAGTTAAGCATCGTGAATACGTCTTCTTGTTGGTCAACTTCCAATAGAACTACACCACCAGCACCACCTCCACCAGGAGAATTAGCACCACAAACACCACCTCCTCCAGGAGGATTAGCACCACCAATACCACCTTTGCCAAGAGGATTATCACCACCCACATCACCACTGGGAGGATTAATAAGGGGTTGAACCAACGCCCTTAATTGCTCGTGGCCTTGCACCATGTTTTGCATTAGTTCCATAAGTTGCACCATACGATTTCGAACTTTCAGTAATTCAGCTTGTACTTGACCCATGACTCTTTTCTAATTTATTCTAGTTGAATAATGTTGAATACCTGATCTTGCAATCCTGCTAAGAAAACCAGATGAAGATAAGAAGACCAACTAAGTACACATGTTATGCCCATGATTATGAAAATGCCACGTGTAATTATTCCCAGGATGATCTACACCTTGATTCAAGTTTTAAAAGCAATAAACACAAAAAAAGGATTGAACATGAGAAAAAATCGTGCATACATTAATTGTAGAAGCATCAATAAAGAGTCAATACAATAAGCTCATACATAAGAGAAAAAATTAACTACAAAGCAATTGATCCCAATCAACAGGTCTGATGGTGATCAAATGCAAAAGGAAAAATAACTAAGGTATATCCTCCATCTCTATCAAAGTCACTCTTCCCCATCCATCGTGCTCCCTGCTCTAGCTTGGACGTCTTTGAACAACTTCTTGGTGTCGGGATGTCTTGGCCTCTAGATCAGCTCTTGAATAAGAAAATCTCGCATATGCATGATCCCTTCTATGTAACGACAATGCAACTACCAGGAATCCTCTCAAGAAACATCTTCAACTCGGGGTTTCTTCACCTTTGCCTGCACTTTGAGCCCCTCCATGGTTGATAAGGCTTCCTTCAACTACAGTTGCTTTTCCTTGAGTTGCTTGCTACTTTTGAGTCTGTGGAAAATTTCTTCTCTGATCTTCCTTTCCTTGTCTTCAAGTTGCTGCTTCAGCTCTTCAACTTGGATTCAGAGCTCATTATCTCTTTTTTTGTGAGCAGTCACAGTAGCATTCCATTGACTGTTGAACTTGGAAATCTCCATATAGGCTCTGTCTAGCTCCTTCTTCTTCTCTTGGAGGATGCTACTGGCGCTCTTCATATCTTTGCCAATCCATTCTTTGCTTTTGATTTCTTTCTCTAGCTTAAGTTCCTTCCCAGCAAGCAGATATGTTTTCATCTTGGATATATGTGATGATTCATCTTTAGCATGACTCATCCGATAGACTTCCCTTTTCAGCTCTTTGTTTTCTTTGTGAAGCTTCTCCTTCTCAGCCCATAGCTTATTATACCTCTATACACTCACAGAAGTAGACTGTTCAATAACCAATAAGTATAAAGGAGCCTCTACGGAGAAAGGCAAAAGCACCTCTTCAACTCTCTTTTAGATCCATTCCAAGTAGGGAGGATAAACTTTGCAGTCACCATTTCCTAAGGAAGTCTTTCCCCTTTTATGAATCTTCCCCCAAGAATCCATAGCTCTGTTCAATAGCTCAAGATTAGTTGCCCCATGGAAGAACAAAGATTCCTGGATGCCTTGGTCCTTCGATAGCTCTCTCAAAGCATATCCAAATTATCTAATAGCAACGGAAGGGTTATAATTAATACCCCATTTCCTCCCTACTAGAGGTACATTCGGGAAATCTCTACAACTGTAGATAATCTCCTTACCAAGCAAACTTTGATTAAACCAGACAATATCTTTCGTAATTAAACCCATCAACCTCTTAGACCATTCTGATGATTTCCGGGTATCCATAAAGCTCCAGAGCTAGGTAGATGATCCATGAACCACTTGTGAAGAAGTGGTGCACTACAAGAAACAAGCCTTTCTCTCCTCTTTTCATTCTTGTAGTGAATTGAATGGTACAGATCACCCAAGAGGGTAGGCACAGGGTTCTTCATGATGAAGATACGAACAACGTTCATATCAATAAAGTCAACCCAGTTATGGAACAAGACGACTCCGTAGACACATAGAGACAGAATAACATTGAAAATAGTTCAACTTCCAACTTCACCAAACTTTTGAGCTTCACTCACCAAGAAACACAAATGAAATCTTGGAAATACTCCCTTACTAGCTACATTATCCACTAATACAGACTTACTGAAATAAAGAGTAGTAGCAATGTCACCGAGATTAGGACTCTCTTTAGAACAGTAGAAAGGTGTTTTATCTTTGACAGGAACTCCCAAAATAAAGACATATTCTTCCAACGTTGGCACCAACTGATAACCTGGAAAATTAAAGTATTGCAATGGACAATTATAAAATTATAGAAGGGTATGAATAACAATGTACTCATATTCAGTAATGGTATGCAGAACACTCAAGATCTTCCCATAGTCTTTTCTAAAATCTTCTAGAACACCAGAATTTGCTAGAGCAACCAAACCATGAAGTGAACTCAAGACAGGAGCTGGAAACTTGTACATAATGATCTTCTTCCGGCCAATGTCTATCTTTGCAGATCTTCGACAACTAGAATCAAGGATAAGATACAACCCTCAAAATAAACAAACATGAATGTTAGGATGCATATATGTTGTTATATGTGCAAACATAGGATCAAGGTTGCCACATATTCTGAACAACTGTTGTGTTGCTGATGGTATAAGTTCAAAGATATGCTATGATGAGAATTCCAAAATACCAGAATAATCAGAATACCAGAATACCAGGCACAAAAGTCCATAATAATAAAAAAACCAAAAAATCGAGTAGGTTGAAGGTCAAGGTTTCCTGCAAAACCCATCCCATCTCGCATGTGGGTCCTAGTCTTGCACAAAGGCATCCTAGAAGGTCCTCAGCATCACGAGCTCTAAGGTCGAGAAATGATAATACGCTTACCATTTATGGTTTGGCATTATTACCCCTCAAGGAGGCCTCAACTGATTTTCCATGAATAGTCTCTAGATTCATAAGCTCTCTATGGGAACATCTTGCCATCTGCACCAAACGCGTAGGACATAATATCTCCAAAGAAAACCTCGTCTGAATGTGGGTCTCGTGTCAACTAAACGTAACAAGACGCTACGTAAGCCACACGACTATCCAATATAATCATGTGTATGTACTCAAGCCTGGGTAGTGGGCTTATCTCTCATGTAGCAACCCCACCCAACAGCATAGCAACAAGCCAAAATAGTATGACAATGATAAACAGGTGCAGTAAAATGCAAATAAATGCAATAATATACAACAAATAATGAAAATAAAAACATAAAGATAAAACACCCAAGACAATAAATAGACAAGCGATAGGATTGACTCACATAGGGAACAAGAGTCCCCAGCTGTCGCAATGCAAAAAACAACTGCCGAAAAAACAGAGTCGCCGCCGAATGTTATTTATCCCGATGGAGGAAATGAAATGATCTAAGAAACCTCAAAAAGGGGAAGCAACGTGGTCTCGCAATCAAATCCTGGGTTCAGGAGTCGATTACGCGAGAGGAATATGTTAGCACCCCCTTGCGTCCGTTGTACTCAATGAGATCCACTCTTGTTGTTCTAATCAAATGGTGTGTTGATCTAAAGCCTACTTGCTAACAAAAATGAAGAAGGGAAAAACAAAAGGAGACTCGATAGGACTTCACCATCATATACCTACGTATTCCCTCGTGCAATGGGAAAGTCAGAGTCAACGTAGTTTGGAGGACAATGCGTGAAAGGGAAGGTTGCTCACCAAGACTTCTCCGTCTTGAGCCTACGTACCCTCATTCAGACAAGAATGAAGAAATTAGAGCATTCGTAGTTCAGCCTACCACAGGTGGCTAACTGTCTTTTATGAGCAATGCAAAGTTCATGTTCCAACAGTTCAGGACGAGGCCTATTTGTGGTAAAACGGAATTAACATGCCCTTTCTAAAAAAGGTTTGAAGGAAAATTTCGAAGGACAAAATGATTTAAATTTTTTCAAGGATTTTAAAAAAAGTGAGTTGACTTTGTTTGAGATGCGTATTGCACAAAAGTCTATGAGATTAGAGCGAGCACTTTGCAAGATCGCCCATAAACGGAACGTATGCTAAGAACTCTAGAAGAAGTAATGAGAGACTCCCTATTCATCATTTCCCATGTACTTAAGGCTTGTGACGAATAATACTCATCGTATTTATTATGTGTCTTGATTTGTTTTAAAAGAGAGAAGAGAACACTCAAAGGGCAAAGAAAAAAATCTAAGGGAACTCATACCTAGATGTTATCATGCCAAATGGTCCTATAGTTGAGGATGAGAAAGGGAAGTCTACCTAATGTTATTATGCAAAATATGGACCTAATGTTAATGTTGAAAGGGAGCTAACTTAATGTTGTCATGCAAAGGATTGGGGGCCTAATGTCTATCCTACTCCAAGCTTTATCAAAAATTAAGGTGGACTAGGAGCCTTAAGGAAGCATGTGAGAAAAGCACAAGTAAACTTTAAACAACTCAATCTTAAACAACATCAAGAGGTTGACGACTCAAATAAAAATAAAGGAGATGAAGAGAAGAAACATCAAGGTATCAAGTAATCACTCAAACATCACACCAATTAAGAAGATTTAACAATCAATTCATAAATGGCAACATTCATGCTAAAGCCAAGACATACTTATCATATGAATACAAGCAACAAATATGGACAAAGTAAACACTTATGCACTTATTACAATCATTATAAGTAATGCTTAAAGGATTCACACATTAAAGTTGAAGAAGATAAGCAATGACAATCAAAGAAGTGCATAAGAAAAGATGTCTTAAAACCATAATCAACATCATTAATCATCATACAAAGCCAACATGGGTCAAGCAAGATAAGAATGAAAGAAGGTAAGAACCTACACCACATCATGATCAACTCATTTCAAAGATGAAGAAAGAGGCACAAAAACATTCAACATGAATCATAATAATGGCTAGGCATTTGTCAACAAATATCTCATGAATCCCAGAAGAAGCAGTAGCACAAACATGAACATCATTTCAAAACCAATCTCAAAAGATCAAGAAAGAAATACCAAGTATCATGTTCAAAACATGCACACACAATTTGGTAAGCATCAAGCGCTAGTAACTTCAAAAGAAAGCAAGCATCTTTGTGAAGTACAAGAAGCGAATGATCATGCAATGGACATAAAAAAATGAAGTTCAAAAGCTTACACAAGTAAATCAAGTCACACAATATTCATGAACATCAAGGGATCACACAAGATAACAAACTCAAAAGACTAGGTCAAGAATAATCAAGTATCATGCTCAACACATCACCAAATTAAAACCTAAATAAAAAATAGTTAAATGACCAAAAAAATGGATCTAAAGATATAACTCATGACAAAGCAATCAAGATTAAGTATGAAAGAGACCCTAAAAAAGAATTGCATAAATTCATCCTCAAAATAAATTAACAAGTTCAAGTATGTCATTAATCGAGCACAAATCGAGGACCAAGCAAAACCAATTAAGAAGCATACAAAAATTCATCATCAAAGCACCAAAACAACACTCAAATATTCATCAATCAATTATCAAAGCATTGCCAAAAGATTGGATCAAGAAGGCAAGCACAAAGCATCAAGAACACAAACCCTAGTTCAATGTTAAATATGTAAAAGCACCTCACAATTTAATTCAAATAAAAATAGGAAAATTAAATGAAAAATAAAATAAAAATTGCTAAAAATATTTAGGGATGCCAAAGTGTTAGAAATGTATTTTTGAATATTTTTCATGTGAAAAGAATAATAAAAATAACACCAAAATAGAAAATGCAATAAAAATAAAATAAAGAAAAAATAACAAGACATGGGGGCAAAAGTAAAAACGAAATGAACTGAAACTCAGTTGTTGCACGGTTGGGCCATGATTCAGGGGGTGTGGAAAGCAAGCATGACTAAGCCCAAACCAATAGCCAAACAAGTCAGCATGCCACGCAAGAGCTCATTAATTGAGTTGGCAGTGACTTACACACGAGGACAAATGAAAACAGGTCAAGCAATTCAAATTGAATTTGAAATAACACGCAAAGACCAACTCATCTTGCCTCCAACCTCCAGATGCTGGAGCCATAGCTCTGGTCATCTTCTCCGACGAGCTGGCCGCCGAAGCCACCACCAACTGCCTAGAATCAAGAAAGAAAACCACCATTCCACTCCAAACATCATGTAGAACTCAAATCCAACAATCATTTTTGAAAATAAGCAAGTTATCACAGAGAAATCAAAGCACGAAAATTGAACCGTATGAACTGAACTTCACTAAAACAACACAACATCATATGCAAACGATGCATACTATGCATAGGACTTCAGATTCATACAAAACAAACTCTAAACACATGTGGAAAACTTACAAAACCTTATGGAAAACTTCATCAAAAGCTTTAACAATCCTTGAGATTGAGGAATCTATCTAGGAAATGAAGAGAATCCTCTTGAAAAACCAGCTTCAAAGATGAGGAAAATTGAGAGAAAATGAGAGGTTCAGATCTGATGGATGAGAATTCTCAAGTTTGGAATATAATGCTTTTATACAAGGCTCTTTTTAGGGTTGGAAATGAAGCTGAGGCTTGGAGTTGGTTATGCTTGGCTTGGAAGAAAAAAAAGTGAAAATGATCACATGTGCACATGGCTCGATTTCATGTTTATACTCAGCTTTGGCATGAGGTTTGGAATATGGACATAAGTTATGAAACGAGTGTGAAGAGAATGGCACATGGGAAAAGAGGAATGAGGTCATAGTTGCATACTTTCTTATTTTTATTTTGGCAAAACAAAAGCATGAGGTATGCATGAAATTGGCATGTTGTCTAAGCATATTTAGTAAGGTTTTCGCATGATGTAATGTGTGTAATCTTAGGGTGCATGAACATGCTGCAAAAATGTATCAAACTGTGCCAAGAAATCCAAGTTCTAATGCCTTGTAAACACATTCATGCACCTTAGTTTGGATGAGGATAGCTTGATCATAAAGAATCCAAAAAGAGTGAAATTTGGTACCAAAATAAAGTAGAAAGGAAGATCAACAACTTTCATGTTGATCACTACTTGAAACAATCCTTGGAAGGTGATGAAAAATGGACTTGAAGTTGTTTCCAAAAATTTTGCCTAAGATACATGAAAAAGTTCTAAGTCATGAAGGTATTTTGGCAACTATGTACGACCAACTTTGGAGCTTCATAACTAGAGTTCTAGAGATCCAAATGATGAATTCTTGGTATCAAAAGAAAGCTTGAAGAATGAGAAATAACTTTCATGTTGGAGAAAATTTGAATTGAAGCTTAGATAACCAAAAAAAATTGCCCTTGAAAACATGCCCCCAAGCTTAATTTCTATACTTAGAAAAATTCTAAGTATTGAAAACATGAATCTTGATTTTTCTCAACTTTATACCATCATAACTCTTGATCTATGCCTCTTTTGGACTTGATTCCTTCTACAAAATTGTAGTACATGATGTTCTCCTCAATTTGATCATTGGTTTGCACCATTTAGTTCAAGGATGAGGATTTTATAAATCTTGCAAGATGGATATATGAACATAAATTCTCCATACTTAGAAAAAAATCCTAAAAACCCTAATTTAGTAACTTCTCCTGATTTTATAATTTCTCTTGATTCCTCTTGATCAAACCTCATAATATAATGGATGATGACTTGAAATGTCCAAATATAACCCAAGAAATCTAAATTTGACTTTGTAGAGCATCAGTTGACTTTCTTGATCAGATGTATTCAACCTTTCCCTTATGTACTTAGGGAGCCCTTGAAGTGACTTGTGATGAACCAAAAGACATGTAAGGATCCCTTGAGATGTATGTTGAACCATAGAGCCTTGTCTTGCCCAATAAAATAGTCACATGTAACCTTTGAAACCAATGAAACCCTAATCACCAGATGAATGTGTCAACATGTAGAAATACTTTGATGAGTATGAACCCCTTTTAGCGTGAGAATAACATGATGTTGAGTATATCCCCTTGCTCATTACTTTGGGAGTCAACTCCTCCTCTTGAGGAAAACCAAAATACCTTGATCCTATGTGTTAAAACCAATGCAATGTATGAGGTGGTGATGCCAATGAAATGAGGCATGAGCCAATTAAGGTTAAAAAGAGAGGGCAAATTTTGGGGTACAACAGCTGCCCCTATTCAATCAACTTGGACCTAAAGGTATGAAGGGTAATGACGTTCAGATAGTCAAGGTAGAAGGGAATTGATTACAAAAATAACCCAGAAATTTGCACTATATGGGGAAAGAGAAAACAATACAATTAGATAGAGTGCCAGCCGAAGGTGGACTTAAAAAGAGAATGTCGGTCAAAGTGGACTTAAAGTAAGTTTACCGGCTGAAGGCAGACTTATAATAAAGGATGTCGGCCGAAGGCATGCTTTTAAAAGGGTTTGTCGGCCGAAGGCGGACTCACAGCCAAGGGTGTCAACCGAAGGTGGACTTTAAAAAAGGTTTGTTTGCCGAAGGCGGACTCACAACCAAGGGTTTCAACCGAAGGTGGACTTTAAAAAGAAAGGGTTTATCGGCTGAAGGCGGAATCACAACCAAGGGTGCCATCCGAAAGTGGAGTTTTAAAAAAAAGTTTGTCATCCGAAGAAGGACTCACAACCAAGGGTGCCAGCTGATGGTGGACTTTAAAAAGAAAAGGTTTGCTGGCAGAAGGTGAACTCATAACCAAGGGTTCCAGCTGAAGGTGGACTTTAAAAAAAGGTTTGTCGGCTGTAGACGGACTTACAATAAGGGTGTTAGCCTAAGGTGGACTTTACAAAGAAAGGGTTTGTCTACCGAAGGAGGACTCACAACCAAGGGTGCCAGCCGAAGGTGGACTTTAAAAAAGTTTGCCGACCGAAGGCGGACATACAACTAAGGGTGCCAACCGAAGGTGGACTTTAAAAAGAAAGGGTCTGTCAGCCGAAGGGGGACTCACAACCAAGGGTTCTAGCTGAAGGTGACTTAAAAAAAAGGTTTGTCAGCTGAAGACGAACTCACAACCAAAGGTGCCAGCGGAAGGTGGACTTTAAAAAGGAAGGGTTTACCGGCCGAAGGCGGACTCACAACCAAGGGTTCCAGCCGAATGTGGACTTTAAAGAAAGGTTTGTCGACCGAAGATGGACTTAAAACCAATGGTGCCAGCCGAAGATGGACTTTAAAAAGAAAGGATTTGTCGGCCGAAGGCAGACTCACAACCAAGGGTGCCAGTTGAAGGTGGACTTTAAAAAGGTTGGTCGGCCGAATGCGGACTCACAACCAAGGGTTCCAGCTGAAGGTGGACTTTAAAAAAAGGTTTGTCGACCGAAGGCGGACTCACAACCAAGGGTGCCAGCCGAAGATGGACTTTAAAAAGAAAGGGTTTGTCGGGTGAAGGTAGACTCACAACCAAGGGTGCTAGCCGAAGGCAGACTCACAACCAATGGTGCCAGCCGAAGGTGGACTTTAAAAAGGTTTTTTACCCGAAGGTGGACTTTAAAAAAAGGTTTTTCGCCCGAAGACAGACTCATAACCAAGAGTGTCATTCGAAGGTGGACTTTAAGAAAAGGTTTGCCAGCCGAAGGCAGACTCACAACCAAGGGTGCCAGCCGAAAGTGGGCTTTAAAAAGAAAAACAGGATGTAGAGTCAATGGACCTACGACCTAAAGAAATATGACTTTGTTGGGGAAAGAAAAATATTAGACAGAAAACTCTGAAGGGGAAAATTCCAGATGATTCCTCCGGAAGGAAACAAGGGTAAGATTAACAACTCTTCTGCTTGGGGTTGTCCTCCTCTCTGGGGATATGTCACTATTTTTACTAAAGGGTAATTTGGGCTCCGTGAACTGTACCAAAATTGGCCTATGCTCCGCATACATGTTTGACTTTTTCTATGGTGTGATGCTCCATATAAAATGGAAATGCAACACAACGATGCTTATGATATGCAAAAGGAGACTCCACCAAGGGAAGTGTTGAAAAACTGAACCCAACTCCGTTGGGGATGACAAATTGAATTGTCTTCAGGGTCATAACCTCTGCTGAAGAAAACCACCAAACATCCACCTTGTAGGAAAGTAGACACAACAGATGACTGTTGGGGAAAACCACTGTGATTGTGATGAAGAGATACGCCAATGACAATTGGCCTTTAACCTGCTGGGGATACCAACCACTGCGGGTTTACACCTGTTGAGGAAATTAATAACCAAATTCGATGAGGAAGGATAATTAATGATGCCAACCCTACCATGGTCAATGCTGAGCCCTCTTCTCCATTGGGGACAATGTTTGATGATGCCAAATCCGTTGGGGAAATATCACTAGGAATAACACCTCATTAAGAACCACCAATACAAGTATATTACTTTGCTGGAGAACTGTCATTTTTTCTATCTGAAAACATCTGTCACCCTGCTCTACTGGGAATCAGGAAACACTACTAAAGACGCAAGTATGCTCGGGAAGTACAAACAAACCATCCCTATCATGTATGGAGATCTAACCCCTTGCTGGTGAGGACAAACTGTTGTACCCCAAAATTTGCCCAACCTTTTCTTTACATGGTTTATGATTCATTGCATTTTCATAGCATTAGCATTTGCATATCATTGTTCATTTGCAGGGGATCAGGAGAGGTGTGCATAGCAAGAGGAGATTACCAAAGTTTCTAAGCCTAAGCAAGAGGTCTTATTCAAGCTATCAAATTTTTATTGTAACACCCATTTTAATTATTTAAGTTTTCCTGTGTTATTTTATTTTTCAGCATGCATTGTATGGAAAGTTGTTGAGGAAATAAGGAGCATAGTATTAATATTATATAATCGATAATGATAATAATTAATAATTAATATTAATGTTGATATTAGTATTATTGTTATTATTATTATTATTATTATTATTATTATTATTATTATTATTATTATTATTATTATTATGAGGTTTTAATATTAATTTGGAATTAAGAAAATGAGGAAATATTATTATTGGAATTAAAAAGAGGATTTTTGGGGTATTAAGGGCAATAGTGGCATTTGGAAGAATTAGAAAGAGGAGAAACACGATCGTGCGAGGAAGAGGAAGAAGAACACAATCTAGCAAGTGAAGAGCAAGCTTGAGAGACGATCAAGAGGAAGGAGAAGGTCTAAGCTACCAGATTTTGGAAGTTCTACTTCGATCAAAGCTGCGTATTTGAGGTAAGGGGGGAGAAAATAGATGGGAAATTGGTAATGCATGAATAAGGGTAGTTGGGGAGTCCTTAACCCCATAGGTTTTGATGATGATGAATTACATGATGATGATTGTATGTGGTTGAGTAAGTGTCTAATTTTTGTTGTTTATGGTGGAACCATTGCATGTAGTGTTTGATGATTATTTGGGTGAATTGGGTATTTCGGAGTAGATTAAGGTTTTAAGCCGAAAGTGGATTAATCGGCAGAAGTAATGTTTTATCGGATGATTTTAGGATTAGTTGGGTAGAATTGGTGTAGAATGCTAAGTTGAGGTTACTGGTACTGATCTAGAGAGAATTGGTTGAGTTTTGAGTTGCTATTGAGATTCTGCGCAGTGGGATTTTTCTGAAATCGCAGACACTCGCTAGCAGGTTCGCTAGGCGAGTGAGTAGCGAGCATTCGCTAGGCGAGCTAGGTCGCAAGCCATTCCAGTGGCCATTTTTCTGTACTCGCTAGCAGTTCTGCTAGGAGAGTGGTGTAGCGAAGGATTCGCGAGGCAGAGTCCCAGCGAGGTGGTAGCGAACACTTCCAGTAGCTCAGAAGTGTGACTCGCGAGCAGGTTCGCTAGGCGAACGGGTAGCGAGCGTTCGCTAGGAGCTCGCGTAGCGAGCAGGGTATCGAACGTAGCAGGTTTTTGCTTTATTTAAGCTGTGTTCATCTGATGTTGATGATTGTGATCTGTTTGATGTACATAGATGGTGCAAGGATGTTGGGTGTATGTTGAATGTATAGGGCTGTTTCGCCAATGTCTAATGTGATTAATTCGATTGATTGATTGTGTGATATATATATATATATATATATATATATATATATATATATATATATATATATATATATATATATATATATATATATATGCGATGTATGAGGATGGATCAGTAGGATCGTGCGCACTTTATGTGCTTGATGATTGTGTGTTGTGTGATGATGGATCAATAGGATCGTGTGCACCTAGTGTGCTTGATGTTTGTGTACGCATAGCATGATGCATGATGGGATCAGTAGGATCGTGTTGCTCCTGGAGGAGGGTTGATGGCCAAGTATCTATCGGCGATTGCGGAGTTGAATCGTTGCTCGGATGGAGTGTATGCGATTCACCCGTGATCGTGGTAGGGATAGATCGTTGCTCGGATGGAGTGTATGTGATCTATCCTGAGATTGATTATTGTGCTCAGATGGAGCGTGGTAGGGATAGATCGTTGCTCGGATGGAGTGTATGCGATCTATCCTGAGTTTAAGTCGGTACCGCATGCATGTGTTGGAGTTGCATTTGTGCATTATTGTATGCTATTGGACAGTAGGTCGTGTATGATGATTTGTGGGGTGATGATGTATTTGTTTACTGCCTTTATTTCATGTAAATATTTACCGTTATATTTCGATCCTGTTTTCTCACCCCTTGCTGTTGTTGTGGTCTGTGCTTCTTCGGAAGTACAGATAATCCAGGTGTTTAGCTAGTTGGATAGTGGTGTGTTGATCGAGTCTAGGATGCTCTGATACGTAACACGGGGCTTTGGGGAGTTTATTGCCTACCTGATGGTTTTGTTTATACTTCGTGTCGTATCATGTTTTGTATGTTTTAGGCAGATGGCCGAACATGATGTATGAGATGATGTACATATATGTATATATGTTGCGACAAATTTCTTTTCCGCTGCTTGTTTTGAAAATCTTTTAATAAAATGTTTTGTGGAAATTTTTGTGAAAAGTAATATCCCACTTTTGGAAGGGAAACTCTGATAATTTAATTGTTTTATTCGCTTTTTATTTAATTTGGGAAGTGGGGTGTTACAAGTTGGTATCAGAGCAGGTCGGTCCGTCCGACCAGTGTAGTGTTTTGTGTCTATCCTTAGGATAGAGGTTGTGTGTCTTTTGACCCTGTGTTGTTTTGGTTGAGCAGTATGGCAGGAAGGAATGATGCTGCTCTGGTTGCAGCTATGCAAGCGATGGCGCAGGTGGTTGCCAATCAGAATCTGGCTGCGGGTGCGCAATTCAGAGATTTGACGCAGTTCCAGAGTAATTAGCCACCGAAGTTTGAAGGAGGAATTTTGGATCCGGAAGCTGCACAGAAATGGCTGAAAGCGATTGAGAAGATTTTCAGGACTATGGGTTGCAGTGATGAGCAGAAGGTGAGGTTTGGTACCCACATGTTGGAGGGTGAAGATGAGGCTTGGTGGGACAACAGTCGCCAGAGATTGGAGGCTGCGGGAACTGCCATTACTTGGGAGGTGGTTTAGACGATTATTCTAGAGAAGTATTTTTCGGAGGATATCAGAAGTGCTAAGGAGATTGAGTTTTTGGAGCTGAAGCAGGGTAACCTGTCTGTAGCAGAGTATGCTGCTTGATTTGAAGAGCTGGCTCAGTGTTGTCCCCATTATAATACTGATGAGGCAATGACTTCTAAGTGTTTGAAGTTTGAGAACGGATTGCGTCCGGAGATCAAGATGGGGATAGCTTGTCAGAAGATCAGGAGCTACCCTGAGTTGGTGAGTAGAAGCCGAATTTATGATAACGACAACTGGGCTGGGATTGCACATTATAAGGCTACGAATGAACGTAAGGGTAAGCAGAGGTTTGGAGGTAATCCTTACAGCGTGCCGGCTGATAAGGGAAAACAGAAGGCTGTTGCTGATAAGAAGTTCAGAGGGCAGAAAGCATCGATGGATTTGAAATGTTTTCAATGCGGTGCCGCGCGGCATCGTGTTAGTGATTGTCCTCATGAGATGAAGAAGTGCTTCAAGTGTGGGAAGTCGGGCCACGTGATGGCGGAGTGCAAGACTAATATGCCTACTTGCTATAATTGCAGTGAGAAAGGTCATATTAGTACTCATTGTGAGAAGCCGAGGAGGACTCAGGCGTCTCAGGTCAGTGGTAAAGTGTTTGTTGTGGTAGGAACTCAATCGATGGATGTGTGGTAGGAACTCAATCGATGGATGAATAGCGTGCTATCAAAGGTACTTATTTTATCAATAATGTTCCTTTGACTTCTATGATTGATACGGGTGCAACTCACTCGTTCATTTCTGTTGAGTGTGTGAAGAGGTTAGGTTTGGTGTCGTCCACTCTTGAGCGGCGGATGACTATTGAAACTCCCTCTATTGGTTCAGTGACTACTTCTTTGGTGTGCTTGAAGTTTCCACTGACTATTTTCAGTAGAGATTTTGGGGGTAGATCTGATTTGTCTACCGCTTGGTGGTTTGGATGTTATTCTGGGTATGAACTGGTTGGAGTTCAACCGAGTCTACATCGATTGTTTTCGGAAGGTGTTGTTGTTTCTTACTCCAGAAGAGGAAGCAGTGGCGGATTCCTTGTCTAATAAGGAATTGAGGGTCTTATTAGAAGATGAAACTAAGGTGTTTGCTTTGTTTGCGTCATTATCTGTTGACAGCAAGACGTTGTTGAAAGAGTTGGCAGTGGTGAATGAATTTCCGAAAGTGTTCCCTGATGATATTATGGAATTGCCTCCGAAGAGAGAAGTTGAGTTTAGCATTGATCTTGTTCCTGGTACGAGGCCTATTTCTATGGCACCGTACAGGATGTCGGCAGTGGAACTGGACGATTTGAAGTCTCAGATTGGAGATTTGTTGGATAGAAAGTTTATCAGACCAAGTGTGTCGTCGTGGGGAGCCCCAGTGTTGTTGGTGAAAAAGAAGGATGGTAGTATGCGTTTGTGCATCGATTACCGTTAGTTGAATAAAGTGACCATCAAGAACAAATATCCTCTTCGAAGGATTAATGATTTAATGGATCAGTTAGTGGGAGCTAGTGTGTTCAGTAAGATTGATTTGAGGTCGGGTTATCATCAGATCAGAGTGAAAGAAGTTGATATTCAGAAGACGACATTTAGAACTCGATATGGACATTATGAGTATACGGTGATGTCTTTTGGAGTGTCTAATGCGCCAGGAGTATTTATGGAATATATGAATCAGATCTTCCATCCTTATTTGGATTAGTTTGTTGTTGTGTTCATTAATGATATACTGATTTATTCTAAGTCGGAAGAAGAGCATGCAGAACATTTGAGGATCGCTTTGCAGGTGTTGAAAGATAACAAGTTGTTTTCCAAGTTGTCGAAGCGTGAGTTCTGGATGAAGACCGTGAGTTTCTTGGGGCATGTTATTTCTAGTGACGGTGTGGCAGTAGACCCCTCAAAGGTGAGTGAGGTGTTACAGTGGGAACCGCCGAAGACGGTAACGAAAGTTAGAAGCTTTTTGGGTTTGGCAGGGTATTACCAGAGGTTTATTGAAGGATTTTCCAGATTGGCGTTCTTATTGACTCAGTTGACAAGAAAGGATCAAGTTTTTGTGTGGGATGCAACTTGTGAATAAAGTTTTGAGGAACTGAAAAAGAGATTGACTTCAGCACCAGTGTTGGTTTTGCCAAATCCGAGTGAGCCTTTTGTGGTGTATTGTGATGCGTCTAAGATGGGATTAGGCGGAGTTCTTATGCAGAATGGGAAAGTGGTAGCTTATGCTTCGCGGAAATTGAGGGTGCATGAAAGGAATTATCCCACTCATGACCTTGAATTGGCTGCAGTGGTTTTTGTGTTGAAGATCTGGAGGCACTATTTGTATGGTTCGAGATTTGAGGTATTCAGCGATCATAAGAGCTTGAAGTATTTGTTTGATTAGAAGGAGTTGAATATTCGGCAGAGAAGATGGTTGGAATTCTTGAAGGATTACGATTTCAGTCTAAGCTATCATCCAGGAAAAGCGAATGTGGTTGCGGATGCTTTGAGCAGGAAGACAATTCATATGTCAGCTTTGATGGTGAAAGAGATGGAGCTAATTGAGCAGTTCAGAGATTTGAGCATGGTGTGTGAGGTTACGACAGATGGTGTGATGTTGGGCAAGTTGCAAGTGAGGAATGATTTCTTGGATATGATTAGAGAAAATCAAAAGTTGGATGTGAAATTTGTGGATTTGATGCGAGAAGCAAGAAGTGACTCCGGTAGTGAATTCAAGTTGGATAGTGCAGGTGTGTTGAGATTTCGGGGCAGAATTTGTGTGCCAGATAACAACGAGCTGAAGAAGTCAATTTTGGAAGAAGGACATCGTAGTAGCCTGAGTATCCATCCGGGAGCTACGAAGATGTATCAGGATTTGAAAAAGTTATTTTGGTGGTCAGGTATGAAAAGAGACATCGCTCGTTTTGTTTATGCTTGTTTGACATGTCAGAAATCGAAAGTGGAGCATCAGAAACCGTCTGGTTTGATGCAACCTTTGGAAATTCCAGTTTGGAAGTGGGATTGTGTAACCTTGGATTTTGTTACGGGATTGCCAAACACGACAAGAGGATTTGACACTATTTGGGTGATTGTGGATCAGCTTACGAAGTCTGCACATTTTGTGCCGATTAATATTAGTTTCCGTTGGAGAAGCTGACAGAGATTTATGTTCGGGTGATTGTGAAGTTGCATGGCGTGCCGTCGAGTATTGTGTCGGATAGAGATTCGAGGTTCACTTCAGAATTTTGGAAGAGTTTGCAGGAAGCTTTGGGTACTAAGTTGAAGTTGAGTTTAGCTTATCATCCTCAAACCGATGGACAATCAGAGAGGACTATTTAGTCGTTAGAGGACTTGTTAAGAGCTTGTGTATTGGAAAAAAGGTGTTGCGTGGGATACTCATTTACCGTTGGTAGAGTTCACGTACAACAACAGCTACCATTCTAGTATCGAAATGGCACCGTTTGAGGCTCTTTATGGTAGGAGGTGCAGGACTCCTCTGTGTTGGTATGAGACAGGTGAGAGTGTAGTTTTGGGACCAGAAATTATGCAGCAGACTACTGAGACCGTTCAGATGATTCGTGAGAAGATGAAAGCGTGTCAAAGCAGGCAGAAGAGTTATTATAATGACCGAAGGAAAGAGTTGGAATTCAGTGAAGGTGATCACGTGTTCTTGAGGGTTAATCCAGTGACTGGTGTGGGTCGTGCATTGAAGTCCAAGAAGCTGGATCCGAAGTTTATTGGGCCGTATCAGATTTTGCAGAGGATTGGTGTTGTGGCTTACAGGGTGGCGTTGCCGCCGGAACTTTCGAACTTGCATGACGTGTTTCATGTGTTGCAACTTTGAAAGTATGTATTGGATTCGTCTCATGTGATTCAGAGAGTTGATGTTCAAGTAAGAGAGAATCTTACTGTTGTGATGATGCCATTGAGGATTGAGGATCGTAAGATGAAGAGACTCCGTGGGAAGGAGATACCTTTGGTGAGAGTAGCTTGGGGAGGTGCTGCAGGAGGCAATGTGACATGGGAATTGTAAAGCAGGATGCGGGAAGCGTATCCAGAATTGTTTCCATCAGGTATTTTCGAGGACGAAAATAATTAAAGTGGGGGAGAGTTGTAACGCTCATTTTAATTATTTAAGTTTTCCTATGTTATTTTATTTTTCAGCGTGCGTTGTATGGAAAGTTGTTGAGGAAATAAGGAGCATAGTATTAATATTATATAATCGATAATGATAATAATTAATAATTAATATTAATGTTGATATTAGTATTATTACTATTATTATTATTATTATTATTATTATTATTAATATTATTAATATTATGAGGTTTTAATATTAATTTGGAATTAAGAAAATGAGGAAATATTATTATTGGAATTAAAAAGAGGATTTTTGGGGTATTAAGGGCAATAGTGGCATTTGGAAGAATTAGAAAGAGGAGAAACATGATCGTGAGAGGAAGAGGAAGAAGAACACGGTCTAGCAAGTGAAGAGCAATCTTGAGAGACGATCAAGAGGAAGGATAAGGTCTAAGCTACCAGATTTTGGAAGTTCTACTTCGATCAAAGCTGCATATTTGAGGTAAGGGGAGGGGGGGGAGAAAATGGATGGGAAATTGGTAATGCATGAATAAGGGTAGTTGGGGAGTCCTTAACCCCATAGGTTTTGATGATGATGAAGATGAATTGCATGATGATGATTTTATGTGGTTGAGTAAGTGTCTGATTTTTGGTGTTCATGGTGGAACCATTGCATGTAGTGTTTGATGATTGTTTGGGTGAATTGGGTATTTCGGAGTAGATTAAGGTTTTAAGCCGAAAGTGGATTAATCGGCAGAAGTAATGTTTTATCGGATGATTTTAGGATTAGTTGGGTAGAATTGGTGTAGAATGCTAAGTTGAGGTTATTGGTACTGATCTAGAGAGAATTGGTTGAGTTTTGAGCTGCTATTAAGATTCTGTGCAGTGGGATTTTTCTGAAATCGCAGACACTCGCTAGCAGGTTTTCTAGGCGAGTGAGTAGCGAGCATTTGCTAGGTGTCTCGCTAGGCGAGCTAGGTCGTGAGCCATTCCAGTGGCCATTTTTTTGTATTTTCTAGCAGGTCCGCTAGGCGAGTGGTGTAGCGAAGGATTCGCGAGGCGGAGTCCCAGCGAGGTGGTAGCGAACACTTCCAGTAGCTCAGAAGTGTGACTCGCGAGCAGGTTCGCTAGGCGAACAGGTAGCGAGCATTCGCTAGGAGCTCGCGTAGCGAGCAGGGTAGCGAACGTAGCAGGTTTTTGCTTTATTTGAGATGTGTTCATCTGATGTTGATGATTGTGATCTGTTCGATGTACAGAGATGGTGCAAGGATGTTGGGTGTATGTTGAATGTTATAGGGTTGTTTCGCCAATGTCTAATGTGATTAATTCGATTGATTGATTGTGTGATATATATATATATATATATATATATATATATATATATATATATATATATATATATATATATATATATATATATATATATATATATATATATATATATATATATATATATATATATATATATATATATATATATATATATATATATATATATATATATATATATATATATATATATATATATATATATATATATATATATATATATATATATATATATATATATATATATATATATATATATATATATATATATATATATATATATATATATATATATATATATATATATATATATATATATATATATATATATATATATATATATATATATATATATATATATATATATATATATATATATATATATATATATATATATATATATATATATATATATATATATATATATATATATATATATATATATATATATATATATATATATATATATATATATATATATATATATATATATATATATATATATATATATATATATATATATATATATATATATATATATATATATATATATATATATATATATATATATATATATATATATATATATATATATATATATATATATATATGCGATGTATGAGGATGGATCAGTAGGATCGTGCGCACTTTATGTGCTTGATGATTGTGTGTTGTGTGATGATGGATCAGTAGGATCGTGTGCACCTAGTGTGCTTGATGTTTGTGTACGCATAGCATGATGCATGATGGGATCAGTAGGATCGTGTTTCTCCTGGAGGAGGGTTGATGGCCAAGTGTCCATCGGCGATTGTGGAGTTGAATCGTTGCTCAGATGGAGTATATGCGATTCACCCGTGATCGTGGTAGGGATAGATCGTTGCTCGGATGAAGTGTATGCGATCTACCCTGAGATTGATTATTGTGCTCAGATGGAGCGTGGTAGGGATAGATCGTTGCTCGGATGGAGTGTATGCGATCTATCCTGAGTTTAAGTCGGTACCGCATGCATGTGTTGAGTTGCATTTGTGCATTATTGTATGCTGTGATTGATGATTGGATAGTAGGTCGTGTATGATGATTTGTGGGGTGATGATGTATTTGTTTACTGCCTTTATTTCATGTAAATATTTACCGTTATATTTCGATCATGTTTTCTCACCCCTTGCTGTTGTTGTGGTCTGTGCTTCTTCGGAAGTACAGATAATCCAGGTGTTTAGCTAGTTGGATAGTGGTGTGCTGATCGAGTCTAGGATTCTCTGATACGTAACACGGGGCTTTGGGGGAGTTTATTGCCTACCTGATGATTTTGTTTATACTTCGTGTCGTATCATGTTTTGATGATGTTTTGTATATTTTAGGCAGATGGCCGAACATGATGTATGAGATGATGTACATATATGTATATATGTTGTGACAAATTTCTTTTCCGCTGCTTGTTTTGAAAATCTTTTAATGAAATGTTTTGTGGAAATTTTTGTGAAAAGTAATATCCCACTTTTGGAAGGGAAACTCTGATAATTTAATTGTTTTATTTGCATTTTATTTAATTTGGGAAGTGGGGTGTTACAAGCTGGTATCAGAGCAGGTCGGTCCGTCCGACCAGTGTAGTGTTTTGAGTCTATCCTTAGGATAGAGGTTGTGTGTCTTTTGACCCTGTGTTATTTTGGTTGAGCAGTATGGCAGGAAGGAACGATGCTGCTCTAGTTGCAGCTATGCAAGCGATGGCGCAGGTGGTTGCCAATCAGAATCTGGCTGCGGGTGCGCAATTCAGAGATTTGACACAGTTCCAGAGTAATAAGCCACCGAAGTTTGAAGGAGGAATTTTGGATCCGGAAGCTGCACAGAAATGGCTGAAAGCGATTGAGAAGATTTTCAGGACTATGGGTTGCAGTGATGAGCAGAAGGTGAGGTTTGGTACCCACATGTTGGAGGGTGAAGATGAGGCTTGGTGGGACAACAGTCGCCAAAGATTGGAGGCTGCGGGAACTGTCGTCGAGGAAACCTCCCGTGAGGTAGAAAAAGACCTGCTTGTGAAAGACGCCGAAGAATTTATGAGGCTGATCAAGAGAAGTGATTATAAGATCGTTGATCATCTTCATCAGACGCCGTCTAAGATCTCTATTCTGAATCTGTTGTTGTGTTCCGAGGCACACCTTAACGCCCTGCTGAAGGTTCTGAATGCAGCGTATGTACCGCAAGAGATCTCTGTCAACCAGCTAGAGGGGGTGGTTGCTCATGTGAATGTTGGGAATGGGTTAGGGTTTACTGACCTCGAGCTGACGCCGAAAGGAAGGAACCACAATAGCGCCTTGCATATCTCGATAGAATGTCGAGGAACAGTCAGTCATGTCCCATGTGCTGGTGGACACGGGATCATCTCTGAACGTTCTCCCTAAGAAAGCTCTGATGAGGTTGGATACGAGAGGGATGATATGTACACCCAGTGACCTGGTGGTAAAGGCTTTCGATGGAACTAAGCGGACCGTCTTTGGAGAGGTAACTCTACCTATTCAAGTTGGGCCAGAAACCTTTGACACAGTTTTCTATATCATGGATATCATGCCAACCTATAGCTGCCTGTTGGGCCGACCTTGGATCCATTATGCGGGCGCAATGACTTCCACATTGCACTAGAAGCTGAAGTATGCTGTGGGGGGCAGCATCGTGACCGTTTGTGGCGAAGAGGAGATAATGGTGAGCCATTTGTCATCTTTTAAATATGAGATTCCAGTGATGATCGAGAAACCTGAGATGAATCTCTCTTCTTTCAAGGAAGCTCGAGCTGTTGTTCAAGCTGGCTCTGCCCCAGGCTGGGGGCAAGTTCTGGAAATCCCTAACAAGCAGGATAAGTTTGGGTTAGGGTATTCTCCTTCTGCTGATGCTTCCTCCTCTCGCTATGCGCCGTGTGTCAAAGGGCCGATTCAGTTCACAAAAGGTGGGGTGATATTTGAGAATGTCAACGCCGTGTCTGAAGACGACGAAGATAGTGATTGCAACCTGGACTCCTGGATTCAGCCGTGCAAACCAGGCCAGAGCCTCAACAATTGGTCCGTCCAGGATGTCATCCAAGTGACGCGCAAAGAGTAATGCTTTCTCTTTTCCAATTATTGTACAACCTTATGCTCTACCCGGGGCATAACGGTTTTATTGTCAGGGCCTTGATTGCTTATGCATGTACATATTATCAATAAATCAAAGGGCGTTTTTCTTTGCATTCAAATTTTGTGATCTCTGTTATTCCTATTTTATTTTTGTTTTGTAAAACAATAAAATGGCAATACGGTTTGTGCTAACCTACATATCCTCGTCTTAAGCTTAACCCTTATTATCGTAGGATTCACATTACAGATGACATCGACTCTGAACCTTCTATGACTCACTTCGACTTTGATTGCCCGATATATCAAGCTGAAGAAGAGATCAATGAGGATGAAGACCTTCCAGAAGAGTTGGCCCGTTTGTTGAAACAAGAAGATAAGATCATTCTGCCTCATGAGGAAGAGATTGAGATTGTTAATCTGGGTTCTGAGGAACTTGTCAAAAACGTCAGGATAGGGGCTGCATTACAGAGTGATGTCAAGCAAAGGCTGGTCGAGATGCTTCGAGAGTATAGTGACATCTTTGCTTGGTCATATGAAGATATGCTCGGGCTCGACACTGACATAGTGGTCCATGATCTACCACTGCGAGAAGATTGTCCTCCCATTAAGCAGAAGCTTAGAAGGACACGACCAGATATGGTCGTTAAGATCAAAGAAGAAGTACAAAAGCAGCTGGATGCTGGCTTTTTAGCGGTCACTACTTACCCTCCGTGGGTCGCCAACATAGTACCTGTACCGAAGAAGGACGGTAAGGTACGGATGTGCGTCGATCATCAGGATTTGAATAAGGCGAGCCCTAAGGATGATTTCCCGCTCCCTCATATTGATGTGTTGGTCGACAATACAACTCAGTTTTCCATGTTTTCGTTCATGGATGGCTTCTCCGACTATAACCAAATCAAGATGGCGCCGGAAGACATGGATAAAACCACGTTCGTTACACCTTAGGGGACGTTCTGCTACAAGGTAATGACTTTTGGTCTGAAGAACGCAGGGGCCACTTACCAGCAAGCGATGGTCACTTTGTTTCATGACATGATTCACCATGAGATTGAAGTCTATGTTGATGACATGATTGCAAAGTCCCAAACGGAGGAGGGACATCTGGTCAATTTGCTGAAGCTTTTTGAGAGGCTTAGGAAATTCAGGTTGAGGCTGAATCCTAACAAGTGTACTTTCGGAGTACGGTCTAGAAAACTACTGGGGTTTATTGTGAGTGAAAAAGGCATTGAGGTTGATCCTGCTAAGATAAAAGCAATACAAGATATGCCAGCGCCAAAGACTGAAAAAGAAGTTCGTGGTTTCCTGGGCAGAATAAATTACATTGCAAGGTTTATATCTCAGCTCACGGCCATGTGTGAACCGATGTTCAAGCTATTGAAAAAAGATCAGGCGACTATCTGGAACAAGGATTGCCAGAAGGCATTTGATAAGATAAAACAGTATCTGCAGGAACCTCCAATTTTGATACCCCCAGTGGCCGGAAGATATTTAATCATGTACTTGACAGTTCTTGAGAATAGCATGGGTTGCATTCTCGGTCAGCACGACGAGACTGGCAAAAAGGAGCATGTCATTTATTACTTGAGTAAAAAGTTCACAGATTGTGAGTCCCGTTACTCAATGCTGGAAAAAACGTGTTGCGCACTCGCGTGGGCTGCCAAACGTTTACGACAGTATATGCTCAATCACACGACCATGCTAATTTCAAAGATGGATCCGATCAAGTACGTCTTCGAGAAGCAAGCGCTTTCGGGCAGTATTGCCAGGTGGCAAATGATGTTGACGGAGTATGACATTCAGTATGTTTCCCAAAAGGCCATCAAGGGAAGCGTGTTGTCTGAGTACCTTGCCGAACAGCCCATCGAAGATTATCAGCCGATGAAATTTGAATTCCCTGACAAGGATATCATGTTTCTCAAAGTGAAGGATTATGACGAACCGTTGCCCGATGAAGGGCCAGATAGGAAGTCCTAGTGGAAATTGATATTTGACGGTGCAGTGAATTCGTACGAAAGTCGTATTGGGGCAATCATTACGACTCCTCTAGGATCCCACATCCCATTCACGGCAAGATTGACTTTTCCAGTCACCAACAATGAAGCGGAATACGAGGCATGCATCATGGGTTTGGAAGAAGCCATTAATTTGAGAATCAAGAACCTGGATGTATACGGTGACTCAGCACTCGTTGTTAACCAAATTAAAGGGGAGTGGGAGACTCGTCAGTTAAATTTGGTCCCGTACATGAATTATGCTAGAAGGCTGCTTCCGTTCTTTGATCGAGTGGAACTCCATCATGTGCCTAGGGCAGAAAATCAGATGGCTGATGCCTTAGCCACGTTGGCTTCGATGTACAAAGTCAATTTTTGGAATGAAGCCCCAAGAATTGTCATTTCTCGTCTTGATAGACCTGCATTCGTTTTTGCAATTGAGGAAGCCTCTGATGGCAAGCCATGGTTCCATGATATCCATACTTTCCTTATGACTAAGGAGTATCCTGCGGGAGCGTCAACCCAGGATAAGAAGACTCTGAGGAGGCTGTATGGAAATTTCTACCTTAATCCTGATGGAGTTATGTATAAGAGAAATCACGATCTCGTGCTACTCAGATGTGTGGACGAAAAAGAAGCGAGTTTGCTTAAGGAACCATGAAGGCACATTTGGTACGCACGCCGGCGGACATGCCATGACGAGGAAAATCTTACGAGCAGGATATTACTGGCTGACGATGGAGTCGGATTGCTTCAAATTCGCGAAGAGATGTCATAAATGCCAGATTTATGCTGATAAAATTCATGTGCCGCCGTGCCCGTTGAATGTCATGTCATCCCCGTGGCTGTTCTCCATGTGGGGCATTGATATGATAGGCAAGATCGAGCCCACTGCATCTAATGGTCATCGCTTTATTTTGGTAGCCATCGGCTACTTCACCAAGTAGGTGGAGGCAGCCTCGTACGCTAACGTGACCAAGCAGGTGGTAGCCATATTCATAAAGAAGGACATCATCTGTCGATATGGAATTCCCGAGCGGATCATTACCGATAATGGTTCGAATCTAAACAACAAGATGTTAAAGGAGTTATGCCAAAGCTTCAAGATTGAACATCATAACTCATCACCTTACTGGCCGAAGATGAATGGTGTGGTTGAAGCGGCCAACAAGAACATTAAGAAGATAGTACAAAAGATGGTTGTGACATACAAAGATTGGCATGAGATCTTGCCATTTGCATTGCACGGTTATCGTACGACGGTATGCACATCAACCGGGGTAACCCCTTTCTCACTAGTGTACGGTATGGAAGCTGTCCTACCATTGGAAGTTGAGATTCCTTCTTTGCGAGTTTTGGTTGACGCGAAACTCGATGAGGTAGAATGGATTAAGAACCGATTAAATCAACTCAGTCTGATAGATGAGAAGAGATTAGCATCGATTGCGTATGGTCGTCTATACCAGAGCCGAATGAAGAAAGCTTATGATAAGAAGGTGCGTCCTAGAAGCTTTCAGACGGGTGATCTCGTCCTGAAGAAGTTTCTTCCACCACATTCCGATCACAGGGACAAATGGACTCTTAACTACGAAGGTCCGTATTTCGTCAGCAAGGTCTTCTCGGGAGGAGCCTTGTTGTTATCCACGATGGATGGCGAAGATTTTGCATCCCCTGTGAACGCGGACGCCGTTAAAAAATACTTTGCTTAAAAAACGACCCGCTGGAAAGAAAAAAGAATATCCAGGAAAAAATGGGGCATCCCGGTGAACCATAAAAAAGGAAAAATGTTCAGGCAAAAATTAGGGATATAAATGAAAAATGTACACCCGCAAAGTCGAAAACCTGAAAGGGCGGCTTTGGCAAAAAAGGGTATCCCGGTGAATCGAAAACCCGAAAGGGCGATTTAGGCAAAAGTTAGGGATTAAGAAAAGCAAATGACTGCGTTCCACGTGTGAACTTTCATTGATTAGTGGTTTGGGAAGACCTGAGGGCCGTTTATCCAAATCAATCTCTTCTGAAGCTGAAGCGTCGGAGAAGTATCGAAGTCGAGTGGGTCATAGAGGGATCAACTCATGGGTTCGTCTACGCCACATTGCCGACATTTGTGTATACTGATGTATATTTATGTTTATGCTTGCGTAGCTTCCTCATTTCAGGAGCTTGCATCTGTTGTAAAATATTTTGCCTATTCAGAGGCTCATTCATCAATAAACATATACTATTCATTATTTTTGTTTGATTGTTTTAGCTTTTATCTGTTTTGTTTGTGAAAAAGAACGCCCGATGTTTTTGATAAAATGCACATACATAAACTTGCTGGCCTAGGCCGATAATTGTTAAAACATTGAATTACCTAAACATTGTCACACGATGATAACCTTGATAGGTCCCTTTGTGAAGGGTATCTTGTCTATTTGTTCATTTTGTTGCAGGGACGTCACCATCCAGGTAGTATGCCGGATGCTTTCCCAGCATGATGATTCCTTCTTCCCTAGCGAGTTCAGCAGTGGTTCCCCACAGAATCTGAACATGAGGTTGTGAGCATTGATATGTCTTCCCAAGCAGAGATAGATTCTCCCCAACCAGATGTATCCTAGGAAGGATCATCAGTTCCCCAGCTGAGTCATACGCAGAAGTGTATACTCGTTCCCAACAGTGGGTCAACAGGCAGCTCTTTCGCAAAAGACCATCCGTAAGTGTTCAGCTCCCGATAGTTCAGATTGAAGTCTCCGGCAGAATTGAAATTCCCCACAGAGTTGTATTCTCCCCGGCAGGTAGGAGTTATTCCAATGTCTGGTTGCCTATCCTCAGCCAAGTTTGCAGTCCCCCAAGAGAGTCGAGTCCTTGGAGGCCTTTCAAGCCATTATTGGTTTTCCCCAGCAGAGAATGTTGAATAGTTGTTGCTGTACTTCTCCATCGGAGTCCGTATCTCTAGGAAGATTCTAGCTGCAAAGGCTGTGCAGTTTATTTCTGCGATTGATATCGTTTCCTCAGCAATTTGTGGTTTGTACACCTACTTGAGCAAGTACAGGTTCTCGTAGAACTTTGTCCCCTGCAGAAAGTCGTCTGAGATTCGCTTCCCCAAGTTAATTCTAATGGAGATTGGTGTGATTTCTTCTCCTCAGTAGGATGATTCCTTCTCCACCATCAGAGTGGTTCTTTCTCCTTGACAGGAGGATTTTCCCTTCAACATTTATTTTGCTGATGGGGGCCGTAACATTTTGCATGATTGCATAGCATTTACCCTAAAGCGTAGCATTTCCACCGTGTGGAGCATTACGCCATTGTCAAACATATGCATGTGAAACATGAGCTAGGTCGTTACCGTTCTTGTTTTGCAGGAGTTCCTCAGCAAAGTTGTTTGTTCAGGATGATTCTTAAGTTCCTCAGAAGAGTTATTTGTTCAGGATGATCCTTGAGTTCCTCATAAAAGTTGCTTGCTTAAGATGATTCTTAAAATCCCCAGTGAAGTCGCCAGAGTTGTTTGCTCAAGATGACTCTTGAAATCCTCAGCGAAGTTGTTTGTTCAGGATGACTCTTGAATTCCTCAGCAGAGTTTATTCGTCCAGAATGATTTCTGAATCCCCAAAGCAGAGTTACTTGATAGTTCTCCCGAATTCCCAGCGGAGATGTGTCATCCCCAGCAGGTTTTGAATAGAGAAGTTGAAATTTCCCTTGAAGACTTACTGATGAAGTCCAACTGTTATGTCGAAGCAGTTCTCCTAGCTGACGAGGAGTGCCTGACGGCAAAAGTTTAGATATCCCTATTGGTTCATGATTAATTAAGGATTCTATTTCCGACTTACTGACGAAGTCCGGCTGACGCCCGAGAGTTTCTTTGAATGCCCGACGACATAATTAACTCGATTGTCAAAAGTTCCTAATGACCCGATGAGTCCCAAGAAATTCTTCTGCCGCCATTCCGCAGAATGCCTGATGGCAATGTCTGCTATGTATCACCAGTTACCGTGTAACCAGTGATCCCTTGATGACTTGAGGAAGAAGCTGCAGTGAAATTTGATGATCATCCTGACGAAGATTTGGGCCAGTTGCCGTGCAACTGCCATTTCAGACTTCAAAAAATTGTCCTACCAATCAGAGTATCGTTTACCTGTGCGGTTGGAAAATCACCAGTTACCGTGTAACCAATGATCCCTTGTTGACTTACTGATGAAGTCCGACAAAGATATTGTCGAGCATTCCTAGCGACCCGATGAGTCCATAGGCGGTGATAAGGAATTTTTTTGCTATGGCGCAAAATGCCCGATGGCATGATTGAACATCCCTTACCAGTTACCGTGTAACCGGTGATCCCTTGATGATTTGAGGACTAAGTGCTACGTGGAATTAGATACGTCAGATCAGTAATTCTCCAGCAAGTTGCCATGCAACTATCATTTCAGTTTCCGAAGAATTTGTCCCCATCAGGGTATCGTTTACCTGTGTGGCCGAAAAATTTCCGGGTTTATTGGTATTCAACCGTCTTTTACCTGGATTGTTTAAGAGTCGTTCGCTTCTCACCCATTCAGGTCCAAGCCGTTTGAATAGGGGCAGTTGTTGCACCCCAAAATTTGCCTAACCTTTCTTCACCTAGCTTGTGCTTAATTGCATTCATTTTTGCATTATCATCTGCATTTCATTGACATGTGTGCAGGAGATCAAGAGGTATGACTACCAATCCAAGAGCTACACAAGACTATGAAGCTAGCTAAGAGGAATATTCAAGTATTCAAGGGTTGATATCCTCACCAATGAAGTTAAAGATTCTCAGAGAGAGTGGTTGAAGCCAAGTGGGTACATCTCCTAACTTGAAGGTTGTGGGAAGCCATCAGATGATTCTGAAGCCATGAAGTTAGATTAGAGCCTGGAGAGAGCTCATGAGAAGTATTGAAGATCATTGTGAAGCCTAGACAAGTCATTATGCAAAGGATATGAAGCTACAACCAAGATTGGTACAACTAGGGTTTCATCTAGTCAACCCTAGGTTAACTGATGATTTGAAGAAGGTTGAGACCTAATTTCAAGGCCATGTGATCATGGATTGATGAACTAAGATACCCAAGTTTTGATTCCAAGGTCAACGCATCATGAATCGAGAGTGTGAGGAGTTCCTAGGCTAGGGTTCCTATGCTTGACAGTGTAAAATCCCCTAGTTTGGTGCCTAACTTCAAGACCACATAACTCAAGATGTGATTTTCATATCACCTTGACCCTAACATGATTGTTGTAGGTCATGATTATAGCTTTAATTTGAGTACTAGAAGTCCTTGATAGGGTTTATAGAACTCAAGTTATGGATCAGACAAGTTACAGGTCATCAGAGGAATGTGAATTTGGAGCTTGAAAGTCAACCAACCTGCATGACACTTTTTCCCTAGAAGGCTGATTCTCATGAACTTTTGGCCAACATGAATGTTGCTCATTATCTTCTTAGCTTTCTAGAAAGTACTAGAAGTCCATGATTGGATTTGTAGAACTCAAGTTACAAGCTTTACAAGATAAGGATATTTTGGGAATTTGGAATTATAGGTCATTTTTGGTTATGGGTCAGTTTCATCAACTTAGACATCTCAAATGAACTTTTGATCAACTTGAAAGTTGTTCAAAATGGTGTTATGTGTCTAACCATGACCCAAGGGTTCACTGAAATGGCTTAGAATGAAGATTGTGTGAAGAAAATTTGAAAAAAAAGATAAGTAAAAGGCATTAAAAAAGGAAAAATTCAAAATAAATCATAAGTGTTCAAGAAATGTCAAGTGGGTACATATTTTGATTGGAAATAACATTTTGAACATAATGACATTGTTAGAAATATATTTTGACACATAATTCATGGACTTTCATTTGGTTGCTTCATGATGAAGTTAGACGTCAAAGATTGACCATTGGATGAAATCAAGGAAGCAATTTGATCCATTCACATTCATGAGGTGTTATGCAAGCTATTGGAGCAAGGATGAAGCTGAAACAGAGCAAAAAACGTGGCTTCCATGTTTGAGCATTGAAGGAAAAATTGAAATTTGGATTGCTTGAATTGGGCTTCCATTGGGCCTGGGAAGTATCCAAAATAGTTCTATATAAACCCTGGATCCATTTCAGATCAAGTTTGGGTGGCATTTTTGTGAAGAAGCAGCTATTACAGTTGGAGTTTTGGAGCTTTCGAGCAAGAAACGGTTTTGGAGTTTGAGGAAGAATCAAGAGCTTCTGAGTATCAAGAATCATTCAGGATCATTCAGTGAAGAAATCTACAGCATTTGAAGCAAAGCTGAGCACTCAAGAACACCTCAATTCGAGCTTCTGAACAGGTTTTTGTTTCTCCAAATTCCTCTTAATTTATGCATGTATTAGATGAATTTGGCATGTGGTTAGGTTATAGATGAACCCTAGGTGGATTTAGGTATGATTTGGTAAGGTTTTGAGATGATTCTTGATGATGAGTGATTTGCTTAGCAACACGGTTAGGCTTGAATCTTGAAGGATTTCAAGAATTGGACATAGATAATTGATTAGGGAGAAGAGCAGAATAGATTGGTGACCTTAATTTGGAGTTTGATGACAATTGTTGAATTGATGTTTTTTCTGTTCATCATCGTGTTTAGAGATTCATGGAGAGTTAGGGTAAATGGATGAGAGATTCATGATCAGTGAGAAAATCCGAGCAGAACGGTATAGGTTTCATGAGTTTTGGCCAGGTTTGATGACATGTCACTATTTTCCTACCGGAGAAGACAAACAGAGGTCTTCTCCGGCCACCGGCCACCGTCCCCCTTCCCTCTCTTTTCCTCAGTTTGAAACGAAGAAGATGAAGGAGAGCCTTTAGATCTAACTGACCTAGTTGACTCCGTATTACAATCCTGCATGCCAGATCCATTCTTGGCTAGGGATGACCTTAACCAGCTTAGGTGTCACCTTCTAAACCCTAGGATCCTCATACTTTTCCATTCAACGTACATGATTAGACCACACCATAGGACTCAGTCAACACAACGCACCTGATTACACATCAAAACGCAGCGCATCACTTAATACAGTCAGCGCGCGCGTGTCACTCTCCCCTCCCTTGGATTAGTGGACTAGTAGTGTGATCTTGTGGTCATGATATTTCCAATTTTCTTTATTTTCTTTTAATTCATTTTTCAATTTCTTTTATTACATTCATCATTTTTAATTCATTTTAAATAGTTTTAATGATTAGAAAAATATGAGAAAATTTGTGGCTGATTCCTACCTTGTTTCTAATTTTTGTATGGCATTTGTTTTCATTTTTGGATAATTTTCCATTTATTTGGCATTTTTCTATTTTTTATAGCTGATAAAAAATGCATAATTTGACTAGTTCACTTGCTGATTTTATTACTAGTTCATGATTTAGAATTAGATGCTGAAATTTTGCATGCTTGTTATAGACTCCTTGATAGGTTTGTGTGATTTTTGTTGTATTTTTTAGATGATTCTAAGTAGGAGTTTGAGAGAGATCTTTAGGAACATTCCATGATGGATCCCCTTTAGCACCCCCTTTGAATTTAGATTTTATTAGAACCTTTAGGATTAGGTTTGGCCCCTGGTTTTTGTACCATAGATTCTTAACCCATGTAGGATAATCTAGGATTTTCCTTAGAATTTAATAGAAGTGATTTTCTATTATTCCCCCATTTTGCAAGTTGATTATGGTTTAGGTGACCCTAACTAGGATAACTTCATAGATTAGTCTTTTAAGTGAACATTTAGTTGATTCTAAGCTTCAAATCCCTTCCTTTAGAATAGAACATAGGTAGATACCTCTTTAGAACCTTGATTAGGCCTTGATAGAGCCTTTGAATCCTTAGTTTAGGTGATCCTTAGAAGGTAATTATTGTGTTTCCATTAGAAGTTCAAATTAGGTGGATGATTCTTCCTATAGGTTTAGCTTCCCTCAAAATCTTGATTGCTTAATTAGGATCCTCCTTGTGAGCATGTTTCCTCCTGTGGAGGAATTCATTGCATTTTCATAAAGGAGTTGAATCTATGCAAGCTTTCTAAGGAAATTTAGTTGGTTGAGTGCCTGTGGTAAGTTCTTGTGGACCTTACCCTGCTTCCCATCTTCATTCTCCTAATCTTCTCTTATCCAATCATTTTAGGAACCTTCTTGGGGTAGCATAGTCCCTCATGTGGGGAGAATTTTGCACATCTCCTAAAGGAGTCAAACCTCTAAGAAATCTCCAAATCCCTTTTAGTTGGTTGAGTGCTTGTGGCAAGTTCCTGTGGACCTTACCCTTGCTTCCCAACATTCAATTCCTTTCCTTAGGATGGATGCCTTGTTTGTTTACTTGTGGAATGAATTCTTTATTTGTCATAATTCCTTGCCTTCATTCATGATTGAGTGGTGTGTTGCATTAGGATAGTTCATGTTTAGGATAGTCTAAGTGTAGATGCATGACTGCATTAAGAGGTTGAGTGAGTCTCCCTCTGCTTGCTTGCCTTAAGGGTTGAGGTGATCCTCCCATTGCTTGTGTGTTGTTTTTCTCTTTCTAATTGACGTATTTGCATATAAAGGTTGAGTTGGGCTCCCTTTGCTTGTCTGCTGTTGCCTGTTTTCTTTGCTTGATTTCTAAGAGGTTGAGTGAGTCTCCCTCTGCTTGTATTGATGCATTGCATTTGCATCTTTACTGTTTTCTTTTCTATTTATCTGCTTTATTGATGTTAGCTGATGCTTTGTCTGTTGTCTGTTTCCCACTTGACATGATCCCCTAGGACTCTCACTTCCTTTGATAAGGAAGTGATGATAGAAATTTAGGTTGAAACCTATGTATGATAACATCTAGGAGTTCCCTGTTTCAAAACTCAACCCTAGGATGAATCCTTGGCATGACAAAATTAGGGCTTGACAGTTTCCCCGTAGAGTTCGTTCTCTTCTCATCTCAGAACAACAGTAAAAAACGTAATAAAGGCAAGTTAGTACAACGCGTTACGAGCCTTAAGCTACTTAGGAAATGATAATTGAGCGGTCTCCTCTCAATCATCTAGAGTGTTTAGTATATGTCCTTTGGACGATATGTGACGCATTCGCTCCTAAGTCATAGTCTCTAGTGCTGTACAAACTACAGACATCCATAAAAAACACTTCTTCCGTAAAAGACAGAAAACAAACTTCAAACCTTTTTTGCCTCGTGGGCCCATAAGTCAAGGAAAACTTTTCTGAAGAAAAGAGTGTCGTTAACTCTCAGTTCTACCGTAAACGGTAATGCACGAGTCTCCGACGAGCAAGCTACATACACCAAACTGCTGGAACTGTCTGTTAACCCTACTCGGAAAAATAGATGAATCTAAAACCGTGTTTCGTAGTATCCCGAACTACGTAAGCTCTGATCTCTCATATCTGTTGAGAGTACGTAGGCACAATACTGACGTATTGGCGAGCCACCTTCCCCGTAACCCATAGTTAGCCGAACTACGTTGACTCTGATTTCTCGTTCTCTGACGAGAATACGTAGGCACGAAGTGCGATGCTTTGCCGAGTCATTTTTCTTTTCTTTTCAGACCAGCCTTGATAGGTAGATAGTTAAACCAACCCGTCAGATAAAACAGCAAGCGTGGATCCCGTTGAGTACAACGGACGTGAGGGGTGCTAATACCTTCCCCTTGCGTAACCGACTCCCGAATCCAGACATGGTTGCGATGACCTTGTCTTATACCTTTTCGTCAGGTTTTTCCGATCGTTTCCTTTCCCTTTCTATGGGATAAATAACGAAAGGTGGCGACTCTTCTATTTTGCCGGCACCTTATTTTCGCGGTAGCGACACTCCTTACAGTGTTCCTGCTGATAAGGGAAAACAAAAGACTGCTACTGATAAGAAGCCCAGAGAGGGGAAAGCATCTGTTGATTTGAAATGTTTCCGGTGCGGCGGCGCGGGTCACCGTGCTAAGGAATGTCCTATTAAAGTAAAGAAGTGCTTCAGGTGTGGTAAGCCAGGCCATGTAATAGCATATTGCAGAGCCACTATGCCTACCTGTTATAACTGTGGTGAGAAAGGTCATATCAGTATGCATTGCGAGAAGCCGAAGAAGTCTCAGGCGTCTCAGGCTAGTGGTAAAGTGTTTGCTGTAGTGGGAACTCAAGCTGCCAGTGAAGAGCGTTCTATCAAAGGTACTTGTTTCATCAATAATATTCCTTTGACTGCTATTATTGATACGGGTGCAACCCACTCGTTCATTTCTGTTGATTGTGTGAAGAGGTTAGAATTGGTGTCGTCTACTCTTGATCGACGGATGACTATTGAGACTCCCTCTATTGGTTCAGTGACTACTTCTTTAGTGTGTTTGAAGTGTCCACTGACTATGTTCGGTAGAGACTTTGGAGTAGACCTGATTTGTCTACCACTTGGTAATTTGGATGTTATTCTGGGTAAGAACTGGTTGGAGTTCAACCGAGTCTACATCAATTGTTTCCGGAAGGTGTTGTTGTTTCTTACTCCAGAAGAGGAAGCGTTGACGAATTCCTTGTCTAATAAGGAATTGAGGACCCTGTTGGAGGACGAAGCTAAGATGTTTGCTTTATTTGCGTCATTGTCTATTGACAACCAGACATTAGTGAAAGAGTTGGCAGTGGTGAATGAATTTCCTGAAGTGTTTCCTGATGACATTACGGAATTACCTCCGACAAGGGAATTTGAATTTAGCATTATCCTTGTTCCTGGTACAAGGCCTATATCTATGGCGCCGTACAGGATGTCAGCAGTGGAATTGGCTGAATTGAAATCTCAGATTTGAAAATTGTTGGATAGAAAGTTTATCAGACCGAGTGTGTCGCCGTGGGGAGCTCCAGTGCTGTTGGTAAAGAAGAAGGATGGCAGTATGCGTCTGTGCATCGATTACCGTCAGTTGAATAAAGTGACCATTAAGAATAAATATCCTCTTCTAAGGATTGACGATTTGATGGATCAGTTGGTGGGAGCTAGGGTGTTCAGTAAAAATTACTTGAGGTCGGGATACCATCAGATCAGAGTGAAAGAAGGTGATATTTAGAAGGCGGCATTTAGAACTCGATATGGACATTACGAATATGCTGTAATGCCTTTTGGAGTGTCTAATGCGCCAGGAGTGTTTATGGAGTATATGAACTGAATTTTCCATTCTTATTTGGATCAGTTCATTGTTGTGTTTATTGACAACATACTGATTTATTCTAAGTCTGAGGAAGAACACGCAGGACATTTGAGAATTGCTTTGTAGGTTTTGAAAGATAATAAGCTGTTTGCTAAGCTATTAAAGTGTGAGTTTTGGTTGAAGATAGTGATTTTCTTGGGGCACGTAATATCTGGTGATGGTATATCGGTGGACCCATCAAAAGTGAGTGCAGTGTTGCAGTGGAACCGCCAAAGACAACGACAGAAATTAGAAGCTTTTTGGGTTTGGCAGGATACTACCGAAGGTTTATTGAAGGGTTTTCTAATTTGGCATTGCCATTGACTCAGTTGACGAGAAAGAATCAAGTTTTCGTGTGGGATGTTGCTTGTGAAGAAAGCTTTGAGGAACTGAAAAAGAAATTGACTACGACACCGGTGTTAGTGTTGCCGACTCCGAGTGAACCTTTTATGGTGTACTGTGATGCGCCTAAGATGGGATTAGGCGGAGTTCTTATGCAAGATGGTAAGGTGGTAGCGTATGCTTCGCGGCAATTAAGGGTGCATGAAAGGAATTACCCTAATCATGACCTTGAGTTGGCTGCGGTAGTTTCGTGTTGAAGATCTGGAGGCACTATTTGTATGGTTCGAGGTGTTCAGTGACCATAAGAGCCTGAAATATCTGTTTGATCAGAAAGAGCTAACTATGAGACAGAGAAGATGGTTGGAATTCTTGAAAGGTTATGACTTCAACTTAAGTTATCATCCAGGAAAGGCGAATGTAATAGCAGATGCCTTGAGCAGGAAAGCAATTCATATGTTGGCTTTAATGGTGAAAGAAATGGAACTAATTGAGCAGTTCAGAGATCTGGGCATAGTTTGTAAGACTACGACTGATGGTGTGATATTGGGCAAGTTGCAGGTGAATAATGATTTCTTGGATTTGATTAAGGAAATCCAAAAGCTAGATGTGAAGTTAGTAGATTTGATGCCTGGAGTAGAGAGCGACCCCAATAGTGATTTTAAGTTGGATAGTGCAGGTGTGTTGAGATTTAGAGGCAGGATTTGTGTGCCGGATAATGACGAACTGAAGAAGTCAATTCTGAGCGAAGGACATCGTAGTAGTCTGAGTATCCATCCGGGAGCTACGAAGACGTACCATGATTTAAGGAAGTTATTTTGGTGGTACGGTATGAAAAGAGATATAGCTCGATTTGTTTACGCCTGTTTGACATGTCAGAAGTCGAAGGCAGAGCATCAAAGACCTTCTGGATTTATGCAACCGTTGGAAGTTCCGATTTGGAAATAGGATTGTATCACTATGGCTTTTGTTACGGGTTTCCCGAAGACGGTGAGAGGATTTGATGCTATTTGGGTAATTGTGGATCGACTTACGAAGTCTACACATTTTGTGCCGATTAATATCAGTTTTTCGTTGGTAAAGCTGGCAGAGATTTATATTCGGGTAATTGTGAAGCTTCATGGTGTTTCGTCGATTATCTGTCATACCCCAAATTTGTCCTATCTTTTTTAAAATCTTCATTAGCCCGACTTTATTTTTCAATTCGCATCGCTTGTACAGCGTAGCGTATTTTTTAGCAAAAATAAATTTTCTCACTTTTTTTAACGAATAAATTCGTGACACGTGGCATTGCTTATTTTATTTTATTTATTTTTGTTTTTGTTTAATAATTTGATTTTTTTTATAAAATGTAGGTATAATATAGTTTTAATATTAATTAATTGATTAGTTTAAATTAGGATAGAACTAGAATTATTTAATTATAATTAGATATTAAAATTTTAATTAGGATTTGAGTTAATTAATAGATTTTAGATTAGATCAAACTAATTATAGATTAAAATAGTTAATTTAGAATCATTGAATTAGAATAGGTTTTTACTTATTTATTAGAAATTAAAAAAAAATCAATTTAAAGTTATATTAATTAATTAATTCAGAAAAAACAAGAAAATTAGAAAATAAAAAAAAAAGAAAACACGTTTGGATTTGGGAATTCTTGGAATGGGATTTAGGGTTACTGGGCTATAAAGAGGGGAACCCTACACTGTTCATGGATCCCCAATTCTGAAGGGTAACCCTAGCCGCAAATTTCATCTCCTTAAACCCTCACTTCACCTTTTTCTCTCTTCATCGTCCTTCACTCTCACCAACATTCACCCTCACTGCCAGAAACCCCATTTCTCAACTCCTCCATAAATCTCCTCCATTTGAAAACCTTTGTCCGCCTTCTCCATTCCCATCACCATCACATCCGACTCACCCTCTACTATACAAATTCCATCTTGCAGACCAGGTCCTTTTATGCATGCAACGTGTTCGACAAAACGCCCTCGAGTAAAATCGATACATGGAACTATGTCGTAATTTCCCGTGTTCAAAACAACTTTGACAACAACTACAATTTCAAACAACACCCACAGATCTGTTCCCAGCAACAATGTGTCGATTCAGTTTCGTACAAAGTTGAGAGTTCAACCATTGGTTCAATGATGCGTTTCGAACAGAGCTATTTTGGTAGTGGTGTGTTGCTGCCGATGTTTGCTCTACTACGAAGATGTTGGAGAATATACCACCGCAAGAGTTGCCATTGTTGAAACATTGAAAGAGCAAGCAGCATCCTATAACGAGGTTTCACTTAATCTCGCGTTCAGTTCAGATCACCAATCCTGTTTCTGCTAGTTTAACAACAACACCAGCTGTTGCGGTATTCGTTTACAAGCTCATAGAGAGAAAGAAGTGTGAGGAGTGTGTGGATTACAAACACTGTTACTGGCTAACGAATCAGAAGGATTCTGGTGGATCTCATGTTTATGGCAACAACGGAAACATAGACTAGATAACACAACTCAGCATTAGAGTGCAACTTGTCTGATTCAGTCTCCGGCGATAATGGCTTTGTCCTCAAAAGCTCGTGGCACAAAATCTGTTCTGATGGCTTCAAATTCATAAAGACGATTTGGATCGTGGTAGCTGTTTGTTTCACGTGCAGGCTGTAAATGTGGGAGGATGATTCAACAGCTACAATGAAGGCGCGTGGCTTGATAATGATAACCTCGCGGCAGCTTTCGTTTAACGGTGTTGTTTTCCGTTTATACCGAGATCGATGCGATTCATGCTTGTTGGTTTTGGTGTTGCTATACTACATGATTGTTTACTCTTTACTGCTATTGTTAGTATGTTGTTGGCCTGTCTCTAATATGCCACAGTTTCGACAATTTAGACTCGGTATCACGCGACATCAACCTCTTCTGCGATAACACGACGACACCATTTTTTTTTACAACAAATTCGATAAAGCGAGTTGCACCATGAGTATAGATTTTGACTGATAAAGTGAGTTGCAACAGATCAATTACTCGACCGTTCCAACAAAAGCATCAAGCATCCTTTTTTTTCTCACTGCTGGTTCAAAGAATCACAAGTGTTTACAGCGCCGTTAACAGTACAAGTTCGCTGCAGTTAGTTCTTCTTTCGAATTTCCCATGATGCTTTAGCACAGGACAAGTTCAGAAGCCTGATTATGAGCATCAGTACTCACGACGTAATCTGTGTCAGCCATCAAGATTGCAACTTGTTTCGATAACTACTGTTGTCGTGATACAAGCTTGAATTGTGCCACATTTGATTGATTCTTGCTTACAATAACACGGCTCGACATCGTAGTACCTCAAACAACATCACCAGTGGATAAGAGCCGGCGCGAGACTTTCGTCACGAGAAGAAGGTGGTTTTAACAGCAACGCATTTCGGTTGTTGGATTCACGGTTCAGAACTTAAATCCAACTCGTTTCACAGCAACATGTTTCAATAACAAGTTGAGTTCGATTTCTGTAGTATTCAAGACACCATAAAGACGATGGTTTGATGAAACTGCAGCAGAACTGGATGTGGTTTGTATCTATAACATGTCACAAGCGAGAACATCGTAGCAGCAATTCTGCAACGCGTTATGACACAACAGCTCATACTCGCCGACTACACTACCGACACCCTTCGAAGCTCACTCGCGTTGAACTCTCCCAGCAGTAAACTCATGTAAACAATAACAGAAAGAAGTGCGAGGAGTTTGTAGTTTACAAACACGATGTTCAGCAATAATGACATGAAGCGGGAGTCAAAGGCGTTGTCACAATCTGTCCAACCTTTACGCCAGGAACTTCAACAATAGTTCATTTTCAACCCACAAGTTTGGAGACAATGGTTTGATCTTGGAAGCAACGACACCGCACGCGATAGCGTCAGTCTTACTAGGCCGCAAGATCTCTGAACGTTTGTGCATCGAGGTTCAAGGACGACATCCAACATTGGTATACAACAATAAATGTAGCAGCTCTAGTGTCGGTAACGGAAACAACCTCAGTAGTTCGGGTTCGTAACAACGCTTTCAACACCATGTGGCACTCAGAACAACAACACGGCTCGACGTCGCAACCACCAGAACAACACAACACCTTCAAAAGCTCATGTGGTTCCGCCTTAGCCCTGTTTCTTTTGTTTCATTTTCTGTGAATTTATTGCTTCTCCATTCTGTTTGGTTTGCTTTCCATTGATTACGCAGGTCGTGAGATTGATTCTGGTCGTAACAACGTCCTTCATGACTCGCAACAGCAACAACGGCGATGTGTCAAACTCTCTAAGCCGTAATGGTTTAAACAATGACAACTCAACGTAGCAGATTATGATTCATACTTCGGATGCTTTGGTTTAAGAGACGGTAACTCGACATTGTTAGCATTAGCAACTTGATGTCATGTTGCTCTGTTACGGTTGCGATCACACTGCAGGGACCTTGTTGCGATCACACTGCAGGGACCTTGTTCCGAGTACACAGCAACAACACCAGCTTGTATTCGCAGCAGCATTTGGCATTTTGAGTCGTGCGCGAGCTTCGCTTCAGCAATAGTATAACATTCAACACCTGCAGCAACGACATTTCAATAGCCGCTGAGATCACGTCGTTCAACTCAACTTGTTTTTGTCGACTTCAAACCTGTAGAGTTCGGTTTTCTGTTTTTATTAGACATATTATGTTTTGATATGCAGGTTGGAGGTTTGTGGATTCAAGATTCGCAATCAACTGCGTTTTCGGAAGGCACGGTTATAACAGGAGCTAAAACCCATAACATCAACTGTCGAGTCACATTCCACAAGGTTCACATCGCGCCGTCACGCATCAGCAACTCAGCTGAGTCAATCAACCTTAGCACCCAGTAACGGTAATGGACAGTAACAATGCGAGCCTGCAGTTCTGTACATTTGAGGTTCCGCAGCTACAATGAAGACGCGCATTTTGACAATGATAACCTTGCGGCAACTCTTGTGTTAGCTAAACGGTGTCGCATACGCAAATGCAAGGGAGAAGTTACTGTGATGGATATTGTGAATACACCGTTTTGATAAACATTGGAGGTGCTATGCTAATGTGTGTTTAATTCGCATTGCCAGTTTCGTAAGGTAACATTTCCCTCTAAATCGTTTTGATATGATATTCTGTATAGTGGACTTGTCTATTAATTTCTATTTCATGAAATCATTTCGTTGTGTATGCTGAAAGTGAATTAGATATGTGGATTTGACCAATTTTTATGTTTACGGTTTACCGATCCGTTTGGAATTTGTTGCTGGGTGTCAAAATTGGATTACATGCCTGCGTGTGGAGTTTACAGCAATGCACACTTTCAGTTTGTCCTTCGACTTGTCGCATCCTAGTAGTGTTGCTCGCTGTTTTTATTCAATTTTCATGGCACTGTTAATGTTTATCGTATTCGATTTCGTATCATTTGTGAAGATGTCAAACTGATAAGTGTAAATTTAGGACTGATATAATATTTTCACAACACTAAGTTTTGGTTATGTATAATCAATGTTATGCTAGGACTTTAATTTTAACTCTATTTTGCAGCTTTCAAACAGTAGTAATATTAACATGATGCTAATTGGTTTTGTGTTTTTTTTTTCTGCAACAAAAGTTGTATTGATATTAGGAGATGCTCTTGTTTGCTTCACTTAGTTTTCTGCCTGGTTTCATTTGTTTAAGTTTATTGCTTCATATAACTCGTACATTCTAAAAGTGTATGGATTAAAAGTTACAACTTAAAAGTTACAATTCTTGTTGGTTTTAATATTAGGCATGTTTAATATAGATGCATGAGTTTTTTCCAATTATAAGGTAAGTATAATGCATGTTCCTATACCTATTTCATTACTATATAAATTTGAAAAATAAAAACTACACTTTAACTAAAAGTGGATGTCTGTTAATTAAGAAATTTTATGGTTTTTATTATTTATTTATTTATTTATTTATTATTTTTATATTATTATTATTTATTTAAATTTAATTAACTAAATTATATTGACAAAACTATCATTTCATCAATTAATCTTGATAATTATTTTTGTAATTAACTAATTAATTAATTTAAAATCCTACTTAGTTAATTTAAAATTCTAATTAATTAATTAAGTTTCTAATTAATAAGGGATAAATATTTTCTAAAAAAGATGAAAAAGAGAGAGCTCCAAGTCTTTGGTTCACTCTCCCAATTGTTTAGGTCCGAGAAGTCTTTCTTAAGCTCGAACAGTTGTCTTCTAAAAAATGATAAACAAATTCAAATCTATTTTCCTAAACACATAGGTGAAAAAGAGAGAGCTCCAAGTCTTTGGTTCACTCTCCCGATTACTTAAGGACCGAGGAGTCTTTCTCGAGCTTCGAGTAATCGTCATCTGATTAAAACACTCTAAATATATCAAACATCTTTCATAATATTAGATGAGAAGAGGAGAGAGCTCCAAGTCTTTGGTTCACTCTCCCGATTACTTGAGGTCCGAGAAGTCTTTCTTAAGCCTCGAGTAATCCTCATCTGTTAAAATATTTTAACCTTATCCTATCTTTCAAACACCACTCAAACAATTCCTTTTACGATGAAAAAGAAAGTGTTCCAAGTCTTTGGTTCGCTTTCTCGATTACTTGGGTCCAAGAAGTCTTTCTCAAGCTTCGAGTAATCGTCATCCGATTCACTCACTCGTATCCAATTCCATTAACACTTAGATGAAAAAGAGAGAGCTCCAAGTCTTTGGTTCACTCTCCCGATTACTTAGGGACTGAGGAGTCTTTCTCGAGCTTCGAGTAATTGTCATCCGATTAACCCACTCGAACCACATCTTATCCTTTTGCAATTGAGGTTGAAAAAGAGAGAGTTCCAAGTCTTTGGTTCACTCTCCCGATTACTTGGGTCCGAGAAGTCTTTCTTAAGCTTCAGGTAATCGTCACCTCTAGCTAAACATCCAATACATCAAACCTAACCTCATTATCTCGCCCCCGTGTGACCAAAATCCTATAACCTATTCAAATCTATCTTTATTCCCAAACCAAAATACTTAACCAATCAAAATCTATTACTCGCCCTCGTGCGATCCGCAACTCATACACCTTTTTCAAAGACATTGTTTAATCCCTTCTTTCACGCATAACAAACTCGTGCTTCAGCCTCCCCTAGCGAGCAGACAAGCCAACGTTTAGCAGTTAGAACGCGACCTAAACACTCGTTCATTTTCAAACCCTTTTACCGTAGTCAGCCGAACTACGGATGCTCTGATTTCTCATTTATCAATGAGAATACGTAGGCACAAGATTGTGATGGTCTTGGAGAGCACAATTCCCTCTTTATCCCGTAGTCCCACGAACTACGAGTGCTCTGATTTTCCACTTCTTACAAGTGAAGATACGTAGGCACAAGGGCCCCAATCCTTGGCGAGCACCCTATCTTAAAACCACCATTTTCCCATTAGCAAGCAATTCCTTAGAAGATAAACGAACATAGTTAACTTTCTCTCGCGAATTGAATCAGGAGGTTCCCGTTGAGTACAATGGACGTAGAGGGTGCTAATACCTTCCCTCTATGTAATCGACTCCCGAACCTAGAATATTGGTTGCGATGACCATGTTCTTATCCCTTTTAAGGTTTTATCGATATTTTCCTATTCCATCTTTGGAATAAATAAAATTCGGTGGTGACTCTGTTTCGAACAGTATTTTCCGCGTCCATCGCGAGGATCGTATTTTTCGAGGTACGACAGTATCGTGTCGGATAGAGATCTGAGGTTTACTTTAGAATTTTGGAGGAGATTACAGGAAGCTTTGGGCACTAAGTTGAAGTTGAGTTCAGGTTACCATCCGCAAACTGATGGTCAGTTAGAGAGGACTATTCAGTCGCTGGAAGATTTGCTGAGAGCTTGTGTGTTGGAAAAGGGTGGTGCATGGGATACTCATTTGCCGTTGATAGAGTTCACGTACAACAACAGTTACCATTCTAGCATCGGAATTGCACCGTTTAAGGCTTTATACGGTAGGAGGTGCAGAACTCCTTTGTGTTGGTATGAAACAGGTGAGAATGTGGTATTGGGACCAGAAATTATGCAGCAAACTACTGAGGCCATTTAGATGATTCGTGAGAAAATAAAAGCGTCTCAGAGTAGGCAGAAAAGTTATCATGATAACCGAAGAAAAGAACTGGAATTTAGTGAGGGGGATCACGTGTTCCTAAGAGTTAACCTAGTGACTGGTGTGGGTCGTGCGTTGAAATCCAAGAAGCTGGATCCTAAGTTTACTGGACCATATCAGATTTTGTAGAGAATTGGTGTTGTAGCTTATAGAATGGCGTTACCGCCTGAGCTTTTGAATCTACATGACGTGTTTCATGTGTCGCAACTTTGAAAGTATGTCTCAGACCTATCTCATGTGATTCCGAGAGATGAAGTTCAAGTCCGGGAGAATCTTACTGTTGAGACGATGCCGTTGAGGATCGAAGATCATAAAATGAAACAACTCTGAGGGAAGGAGATATCCTTGGTGAAAGTAGCTTGGGGAGGTGCTGCAGGAGGCAGTGTAACCTGGGAATTGGAAAGCAGGATGCGGGAAGCGTATCCGGAATTGTTTCCATCAGGTAATTTTCGAGGACGAAAATAATTAAAGTGGGGGAGAGTTGTAACACCCATTTTAATCATTTAGTCTTTTGGTGTTATTTTACTTTGGGGTGTCCTTTGTGGGAGAGCGAGTTTGAGCGCGTGGGTGGGTGTCCTAAATTTATAGGAGTCATTTAATAAAATATAGAGTTTAATATTAACGTAATATAATTGATAATGATAATAATATAATACTTGATAGTAATGTGGTTATGTTATTAATCTTACTATTATTATTATTATTATTATTATTATTATTATTTGCATTATTATTATTTGTATTATTATTATTAGATTAATAAAATGAAATAAGGATTAAAAAAGGGTATTAGAAGAGTTTGGGAAAAAAGGAGAGATTAGAACACGATAAAAGCCAGTTTTAGAGAGAAGAGCAAAAGGGGAAGAAAAAGGAGGAAGAGAAGAAGGCTAGGGATAACGATTCTTCAGGTTCTTCGTCAATCGAAACATTAATCGAGGTAAGGGGGAGAAACTAGTTGGGATTGGTGTTTACTTGAAATTGGGTAGAGGGGATTCCTTAACCCCGTAGGGATTTGATGAATATGTTTGTTATGTTGATATGTCTTTGATTGTTGTTGATTATGATGAATTTCGTGTGCATGCTGATGGGTGTATGATTGTTGTTGCCATTGATGAATGGGTGCACATATTGTGTGATTTGGTGAGGTGCTGAGTAACTTCTGTAGTTCTGTTGATGGACATAGGTGTGGGTTCTGGAGATAAATTGATAGAATAATGACTAGAGTAGTGTGTACTGGTTATAGTAATGATAGGATGGGGAATGGAAGTAAAGTGATAGGCTTGGAATTGAACAAGATGACATTGTTGGACAGTGAGGGTTTTGGGAGATCGCAGACGCTCGCTAGCACCTTCGCTAGGCGTGCTAGTAGCGAGCATTTTCTAGGGACTCGCTAGGCGAATGAGGTAGCGAACACTTCCAGTAGCTACTGTCTGCCTTCGCTAGGGAGTTCGCTAGGCGAGCATCTAGCGAGCGTTCGTTAAGCGAACGAGCCAGCGAGCGTGACAGAAAGTGACATTGTGCTTTTTGCCTTGTGACCTCGTTTTATTGTATCCCTTGAGTTGTGACCAATATAGATATGGTGATTAGTGGTGAAGAGTGTATACTTGACATTAAAAGGTGAAATTATGTAGTGATTGAAGTTAATTGAAATAAGTAGATTGGGGTGTGAGATATGTATGGGGTATGGTGATGGGATCAGGGGGATCGCGTGTCTTTAATTAAAATAATTAATTGATGAACAATACGTATGTATGAGGTATGGTGATGTGGTCAGGGGATCATGTGCACGTAGCGTGCTTGAGTTCCTTTGTTGTGCATTTGGTGTTATACATATCATGGTGTTTGGTGGGACGAATCGTTGCTCATGAGGAGTGTATGTGATTCATCCGTACTCCCTTGTGGAGAATGGTGGGGACAGATCATGGCCAAGGACGGGTGTATGTGATCTATCCGGGGTTTGATTGAATGAACCAATGAGTCGGTACCGCATGCATGGTGTTTAGTTGCATAATTGTATTATGGTGTGTTGTGTTAATGTTGGACAGTAGGTCGTGTTTGATGAATGTTGGGTGATGAATTATATGATTTCTATATTTATTTCATGTACTGTATTACCGATAATTTTGATCATGTTTTCTCACCCCTTTGTTGTTGTTGTGGTCTGTGCTTCCTCGGAAGTACAGACAATCCAGGTACTTAGCTGGCTTGGATAGAGGTGTGCGAGTCGAGTCTTAGGATGCTCTGATACGTAGCACGGGACTTGGGCGTTTTCTTTTGATTTAGTTAAACTTGTTTTACTTTCCTATGACGTATCATGTGTTGGTGCATTTTATTAATGAATATTTTCATGTATTGGCGGATGGTCGAGATTGATGAACTAATGAATATTTTCCACTGCTTTGTTTTGAAAACCTTCTAATGAAGAGCATGTCGAATTATGTGATGTGATATCCCACTCTTGTGGAGAACTCTGATGTTTGTTCGAATTAATCATATTTTATTTTAATTCGGGAAAGTGGGGTGTTACATATCACTATCCAACAGCCCGGTGAGATACAGAGATTCCTGTACCTCTTCTTCCTTGGGAATATCCCTCAATGCATATCCAAATTGCCTAACCAACAATGACGGATTATAGTTGATGCACCCCTTCCTTCCGACCAAAGGGACGTTAGGAAATTCGCTGCAGCTGTAGATGATTTATGTACCAAGCATGTTCCTATCAAACCAAGAGATGTTCTCAACTGACAAACCCATCAGACGTTTAGGCCACTGTGACGTACCTGCAGAAGTAACAAAAGGACATGTCTTGGGCATATGACTGGCAAACCACCTGTACAATAAGGGAACACAACAGGACACATTTTCCCCCTCCGGTTCTCATTCTTGTAGTGAACTGAGTGATAAACGTCACCGAGCAGCGTGGGTATTGGATTCCCTGGGGCAAAGATATGAAACGCATCCAAGTCTACGAACCGCGGCAGGTTAGGGAACAAGATAATGCCATAGATGCAAAGAGCTAGGATGACATTGAATACTATCCATCAATCTTGATCCCTTGTTTGCATTTTTTCATCTGCATTTTTTCCAGCAACCATCTTTGGCGCAGTGTCGGGCCTTTTCAACCAGGCACTGCAAAGAGAAACCAGGCACACCATTCCACTTAGTCAACTTTCCTTCTATCTCTGGGGCATCCAAATGTAATGCAGCAGCAAGCTTAGCTAGATTGAGCTTAGCGGAAGTATGGAAGAACGACATCTGATCTAGGATCGACACATCTAACAATGCAGAATATTCCTCCAAGGTAGGTGCGAGGATGTAATCAGGAAATGTAAAACATCTCAGCTGTGGGTCGTAGAATTGCAAGAGAGCATACAACCCATTCATCTCGTACACTGAAGGTTTGCAGACAAAATTGAGCAGTTTCCCATAAGATTTTCTGAAGTCTTCCATTACCTCTTTATCAGCCATGGCAGTCAAACTCAGCAGAGAACTAATATCAGGAGTAGGAAGCTTGTAGGCAACTGTTTTGTTCAAGGGTTCCATGTCGGAGGTGAGGAACAAGATCACTAGAATCGAGGAAGGAAATATGCACCTGCAACATAAATACATGTTAATGAGATGCAGATGAAAAAATGCAAACAAGGGATCAAGATTTCCGTGTTGTAGCTTCAGAAGGACCGGTGCTTCGCTTTTAACAAGAACAATAGCAGAGCTCTGACAATATGAACCACTGATATCAATAACTCAGATTCATACTGCCAAGAAAACCGGATAGTCTGAAAGTCGAGGTTTCCTGCATAACCCGATCCCTCTCACAGGTATGGACCTATCCACTGATAAGGTTCGGCATCCTATGCGTTCATCAGTGTCACGGACATTCAAGAAATGATGATACGTTCACCAATTCTGGTTTGGCATCATCATCTCCCGAAGAGGCCTCACTTAGCTGAATCACAAATGATCGGTCCCCAGAGTCGACAACTCTCAGATCCAAAATCCCCTCAAGCCCAAAGGGCTGGAAAAGAAATCACCAAAGAGAATCTCGTCTGAGCGCGAATTTCATGGGGAACTGGTACATGCAAAGCATGCACGCCCCCCACTAATCTCCACTACTAATGCTATGTTTGCACTCAGGTCTGGGTCTGGCTTATCACTCAACAGAACCTCCCTCCCCACAGCACAACAATAATGATATAAAATGCTGAAAATAAATGCGGGAAAGTAAAAATAAAGTACAAAACGTATGTACATACACCCAAAGATAAACAAACAAGCGCTATGATTGACTCGCATAGGGAACCGTTGGAGTCCCCAGCAGAGTCGCCAACTGTCGCTACTGCGAAAAAAGGTGCCGACAATGACAGAAGAGTTGCCACCGTTCGTTATTTATCCCAACAAGGGAAAGGAAACAAGCAGAGAAAACCTGTGAAATGGGATAAGATTGGTCATTGCAACCAAATCCCGGGTTCGGGAGTCGGTTACGCAAGGGGAAGGTAATAGCACCCCTCACGTCCGTCATACTCGACGGGATCCATGCTTTGTTGTCTATCTAAAAGGGTGATTGAAACTATCTACACTAAAGGTCTGGGACAAAAGAATAGAAAAAGGACTCGACAGAGCATCGCTGCTCTAGACCTACGTATTCCCTAGTGCAATGGGAAAGTCAGAGTCAACGTAGTTCGACTAACTACGGGTGAAAGTGGGGAAAGGTTGCTCGCTAAGACATTGTGTCTTGTGCCTACGTATTCTCGCACGGTATGAGAAATCAGAGAAAACGTAGTTCGGGCAAATAAGAACACCGGTTGGTTCAACTGTTTTTACCCGAGTAGGGTTAACAATCAGTTTTAGCAGTTAGGTGTATGCAGCTCGACCTTTGGAGACTTAGGTGTTACCTGTTTGCGGTAGAACTAAGAGTTAACAAAATTCTTTTTACGAAAAGGTTTTCCATTATTAAAGGGTCCACAAGGACAAAATGATTTTGATGATTTGTTTTTGTGTCTTTTAAGGAGAAGTGTTTTTGAATCGTTCGTAATTCATATTGCACTAAAGGCTATGACCTGGGAGCGAATGCGTCGCACATCACCCAAAGGGTGAACACTAAACACTCTAGGCCATCAAGAGGAAACCCCCCAATAACCATTTCCCAAATACTTAAGGCTGGTAGCGTACAATATTCATTAGCCTTTATTAAGTATTTTGAAATTGTTTTGAGATGAGAAAGAAAGAGGACAAACTAAAGGGAAACTAGTTCAAAACCTAGTAGTTGTCATGCAAAGGATTAAGAAGGGAATTCTATCCTATTTTTTATCATGCAAAGGATTCAACCTAATGTCTATCATCATTATCCTTAATCAAGGAAGTAAGAATTCCTAAGGGAACATGTTAAGAAAAGAAGAAGAGGAACAAAGCATTAAGTAAATGAAATATGAATATGAATGAATGCATATGCAATGCAACACACAAGCAAAGGGAGGAAATTGTGTGGGGTGAAAACCTCCACAAGCTCATCTCAACCTTTAATGCAAGCAAGAGAACAAAAGGGAAAATAACACACAAGCAAAGGGAGGAAATTATGTGGGGAAAAAACCTCCACAAGCTCATCTCAACCTTTAATGCAAGTAAGAAATGAAAGCTTACAACATGCATACCTCAAGCCTAATGCACAAAATCATACAACATGAAAGGGAAAGAAGGAGAGCATTGAATGAGATGATGGGAGTCAAAGTGAGAACCAAGGGAACTCACAAGGGCTACTCAACCAACATACTACATCCAATATGCACACAAATCACACAAATAGTCCTCAAAGGTTCAACCACTTATGGCATGCCTTAAGTTCCTCCAAAGGAGGAACTAAACTTCCACAAGTAGGAGCCTATGGTCCTAGGACAGAGAGAGATGAAAGAAGAGAGTGTAAATAAGGTAATTGAAAAGGAATGCACAAAAATTTGCAAAGGAATCATGTAAAAGAGTGTAAACATTCACATACATGCACACATGGAACCCTAAAAGATAGGTCTAAAAGAAAGCCAAACTTAAACAAGTTAGGAACACAATTAGAGCCCAAAATTGAACATACAAGCACCTTATTATGTATAAGACATGAATACACAATAATTAGAGGCTCAAACATTGCACAAAGCTCAATTAAGAATCAAACTATTTCATGTATCAAGGTGAAAACCATACAAGGGTAGGCTAGAATGTAAAATACACTAAAAATCTCACACAAATCCTAAAAATACCAAATAAAAGTCTAGGGAACCCCTCTGGTGTTATGAACCAGGGGTCAAGATTGTGGAGACTAAGTCCAAACCTAACTAGGTAAACAGAGGGCAAGTTCTAAGGGATACCCTAAAAACTAGTGCAAAAGGAGGGTCCTAAAGATCAAGCTAAAACCCTAACCAAATGGTAATAAAATCAGGGAGGAAAATATCACAAAAATCAATCAACATGTTAAGAATATGCACAAGAAAAATCAAGAATTGACATGAATATTTGATCACAAAATAAAATCAAGAACTAGTGGTATGCAACTTTAATCCAATTAGAACCCTTCCAAATGAACAATTATTTTTTAATTGAAAAAATGTTTAGGAAAATAAAACTAAAATTTCCTAAATTCAATTTACATCTTAAAATGCCTAAAAACTATTTTTGTGAATTTTATTGGCATTTGGAAGCATTTTAATTGGATTAAAATGAAACAGATTAAAAAATGTAAAAGAAAAGTAAAGAAGAGAAAATAGGAAAAGGAGCGTGGCAAATAGCAAATAAGCTCAGTTCATTTTGATGGGCTCACGTTCAGGGGGGGGGGGGTGAATAGCCATTTAAGCCCAATTAAAATCAGACTGGACCAATAAGCAAAACGCGGCGTTTTCATTAAATGACGTGGGATTCAACTAGTCAAAGTGCGCCAAGGATAAAATCACAGCTGTTGGATGAGGGTCAGTCAACTAGTCAAAGGTCCATGTGGCTATACTTGTTGGATGAAATCAGACGGTGGTGAAAATTACCAGATGACGGAGCCCGGTGGCTCCAGTCATCTTCTCTGATGGGAGAGCTACAGTGACCCAACTGAAACCTAACCAAAACTTAAAATTCTTGATACCAAAATGCTCGTTCGTTACGTAGGTTAATAATCCAAGGTCTGTTTTCATTTTTCAGCCATAAATAAAGAAACACGAAGCTAACAAGAATGGAGGTTCAACCAAGAATCATCACAAACAAACCCTAAACTAATCCAGAAACGGTCTATGAGCCTAGGGGAGCATGGATACATGAAAATGGCATGTGATTATGGCCTAAACAGAGAGAAATGGTGAAAGATGAGTTACCTAATGGAGCACCTCATTTGGGTCTTGATTCTATGTTGAAGCTCTTGCAAAACCACCCAAGAACGTTCTACAATCTTCAAGGAAGCTTCAGGTAATCTCAATTTGGCTTGAAATGGATTCAATTGCAAAACTCAATTCAACTTCTCCTTGAGTTGTTGTAACTGAATTCTGATCAGAACTTCATGAAAATCACCTTCTAAATATTGCTTCTTCATCTAGAAGCTTTATACTTTGGATCTGAACCAGTTTGGAGGCCCAATCATGGCTTGTTACCATGAATTGAAATCCAAAATTTTCCACTTGAAAGCTTCAAAATTGGCGTGTGTTTTTGACTCCTATTGCTGTAAATTTGGTTCAGATAGTTAGCATATACTTCATTCTGATCCAACGGATAGAATTGCACCCTTAATTTGATCTTGTGGTGTGAATTGGATATGTTACTTCATTATGAAGAAACTTGGAAATTCACCATGCTAATGACCCCAACTCTCAATTCTGATATTGGCATTGCAATTGGTATATTCAAGGCACTCAAAAAATGCATAAACTTGTCATTATATGGTCCAAAATGAATTTTATCCAAACTAGCCCTTTTAAGTACTTTTTCCACGAAATTTCTTCCCCATTCTTCATATACAAACCATATCCATGACATGTGATGGTTTGGTGTTGTAATTGAGCTCATTTGGAGTACGTTTGATGTTGGAAAAAGTTCCATTTAAAGTGTTCAAAGTTGTGAAAATGACCTATAACAAAATGGCCTCAAAGCTTCCCAAAATACCCCTGTCTTGCAAGCTTCATATCTTGAGCTCTACAAATCAGATGAAAGACTTCTAGTACTTTTTAGAAATCTAAGATCATAAGGAACAACTCTCATGTCTGGGTTAAAGTGAGGAGAAACATCCTTCTAGGTCAAAAATGTCTTGGAAGTTGGTTGACTTTTGTTGACCAAAATCATATTCATCTGAGGACCTATAACTTGTCAGCATCATAACTTGAGTTCTAGAAACCCAATGAATGAGTTCTAGTACTCAAAAGAAAGCTAGAAACATGCTCTACATGTTTCATGTTGGGGTCAAGATGATATGAAACTTGTATCTTGAGATATGTGGTCTTGAAGTTTGGCACTAAATAGGGGATTTTACACTGACAAGCTTAGAAACCCTAGTTTAGCAACTTCTCACACTCTTGATTATTATTGATTTGATCTTGGAATAACATCTTAGATATCTCATCACAACATTCCATGGTCATAGAGACTTGGAATTGAGTCTTAATCTCCTTCAACTTCACAGTTGACTTAGGGTTGACCAGATGAAAACCCTAACTGCACTACCTTTGACTGTGGCCTCTTGCACTTGGTATAATGACTTGAATAAGCTCTTTAATGACCCTCAAGACATCCAATGAGCTTATATAATGTTCTCTATCCATAACCATGGACTCAATATCATCTGATGAACTTCACACGACCTCCAAGATAGGAGGTGAACCATATTCATTCATATGCCTTCTTCAAAGCACTTTGACTTGCTTCTGATGATGACAACCACTTGATAACTTGAATAAGACCTCTTGATTAGGCTTGGAAACTTTGGGAAATCTTCTCTTGCTATGCACACCTCTCTCAATCCCCTGTAAATGGACAATGGTATGCAAAATGAAAATGCTAATGCTATGAGAATGCAATGAAACATAAAACCAGGTAAAGAAAAGGTTGGGAAAATTTTGGGGTGCAACACTGCTAGCCCTCATTGGGAAGATAACCAGGATGATGTGTTTTCCATAAGAGATATGGAGGGTGGCTTATCGACTGAAGCTGACCGAAGATTTAAACTGATTGAGGAAAAGATGAAATCTTTTGAGAATAAGAACTCTTTAGGTCTTGATATGTCAGATTTTGGTCTAGTTCCTGGAATCAGGATTCCTCCCAAATTCAAGGTGCTCGATTTTGACAAATATAAAGGGACAACCTGTCCAAGAGTGCATATTCGGGCGTATTTCAGGAAGATGTCTGCTTACTCCAATGATGAAAAGCTGCTAATGCATTTTTTCCAAGACAGTCTGGCAGGGGCGTCTTTGGAGTGGTATATGGGACTCGAGAGAACTCATATCTGCAACTGGAGAGAATTGGCCGAAGCTTTGTGCGTCATTATCAGTATAATAGTGATTTGGCCCCAAACAGGGTACAATTACAGAGCTTGTCGTAGAAAAGTACTGAGAGCTTCAAGGAATACGCCCAGAGGTGGCGGGATCTAGCTGCAAGAGTGCAACCCCCTATGGTCGAAAGGGAGTTGATCGACCTGTTCATGGCTTCGCTGCCGAGTGTGTACTTTGAGAAGTTGATAGGTTGCATGTCTGCAGGGTTTTCTGATCTGGTAATTGTTGGCGAGAGAGTCGAAAGTGGAATTAAGTCTTGAAAGATTTCAAATGGTGGTGGATCCTCTTCGGGAGGAACAAAAAAACCATACTCAGTGAACCCTAAGAGAAGGGAAGGGGATGCAAACGCTATTTCTCACAAGGGTAAAGGTAGAGCTCAGTCCTGTCATCATCAACAAGTCGCTACGGTAAATATCCCGGCCGCAGCTTCGCAACAAGTCAATGCTCCGCGACCTTATGCTGCTAGACGCAGAATGCCAGATAGACAGTTCGAGAATCCTCCGATGTCATATTCTCAGTTGTTACAACATCTGCTGCAGTTAGAGTTGGTTCAGAAGAGGACTCTGGCTCCTCTCACGGGCACGCCACCTCTTGGCTACGATGCAAATGCTCATTGTGAGTTTCACTCAGGCGCCTCGGGCCATGATATTGACCATTGCAAAGCCTTCAAGCACAAAGTCCAGGATCTGCTTGATTCCAAAGCTATCAACTTCACCAACGATGGGCCTAATGTGAATCAAAATCCGATGCCGAATCATGGGGTGGCAAGGGCCAATGCCATTATTAAGGGGGAGAAGCTAAATCTGGTAACGGATGTTGGGGATTTGAGGACTCCGTTGGGGCTTGTGAAGGTTAGTTTGTTGAAGAAGGGGGTGTTCCCAGGTTGTTCTCTTGACTGCTCAGAGTGTGAAGTGCAGCCTGAGGGTTGCAATCTTTTGAGAAAGGGTATTCAGAGAATGATGGATGAGGGCTGTTTGCAATTTGATAGAGTTGTGAAAGAAGATGCTGAGAATAAAGTGAGTAATGATGGAAGCGAAGTTGCTACGATCTCCATTCCATACCGGACAATCAATATTTCAGCGCCTGCTAGGCCAGCTTCGGTTATCATTATTGTACCTGGACCTGTGCCATATGAGAGCACTAGAGCTATCCCATGGAATTATGGGGGAGAGGTGTTCTGTAATGGGCAAAGGCAGGAATGGACAGTGTCTACAGATGGAAGTTTGTCGGTTGAGAATATAGTTGGGGCCGGAGGTATCACTAGAAGTGGTAGGGCCTTTTCACCACCAGAGGTTAATGCTGATAAGAATGACAAAGGAAAAAGAAAGGCCGTGATTGAAGAGAATGTCCAACCATAGGTCGGTGCTGATGATCTTTCGAAGGATGTAGAGGAATTTATGAGACTTATTCGAAAAAGTGACTATAAGATTGTAGATCAGTTAAATCAGAATCCTTCAAATATTTCTATCGTGTCATTAATGTTGTGTTCGGAGGCGCACCACAATGCTTTATTGAAAATCTTGAATGCAGCGTACGTACCCCAGGAGATTTCTGCTAACTAGTTGGAGGGGGTGGTAGCTCATGTAAACACCGATAATGGTCTCGGTTTTACTTATTTGGATCCGACTTCTACTCGGAGGAACCATAACCGTGATTTGCATGTATCTTTGGAATGTAGAGGTTCTCTGATGTCACATGTCCTGGTTGATACAGGATCGTCCCTCAATGTGCTTCCAAAGAAGGCATTAATGAAGTTGGAAGTTCAAGGCTTGATATGCACGCCAAGTGATTTGGTCGTGAGGACTTTCGATGGATCTAAGAGATCAGTGTTTGGGGAGATCACGTTGCCTATTCAGATAGGGCCAGAGATCTTTGATGCAACTTTCTACATTATAGATATCCAACCAGCATACAGCTGTTTTCTTGGCCGACCTTGGATACATGCTACAGGGGCAGTCACCTCAACGTTGCATCAAAAGTTAAAGTATATGGTGGAAGGGAAGATAGTCACGGTATGCAGTGAAGAGGATATTATGGTTAGACATTTGTCATCCTTCAATTATATGGAAGTGGATGGGGATATCCACAAAACACTCTGTCAGGCGTTCGAAACGGTTCAGATTCAGAGGAATTCTCCTATAGAAGCCAAGGGCCCAGAGGTTTCGATGTCATTGCTCAAGGAAGCTTGTGCTATCGTAAAATCCGGTTCATCGTGTTGCACCCTAAAATTTGACCAACCGGGTCCCGTATCTGGCTCGATGTTTCGACGCATTTCGCATTAGCATTTACATACTGCATATAGTGCATTTTCTCAATCATGGTGATTTTATCGGGATTACAGCCCTGTTGCCGCTTTTCGGGTATCTCAGACTGGTTCGGGTAATCGGAGTTTATTTTGAGAAGTCGCGCGCTTCCTGGGTGTTTTCAGTTTATGCAGTGATTTTTTGGTATCTGGTTATTGTTTTGCTTCGATCTGGTCTCGCGCTCTCTTTTACATTGGTTATTTGCCTTTGTTTGCATTTTTTAGGATTTAATAGCCTTTTGTGGATTTTAAATAGGCTTTATAGATTTTTTTTAGAATTTAAATAGATTTTTAATATTTTTAATAGTTTTAAATCTTTTTTAGAATTTTATAAATTGTTTTTAATAGATGTTTTAGAATATAATAGTTTTTCTTTTAATAGTTAAATAGAATTCCTTTTAATAAATAGTTTAGTTTTTAATATGGAAATAGAATAGATTTCTTTTAAAATAGCTTTAATAGAAATATATAGATTTTTCTTTTATTAATAATAGATTTTCTTTTAAATAAATAATATAGGTTTTATTAGAGATTTAATAGAAATTTAATAAAATTTTAGATTAGAGAATTATTAGAGTTTTTTAGATTAGTGGGATTATTAGAGTGTTATTAGTTTAGAAATTAATTGGAATTAATATAGATTTTTAGGTTAGTCCTCTTTTTAGAATTAATTAGGATTTAGATTAGTCTAATTTTCAGTTAGCATTTAATTGTAGTTTTAGAATTAATTAGTCAGATTTTAAATAGTTGATTAGGTTTAGTTCTTAATTAGTTTTTAATTTTTAATCATCTTAATTCAGATTTCTTTTGGATTTATTAATGCCATTTTTCGTTGGGCCCAGTGCAGGTTGGAGGCCCAGATCCTTTTCAGTCCATTTTTGCATTTTTTTGGTCCAGAAATTGCAGTGCCAAGTGTCGCACTATATAATGATCCACGTGTATTCACAAGGAGGACCCACCGCATTTTCCACTTCATTTCAGATTCTCCCAGATCACGCCACCTCATAATTCCACTAACCCTCTCTCCACTCAGGCCCCAGGACACGTGTGACTCATGCAGTAACTCTCCACCAACCCTTGCCACTTGTCTAGCTCAGAGTCTTCACCAGTTGCATGGCCGGCGGCCATGCAACCACCGTAACTCCCAATCGTCGGCCACCACCAACCAACTCCGGCAGCCGTAACCTCCTCCCTCCGCCGTCTAACCCGCCGGAAACTGGAAGAAACCCAGAATCTTCATCTCTCACCTCTAAACATTCATCTTCTCCGATCGTATCTCCACCCTGACCATCACCAGAAAACTCATCTCAACACCAGAAACTCCATCGTGCATCAAGAACACCTTCATAATCACCAGAAACTCTTCAAGAAATTTCCAGAAGTTCATCATTGATCATCATCAAGACTTTCGTTCATCATCAGTAATCAACATTGTTCTCATCTCCGAAATCGTTCAAGATCCTCAAAGAACTTTGTCAACAATTTCAAGATCTGCATCGCCATGTGTTCATCAGCAAGAACGTTAGCATCATCACAAAGATCTTCATAGAGTTCATCCAACGCTTCCAAATCAACTATACATTCAACGATCTTCATCTGAATCTTCAAAGAATCGTTGAAGACGTGCATCCGTCCTCCTTCAAATTTCCAGAAAATCGTACCAACATGCATTGAGATCCAAGATCTTCTTAGTGATCAAAACCGTTTCCAGAATTTCTTCCGAACGCCTTCAGCAATCTTGCGCGTTCTTCATAGATTTTCTCAGATCTCCATCCAAAATCCGTCCGTAACTGTTTTTCGCTCATCAGAATCAAGAACACGCATCAGGTTCTTCATCGTTTGCTCGTCAAATTTCCAGATCCATCCGCCACCTTCATCCTCAAGAATCTCCAGATTGTTCAACCATCATCACACCAACATCGTCTTCAAATCTCCAGCAACGTCAAGAACACCGAACATCATCCTATCTTCCTCGCATGCCAAATCCATATCAACGCCATGGTCTCCAAGCAACGACCTCAGTTTTCCACATTTTTCTTACTTGAGTTCTCTGTTTCAAAGCTGGTGAGGTTCAAACGAAAAGGTTGAGCAAGGAGAACATATCTGGAGTTTGGATTTTTGTGAGAAGGAGACGGGAATTGGACGGAGAAAGGGTGAACGGTGACGGCGCCGTGAAGGGAGAAGGAAGAGTCTAGGGTTTCAGAAGATTAGGGTTGGAGAGATTGAGTGAGAATGGGAGAGGCAAGGGCATCTCTGGGCCTTGGGCCCAATGGCGTTTGCCATTCACACTCCCATTTCCTATTCCCCCCCCTCCCTCCGCGTGTTCTTTGGTGAAGTGGGCCTGAGCCTAACGAGCTAATCCCAGCACACACCCTCCGTTTTCTGTTTCTCACCCCTCTCCTGTGTGCATATTTTTTTAGTGTGGGTTGGGCCTGGATTTTTTGCTATTGTACACCCTCTGTACTACACATACCCCCTCCTTCTTGTATTTTCATTTTTTTTTGTATATTTCTTAGTTCTTGTTGATAAAAAAAAAGGAAAGAAGAGAATATTGAAAAAAGAAAGAAATGAATAAAAAATAGAGAAAAAGATTAAAAAAGAAAAATATCAAAAAAAGGAAATATAGAAAAAAATATTGAAAAAAGAAATATAGAAAAAAATATTGAAAAAAGAAATATAGAAAAAATATTGAAAAAAGAATATTGAAAAGAAAAAAGGAAAATACTTGGAAAAAAATATAAAAATATTAGTGCATAGATTTAATATTTTTCTTTTAGATATTTCTTTCATAGAGTTTATTTTTACCTTTTAGATGTAGGTTTAGAAGTCCACTTGTTAGGGGACTTTTTCATTTGACTTTTCCATGATAGATGGATAGGATAGTATTTTTTAGGAGATTATTTTCCAGTATTCAATCATTGTAATCATTTTCCAGAATATTAATAAAACGAGATTTGAGCTGTGGTGCCGAAGTAGCCGAACTACAGCTGCTCTGATTTCTCGTACCAGACGAGAATATGTAGGCATAGGATGCGATATCCTAGCGAGCACACTAACAACTAATTCTTTTGTTCTCTCGCTGCTGTGCGATCGAGACTTTCCCGCTGACGACTGATTGTTATCCCTTTTCTCTTGCCCAAGTGCATGAGACCAGACCGTAGTTTGTCCCATAGGTTCCCGTACCTTTAAAACCAGTTTAATTTCTCACTGCTGTGTGAGAACACCCTGTTTAGCCGTAGTTAGCCTGAACTACGTAAGCTCTGATCTTCCATGCAGTGTGGAAGTACGTAGGCACAAGACGCGAGGTCTTGGCGAGCCAATTTCCCCGTAGTCCCGAACTACGTTGACTCTGACTTTCTCTCTTGAGAATACGTAGGCATAGAGTGCGATGCTCTATCGAGTCAATTCCCTCCCGTTTAGATTTAGCAGCCGTAGATAGATTGTTTTTGCATCCTGTAGACAACCCAAGCAAGCGTGGATCCCGTCGAGTACGACGGACGTGAGGGGTGCTAATACCTTCCCCTTGCGTAACCGACTCCCGAATCCAGGTTTTGGTTGCGACGACCATACCTTTTCCCGTTTTTTGCGAGGTTTACTTCGAGCGTTTCCTTTCCCTCCGTTGGGATAAATAACGCACGGTGGCGACTCTTCTGTCAGCTGGCGCCGATTTTCGCAGTAGCGCCAGCTGGCGACTCTGCTGGGGAAACGACGTCCCCTGGCTGCTAAGGACTGCGATAGTTCCTTATGCATGTGGGATTCAACGTCCCCTAAGAGAGTCAATCCTAGCGCTTGTTTGCTTGTCTATTGGGGTTTATTTATTGATATTATCTGTTGCTGTTGTGCTATTGGGGTGTGACGGGTGTTCTATGATTGAGTGAGAAGCCGGACCTGGGCTTGAGTGCACCTTAGACTTAGAGTAGAGATTAGTGGGCGCCTACCGGCTTTGCTTGTATTAGTGTCCCGCGAAATCTACACTCAGACGAGGCTCTTCTGGTTGGCCTCTTGTCCCACCCTTTGGGTGGCTCGGGTTGCTGGTTAGTTGGATTGTCGACTCTGAGAACCGATCATTTGGAAGTTAGCTAAGTGAGGCCTCTTCAGGATTTGATGATGCCACTCCTTCTGGGAGTCGTATCATCAGTCTTGAAAGTCTGTGACGCTGACGACCGCATAGGATGTCGTACCTTGACAGATATAGGTCCATACCTGTGAGTGGGGTTTTTTTTTTTTGCAGGAAACTTGACTTCCAACCTACCCGTTATTTTGGTCTTCTCTTCAGAGCGAACGTACTCCGTCAGCAGCGCAGCAGTATTCAGATTGTGTGGGGGCTGTAGTCCCGTTGTTTGCTGCATCTTGCATATCATGTGCATAACAGTGTTGCATCATATTGCATATCATCCTCCAGTTAGCCAGAGTTCTGATCCAGCCTTTGTTTCTTGAAGGTGATTACCCGAAGTTTGGATTGAGCAACTGTTGATTGTCAGAAGACGACCTAGGGGTTGAGTGGATTTGAGCAGAATCGAGCATTGAAGTCAGCTGAAGATTATTGGTAGCTATGTCTGAAGACAATTTCCAGTCTCCTAACACCTTGACGGGGTTCACTATGACGTCCAACCCTCTGTATGATTCTATGGAAGACTTCCCGCAAGCGAACAACGTTGCTGCAGACCGAGTTGTACGGCCTTCTGTGGAGAACCAAGGTCGACATGAGCAGTTTGTTACCCGAAATGAACGTCCTCCTCCTGTTAACAATCAAGGTGTTGTTTTCCCTGTGATGAATTACCGAAGAGATATCCCGATAGCCATGACCGTAGATCCAAGAGCTCTTGAGACGGATAGAAAACTCCGAGCATTGGAAGAAGGAATGAAAGCTTTGAAAATGAAAGATGCTGTTAACCTGGATGCTGCAGACATGTGTTTGGTTCCTGACCTGGTGTTGCCTTATAAGTTCAAGGTGCCGAAATTTGAGAAGTACACGGGAGATAGCTGTCCGAAGCAACATTTGATGATGTTCTGTCGAAGAATGACTTCGTTTGTGCGAGATGACAAATTGATGATCCATTGCTTTCAAGATAGTCTGACTGGGGCATATTTGAGGTGGTATATGCAGTTAGAGAGAAATCAGATTCAGTCATGGATGGATTTAGCCAGAGCCTTTCTGAAGCAGTACGATTATAACCTAGACATAGCTCCCCATCGCATGCAGTTGCAAGAATTGTCTCAAGAGAACAATGAACCTATCATGAGGTATGCTCAGAGATGGAGAGAATTTGCTGCTAGAGTGCATCCACCGCTTTTGGACCAAGAGTTAACAAGCATGTTTATAGATTCCCTGCAAGATCCGTACTTCGAAAGATTGCTTGGACTTTCGTTAAGTTTCTCTGACGTGGTAACATTAGGAGAACGCCTTGAGTATGCCATAAGAATTGGGAAAATTTAGATTACTTCAAACGACCAAGCTGGTGAAACTGAATATCCTTGTGACTATCAGAGTGAAGAAGGAGTTGTGATCAATGCAGTCATGCCAAAGGTTGAATATCCTCGAAGCGAATCAGTGAATTTTGTTGGCTCTTCATCTTATCAGAGATCAGTACCTCCTGTGGCTTGTTATACTGAACAGACAGCCGTGCCTAGGGCACCATATCAGGAATCTTATGTCGCTTCCATTGCAAATCAACGAACTCGTGGTCGAGGTTATCAGAATCAGCGTCAGAATCAGAATCGACCTCGCAACAATTTGGAACGAAGGAAAGCTCCTTCTCACCCAGTGCCTATGCCGTATAGCCAGCTGCTACCATCTTTGGTCCAGAGTTCGTTGGTGGAACCTAAAGCTCTCAAGTCCGTGCCAGAACCTTACCCTCCTGGGTATAATCCCCATGTTTAGTGTGGTTATCATGGCGGATCACCGGGGCACGCAACTGAAGATTGTAAAGCATTTCAGGCGAAGGTACAGTAGTTGATCGACCAAGATTGCATTTCCTTTTGAGAAGGACTTTTGTTTGTTCATACCAACCGCTCAGCTGTCTAAGCTCGTAGACTCGGAAAGTATTCCCCAGCGAAGCCAGTGATTCAGACAGGCAGGCGCCCTCAGCATTGGCAATCCTCAGACTTTATATCATCTGCATTTGTAGTTTTCTTTTCTGTTAGTTACTACCTGCTTTTAAACATTGTATGTTTCGAATGGTGATATTAATAAAGTGACTATGCATTTTTCTGAATTAATCATGTCGCTGTCGCTCATTTACTGCATTGCACTGACACTCGCATTTTATTCACTCCACTTTATCACTGTGACTAGCAAAGATTGGAGGGAGGATGATGAAACTGAATACTCATAACCGATGATCGTATGCTTTTAGGTAAGACCTTACCGATGACGTACAAGGCATCGTTTCAAATTCCCCAAACACTGGAGATATAAGGAGTTAGTCCCTTGTTAACCACTTTGAGCCAGGAAGTAGAAGTTTTTTCGGACTTTTAAACCCTCACATCTTTACCCGGGGCAGGGTAGTTGTTAGTTAGCTTGACCGAGCATTCAAGTCTTACAGAGGAGTATTGTCTTTCGAGGACCAAACAGTTTATACCTTTCAAGGGTTAAACCTCACCAATCAGGAGTGAGACAGTTACAATCCTTTCGGAGCAATCGAGGCAACCAGTGTCACACGACTTTGTTCCAAGAGAAAGAAGAAAGAAAGCCCGCTAAGTAAAAAGAAAAAAAAAGCTGGAAAGCTAATACTTAGGCAAAAATCAGGGCATCCCGCTGGACTTCAAAAGAAAACGAAAAAACGAAAAGAACTCAAAAGGAGTCAGTCCAGGCAAAAATTAGGGAATCAAAAGAATGAAAAAGAAGGGATAGAAATTTTTTCCCCAGCGAGTCACAAAGTCGTGTACACAGACACCGAAAACGGAGAAGGAGTAACTATCACTCCGGAAAAGCCTTGTGAATTCCTTAACTGTGGTTCTTACCATTCAACATACCTCTCGAAGAGGCGAGCGCTCGAGCCAGGTTAACTGAGCTTTAGGATCGGAGATCATCACGTAGAAGGGGTGGGTACAAATCAAAATTTGAGCCAAATATCCTTTGTTTCACGAACCGTGAACCCGACCACGATACAACCCTTAAAAGACCTAATTGAGGTAGGGTTTATTCTGAAAGCGCATTACGATAAGGTTGAGTAACCTGACTCCTTCTTGACTTGCTAGTCACATCCTTGTTGTGTTTTTCACTGACCACGTAAGCACTACGTTTGAACTTTGGTTCATTCGTCACTCACAATCATGACATGTAAATGAGTGACAGCTCAAATTTTTCAAAATCTGCATAAACATTGCATTAAAATTACCATTCGTGGACAGACGATTTTTACTTGCAGGATAGTAGTTGACACGAAGGAAATTCCAACAGGAATAATCGAACAGGACTGAAAAATACAGTAGTCTGAACCAGGATGGTGTATGTTGTGAAGACCTGTGAATCAGGGGCATTATTTTCCAGTAAGTTCAGTATCAGTTAGTCTGAGGACAAGTCCCGAAGCATCAGTGGATCAGGGGCAGTTTATTTGAGAAGCAGTTGATCAGAAGTGAGTCTTCTCGAGACCCAATCAGGGGCAATCACCTAGAATGTTGTGATTTGAAAGTAGAACCTTCCAGTGGATAATCAAATCAGGTTAAGTCGCTTACACGCTCATTCAGGGGCAAGGTCACTTCAGAGATAGTGAAGACCAACTGGGTTGACAATTGTTTGATTGAGGTTGAATTCTGTTGTCGTACAGATACCGGGGCAAGTATTCTCGAAGTCGTCTCGTAGAGAGCTGTTCAGAGCAATATTCCCAAGAGTTGGATTGGGGCAAGTTGAATTGTACTGGGGGCAAGTTGTTCAAGTAAGTCTGTTTATCCCTAGCAAGAGTTGAATATCGGGGAATCGTGTCAATACCCTTATCAAAAAACCTGAGCCTTCTAAAAAGAGCTGTGTTGTCGGTGGATTGCTATCCTACAGTTTAAATCTGTCACTTGACAAGAAAAACTTGTAACCAAGTCGTTTCCAAAGCCCAGGTCTCGCCTGGCAAACCGGTAACCAGTTCTCGTCTGGCCCATGCTTCCGTAAATACCAGTTCTCGCCTGGTACCTGTTTTCGTTTAACCTAGTTATCGTATTGTCGATCTTTTTCCGTAAATACCAGTTCTCGCCTGGTACCTGTTTTCTTTTAACCAGTTATCGTATTGTCGATTTGCTTCCCGTAAACATCAGTTCTCGCCTGATGCATGTCAACTTCCAACCAGTTCTCGTCTGGTTGTTTTCTTTTCTTTAACCTATTGTTGTATCAGTTCTCGTCTGGTACATGTCAGCTTTCAGCCGGTTCTCGCCTGGTTTTCTTTTCTTAGCCTATATCCAGTCAGCCCCGTTTGACGTTCAGAACACAAAAAACCAATTTGCGCTCAATTTTCCTAATCTATCAGTTCTCGCCTGGTAGTCTACCTTTGAATGCTAGTTCTCGTCTAGTATTTTCCAACTTGTTAATAACCCGCTTTTATCTAGAAAAAACCAAAAATGTGTAAATACCCGATACAGTAATATTGTCACGTTTCCCGATACGAAGCTTAATGGATACCAGTTCCCCGATTAATGATGAATACCGTATGGACGTTGTTAAATCAGAATTACTCCTCTTCAGCAGTTGAAAGTTGTGTATTGTTCCCGGAAAAATTGAGATTGTATGGCTATCCCGCATCAGAGTATGATCAGGAGTATCCTCAGCAGATTAAGATTGATATCCTCGATAATAGGGGCATTTCCAGCAACGTGCTGCGCGCAATCAACCCCAGTTCGGGTCAATCCCCACAGAGCACAATCAGTTGTCAATGATTTGAAGAGAGCATCCCCAAGCAGGGTTGTTTTTCTTTCTCCCCAAGCAGGTTTGCTTTTCCATTTCTCCGGCAGGATGGTTATCCCCAGCGAATTTGGTTTCCCTTTTCCAGCATTTATTTTGCTGAGATGATTATGTGATAACCGATTACCTTCAATGGAATTGACTTTTCCTCCGGCATTTATTTTGCCAAATGGTTTATAGACCTGGTGTTCTCTGGTAGCTAGAGCTTACATTAGCATTTGCATATATCGTCAGATTTGCATCTATCAAAATGCATAGCATATTCACGCCGTACGGGGCATTGCATTTACAAATACATAGCATATTCATGCCGTATAGGGTATTGCAGTTACAAACGCATAACATTTACATGTCATATAGGGCATTGCATCATTTCAGACATCTGCATGTCGAAACGTATACCAGGGTGGTTACCTATTGGCTTTCGAATTTGTTCACCTGCAGAGTTGTTTGGTTAAGCTTCTCTTCTCCATCAGCGGAGTGATTTCTTCATATTTGGTTGTTACGTCAGCATCGGAAAAAAAACAAAGATTGACACATATCGAACTTCTGAAGCTGCCGCCTTCGTCGAAATAGGTGCCAGGCAGTTCAATTCAGAATTCCCCAGGAGAGTTTCCTCAGGTTCGCCGTGAACCATGAGTCGACAGAAAAGATCCCATGACAGATGGGAAGGTGTTTGCTTTTTTCGAAGTATTATTTCCGAAGAATCAGTATCTGTGGCATCACACAGGTGATTGATGTTGGAAAAACAACAGAAAATTTATCAGATAATTGACCAGTTATTGCCATGACAACCAGACTTCATTTTATTAGACGCTATTTCTCAAGCAGCTTTGTAGTTCATTTTTGCGGTTGGCAAATTCCAGGGTTCCATTTGTATTCAACCATCTTCTACCTTTGAATGATTAAAGGCTAGGCGCTCTTCAACCATTCAGGTCCAAGCTGCTTGAATAGGGGCAGCTGTTGCACCCTAAAATTTGACCAACCAGGTCCCGTATCTGGCTCGATGTTTCGACGCATTTCGCATTAGCATTTACATACTGCATATAGTGCATTTTCTCAATCATGGTGATTTTATCGGGATTACAGCCCTGTTGCCGCTTTTCGGGTATCTCAGACTGGTTCGGGTAATCGGAGTTTATTTTGAGAAGTCGCGTGCTTCCTGGGTGTTTTCAGTTTATGCAGTGATTTTTTGGTATCTGGTTATTGTTTTGCTTCGATCTGGTCTCGCGCTCTCTTTTACATTGGTTATTTGCCTTTGTTTGCATTTTTTAGGATTTAATAGCCTTTTGTGGATTTTAAATAGGCTTTATAGATTTTTTTTAGAATTTAAATAGATTTTTAATATTTTTAATAGTTTTAAATCTTTTTTAGAATTTTATAAATTGTTTTTAATAGATTTTTTAGAATATAATAGTTTTTCTTTTAATAGTTAAATAGAATTCCTTTTAATAAATAGTTTAGTTTTTAATATGGAAATAGAATAGATTTCTTTTAAAATAGCTTTAATAGAAATATATAGATTTTTCTTTTATTAATAATAGATTTTCTTTTAAATAAATAATATAGGTTTTATTAGAGATTTAATAGAAATTTAATAAAATTTTAGATTAGAGAATTATTAGAGTTTTTTAGATTAGTGGGATTATTAGAGTGTTATTAGTTTAGAAATTAATTGGAATTAATATAGATTTTTAGGTTAGTCCTCTTTTTAGAATTAATTAGGATTTAGATTAGTCTAATTTTCAGTTAGCATTTAATTGTAGTTTTAGAATTAATTAGTCAGATTTTAAATAGTTGATTAGGTTTAGTTCTTAATTAGTTTTTAATTTTTAATCATCTTAATTCAGATTTCTTTTGGATTTATTAATGCCATTTTTCGTTGGGCCCAGTGCAGGTTGGAGGCCCAGATCCTTTTCAGTCCATTTTTGCATTTTTTTGGTCCAGAAATTGCAGTGCCAAGTGTCGCACTATATAATGATCCACGTGTATTCACAAGGAGGACCCACCGCATTTTCCACTTCATTTCAGATTCTCCCAGATCACGCCACCTCATAATTCCACTAACCCTCTCTCCACTCAGGCCCCAGGACACGTGTGACTCATGCAGTAACTCTCCACCAACCCTTGCCACTTGTCTAGCTCAGAGTCTTCACCAGTTGCATGGCCGGCGGCCATGCAACCACCGTAACTCCCAATCGTCGGCCACCACCAACCAACTCCGGCAGCCGTAACCTCCTCCCTCCGCCGTCTAACCCGCCGGAAACTGGAAGAAACCCAGAATCTTCATCTCTCACCTCTAAACATTCATCTTCTCCGATCGTATCTCCACCCTGACCATCACCAGAAAACTCATCTCAACACCAGAAACTCCATCGTGCATCAAGAACACCTTCATAATCACCAGAAACTCTTCAAGAAATTTCCAGAAGTTCATCATTGATCATCATCAAGACTTTCGTTCATCATCAGTAATCAACATTGTTCTCATCTCCGAAATCGTTCAAGATCCTCAAAGAACTTCGTCAACAATTTCAAGATCTGCATCGCCATGTGTTCATCAGCAAGAACGTTAGCATCATCACAAAGATCTTCATAGAGTTCATCCAACGCTTCCAAATCAACTATACATTCAACGATCTTCATCTGAATCTTCAAAGAATCGTTGAAGACGTGCATCCGTCCTCCTTCAACTTTCCAGAAAATCGTACCAACATGCATTGAGATCCAAGATCTTCTTAGTGATCAAAACCGTTTCCAGAATTTCTTCCGAACGCCTTCAGCAATCTTGCGCGTTCTTCATAGATTTTCTCAGATATCCATCCAAAATCCGTCCGTAACTGTTTTTCGCTCATCAGAATCAAGAACACACATCAGGTTCTTCATCGTTTGCTCGTCAAATTTCCAGATCCATCCGCCACCTTCATCCTCAAGAATCTCCAGATTGTTCAACCATCATCACACCAACATCGTCTTCAAATCTCCAGCAACGTCAAGAACACCGAACATCATCCTATCTTCCTCGCATGCCAGATCCATATCAACGCCATGGTCTCCAAGCAACGACCTCAGTTTTCCACATTTTTCTTACTTGAGTTCTCTGTTTCAAAGCTGGTGAGGTTCAAACGAAAAGGTTGAGCGAGGAGAACATATCTGGAGTTTGGATTTTTGTGAGAAGGACATGGGGATTGGACGGAGAAAGGGTGAACGGTGACGGCGCCGTGAAGGGAGAAGGAAGAGTCTAGGGTTTCAGAAGATTAGGGTTGGAGAGATTGAGTGAGAATGGGAGAGGCAAGGGCATCTCTGGGCCTTGGGCCCAATGGCGTTTGCCATTCACACTCCCATTTCCTATTCCCCCCCCCCCTCCGCGTGTTCTTTGGTGAAGTGGGCCTGAGCCCAACGAGCTAATCCCAGCACACACCCTCCGTTTTCTGTTTCTCACCCCTCTCCTGTGTGCATATTTTTTTAGTGTGGGCTAGGCCTGGATTTTTTGCTATTGTACACCCTCTGTACTACACATACCCCCTCCTTCTTGTATTTTCATTTTTTTTTGTATATTTCTTAGTTCTTGTTGATAAAAAAAAAGGAAAGAAGAGAATATTGAAAAAAGAAAGAAATGAATAAAAAATAGAGAAAAAGATTAAAAAAGAAAAATATCAAAAAAAAGAAATATAGAAAAAAATATTGAAAAAAGAAATATAGAAAAAAATATTGAAAAAAGAAATATAGAAAAAATATTGAAAAAAGAATATTGAAAAGAAAAAAGGAAAATACTTGGAAAAAATATAAAAATATTAGTGCATAGATTTAATATTTTTCTTTTAGATATTTCTTTCATAGAGTTTATTTTTACCTTTTAGATGTAGGTTTAGAAGTCCACTTGTTAGGGGACTTTTTCATTTGACTTTTCCATGATAGATGGATAGGATAGTATTTTTTAGGAGATTATTTTCCAGTATTCAATCATTGTAATCATTTTCCAGAATATTAATAAAACGAGATTTGAGCTGTGGTGCCGAAGTAGCCGAACTACAGTTGCTCTGATTTCTCGTACCAGACGAGAATATGTAGGCATAGGATGCGATATCCTAGCGAGCACACTAACAACTAATTCTTTTGTTCTCTCGCTGCTGTGCGATAGAGACTTTCCCGCTGACGACTGATTGTTATCCCTTTTCTCTTGCCCAAGTGCATGAGACCAGACCGTAGTTTGTCCCATAGGTTCCCGTACCTTTAAAACCAGTTTGATTTCTCACTGCTGTGTGAGAACACCCTGTTTAGCCGTAGTTAGCCTGAACTACATAAGCTCTGATCTTCCATACAGTGTGGAAGTACGTAGGCACAAGACGCGAGGTCTTGGCGAGCCAATTTCCCCGTAGTCCCGAACTACGTTGACTCTGACTTTCTCTCTTGAGAATACGTAGGCATAGAGTGCGACGCTCTATCGAGTCAATTCCCTCCCGTTTAGATTTAGCAGCCGTAGATAGATTGTTTTTGCATCCTGTAGACAACCCAAGCAAGCGTGGATCCCGTCGAGTACGACGGACGTGAGGGGTGCTAATACCTTCCCCTTGCGTAACCGACTCCCGAATCCAGGTTTTGGTTGCGACGACCATACCTTTTCCCGTTTTTTGCGAGGTTTACTTCGAGCGTTTCCTTTCCCTCCGTTGGGATAAATAACGCATGGTGGAGACTCTTCTGTCAGCCGGCGCCGATTTTCGCAGTAGCGCCACATCGCAGAAGTGGGGCCAAGTTCTTAATGTTCCTGTCAAGCAGGACAAGTTCGGCCTGGGATACAAACCCTCCAGTTCTTCTCAAAACACTCCGAAGTACAGGGGACCTGTGCAGTTCACCAGCAGTGGTGTGATTTTTGACAGGGTTAATGCTGTTGGAGATGATGAATGCGACAGTGATTGCGATATGGATGCTTGGATTCGTCCATGTACTCCTGGCCAGAAGCTGTGAAACTGGACTACCGAAGAAGTCATTCATGTTACTACTGCAGAGTAATGTTCATTTGTTTTGATTATGCTCAGTCCTAAGTTTTGCCCAAGACGTAGTGACCCAATTTGTAGGGCCTCTTGTTGTTCACACTTTATCATTAAATAAAGGAGGTTTTTGCATTCAAATATTGTGATCTCTGTTTGTCTTGTTTTTGTTTTACATTTATAATAAACAGAAAAATGGCAATGTGTTTTGTTTATGGCATCGCATAATAAACATAACATCATCATGCAGGTCTTTTCTAGCAGATGCCATCGATTCAGGTTCGACTATGACTTCGTATGACTTTGATAATCCCATTTATCAAGCTGAAGAAGAGACTGACGAAGATTGTGAACTACCCGAAGAGTTAGCCAGGCTTCTAAAGCAGGAGGAAAGGGCCATTGTGCCTCATCAGGAGGATATTGAGAGTATCAACTTGGGCACCGAGGATGACAAGAAAGAGGTTAAAGTAGGGGCTGCATTGGAAGACAGTGTCAAGAGAAGATTGGTTGAAATGATCTGTGAGTATAAGTTATTTTTTTTTTTATTTTTTTTTATATTTTTAATTAGATCTTTTCTCTAATCTTTTTTTAAAATAAACTAATGAATCTTTTTCTAGATAAACAATGTGTTTTTTTTTTAAATTAACCTTTCAACAATAATAATAAACTTTTTTTAATCTAAAAATCAACTTCTAACTTTTATGATAATTAAGAGTTTTTTAACCTTTATATAAAAAAAAAAATTTCATAATTAATAAATAACAAAATATTTTATGACCATCTATTTAATTTATTTATCAATAAGAATAACCTTTTATAAATAAATAAAACTTATTTAACTAAATCTATTTTATAATTTAAGGAAAAACCACTTTTTATTTAAGAAGCTTTTGTTTAAAATTAGGAACTTAATCAATTCACATCTAATAACCCCCTTTTATTAATAAAACTAATTCAACATTTCTCTTAAAATTAATCTCCCCTAAAATAAATACAAATTTCCCCCTAAAACCAATCTCGCTAATAAATAAGCTAATTCAACATTACTCGTAAAATAATCCCGTCTAAAATCAATTTCACATAGAAAATCGATTAACCTCACTAAGCGCAATTCAACTAAAATTAATCAAATCAATCCACCTAAAATGAATCAACATCGTAAACCAACGTCAATCGTGCACGCCTCCATTCCTAGCATCGATCCGTCCGCACATTCACATATTCACATTTACACACCTTAGCGCTTTCATGCGTATTTATGGCTTTACTTTCCGCAATTCATCTTCTGCAATTTAACATTACAGCAATTTATATTCTCGCATCGCATTTTGTCCAAAGGAAAAACCTACACATGATTCAACGCTTGTGTGTAGTGCACATCATTTGCATCATATCCCCCATGATCCTTGATCCCATTCAAGTCGATCTTCTAAGTTAGATCCTACCCTATAGGAAGGACCGTTATCTTTTACAACTTAGATACAAACAAATACAACTCAACACATTATTCAAACACAATAGAGAAATAGATGTTAATCATCTTAAGTGAGATAGAATCACCACCCCACAACAATACAATCAATATGTAGGGAATTTGCCTTAAGAGAGATAGAGGCGTACTCGTCGATCAATATCCGAGTACTTAAGCCCTTCTCTTAAGACGATACAAAGACTATTTTCTTACAATTTGTGGCTGTTAAATCTCCCTTAAAATGACAGCTCACCTTTTCTCCTAAAATCAATCAACTAACTACCCTAAACCCGTAGGAACTTTTGCCACAGTCAAAGAACTCCTCAAACCCTTTAGGGGAACTACAGATACTCTAATTCCACTCCCGTAAGGATATGTTGGCATAAGAGGCGATATCTTATCGAGTATACTTAGAAATAAACCCCTAGGTCTTTCAACCTTTAAGCAGATAAACCATAGCAATAAACAAACATAAAACAAGAGGTTCCTGTAGAGTACTACACAAACTTAGGATGCTAGCACCTTCCCTAAGTTTAACCAACCCTCGAACCTAAAACTCTCTAGCTTGCATTTGCATTGCATTGTGGGTATTTCGATCTTTATCCCTTCCTTTGGACAAATCATAGTTCGGTTGCAAAATGAATTAAAGATTCAAACTAATCAATAGTTTGGTATCCGATTTTCACCACGACAGAAATGACGACTTCACTGGGGATCCCTCAGTGGGTTTCCCTATCTTGTTTCTACTTGTTTATTACTTTATATTTGTTATTTGTATAATTGTTTACTTGTTTGTTTATTTCTTTTGGGTTGATACTCTTGAGTGGTGAGACAAAGTCCTACACCCGGACTTGAGTGAACTTAAGATAGGATAGTGATATATTCAAAGAGACTTATAGGGGGTGGAATCCCGACCAAGCTGACTTGAAAATCAAGCTCAATTGAGGCCCTCTCGAAAGTTGTATTGTTGAATGAGTCCTTAATCGTGAAAACATGCACTATATTCGATGTTGGAGCCTATGATATTGAGGACCGTAGTTACCTTAACCCCACTTTGGCCTTTATTAGGATGTAGTGCGGGACTATGAGGGGGTACCCTCCGAAATAGTGCTACGCGATGCTACACTCAAAAAAAGTTCTCTTGAGAATATTATTAACCACCGAGTACTTGGGAAGTTGATAATATCCGAAAGATGGGCTAATGACTTTGAGAACCTTTTTTAGAACCTTGTTCTGCAGGTACAATCAACCTCTAGTCCACAACCTTTGGGAATGGGTATACCTTTGGCTCCATGCTCGTTGCAAACCTAGGACCTTCTTGTTTTTTTACATTTGTGTCCTTTATGTGTTTACCTGTGTTTGTTGCATTCATAAAGCATCATATTGCATCGGGTTCATGGAAACTCCAAGTTTATTTATAAACATTATAGAGCCAATAGGGATTACAAAAAATATTTTTGAAATATTCTTCTAAGAGTCCTAACTTGGATGACCTAAGGAAGTTAAGGGCAGTGATGGAAGAATCAAGGAAACTCAAAAGACAAATACAAAAGGCTTCCATTATCATCAATAGAAGTTCAAAAGAAAACTTTCATCAATATTGAAGATCCAAGTAATAAGAGGGTTTCCTTCCTTATTTTCCAACAAGAGATAGAGGATTTATTTTCCTCTATCACATTATCTTCAAGAAGATTCAGATAGAAGAGCAAATCAACAAGCAAGATGAAGGACTTCCTTAGGACTTTCACTAGCTTTTATTTAGCTATTACGTTAGGACTCTTATGAGAATATTCCCTTGTAATCCTATAAAAACGAGTTTTCTTTGGTATTCTGTAACGTATATAAATACTTGAGTTCCATGAAACATTTCGTTTTGCATTCTTGCATTTTTGCATTTCGCATTTTGCATCAGTATAGCATCCTTTGTATTCTGGGGGGGGGGGGGGTCTCACTCTTGCTTCATCTTCACAGATAAGCTGAATCACCAGTGCAACACTTGAGCCAGTCGACGCCAAAAGATGGATCAATTGGAACAAGAAAACAGAGTGCTCCGTGATGAAGTTGCAACTCTGAAAGAAAATTTGGAAAGATTGAATGGTTTAGTTGAAGCTCTGTCTAACCAGTCTGCACTCAACAACCAAGATGTTCAGAGGACCGTTATCTCCGAAGTGGTATCATCACCAATCCTAGTGGTGTCTACTGTTGCTGAAGTAACCTATATCATGCCGCCAGGTTTCCCGTGAGGGATGCATCCTTATTTCACTCCGGCCAGTCATCGTCCACCTGTTCCCGAGGTCCCTGCCATGACCATCGTTCAAGCTATTCCTACGACTACTACTGTAATGACTACTGCACCTCCACATGTGAATGTTGTTCCATATATTTTGGATAAACCAATTCTGCATGGGTCACCGAGCGGAACTGTGGGTTTGGAAGAAAGGATGGATGGGTTTCAAGACCAATTTTCTGAGATGCAAAAGGAATTGAAAGCCCTTCGTGGGAAGGATTTGTTTGGGAAGAGCGTCTCTGATTTGTGTTTAGTTCCAAATGTCAAGGTCCCGCCGAAGTTTAAAGTCCCTGATTTTGAGAAATACAAAGGGAATACTTGTCCTCAAAGTCATCTCATCATGTATGCCAGGAAAATGTCTGCCCAAACTGACAATGATCAATTTCTCATCCACTACTTCCAAGATAGTCTGACAGGCGCTGCACTCAAGTGGTGCATGGGATTAGATAGTGCGAAGATTCGAACTTTTAATGATCTGGGTGGAGCCTTCATCAAGCAGTACAAGTATAATGTGGACATGGCTCCTGACCGCGATCAGTTGAGGGCCATGGCTCAGAAAGGCAAAGAGAATTTCAAGGAATATGCTCAGCGTTGGCGCGAGTTAGCCGCTCAAGTCATACCGCCATTAGAAGAAAAGGAAATGACCAAGATTTTTCTAAAGACTTTGGGTCCTTTCTTTTATGAGAAAATGGTAGCGAGTGCACCCAGTGACTTCACCGAAATGGTAAACATGGGAATGCGCTTGGAAGAAGGAGTTCGTGAAGGAAGATTAGTCAAGGAAGGAAGTACTCCTAATAACGCTCAAAAGTATGGGAGTGGTTTTGTGAAAAAGAGAGAACATGAGGCAAGTGTTGTGCAGCAGGGACGATCCAAGAGAGGGTATCCACCATCACATCAGGTTGCTGCGGTCTATTAGCCACAACATCAACAAAATCAGCCATTCAACGATCAGAGTCGTGTACACAAAAGATTAGACTTTGATCCCATCCCGATGACATACGCTACTTGTTCCCAACTTTGATTCAAAAAGGTCACGTCCAGACGAGAGCTCCACCTAAGGTACCCAAGAAACTTCCGTATTGGTACAAAGCTGACAAATTTTGCCTATACCATCAAGGTGCTCCAGGCCACGATACTGAGAACTGTTACGGTTTGAAGGTAGACGTTCAAAGGTTGGTTAAGGACGGAATCTTATCCTTTAAGGGTTCCATTCCTAATGTGCAAGATAATCCGCCACCTCCGCATGGTTCGTCCTCCGCGAACATGATCCAAGGTTATTCGGGAAGCTCATATCAATATAGTGCCTGAAGATGAATCTGAAGGCGGCATATCAGACGATTCTGCAAGCTTCTCCATTCCATGCAAAGACTGAATAAAATCCTGAGATGGGCTCATCAGGGTGTTTTCCTTTTGTTTGCTTATGCGTATTTCATTTTATTTGATTAAAAGCATGTTTGGCTTGAATGGCTTGTTTATTTTGAATAATTAATGCAATAAAATGTTTGTCTTGAAGAAATCCATTCGTTTCACTCGTAAAATGTTTTTCATAATTTATAACGCCTACTATACCCAATTCTCTCACTTTGGTGAATAATTGGAAGGAGGAGGATGAAGTAAAACGCAGGATCTCTCGTTGTATGCTTTTGAATAAAAACCCTACTGATGATGTAAGGCATTGTTTTAAACCTCCTAAACACCAAAAATAGTTAACCCCTCTTTAAGCCTTGAGAAAGGATTCGTATTCTCTCTCTCTCTCTCCCAAATCAAAACCTCATTCTTAACCTAGGGCAAGGTAATTTATAGATAAAGCTTTCAAAAAAGGAGAAAGAGAATAAACATCTTCCAAAAATTGGGTGGGCACAAATATACTTTGACCCTTTATTCCTCTGCTTTACAAATCATAAACTAAACCCATATATATAACCCATAAATTCCTAATTGAAGTAAGGTTTAGTTCAAAAGCGTACTTGATGAGATATCGTTTCCTGACTCCTATGAGCTATGCTCAAATTTAATATCGGCCTTATAAATAAATTTAATTCATGTCCTAACTAGTGATTTCGGTCACTAGTCATGGTGATATCTTTTTCAAAAAAAGACTTCTTCGAGACAAACATATATGTTGCGTTAACAGTTTCAGAATTAACATTTCTGGCTCGCTAATTTTGCTTGACGGCTTAGAAAGATTACTTGAAGACATCACCGATTAAATTCGAAGACTTCGCTGACCTGGGGCAAGTTTGTTTCCATTTGGTTTGATTCTCAATTTTGACTTCCTAAAGAGCTATTTTCAAAGACTTGGTCATAATACCGTCAATCAGGGGCAGTTACGTCAAGCTTCTGCGAATCTCTACGAGAGTTTGAAGACAGTGGGGCATCTAGACGCCATGTTCTCTATAAAATCTTCTCGAGATGACCTTTTCTCATGAACCATGTTGACTTGGGGCATGTGAGAGTTAAAGGGAAACCCCAGTTAGTGACCTGAGAATTCCCAATGAGCGGATTAGCTTCACCTCTCCAGCGAAGCGGATGTTTATTTCATCCTCACGAAGCCTCGACTCCGGCATATTCAGCAGTTTTGTTAACCCCAGTTTCCCCATATGAAGTGGATATTTATTCTATCCGTGGAAGTTCTTCAAGCAATATTTGATCTGTGAAGATTCGGTTTGAGTGCCCGGAATGTTTTTCATCTCTTTTGTTAGCATAGGCATATCATATAGATAGGTAGCATGGCATATGCATTTTGCATCTTTGTGTTTGTTTGTTCCGTCACTTTGGTCGTGGTTATCCCCAAGTGACTGGGTGTGTCTTTTCCTTCCAAGTAGAGTTGTTAGCCCTAGGCAGAAAAAGCGCAATATTTCTATTTCCCCATGAAGTTCGATCCTCGTGGAATACGGTTGTTTTAGTTAAATACCATTTGAGCTCATGCCTCAATGGTCGAGTCTTGACAGTTTCTCTTCAGTTATTTCCTGAATTGAATTTCGGTCCTTGGCAATCACATTGTGGACATCTCCAACTTTCGAATATGGATAGAGCGTGCATTTATTTTGCACTTTGCTCCCCAGAAAGAATTTATGAGGATAAGTGTTGAAGACGAACGTTTCTCCGACAACATTCTCAACAATTTACACTTGGACTGCGAGCAATCTCTTTATTTGAGCAACTTGTTCTATCAGGTTTCCTATCTCAGGATGACAAATGGCAGTCTCCTCAAGACAGTTTGTCCATCTCCAGCAAACTTATCAAGATTATCAAACTCGTCAAATGGCATCTCTCCGGAAATCCGTCAGAGAAGTTTGTCGAAGACTTTACAAATACTTCTCTTTATTTGAGAATTCACAAAATATTTTACAACTACAACAAGAAATACTCCTTAGGAATGTGTTCCCCAGCGAGTCTATCACACGAGACTAATTCCATCAAATGGCATCTCTCCCGAGAAGTTTGGTGAAATTCATTACGGTCGGTCTCTCTTTATTTGAGAGGGCATATTGTGCAAATCAACCGGCCTACAGCTCTTTTGAAGATCCCCGTCGAAGCTTTACAATCTCTAGTGCATTTTGATTTTTGGTCAGACACCTCGGCTTAGGCTACCATATGTTTGGTAGTAGGTGATCTCTCCTTTTGTTTATTACCTTTTCTTAGGCTATCATATGTTTGATAGTAGGTAATACACCTTGTTTTGACTATTACCTTTTCTTAGGCTATCATATGTTTGATAGTAGGTAATACACCTTGTTTTGACTATTACCTTTTCTTAAGCTATCATATGTTTGATAGTAGGTAATACACCTTGTTTTGACTATTACCTTTTCTTAAGCTATCATATGTTTGATAGTAGGTAATACACCTTATTTTGACTATTACCTTTTCTTAGGCTATCATACATTTGATAGTAGGTAATATACCTTTTTTTTTGTCAGACACCTCGGCATAGGCTACCATATGTTTGGTAGTAGGTGATCTCTCCTTTTGGGTTATTACCTTTTCTTAGGCTATCATACGTTTGATAGTAGGTAATATACCGTGTTTTGGCTGTTGCCTTTTCTTAGGCTATCATATGTTTGATAGTAGGTAACACATCTTATTGTGGTCAGACACCTTTTCTTAGGCTGCCATATGTTTGGTAGTAGGTGATCCCTCCTTTTGGTTATTACCTTTTCTTAGGTTATCATACATTTGATAGTAGGTAATACATTTTGTTTTGGCCATTACCTTGCCTTAGGCTATCATATGTTTGATAGTAGGTAACATGTGTTTCTTTGCTCCCACCGGATACCTTTGTTTAGGCTGCCACATGTTGGTAGTGGGCCACCCTTCACCTTCAAGATCTCGTTTCGCTGTCCAAGTTACTGTACTCCTGGTGGTATTATTATATCTTATCTTCATTTTGGAGAATCCACAATGTTGATCGTTGTCTCTACTCGTGACGTCTCGCGTCGTTGAGTCTGTTCTTTGGGTGTCATGTCTAGTTATTCCCCTGTGGCATTATTTCCCCACAGGAGCTCTGTCTAGCATTTTCATATCATTGCATATCATTTGCATTCGGTGGCTTCTTAGGGCCAAAAATTCGTGCAATGTTTGTATTTAAGTCCCTCCTATCTCGTCGAGACGAAGACCTCAATCTCCATATCTCCGGATAGAAGAAACTTAAATAAGGTCATCTGTCACACCCTAATTTTTGACCTTAAGATTCCAACTCTCTGTTTTTTTTCTTTCTTGCGTGTTTTACTCTACTTATGTATGCATGTTTATTGTAACTAACAAGTGTATCCAGATGCATTAATTTCAAGTGTATATTCTCAGGCAGTACCTCAAGACGTAACTAGTTGGTTCTGGTTCAGATTTGGTTATAGGATTTTCTATTTGGGTCCTTTTTCACTCGATATCTCTCAAAGGTCTATATTCCTAAAGGGAATCAAGGTCTCATCAAGAGGAATGCCTAATACTTTCACAGATCAAGGCAATTATCGGGCCATTGGGATCTCAAATTCACGAAAGTGGTGTATTTGCATTACTGTATGTTTCAAATTGTGAGATAAGCTCTACATTAGGAAATTTGCTTTACTCAACCTCACGCGGCCATGCTTACGGATTGAGAGTGATCATTTGGAGCTCTACGAATGCGACTGTCAGGCTCCCCCATTTCAAAGCATATTAAGTTTGTATTTCTTTTGTTGGCACATAAATATTTGGGTTTTGATACACAAACTAATACAATGCTACAAGTTCAAGAAAGCTGCAGCGTATACAAATCAACATTTTGCATGAATTAAAATCATCATCTTTGGATGCAAACCACAAGATAAAAAAAGAGACGGTTGGAACAAGAAACCCCACGTGATTCACAAAAGCACAATACGTTGAAACTTGCAATTCCTTGGATATAAACTGAGGTTAAAATACCAAACATCTGGCATTGGCATCAAGGTTTCTTTACAAGTGATACTACATTAAAGAGAGAAGACTCAGCCCCTTTTTTGTCTTCACTAAAGATAATTAACAGTTTTTTAACTACAACATTGAAGATGAGCCACTATGTGTTTGAACCATTCTAAAGTGTTAGAACACAATCCTACTTCGAGACACTACTGACGCCACCAGTAAGATGCGCAAAGTCCTCCGAACCTCCTTTCAATGCATAACAACCGACATCTTCTTAGCTTCCAGCGACACCCCGAAAGAAGAACAACAAACAGCAATATCAGCATATCAGCAAACAGCAATAAAAAGTATTTCAGCATTCGCAGCTACAAGCAACCGCTGCAGGTTTCTCCACACCATCTGCGAACACCATCAACGGCAAGCACTTGTCAGCAGCAGCAGAATGTCAGCTGCTAGTATTTTCCGCAACATCGGCAAGCCCTTCAACACCAACAGCGCCTGCAAATGAACCTATTCATATCAGCCCAAAGCACTTACGGTACGAGAGTATTCCAATGATGCAAAGCAAAAAAACCCAAGACAGGAGCACCAGCAAACTAATGAAGAGGTGGATGTGTTGTGACCGTCGTCGTCATCTAGAACCGGTCTTTTGATGACATATTGCCCACAACCTGAATTAACAGCACAAAATAAAATGTCATGAAAATAAAATGGACAACAACAAATTATACTGGGAAAGGAATAATGCGCTGACCGTGCATAACCCATCCTAGGTCGAGAAAGTATGTCTTAGCCATGAATGAGGCTTTTGTTCCTTTGGCAAATTCTGGGGAGGAACTTCTACGTCACATGTCTTCATTGAGAAGTACTGGTGTTGATATTATCATTGAAATCATCCATTAGATTGCGTCCTTTGGTGATGAAAATGGTACAGGAATTCCTGGAAAAGCTAATGAGGGTACTGCATTGGATCATGTTCAGCTGCAGAAGGCATAAGCGATGAGCAGTTTATTCAGCTATGTGTCTTTCATTTGATGGTATTGAGTCATAAGACTATGTAAAATTCTGAAACATGTCGATTATTTGTGGGAAAATCAGGAATTGAAGCTTTGTTGAAGTTGTTGTTACGACCCGCTATTGCTCAATCATCAGATGGCATGTCCATTGCTTTACACAACATCATGGTGTTTAAGGGGTTTTGCTCAACATCACTCCACTCCTCTAGCGCGCGCCTTCTGTTCCTCTCTTAGAGAGCACGTGAAGGAAACATTAACAGGCTGAAGTTGATACAAACAAAACTGAAGATTGAAGATTCAACTCTTTCAGGCAGATTCTTGATCCATTAATCAGAAGAAGGACATCAGACTGGGGAATAAAATCATAGTTTTGATCTTATCGAGATTTGGGCCGTGCCACAGGTTCTCCATACCGAACAAATTCACAGAGAGCTCAAACCGATTGTCCTTTTTTCTGAGTTCAACTCACGACGGCAATGGCCTGCCAAAAAAAGTTAGAAGCAACAAGGGGTTATTAAGACATAAGCAGAACAACTCATAATGAGAAGAAATCAAGACCTCAAAAATGGAACTCATCATCATCACTCTTTTAAAGGCTTACCTTGATTATTCAACCACTAGAACGCTGCCGCATAACTAACTGACGAATACTCGAATCCCTCTCCAAGCCACCGCCACAATCTCACCTTTGGCTTAGGGAAGTTCTTTTCCACCAAGAAGAAAGAGTGTGTTCTATTACCGGATAACCTCGCCTCTCTTCAACTGGGAACAAGAACCCTGAAACAAAGTTTAGAATCCCTAATAGCCCATTCTTGGAATCATTCCCAACAAGCAATGGGCGAACTAGCAGTTTTTCACAAGAGTATACATACCATGAGAAGTGCACTTAACCCTGTTGAGGAAGCCACTCCTACCACTGGAGGGACGTTGGCTTTGTTTGATTACGAACTCAGTTCTTCATGTAGCACGACCCATGATCAAGAGGTTCCCAACTGTCATGCTAGACCAACATCACCCACACATGGAACAAGAGGAAATGGTTAGAAAACTGATGCTCTCCTGACATTAAAGCTAAATAGAAGAAGAATAAGTGCACATAGAGCAAGATAGATACGGGTTTACCCCTTTCATGGTAAATGTCAACAACACCGTTACGTTTTGGCATAAAACCACTTGCTACCGGGCTGATATCAATTCCCAAACACTGATGCGAAGCTTACAGGGATGAACCATTCCAAGTACAGGGTAGCACTTAAGGCATTATGAACCTGCCAAATCAAAAGGAAACCTGAGTTAATTATTGCCGAGTCAGAAATAAAAAGAAATCAAGGCCTTCATAGTATTTCCAAAACAATGTTGACAGAATAAGAAATCACCATTAAGCACATTCAAATCGAAATCCCCCCCGAGACATTATAAAAAGAGGAGGAAATTCGGAATGAAAGACAGAAAAAAATTCACAACTGCAGAACCCTAACAGAAGCAAAATCCATTCAAAAACCCAAAGAGGGATACACATACAGAAAACAGAAAACCACACAAAGTCAACAGCCACAAATATCCCAATCAAAAAAAAAAAACCTAGAGGATTGCGAGGGGGAGACTTATCTTCTTTTCGTCAAAACCTTCAAACCCTCACGCCTCCACGAATCACCCGCCGGTGGAACCTTCAAGCCTACCGCCGTTAATCATTGAAGAGCCCCTGGAAAACAAAATCCATTTCCGAACCGTGAGTATTTTCGCTAACATCTTAACTCTGTTTGTTTGTTTGACTCATACAGGAAATAGAAGAGAAGAGTATGCGAAGCGAGGGCGGATGAAAAGAAGGAAGGAAAAGAATGAAGAGAAAGAGTGATGACGAAAACGGAGAGAAGAATGGTGGCGGAAGCAATCGATGGAAGGGAGATCGAGAAAAGGAGAAAGGGAAAATCGCAGACGAAAGGGGGAAATCGAGCTGGGGAATTAGGGTTCCTCTGTTCGTTTTCATTTTTAATTTTGTTTTTATCTTGTAATCTTGTGCACACACATACACGGTATCACCATGCACCATCACAATCACAACCACGTGATTCACATCACGCGACCCTCACACGCGTGTTCACCGTAAGCCTGCACCCGCGTAACACCCGATCGCACGCCCTGATCCCCCATTTAACCGTTCAATTACCCCCCTTAATCAACAGTTAATCAGTTTTTAAAATAAATTAACCTTTTTTTTATAAAAAAATTAAACTATTATTATTATTTTTTTTTTTTAATTAGACCTTTTCTCTAATCTTTTTTTAAAATAAACTAATGAATCTTTTTCTAGATAAACAATGTGTTTTTTTTTAAATTAACCTTTCAACAATAATAATAAACTTTTTTTAATCTAAAAATCAACTTCTAACTTTTATGATAATTAAGAGTTTTTTAACCTTTATATAAAAAAAATTTCATAATTAATAAATAACAAAATATTTTATGACCATCTATTTAATTTATTTATCAATAAGAATAACCTTTTATAAATAAATAAAACTTATTTAACTAAATCTATTTTATAATTTAAGAAAAAACCACTTTTTATTTAAGAATCTTTTCTTTAAAATTAGGAACTTAATCAATTCACATCTAAAACCCCCCCTTTTATTAATAAAACTAATTCAACATTTCTCTTAAAATTAATCTCCCCTAAAATAAATACAACTTTCCCCCTAAAACCAATCTCACTAATAAATAAGTTAATTCAACATTACTCGTAAAATAATCCCGTCTAAAATCAATTTCACATAGAAAATTGATTAACCTCACTAAGCGCAATTCAACTAAAATTAATCAAATCAATCCGCCTAAAATGAATCAACATCGTAAACCAACGTCGATCGTGCACGCCTCCATTCCTAGCATCGATACGTCTGCACATTCACATCATTCATATATTCACATTCACACACCTTAGCGCTTTCATGTGTATGTATGGGTTTACTTTCCACAATTTATCTTCTGCAATTTAACATTACAATAATTTATATTCTCGCATCGCATTTCGTCCAAAGAAAAAACCTACACATGATTCAACGCTTGTGTGTAGTGCACATCATTTGCATCATATCCCCCATGATCCTTGATCCCATTCAAGTCGATCTTCTAAGTTAGATCCTACCCTATAGGAAGGACCGTTATCTTTTACAACTTAGATACAAACAAATACAACTCAACACCCTATTCAAACACAATAGAGAAATAGATGTTAATCATCTTAAGCGAGATAGAATCTCTACCCCACAACAATACAATCAATATGTAGGGACTTTTCCTTAAGAGAGATAGAGGCGTACTCGTCGATCAATATCCGAGTACTTGAGCCCTTCTCTTAAGACGATGCAAAGACTATTTTCCTACAATTTGTGGTGGTTAAATCTCCCTTAAAGTGACAACTCACCTTTTCTCCTAAAATCAATCAACCAACTACCCTAAACCCGTAGGAACTTTGGCCACAGTCAAAGAACTCCTCAAACCCTTTAGGGGAACTACAAATACTCTGATTCCACTCCCGTAAGGATATGTAGGCATAAGATGCGATATCTTATCGAGTATACTTAGAAATAAACCCCTAGGTCTTTCAACCTTTAAGCAGATAAACCATAGCAATAAACAAACATAAAACAAGAGGTTCCTCTAGAGTACTACAGAAACATAGGATGCTAGCACCTTCCCTAAGTTTAACCAACCACCGAACCTAAAACTCTCTAGCTTGCATTTGCATTGCATTGTGGGTATTTCGATCTTTATCCCTTCCTTTGGACAAATCAAAGTTCAGTTGCAAAATGAATTAAAGATTCAAACTAATCAATAGTTTGGTATCCGATTTTCACCGTGACAATATTGAACAACAATCTGTGTTCTAACACTTTCAACAACAGAAGCAGAATATATAGTTGCAGCTGATTGTAGCACTTAGATGCTCTGGATGAAGAGTCAACTAGAAGATTATCATATTTATGAGAGTAACATTTCTATCTTCTATGATAATACTTCTGCTATATGCTTATCTAAAAATCGAATTTTACACTCTAAAGCTAAGCATATAGAAATTAAACATCACTTCATTAGAGACTATATTCAGAAGGAAATTTTAAGCTTAAACTTTGTTGATACAGACCATCAATGGGCTGATATCTTTACTAAACCCCTTACTGAAGATAAGTTTAAATTTATTCTGAAAAATATAAGTATGGATTTCTGTCCAGAATAAAATGTTTATCAGAAGCAAATTTACTCAGATGCAAAATGCTTAAACTCTGAAGTATTACTTCTGTTAATTTCTTTGTTTATTCATTTGTGTGTATCTGAACTAACAAGCCTCAGAGGATCTGAACGTTGGCTAACGTTTCATTTCTCAAAGAAGTTTCAGAAGCATATGCAAGCAAACACGTGTAACTCTAAATCTGAAAAGGTGGAGTGCACATTACTGAAATGACGTTTGAGGTACTGTTTTGAATATTGAGTTTCTCGTTTTCCCCCCAAATTGTCAGAATCATTAAATGCTTGAAATGATTATATTCTTTTTATTAAATGCAATTAAATGCTAAGTGTAAACGTGTTGAACGTGTGACTCTATGTGTGCCCTAATTTCTTCTATAAATTCCACAACACTTCACTTCTCACACTTTTTACTCTCTCACACTCTTGTATGCATTTCTGTCTGTTTCACTGCTTTCATCTCTCTCCCAAACCCAAAACCATTCGTAACCCTAAATCTCTCTCAAGAACAACAATGGCTACTTCTTCATCAACTCCTGCTCAGTTTCAATCAACTATGGCTGCTTTTTCATCTTCTAACATGGGTGTTGTTGCTTTCAAAGAACCAATTAGAACCCTTCTAACACCAGTTGATCAACTTGAAGTTTTATGTGAATCAATGGTGGATTTTGACTCCATGGATGATAATGGGTTTGACTTGCGTCCTATTATTGATGCTCAAGGCTGGGTGAAATACTTTGATAGACTGTTTGGACCAGTTTATCCACATTTGGTGAAAGAAATTTGGGTTCACGCATCTGCCTACCCCAAGTTCATAGTCTCTTCAGTTCTTGGAAAAGAGATTATTATAACTGAAGATCTGATCAGGAAGCTCATTGGATATGAAGAAACTGATGGAGTTTCTCATCTTCCAGCTGGGCGTGTTAATATGGAGGAATTTTATGATGAAGTGATTACATCTAGACAAGCTTCAAACAAGTTTAAGGATCTGAAACCTGAATACAAAATCTGGGCCAAGATTTTTCTGGGCTGTATACACCACAGAAAATCTACAAACTCTCCTGATTATGTTAACAATGAACAGATGTACTTCATGTTCTACCTGAGTCAGAGCACAAAAGTGGATCTGCCACACATTCTCTTCATGCATCTGTGGAACCACATTAATGCATCCAGAGAATCTGTCAAGACCAAGGGTCAGAAGATTAGGACTTGGATTCCTTTTGGAAGACTGATCTCAAATATTTTGACTGAGAATGGACTGGTGGCTCATCTGCATGAAGCTGGATTGAAAGAAGAACTTGCTTCTATTGTAGGAAAACCTCTGAATGGGAAGAGTCTCCAGAGGATGAAAGTTGTAGATGAACTTGCATCTGCTCCTGCTAAGCTAAATGTGGAAGAAGTTAATCAAAAAAGGATTCCTCTGACTCGCTTTCCTGTCTTCTATGCTAAAGAACCTATTGACGCTATTCTGGAATACATAGCATTATGCAAGGCAGATGGAACACCTGTACCTGCTGATATTCTGCTATGTGCAAAAGAACCGGTACCAGATTTTTATGAGGAAAATCTGAGGAAGAGGAAACAGGCTTCAGAAGAAGAATCTGCAAGCAAGAAGAAGCAGAAATCTTCTGAGGAACCAAAGAAGAAGAAGAACAGAAAAGCTTCTGGAGAAGCTTCATCTGTTCCAATCAAGAAAATAAAGAAGACAGGTAAAATTTCATCTTTACCTCATATTTCTGAAATAGTAACAGAACCATCAACAGTTAGCTCTGTCCCTTTACCCCCTTCTTCTCAAACTCAAACTACTTCTGTACCTTCTCAATCATCTGTACAACCACCCACTTCTGTACAACAAACTTCATCTGAAACACAAACTGTAACTGAATCTGTTCCCACACCTCAATCTGAACCTATATCCACTCAAACTGAAAAAATTACTACTGAACCTCCAATCACTTCTGAACCACAAACTTCTATTGAACCAAATCCACCTACATCTCAAATTGAACCCATAACATCTGAACAACCTGAACAACCTCAATCAGAAGAACCCAACACCACCAGAACAAACACTACCAAAAGAACCTACTCCACAAGAACCAAAACCACAACAACCACAATCACAACAACCACAATCACAACAACCAGAACCCCAACAATCTATACCAGAAGAACCTATCCCATCTGATCCTCAACCAGAAATTCCTCAACCATCTGAATCCTATATATCTGATTCAGATATTCTGGACATCCAACCCCTCAAAACACTCTTTGACATTTCTTCTACCTCATGTCACACTACAGATTCAGGTGAATCTACTGAATCTGATTTACCCCCAGAAGTAACCTCTATCCTTTCTCAACCCACTCCAAAACCAAGATCATCTGCTTTTGTTTCTTTTGCTTCATTAAAACCTTTTCCATCTGATGACCTTCCCTCTGGACTCAAACTTAAAAACTTGTATCCAAAACGTCAGGCTATCATTGAATCATTTGGCCATACATCTTTTCCATCTTTCTCTCGTCCTATGTTCATTATCCCAACCTTTACAATACCACCCCCACCAGAACAACCCAAAACATCACCTCTGGAAGCCTACTTGAAACCTAAACCTAGGCTGAATGTTGATGTTTTGATTGCTAATTTTGAAAATGAAATAAAGATGAATTTAGATGCTGTTAAAGAAAAATGCCTCAGAAGCATCAATCCAGATGACTCTGATGCTATTTGGAATAGTTTCATATCCAGATTCAACACTGTTGCTTCAAATCTGAAGAACGTTTTGCTCTGATGATGCGAAGATCAGATTTGCTGAAGCTGTCAGACAGACTCTCTGGAATGACTCTGGAACGCCAACCCTTCTTCTGGAAAATTCATCTTCTGAAGAATCTGCTAATTCTGTGATTGCTGAAGAATCTGCTCCTACAGAAGTTCTGACAGAAGAATATGCACATGAAGAAACTCTGGTATATAATCAGTCAACTCTGACGATTCTGGAACAAGCATCTAATTCTGTGATCCAAGAAAATGCATCTGCATCTGCTATGGTCATTGATAGTGCTCCAGCTCCCGCATCTACATCTGCTCCTGCTTCTTCTGAAATCAAGACAGAAAATCCAGATTTAGAAGAAAAGTTTGCTCAACTAGAAGCCAGCAACAAAGAGATCAGAACATGGATGGTCAAGCAAGAACAAACCATAGATGAGATTAAAACTTGGATGGCTAGACAAGAGGAATCTACTTCTGAGATGACCCATCTTCTTAGAATTTTAGCCTCTCGTCAACCTTAGCTATTATGTTTGTGCACCTCTTTGCTGTTTTTGTTGTTGATGTTGTTTTGTTTTTTATCTGAATGTTTTCTGAATTTTATTTATCAATGAAGTTGGTTGTTTCCTTATCTATTTTTATATTATTTTCTTCTGTTATCCTTTATTTGTCTTTACAGGTTTCTTTTTTATTATGACAAAAAGGGGGAGAAAAAGAAATTCTGATTGTTCAAAAATAAACAGTTACTAAAATGGAATTCAGACATAATAAATTATAACTAACATTGAATTTTAGTCTTTCAGAACTATAACGTATCATTTGACAAAATTCATTGAAGTTACCCTGAGAATCCCCAAACCAGACCTTAATTCAAACCAGGTTCAAATTACCAGGCTCTGATTCTGGAAAGTAAATCAAGCTCTGATTCTGAAAAGTATATTCTAACCAGGATTCTAACCAGGCTCTTAATCTGAAAAGTATACTCATGCAAAAAGGGAAGTATTTTCTTCTATTAAAGTATTCATTTCAGGGGGAGATTCTTTATCTCAGGGGGAGTTATATATTTATCCTTTTATTGAACAAAATTTCCTATGTTTTTGTCATCATCAAAAAGGGGGAGATTGTTAGAACACAGATTGGTGTTTAATATATCTCTATGTTTTGATGATAACACTAATGAAATTTTGTATTAAGAAAATATATACTCTAATTTTGTTCAAGTTTTTTTGTTTCAAATATTAAATTAAATATTCTTATGGAAGCAAAAAAGTATCTGAACATTACTCTACGCAAAGCTCTGAAGCATCAGAAGCAAGTCATCAGAAGACTCTGAGCGCTGCCAGAAGAGACTCTGAAGCAGAAGCTGCAGAAGAATCTGAAGCGTAGTTGAAGAATTTGTATGAAGAGTTTCAAGAATTGTTTCAAGAAGACTCTGAAAGTACTTTTCGTTGCAAGTACAGAGGCTCTGATATTCAAACTCTGCTCTGATTGATATTCACGCTGAAGCACATTGGCTGCAAAACTCTGATAACATCAAGACTCTGATACCATCAAACTCTGATCACTTCAAGACTCTAATGTTGATAACTTTGAGACAGAAGCTTGTTGTAGAAGATATTATTCAAAGATATATCCGTTGGCATATTCCAAACGACTTTTTCCTTATTCATGTATGGCACAGGAAATCAGACAAAAGGGATTTGTCTGAACATTCCTCTTCAAGCATTGGCCTTTCTTCTCTATAAAAGGATGTCTTCAACAACATTTCAAAGTTGACGAATTATTGAGAAATGAAATTGAAAACTACTCTCAAGCTCTCATACAATATATTTCATAAGCTGAGTAGTTTTTATTCGTTCTTATTCTAAGTGTAAAAATCACAGTTGTGATATAGCTTTTTAGAAGCATCTCAAACACTTGTTAGTTTACATTTATTTGTAAAAGGTTCCTTAAGAAGACCAAGTTGTGGTCAGGATTTCTTGAGAAGACTAAGACAGTTGTTCTTAGTGGTTGAAACTATAATCTATTTGAATATAGTGGATTAAATCCTTGTTGAGAAAGGCAAATCACCTTGGTAGGGTGGATTGGATTAGTTGAGTTCAACGAACCAGGATAAAAATACTGTGTTGTTTTTATTGCCATAATTATTTCAAAACCCTTATTCAACCCCCCTTCTAAGTGTTTTTCCCACCTTTAAGACCCCTCACTCATCATTCCCCATGTAGCTTAAGGCTCGTAGCGTGCAACGTTTATCGCCTTTATTAGATGAATTAGAATAGTTTTGAGATGAGAAGAGAGACGCACGAAAGGTCTAAGGGAAACTCGGCCCTAACGTTGTCATGCAAAGTGGTCCTAAAGTTTGGATGAAAAGGGGAAACATCTACCCTAATGTTAGCATGCTAGGATTGAACACCTAATGTCTCTCCTACTCCCGTCCTAAACGAAGGGACTAGGAATCCTATGGGGATCATGGCAAAAAGCACAAGAAGAACAAAGGAAGGATCAATCACAAGTAAAGAATGCAAACATGAAAATGCACATTTAGAATGGTGGGAGGGAGGAAAAATGTGTGGGGCAGCAGCCGCATCAAGCGCGTCTCGACCTCAACAGCGATGCAAAATAATGCAAACATGTGGAGAAAACATGAGATGAAAGCAAATAAACATGCAAACAAATGCTCACTCCGAACCACATACACAAGCATGCAACCAAGTGGAAAATGAACACACATGTCAACCAATTCATGATTAATCAACCACAAACAATGACAAATATCCAAAACATTTCAATCCTAATACATCACACTGATCTATGATGATTCGAATCGAATCGGTATGCAAACAAGCAAGCAAAACAGCAAATATGGCACTCTGGCACAATGTTAATCGGTTAACACATACTATTAATCGGTTAACCTGTGTAAAACATGTGAAAATCTGGAAATTCGTAGGTGTTAATCGGTTAACACCAGGCGTTAACCGGTTAACACCCTGAAAACTTTGAAAAAATTTGAATATTTGAATTGGTTAACCGATTAACACTGTACTAGAAGCCAAAAACAGCAGCAGAAAATCACTTCTAGCACCAAAACAACTTATCCAAGATTCCAACAGATCAACTTATCATTTAAGCACGAAATTAACAATAGAAAACAGAGATCTAACAGCATGGATACACAATTATACAGCAATATCACAATTCGAACGGATCGAAACCAACCAAAATTTAATCAAATATGAAGATTATCATGATAAGCTCAAAAATTAAATCGGATCGAGAATTCCAACCTTCAAAGCGGAGATTTGCTTCGGTAAGTGTTGATCAACTGAACTTGAGTAGATCCAAACAAGATTATCTGGAAAACTTCAAGATCCACAATAATTCTTGCAAGAGGAATGAAGATCAAACACTTTTAAGCCAAATTACTCCAAATAAGCACTTCCAACTCAAGCTCCAAAATCAGATCTCAATTTGCACGAACATTGATTATGAAAATTGATCCAATGATGATGGTAAATGGAGGTTTATACTCAAGAATCCATTGATTTCAATGAAAAATCAATGAATCCAAATGATGAAGAGCTTTGAGTGAGGTTTTGGGAATGGAGAAATTTGAGAGAAAGTTGAGAGCTCAAGAGTGAATTCTGAAAAATGAATTGAATTATGAGAGATTGGATGATTTGGTTTGGAGTAAATCACTTAAATACCATCTAGGTTTGGATCCCAAAGCAAGGTTTGGAAATTGGCTTGTGAATTGTGGTTTGGCACTAGGAATGGGATTTTGGAGGGAAATGAAATTATGAAATGATTCTAGATCCTTCCCAAGTGATAAATTTGAATTTAAGTGATCAAAATTGGACCCCAAATGGCTCTGCATTGAAAAATCATGTACAGAGGCAAAAATTACATTAGTTAATCGGTTAACCATATGCGTTAACTGATTAACACCTTTAAAATTTCAAATCTGGGCTAAAGTCCCTTTGGTTAATCGATTAACCATATAGGTTAACCGATTAACACCTTCAAATTTTGAATTTTGGCGCCTTTTGGAGGGAAAACCTGTCCATTTGCCCTGTTTCAGCTGTCTGGAACTCTGTTAAGCTTCTGAACCTCGTTCTTGAACATTATCTTTGTAAAAATGCTTGACATGAGCCTGAGTGCTGCTTTCTGAACTGTTGTTCTCCTGCAAAATAAAATAAAATCGGCCGCCTGACCGCCGGACAAAATAAATGTCCGAGCCACTGATGCTCGCTGTTCGTGGTTCTGTCTTTTTGCGCTAAAATGAACTTGAGTCACAGGAATACCTTGAGGACAAATACTATGATATGCAAAAAAATGCAAAAATGCAAAGAAACAAAAGCCAGGTACAAAAACAAAAGGCAAATTTTGGGGTGCTACACCAATCTCTAGGGTAATCTCACTCTACGGGGAAGAAACCTACTCTGGCGACTTCACTGGGGACTAGGAGTAAAGATCCGATATGTAGGGGATGAAAAGTAAGATTGACATCCCAAAGAGCTTGCTCCGATGAATACCCATAACCACTGGACTCTACTGTGGCAAACACCCTGAATGACCTTTCAGAATAACATTCTTCTAGGGACGATCCCACTCCGTGGGGAATGAAATCCACTCTGAGGAGAATTAAGAGAGACAATCCTTCCACTGGGGATAAAATCTGTGCTGAAAGGGATAAAATCTTCTTTGAAGGGGATTGATAGAAGCAATCATTGGGAAGTTAACCCAAAAATCTCGCTTTGAAGAAGACCAATAAACACTGGACTCTACTGAGGAGAACAACTTCACCGATAGATACTCGTTGAGGGAATCAGTATCAACCTCTTCCTGGGGAATTATGTGAATAATACTCAACAACATCAACCTCCGATTAAAGAAATAAGACTCATCGACATCAACCTCTGTCTGGGGAATGAGCCAAAGACCTGTGGGGAAACACACTGAGCTTTGTTCCACTGCTGGGGAAAACACTCTCGTATCTGCCTGTCAAGGGATAGGTGCACACCACTGCTGGGGAATCTCAATTTCGACCCTCTGGGGATAACTTAGGTCTTAACCTGTTGGGGAAAGACCAGTCCCGACTTGCTAAGGATGAATGCATTCTCAACCTGCTGGGGGTGAGTGCACATTAACGCTGGTGAGATACTTCCGATCTGACATCTTCACCTTGTGGAGATAGAGATAGGGTAACTTCACTAGGGATACACCTCTGAAACAGTTTCAACAACCCTGCAAATGACAAACAAGCAAATGTGTCATGTATGCAATAAGGCTATCTCAGTCATCGCCCATGACATTGTTCAAGCAAATCAATGTTTCAATTACGATTAGCAAAGCCCACGAGTTTATGTATGCAAAGTTTTATCAAAAACATCAGGCGTATTTTGTAAACAAAACAGTAAAAAGCTAAAACAGGAAGAGAAACATTCTGAATAATAAACTTCATTGATTAAAAGTGGCCTGTAAATAGGCAGGTTTACATCAGATGCAACTCTTGAAAAGAGAAAGTTGCGCAAAAAGTACATAAATGCAATAAATACAAGATGTCAGCAATGTGGTACAAATAACTAACAAGTGTCGATTCGACTATGACTCGCATGACTTTGATGCTTCTCCAATGCTTCATCCTCTGAAAAGACTGACTTGATTTATTGACCCTCGGGTCCTCCAAGAATCCATTATACTCATGCGAATGGATGCAGACCGCAGTCGCTTGCTTTTAAAATCCCTAACTTTTTCCTGAATCGCCCTTGCGGGTTTTCAATTCACCGGGATACCCATTTTTGCCGAAGTTGCCTTTTCAGGTTTTCAACTTTGCGGGTTTACATTTTTTTCCTTTTTATCCCTAATTTTTTCCCGAACCCATTCTTTCTATGGTTCGCCTGGATGCCCTATTTTTGCTTGGATTTTCTTTTTCTTTTTTTATTCCAGCGGGTCTATTTAAGCAAAGTATTTTTTAACTGCGTCTGCGTTCACAAGGGACGTGAAATCTTTGCCATCCATAGTTGAGAGTATTAAGGCTCCTCCAGAGAAGACTTTCCTTACCACATATGGACCTTCGTAGTTAGGAGTCCGTTTGCCCCTGTGATCTGTTTGTGGAGGGAGAATCCACTTCAACACTAAGTCACCTTCCTGAAAGCTTCGAGGGTGCACCTTCTGATTGAAAGCTTTCTTCATTCTGCTTTAATACAAACGGCCATACGCAATGGATGTCAATCTCTTCTTGTCCATCAAACTGAGTTGATTCAACCTGGATTTCACCCATTCCGCCTCATCAAGTTTAACATCAACCAAAACCTTCAAGGAAGGAATCTCGACTTCCAATGGTAGGACAGCTTCCATACCATACACTAGTGAGAAAGAAGTTGTCCCAATTGAAGTGCGTACTGAAGTATGATATCCATGTAATGCAAAGGGCAACATCCCGTGCCAATCTTTGTAGGTAACAACCATCTTCTGCACAATCTTCTTGATGTTCTTATTTGCTGCCTCAACAGCGCCAGTCATCTTCGGGCGATAAGGAGAAGAGTTGCGGTGTTCGATCTTGAAACTCTGGCACAATTCCTTCATCATCTTGTTATTCAAATTCGAACCATTATCTGTAATGATTCGTTTAGGCACTCCATAACGACAGATGATGTCCTTCTTGATAAATTAAGCCACGACCTGTTTGGTTACGTTGGTGAAAGAAGCCGCTTCGACCCACTTGGTGAAATAGTCGATGGCCACTAAGATGAGGCGATATCCATTGAATGCAGTCGATTCAGTCTTACCGATCATATCAATGCCCCACATAGCAAAGGACCAGGGAGACGCCATGACATTTAGAGGACTTGGTGGTACATGCATCTTATCAGCATAAATCTGGCATTTATGGCACTTCTTGGCGTACTTGAAACAATCAGACTCCATGGTCATCCAACAGTAGCCTGCCCTCAACAGTTTCCGAGACATTGCATGTCCACCTGCATGCGTACCAAAAGCACCCTCGTGGACCCCTTCCATAAGCAAACTTGCTTCCCTTTCGTCCACATATCTTAACAACACCAAGTCGAAGTTTCTTTGGTAGAGTACATCATCCTTGTTTAGGTAGAAGTTTCCATACAATCTTCTCAAGGTCTTTTTATCCCGGCTCGATGCTCCTGGAGGATACTCCTAATTTTTGAGAAAGTTTCTGATATCATGATACCACAGCTTCCCATGTGATGCTTCCTCTACTGCAAAAATGAAAGTCGGCCTATCGAGGCGCGAGATAGTAATCTTTGGAGCATCATTCCAATGATTCAACTTGTACATCGAGGATAAGGTTGCCAAAGCATCTGCCATCTGATTCTCGGCCCTTGGCACATGATGAAACTATACTCTATCAAAGAAAGGTAACAACCTTCTGGCATAATTCATGTAAAGAATCAGGTTAGGCTGAAGAGTCTCTCATTCTCCTTTAATCTGATTAATGACCAAAGTTGAATCACCATATACATCAAGGTTTTTGATTCTCAAATCAATTGCTTCTTCAATGTCCATGATGCATGCTTCGTATTCGGCTTCGTTGTTGGTGCAGGAAATCATTTACCTGGTGGTAAACGGTATGTGAGAACCGTGAGGTGTCGTAATGATTGCCCCAATTCCACTTCCATAGGAGTTAACAGCACCGTCAAAAATCATCTTCCACTGGGAGCCTACCTCAGGACCTTCATCGGTAGCGGCTGATCACAATCTTTCATCTTTAGAAACATGATGTCCTCGTCAGGAAATTCAAACTTCATTGGTTGATAGTCATCGATCGGCTGCTCTGCGAGATACTCTGGCAAAACACTTCCCTTAATGGCCTTTTGGGAAACATACTGAATATCGTATTCTATCAGGACCATCTGCCACCTAGCAATTCTTCCTGAAAGTGCTTGCTTCTCGAACACATACTTGATTGGATCCATCTTCGAAATCAACATGGTTGTGTGATTCAACATGTACTGCCTTAGGCGTTTGGCGGCCCAAGCGAGTGCACAACACGTCTTCTCTAACATTGAGTATCTGGACTCACAATCAGTGAACTTTTTACTTAAATAATAGATAGCATGTTCTTTTATGCCCGTCTCGTCGTGTTGACCGAGTACACAACCCATGGAGTTCTCAAGAACCGTCAAGTACATTATTAAAGGTCTTTCGGCCACTGAAGGCATCAGTATCGGAGGTTCCTGCAAGTATTCTTTTATCCTTTCAAATGCCCTTTGGCAATTTTCATTCCAGATAACCGCATGCTCTTTCTTCAATAACTTGAGCAATGATTCACAGGTGGCGGTAAGGTGAAATATGAACCTAGCAATGTAGTTCAATCTACCTAGAAAACCACGAACCTTTTTTTCTGTTTTTGGCGCTGGCATTTCTTGTATTGCTTTTATCTTTGCAGGATCGACCTTGATTCCTTTTTCACTGACTATAAACCCCAATAGCTTTCCTGACCGTACACCAAAAGTGCATTTGTTCGGATTCAACCTTAGTCTAAATTTCCTTAACCTTTCAAATAGCTTCAAGAGATTCACCAGATGCTCTTCCTCCATTTGTGACTTTGCGATCATGTCATCAACATAGACCTTGATCTCATGATGAATCATATCATGAAACAAAGTCACCATCGCCCGCTGATAGGTTGCCCCTGCATTTTTCAATCCAAAAGGCATCACCTTATAGCAAAAAGTCCCCCACGGCATGATAAAGGTTGTTTTCTCCATGTCTTCTGGAGCTATCTTGATTTAGTTATATCCAGAGAAGCCATCCATGAAGGAAAACACAGAATGTTGAGCGGTGTTATCGACTAACACATCAATGTGGGGGAGCGGGAAATCGTCTTTCGGGCTCGCTCTATTTAAATCACGGTAATCCACGTACATCCTGATCTTAGCGTCTCTCTTAGGTACAGGCATAATGTTAGCGACCCACGGAGGATAGTTTGTAACAGCAAGAAAACCGGTGTCCAACTGCTTCTAGACCTCCTCTTTAATCTTAACTGCCATATTCGGTCTAGTTCTTCTCAGTTTCTGCTTTATAGATGGACATTCCTCTCGGAGAGGTAGACGATGAACCACTATATTTGTATTCAATCCTGGCATGTCCTCATATGACCAAGCGAAGACGTCTCTGTACTCTCGAAGCATATCTACCAGTCTTCTCTTAACATCATCTTCTAAAGCAGGCCCAATTTTGACCTCTTTCTTGTCTTCCTCGACACCCAGGTTGACGACTTCGGCTTCTTCTTGATGAGGCAGAATAACCTTCTCTTCCTGTCTCAGCAGTCTGGCGAGATCTTTAGGCAGGTCTTCGTCTTCATCAATCTCTTCTTCAGCTTGAAAGATTGGATTGTCAAAATCATATCGAGTCATAGACGAGTTTGAATCGGTGGCATCTGCGATGTGAAACCTGCATGATGATGATTGATGCTTAAAATGATATATAAACAAGCACAAATCACATTGCCATTTTATTGTTAAAATAAAATAAGAAAAACAGGGAGCAAAACATTTGCATGTTAGACATAAACAAGATAAGGCCCTACAAATGAAAACCACTACGTCCTGGGCAGAATGCAGGGCCACGCACAATCAAAGCAGATAAATTACTCTTCAAATGAAACTTGAACGACTTCGTCAATGGTCCAATTGCTCAAGCTTTGACCAGGAACACACGGCTAAATCCATACGTCCATGTCACAATCATTGTCCCCTTCATCTTCAGATATGGCGTTGGTTTTGTCGAAGATCACCCCATCACTTGTAAATTGCACTGGACCCCTATAACATGGAGCACTCTGTGAGGAAGAAGATGACGGGTTGTACCCTAATCCGAACTTATCCTGCTTGTTGGGAATACTAAGCACTTGACCCCATCCTTGGGAGGAACCGGACTACACCATCGCACGAGCTTCTTTGAAAGAAGACATAGAAATCTCGGGAGTTCTATCCACCACAGAAGGCTTCTCTCTGACTTGAACAACTTCAAACGCTTGGCACAAGGTCTCGTGAATTTCCCCATCTACTTCAACATACTTGAACAATGATAGATGGTTGATCATTATGTCTTTTTCACCACAGACGGTGACAATATTTCCTCCAACCATGTACTTTATCTTCCGATGTAAGGTCGATGTGACTGCGCCTGTAGAATGAATCCAGGGTCGACCTAACAGACAGCTATACGCAGGCTGGATGTCCATTATATAAAAGACAGCATTGAAAATTTCAGGACCCACTTGGATGGGGAGAGTAACTTCGCCAAAAACCGATCTCCTCGTTCCATCGAACTCTTGCACAACAAGATCACTAGGGGTACATATCACGCCTTGGGTGTCTAACTTCATTAAAGCCTTCTTGGGCAACACGTTGAGTGATGACCCAGTATCCACCAAGACATGTGACAAGACAGCTCATCTGCATTCAATAGAGATGTGCAAGGCGTGATTATGATTTCTTCCCTTATGAGTCAAATCTAGATATGTGAACCCTAAGCCATTGCTTGCATTCACGTGGGCTACAACCCCCTCAAGCTGGTTTATGGAAATTTCCTGTGGCACATATGTTGTATTCAGAATCCTCAAAAGGGAATTCCTGTGTGCCTCTGAGCACAATAGCAAAGACAAAATTGAAATTTTGGAAGGATTTTGTTGCAGATAATCAACAATTTTATAATCGCTCTTTCGAATCAGACGCATGAATTCCTTGGCGTCTTTAACCAGAGCATCTTTCTCTCCTTGTTGTGAACTTTCTTCTACAACAACCTTGCCTTTTCCTTTGTCAGGCCTCTCCATGTTGGCTTCTGGCGGTCAAAACACCCTACCACTTCTTGTCATTCCACTAGTTCCAATCAGATTATCAACAGATGCATCATCGGACGATGTTCCCCTTAACTCTTGCTTTTGGCCATTGCAAAAGACCTCCGCCCCATACTTCTAAGGGATTTCTTTAGTACTTTCGTACGACACTGGTCCTGCTTTAGTGATTATAACAGTAGCTGGCCTCGGTGGCGTTGATATATTAATCATTCTGAAAGGGATCGAGATTGTAGCAACCTCATCCTGCTCCTGATTAACCACCTCCATATCTTTTCCTTCTTTAATCCTGTCAAATTGTAAGACCCATTCATTCATCAAGCACTGAACATGATTCTTCAAATCTTCACAACCTTCGGGATGCACTGCACACCCTTCACAATTTTCCCCACAACCTATAAAAACTCCGCCTTTCAACATCTTGCTTTTAAAAAAGCTCAATGGCGTTTTCAAATCGGCTACATCCGTTACCAAATTCAACTCTTCTTCTTCAATAATAGCATTGACACCGATCGCTCCATGATTAGGCATCGGGTTCTGAACAACATTAGGCGCATCATTAGTGAAGTTAATTGCCTTGCTATCAATAAGGTCTTGCACCTTATGCTTGAAAGCCTTGCAATTATCGATATTATGATCTGGAGCGCCTGAATGGAAGTTACATCTGACGTTTGCATCATAACCCGAAGGTGGTGCGCCAGTCAGAGGTGCCAATGTTCTCTTCTGAATCAGTTGAAGCTGAAGCAAATGATGTAAAAGTTGTGAATACAGCAAATGTGGAGCATTAAACTTCCTATTCATTGTTCTTCCACAGTCTTGAAATCGTCGTGGTACATATTTCTGTTGTTGTTGTTGTTGTCGTTGTTGTTGAGGTTGTTGCTGAGGTGCTGCAGGAATAGTGATGCTTGCAACCTGTGGCTGTTGCTGATATTGTTGTTGGTGTGGAGCCATATTCCTGTTCTTGTTTCTGTACCCTGACACTCCATTTGTTTCACCTTCCATCTTCTTATTATTGCCAAAAAAAATTCTCCCTCCACCAGATGTGGATCCTTCTCCTGCTTGAATTTTTCCCAGTTTAATACCATTCTCAACCCTCTCACCAGTAATAATCAGATCTGAGAAACTGCCTGACCTGTTTCCGATCAGCTTTTCATAATATATCCTTGGCAATGTTGCCACGAACATATCAATGAGTTCTCTTTCGACCATTGGTGGCTAAACCCTCACAGCTAATTCACGCCACCTCTATGCGTATTCTTTGAACCCCTCATTGCTCCTTTGAGAAAGATTATGAAGTTGGACTCTATTTCGTGCCAAGTCACTATTGTACTGATAGTGATGGACGAATGCCTCCCCAAGGTCCCTCTAGCTTCTGATGTTGATCCCCTTGAGGCCCATGTACCATTCCAAAGACGGTCCAAACAAACTGTCTTGGAAGAAGTGCATTAACAGCTTTTCTTCATTAGAATATGCAGACACGTTCCTGTAGTAGGATCAGAGGTGTACTCAGGGATAGATCATCCTTTTGTACTTGTCAAAGTCAGGCACTTTGAACTTCGGCGGAATCTTCATACCTGGGATCAGCCCCAAGTTAGACATATCGAGACCAATAGAATTTTGATTCTCCAAGTTCTTCATCTTCTCCTCTATCATTCTAAACCTCCTGTCTAAGTTAGACTGCAGGGCCTACTCCCAGATCTCCCATAGAAAGGACGTCATCCTATTCGTCCTCCTCCCACTGAGGACCGGCATTACCATGTACAGCGCACGCTGCACCTAGAATATGAGCTCCTAGTTGATTACCTCCGCCCGGAGGAATAACAACTGTTGGAATAGATTTGGCTTGAGGAGTTCCATTATCAGCTGGAGGAGGAACTGCAGTGGTCCCATCGTGCAAAACTCCGCTTCCATCAACCCTAGCAATCAAAGGTTGAACAAGCGTTCTCAACTGCTCTTGGCCGTTAGCAACCCCTTGCATAAGATCCATGAACTGCGCCATGCGATCTCTGAACTCTTGTAACTTAAGTTGAATCTGATACATTGCTTTCTGTTGATTTCCCCTACTCGAGTAACGGTGAATTGTTCGGTCTGCAATCCTGAAACACTGCTGAGAGAAAAACCACAGAGAAAATAAGTTCAACGGAACCAGAACACCTGTAATGCAATATGATAAATGATGCAAAATGCAAGCATGTAAGTATGTTTCTGGGAAATTTTCCCCTTGATTCTAGTTCCACAAAAGAACAGGAGAATGAAGAGTCAACAGATGGAGCCACAAAATCCCTCTCATAAATAAAATGAGGATCAGAGTCAGCATACAGCACATCACCAAGGAAATACAACATAGTTAAAATGACCTCATCCAACAATCCTGGTGATGGTCGGAATACAAGATAACAACAAATACAGAAGAACATAAGGAGAACTGCATCAGGCACGACAGCGAGTCTGGAACTCTTCTAATAACTCCTTTGTATCCGGATTATCAGATCAGGCAACCAACTCCTAAATAAGCAACTCCCTCCTGGTGATGATAACCTTCAAGCCTTGAACATAGTCTTCTCAAGCGCCTTCTCCGAAAGCATCTTCAAGTTTGGGCTTCTTCAGATCTGCTCTTAACTTGTATTCCTCCAACGTTGCAAGAGCTTCTCGTAGCTTGCGGTTGCTTTCGTATTGACGAGCTGATTCTCCAAGAGCTTTTTCATCTTTGGTTCGGAGTTGAGTCTTAAACCTGTCAATCTGTTGACGAAGCTCATCATCTCTCTCCTTGTTGTTACTCAAGATGGCATTCCACTGAGCGTTGAACTTTGATATATCTAGGTGTGCTTTCTCTAACTATTTCTTCTTCCCTTTGAGGGCATTACCTAAGCTCCTTAGATCTTGACCAAGACGTTCTCTAACCCGAATTTCTTCAATCAGTTCTATCCCCATCTTATTCAGAGTCTCTGTCTTCATCTTGGACAGGTAGATAGCTTCATTCTTCTCGCTCCTGAGCTGAATAATCTCCTTTTCTAACCCTTCATTCACTTTGCATAGTTCTTCCCTCTCATCCCACAGTTGATTGTACTTCTGAATGTCAAATGTTGTTGGTTCTTCAACTACCAAAGGATATAGAGGCTCTCTAATCGGGAACGGTAACAACAACCTCTCAACCCTCTCTTGGATCCACTTAACATATGGCCCATAGGCTTTGCAATCACCTTTACCCAAGGCATGCTTTCCTTTCCGATGAATACTACTCCAAGCTTGTTGCAAACTAGTCAGAGTATCATTATCAGCTAACCCAGTGAAATACAGAGATTCATGTATTTCCTCTTCCTTCGGGGGTTCTCTTAAAGCATAGCTAAATTGTTTGACAGCAAGAGCGGGATTATAATTGATGCCACCCTTCCTTCCTATTAAGGGAACATTGGGGAAGCTTCCGTAGCTGGAGACAATATAACTACCAAGCAGATCTCTGTTAAACTATACAATATTCTCCAAAGTCAAGCCCATGAGCCTTTCTGGCCACTCAATTGTGTCTGCAATATCAACAAAAGGTCCAGATTAGGTAGATGTGAAATAAACCATCTGTATAGCAGTGGCGCATAGCAGGAGACATTCTTTCCTCGTTTGTTCTCATTCTTGTGGTGGATTGAATGGTAGACATCTCTTAAAAGAGTTGGCATGTGATTCTTAGAAGCAAAGATGTGGAAAGCATCAAAATCAACAAAGTCAGGTATATTGGGAAACATTACTATCCCATAGATGCAGAGAGACAAGATTGCATTGAAAACCAACCAACATCCCTCCTTTGCAAAGTGTTGAGCTCTACTCACCAAGAATGGTAGTGGGAAGCCAGGTACTCCATTCCTCCGTACCATCTTTCCATCCAATTCAGAAACATCCAAATGAAGAGCATTGGCTAGCTTGGTCGAGTCAGGCTCCCCTTTAGAGTGATAGAAAGGCATTTCTTCCAAGACAGGAACTCCCACCAACTGAGCAAACTCTTCCAAAGTTGGCAACAAAACATATCCAGGGAACGTGAAGCAACGCAACTGAGGATCATAAAACTGTAGGAATGTGTAAATACCTCCTGACTCAAACTTGGAGACCTTACAGATAAAGCTCAAAATCTTCCCATACTCCTTTCTAAAGTCTTCCATCACACTACGATCAGCCACAGAAATAAGCTTAAGTAGATGTTCTATCTCCAGTGTTGGGAAATTTGTACAGCACACTCTTCTTCAAACAAGGCTCCATACTGATGGTGGATTAGATTACTAGAATCAAAGGAAAAAAATGCACCTGAAACACAAATACATGCAAATGTTAAAATGCAAATGAATATGCAAATGCAAACAGAGGATCAAGATTGTTGTGCTGCTGACTGAGCTGAAACAGAGCTTCGCTTCGGCGAGAAAATACTAGAACATCAAAAGACCAAAGTATAGGACCTTCACAACATCAGAGATCAAAGGTCCGCACTGATAAGAAATTCGGGTAAGTTGGAGGTCAATTTTCCTACATAACCCTCCCACTCACAAGGTATATACCTAAAATCTGACAAGGTTCGGCATCCTATGGGGTCGTCAGTGTCACGGACTCTCGAGAAACGATGACACATTCACCATTTCTAGTTTGGCATCATAGTCTAACGAAGCAGCCTCACTTAGCTGACTCCCAAATCATCGGTCTCTAGAGTCGACAGTTTCCAAATCCAACACCCCTCCTGACCAATATATAGGATAGGATGTTTTCAAAGAAAACTTCGTCTGAACGCGAATTTCATGAGGACTAGTGCATGCCAAAACATACAGGTTCATCACTACTTTCCACTCTAACATTATGTATATACTCAAGCCTGGGTTTTGGCTTATCTCTCAAAGGAACAGTCCCACCCAACAACACAGCAGTATCATGATAATAATGTGCGGAAAATAAAATGCAAATGCAATACTGTACAAATGCAACACATATACACACAAATACACACCTATAAACAAAAAAAACACAAGCGCTAGGATTAACTCGCATAGGGGATGGGAAATATCCCCAGCAGAGTCGTCAGCTGTCGCATCGCTGCAAAAAGGGCCGAGAAAGACAAAAGAGTCACCACTGTTCGTTATTTATCCCAAAGAGAGGGAAAGGAAACGATCAAAGAAAACCTAACGAAAAGGGGAAAAGACAAGGTCATCGCAACCAAATCTTGGGTTCGGGAGTCGGTTACGCAAGGGGAAGGTATGAGCACCCCTCACGTCCGTTGTACTCAACGGGATCCATGCTTGTTGTCTAATCTATGGGTGAAATCTATCTAATGTTATTGCTAAATGAGGGTGAAGAGAAAGAACTGACTCGATAGGACATCGCCGCCCTATACCTACGTATTCCCTCGTGCAATGGGAAAGTCAGATTCAACGTAGTTCGGAAAACTACGGGTGAAGGGGGGAAGGTTGATCGCCAAGACATCGTCGTCTTGTGCCTAGGTATCCTCATCTGGTATGAGAAATCAGAGCTAACATAGTTCGGGCTGACACGACCACTGGTTGGTTCAAGTTTTTTAACCAAGTAGGGTTAAATCTTCGTTCTAGCAGTTAGGGACGATGCATGTTTGCGGTAGAACAAAAACTTAACACCACTCTTTCTAAAAAATATTTTCAAACAATCCCGAAGGATAAAAAGGTTTTATGTTTTGTTTTGTGTCTTTTATGACAAGAAGTGAATTGAGTTAGATTTGAAACTCATGTTGCACTAAAGACTATGACTTGAGAGCGAATGCGTCGCATATCGCCCAAAGGGCATACGCTAAACAATCTAGACAAGGTGAGAGGAGGCCCCCCACTCATCATTCCTTAAGTACTTAAGGCTTGTAGTGTACAACAAGTGTTAACCTTTATTAAGTGTCTTATGAAGTTAGGAGATGAGAAGAGAAGACACAAACTCTAAGGGGAACTGATCAACCCTAATGTTATCATGCAAAGTAGTCCTAGAGTTGGGATTGAAAGGGGAACTACTTAATGTTATCATGCAAAGGATTGAACGCCTAATGTCTCTCCTACTCCCATCATAAATAGAGGGACTAGGAATCCTAAGGGATCATGGCAAAAGAGCTCAAGTAAACACATAGCATTTCAATCACAAATGAAAAGAGATGAAGATGAAAGTGACTTCAACAAGTCAATGCCATAAGAGATGCAAACATGAAATGCAAACACAAATGCAAGTTTGAAATAATGTAACAAGACCCAAAGACAAATGAGACTCAAACACAAGCAAATGACTTAAACAAGTTAACAAGAGATGAGATGAAATGGGAGAAGCAAGCTCCTACAACCATCAACCATCAACCATCAAAGAAGTATGGTACTATCCTAAGATCCACACACAAATAAAAGAGGGAGGAAAAAGTGTGGGGCAACAACTACCACAAGCACATCTCACCCATACAATTCTTGAAACACAAGCGAAACAATGCAAATAAAATAATGCAAACTAACAACAATGTTCATGACAAACTCAAAGTGTACATAAAGGCACCAAATTATCATGAATAATGGTCAAGCTAACATGGGACAGAGGTGAATCAACAAGAGAAAAGGCTCAAATCAAACTTAAAATAAGAGGCAAGGCAAGAGTAAGATCACGGCAAGTGAAAGAAACCAAGTTCTAACACAATCTCAACACTTAAGACAAGTGGAGAAGCATGACTCAAAGATGACTTGCAATACAAGTTACACATGTAAATGACCTTAAACAAGTAAAACAACACCTCAAGCATGTTAGAATGAATCAACAAGGCTCAAAAGATGCATAAGGGATCACTTGAGATCATATCCCAAAGAACTAGGTCAAACTAGCATGTGTAAACAACCATAAAAGTAACTTGACTTGCAAGATTCACCAAAAACAGGAGGAAAGCTCAATAAATCCCAAACATAATTCCAAACCAAGCTTGATCAATCTAGAAACAACATGTAAAACTCATGAGCAAAATCAACTCAAGGCACCACCAAATAATTCCAAGAATGTATGGTGTTCCACCTTATCGAGCATGTGTTGAGGCTCAACAAAAGTCTAATAAAAACCAAATGAAAATTGATCAACAATGAACCAAATCAACCCTCAAGGATACTTCAATCCATCACCTAAGTGATGGAGAAGAATTGGTCATAGGGAATTTACAATTAGGGTTCAAATGATCCATATCAAATGAAATAGGAACCATAAAACACATTAAAAGTTAAATTCCAAATAAAATATGAAAACAAATGGAAAATAAAAATAAAAATATTGGAAAATTAAATAACATGTCAAACTATTAGAAAGATATGTTTGTTGAATTTTGGTGAAATCAGAATTATTTTTAATTAATTAAAACAAAAACTAGATTAAAAAGGAAACAAAAAAAGAAATAAAGGCCAAAGGGGGTGCATCAGTAATGCCAGGATACGTTGAATCCTTCACAAACTTCATCTGGGTCCAAAATAAAGGAGGGTGTGCATAGCAAAAGAGGCCCAAATAACACACGGACTCAGACTTAAGTGAAACGCACCGTTTCACTTAAGTGATGTGGAGTCAAACAAGACACGCAAGCTAGTCAAGCCAGTTGGAATAAAACACCTCACACGCTCAACATTTCAAACCAAGCCTAGTCAGCTTGGACCAGAGAAATAACTAGATGTTGGAGCTAGGGCTTCGGTCGTCTTCTCTGGCTAGCTCGCCGGAGACCAGTCAAAAATTCTCAATAAAAATGGGAAATGCTGGTACCGTTCGAAAGCTCCTTCAACAAGGAATCCAAATCCACCATTCAAATCTTAAAAAGGTTCTTAAACAAGCTAGAAAATGGATCACGAATTTGAAACATACAAACTGAAATCTCAAAGTGCAAGCAAGTAAAGGATTCAAACATTGCCTATGATGCATAGGACTTCAGATGCAACCCAGAATGATCCTAATGCATGTCTAGAATGAGAGAAAAAGTTGAAGAAAACCTACCAAATGGAACAGTTCCGTTGACTCTTCAAATGTCAATCAAACTTCAGTTTCAGCTTTCCAATCTCTTCCATGAGCTTCTGTGGATGAGAATTGAGCACCAGCTTAAGAAAAGTCTCAAGAATAACTAGATTCGAAGAACTAAATTTTTGTAAAATTTTCAAGTTCTCTCTTCTCTCTCACGCAGCAACAATCAATTCTGAGCATTAGGGCAAGTTATTTTGCTTTTATGTGGTGGGTTTCACATGACCATGCAGGCCCATGTTGGTTGAATTGTGCAATTTCAAATTTTCTTGCCAAACTTTCCACTTCATACCACACACGGGTTAGGCATCATACCACCAACATTGGGTCAACAATCAAGCAAATGGGGTGTCTTGAAAACATATGGATTGGTTTTGGTCATGTAACAAAGCCTTACACCAAGTTTCAAATCATGACTTTTTAAGATGAATTTGTGAAAAAGTGGTACATAACATGATCTTTGTTGGTCCAAAAGTGGTAAGGATTTGAAAGACAAAAGGATGATGTCATTATGATGTGCAAAAGTTCAAAACAAAGTCATTTGGTACCTTGCAATGTAAGGAAACCAAATCATGACCAAAAGTCAAATTTTCAAGCTTAAAATGGTCCATATGATCACATAATCCATCAAATTTCATGGAAATAAAGCTCATGATAAAGTTGAACCAATGTGACACAACATTCATGTGGCACAAAATTGCATTTAAGGTTTCAAAGTTCATGAAATTGACCATTGAAGAAAATGACCCATAATGAACTTTCCCAATATACCCTTGCCTTGTGAAGACCATAACTTGAGATGTACAACTGAGAAGGAGGACTTATAGGACTTTTTGGAAAGCTAAGATCATGAGGAACAACTTTCATGTTTGTTTGCAAGTGAGGAGAGACATGATTCCATGTCAAAAATGTCTTGGAAGTGAGTTGACTTTAAGTTGACCAAAATTCTCTTCAACTGAGGACACCAACTTGTTGACATCATAACTTGAGATGTACAAACTCAATGGATGAGTTCTTGTACTCAAAAGAAATCTTAGAGGATTATTAACAAGTCCCATGTTTTCATGAAAGTAAGATTGAGCTTACATCATAGGGAAAATTGTCCTTGAAGTTAGACACTAAAGAAGAGGATTTTACACTGAAATCATCTGAAACCCTAATTTAGTAACTTCTTGAACTCCTGAACCTCCTTGATTTGATCTTACCATGACATCCTAGATGCTTTGGTATGACTTCCCGTGTCTCAATGACCTAGAACCAAGTCTTGAACTCTCTCAAGTCCACAATTGACTTTCGGTTAACCAGATGAAACCCTAGCTCCACATCCTATGATCAAGGCTTTTGCAAATGAATTGAAAGACTACAAAAGCTCCACAAAGACCCCTCAAGACACTTATTGAGCTTTTAAACCATTTTTTATCCAAGTGACTTCATGGACCTCTGATGACCCTTTGATGATCCTCAAGATAGGAGGTGACACCCGTACACAAACTTCTCTTCTCAAAGAGCTTTGAAATTCAATCCTGAGGATGACAATGAACTCTTGATGGCTTGAACAAGTACCCTTGCTTGATATTGAAAAAATACTACACAAGCTCCATAAAGACCCCTCAAGACACTTATTGAGCTTTTAAACCATGTTTTATCCAAGTAAGTGACTTCGTGGACCTCTGATGACCCTTTGATGATCCTCAAGATAGGAGGTGAGACCCATACACAAACTTCTCTTCTCAAAGAGCTTTGAAACTCAATCCTGAGGATGACAATGAAACTCTTGATGGTTTGAACTATAACACCCTTATTCTACCCCACAAATATTATGGTAAAATAACACGGATTTCAGAGTAAAATATTAACTTTCATTAAAAAGCCACAAAAGGGAGTACATTTCTCAAAGTCAACAAAATTGGTCAATACTCCGTAACGACGAGTTTTCCTCAAAGTAGATCAAACAACATAAAACAGCGGAACACAAAGCATAAATCAAGGTTTCTCCTCAAAAGGGAACATCAGTAAAATAACCCAACGATATAAAATCAACTCAAAGAACCCAACCCGATGTTACATATCAGTGCAATACCCTCTAAATTAACCATAAAGGTTAACGACTCTAAAATTTCAAAATACTCCTCGACGGCGTCCACGGCTAAACTTGCTCATCTGCACGTTACCCACGTGGAGGTAACATTCAAACAGGCAGGGTGAGTAAGACAATTCATAATAATCAATGTATAACAATTAATGCATAAACGACATATTACTCATAATTACATTCAACTCATTGATATCCTTCAGATATGCCTCAAAGGCCATAACGTCATAACTCATACACAAAGACTCATAGATGCAATGCGACACAACTCAATGCATGTAGTACCAATCATCACAGCGCGATGGACACTGGGCCATCAACCCTCCATAGATCCCCATCAATAGGATCGATTCTACTATAGAACCGGAGCACATCAAAATACTTCACATCCACACAATGGGATTGAAGCCAAAGTAATCGAGGTCCTGAACCGAAGTTCAGATGCACATGAATGCATGATGCACACGTCATAATAATCCTATAATAACAACATATGGTGCATCATCATTCATCACATTCATCATACGTCATAATTCCTCATATTAATCATCATACGGTATATCATCATAATTCATCATATTACTCATCATACAACATATCATCATAATTCATCACATCAATCATCATACAACATATCATCATAATTCATCATATTAATCATCATACAACATATCATGTCATCATATAATCACGTATAAATCACATATTAGCTCATAGTCATATTATCCCATATTATCCCATAATAATTCATAATACTACCCCCATATCATCTCATATTAATTTATCAAGTTATACTCACGGTAATCCTCACACTATCGCCTACCAATCACATAAACTTCACAGTTCTACTCATGTTAATTCGTCATATCATCACATAGTATTCACATATTAATCCCTAATATCATCTCATATTGCCTCATATTAATTCATCATAATTACACTCGCGGTATTTCTCATACTATCACTTATTACTCACGCAACCTCATTGTCATACTCATGGTAACTCATCACAGGCATCCCAGAATCAAACATCACGGCATCGCTGCACACGATCACTTTCGCGAACTCTGCTACATTCGCTGGCTCGCTCGCTAGGCGAGTTGGTAGAGAGTCTTCGCTGGCTTGCTCGCTAGGCGAACAGAGCGATGACAGTGAAACCTGCTACGCACCAGAACTGATTTCTACCCAAAAACTCATATGATTCACATATCCAATGGCCCCAAAACATCATTATAACATCCCCAATGTCATACGGCGATAACGGCACCAATTCTATGGTTTATTAGGCCAATCTGGCAACATTTGCACTTCCTAAAACACTATTTTCCTGCAATTGCTCTGAGTGCATCAGAGTTACTCACAATTGAATATTCCTATTCCTACAGGGTCAAACATATCACAATCCAAGGTTTTGGCCACGAAGGCCTAAGGTTTCCTTTCTCATGTTACACATCAAACAGTCCGATAAGGTTTCCTAAATTCATGTCAATATTCAGGAATACATGCCATCAATCATAACCTCAAAGTCTATTCATCAATTACCCTAATTCTCCCAAATCAACCCAACATACCCTAAATCATAAACCCCACCATAGACACACCGAAAGGCATACATAGAAAATCATGAAATGCGATACTCCCCATACCTTAGCCAATTCAAAGCTTTCACGATTAACTCCGACAATCTTCCGAAGCTTTTGCCTCCACTGATCCCTCCTCAGAGCTCTGACCTCCATTCTTTTCACGGTTAACAAAATGAATCCTAAACCTTCAGAATTCTATTTTGTTAAACTTAGACTTGGACCACACAATTGGGCTTTTCCCATAACACCCTTACTAACTCTTCATAATGCTCAATTTACCCTTATTTCACTTATATTCATTTTAATCAATAATAATACTAATATTCTCATATAGTATACTATTAATTAAATAAATAGTCCAAAAATGCACATTTTCTCAATAATCCACAAAACCACCGAAAACCACTCAAAATACGAATATTCTCAATTAAATAATTAATTAAAATATTCCGCTTAAATTTGGGGTATTACATGAACAAGTAACCTTGCTTGAGCTTGAACAAATAATCTTTCCTCTTGAATGGAAAACACAAATAATTAAAATATTCCGCTTAAATTTGGGGTGTTACAACTCTCCCCCACTTAAAAGAATTTTCGCCCTCGAAAATTACCTCAATGAACAGAGTCGGATACGACTCTCTCAACTGATCTCCCACTCCTAAATCCAACTTTCTCCAGCTGGTCCTCTCAAACTACCTTCACTAAAGGAATCTCTTTACCTCGAAGTTGCTTCTCGTTCATCAACCTGAACTTGCAATTCCTCAACAGTCAAACTATCTCTCACTTGTACACCATCCATCTGAATAAATGCACTTCCTCAATTTAAGCACATAAAACACATCATGCAATTTCACAAGCGACATCGATAAAACAGTCTAACATGGTACTCCCCCCACACTTCTACTGCGTTACTCTGATACAGACCAACAAAGCACGGTGTGAGCTTCTGAGACATCAAAGCTCAACCGACACCAGTTACCGGCGTAACTCTCAAAACACGTCTTTTCTTGGATCTTCTTGATCTTTTCAGTCGTCTCTTACACAGTTCTCAGGTCCGAGCACAACACTCTCGCATGAATCATATCAACACAAAGGAGTCCTACACCTCCTACCATACAAAGCCTCTTACTGTTCTATTCCGATACTAGAATGCTAACTGTTATTGTAGGTAAATCAATCAACGATAATTAACTATCCCACGATCCACCTTGATCCAACACACAAGCTCTCCACAAATCCTCTAAAGACTGGATAGTTCTCTTTGTCCGTCCATCCGTCCATGGATGATAGGAAGAGTTCAACTTCAACATGGTACTCAAAGCGTTTGGAAACTCTCCCAAAATCTCGATGAAACTCAGATTCCCATCTGACACAATAATCGACGATATCTCATACAACTGCACAACTTCATCGATATACATCTCAGCTAGCTTCAACATAGAATGATTAATCCTCATTGGTAAGAAAAGAGCCAATATATTCAATCTATCCAAAATCACCCAATTAAAATCATATCCCTTCAATCCTTCGAAAAACCCAACACAAAATCCATGGAAATACTACCTGATTTCCATCCTGGAATATTCAACGGTTGCATCAGACCCAACGGTCTCTGACGTTTATTCTTCGACTTCCGACAAGTCTAACCAGCATATACAAACTCAACCACTTCTCTCTTAATCTATGGCCATCAAAATAATTTCCTCAAATTTGGTTACATCTTCATAGCACCGGGATGGATACTCCATCTACCTCAATACTCCTATTCCACTCAATAATATCTAGAACACAAATTCTATCCCGACATCTCATGATACCATTTCCATTAATTCAAAAATCAGCCCTTCGACTTTAATTCATCAAATTCAACCAATCTACCAACTCAAACCAGAGTTCTGACCTTATCGAATCTCATCGAGAATACCACTAGTAAGGTCCAACATACTAAGCTTAACTCCATAAGAAGTCTCTTCACACACCAAACTCATATCACAAAATTGCTCAATCAGTTCTAACTCTTTTCACCATCATCATCGGTATATGCAAATATTTCCAAATCAACGCATAAGCTACCATGTTTGCTCCACCCGAATGGTAATTCAATCCAAAACCATAATCCTTCAGGAGTCCGAATTATTTTCTCTGCCTCATATTCAACTCTTCCAACTCAAGGAAATACCTTAAGCTCTTGACATCACCAAACATTTCAAATATCAAACTAACCAATTTAAGCCTCCAACTCCGGCACAAACACAACAACAACCAACTCTAAATCACTCGTTAGATAATCCCTCTTATGTACTTTAAATTGCCTTAAAGCATAACTAAAACTCGCTGATGTTGCACTTAACATATCTCCCAATCACATTCACAAAGCATCACAAAACACAACGAATAGTTCTGTCGGATTCAGCAAAAATCAACACACGAGCTGTTGACAGCTCTCCCAAAAACTCTTTGAACTTTCTTCACAGTGGCATATCCCTGCTTCTTCTCCAACACTGATAACTCAAGTTCCCGATTCTCAACATGATCCTCTATACTCTTCGAATATATCAAAATATCATCAGTTAACACAACCACCGACTCGCTCAAATAAGTATGGAAAATCCCATGCCAAACAGACACTCAATTTGCGAGTTATGGCGGAAACACGAACCGCACCTTCCGCACTTACCACAACATCCAAACATATTCCATCAATAAATAACTTAATTACATGCCACTACTTCACCATCACATAGAACATTAGACTAGCTTTCCAACGCTTTGAACCGTGCATCATTCTGAGTTACGGTTCTCCCGTTACGACAAAAATACCAAAATAACATTCTTCTGCCCAGGACATCTTCACTAGGCGAACACAGAAGCGAGCGGCCTCCTGGAGTTGTTTGCTAGGCGAAGGACCTAGCAAACCTAACAGTCTGAAATTCTATTTTCGACTGTTACATGACTTCCAAGTGTCCGATTTCGATTCCGTAAAAAGCTGCGATCTCGGAATTTGACGTACAACAACAATTTCACACTTAGAAGGCCATTCAACACATCTTCAACTCTTGAAATATTTAAAGGCCTAATTATACCAATATTGCATTCCACATCTTACTTTCTTTAATAATCATCAGAAGTCACTGTCCATCTTTAATATACTCGACCTCACACTCTGTTGCCTTAGCACACACACTAGACACAAGTCTCAACACTACTCAATCAGTTTAATTCCTTGACCATCCAAACAGACATATACTATGGAGCTCTCAATCTCGGACTAGTTTCCGTAACTAAGTCGATCACAACTCCACTTCATGTCCTGGCTGTATATCACTATCTTGTCAGGGTAACTTCCAGACAACCATAATTAATCGGCAAACCGCCAACTTCCCCACTTTCATTAACACTCAAAATTCCCATCAAAATCAAACATCTCAACATTGTCCTGCGCCGACTCATCAAAACAATTCTTAAGCACTTAGCTTAACTCAAGACAATTCACTGATCACGCCATCTAAGCTTGCAAGACACGTCTATCCCATCCAACATGACCCCGTCTACTATCAACAAGAGATTAAGGGTGATCAGTTCCTCAATTTGTCAATAGACAGCCGAAAATCATGATGGGGTATAAACCATCTTTACCAAACTATAAGAGCGTTCAACCACACACTGAGCTACAACTCCACACTTGCAGCATCCTGAAGAAGCACAAGCTTCTCCCTCACTTGAATCATTCCCACTTCTGCAGACAAGGTTAGGCAACAAACATGTACCGACATTGTTTTCACACACATGCCGCGTACCAGGGAACAAACAACATTAGACAACTTGGTCGAACGGACCGACCTGCACTAATACCACTAATGTAACACCCTTATTCTACCCAACAGATATTACGGCAAAATAACATGGATTTCAGAGTAACATATTAAATTTTATTAAAAAGCCACAAAAGGGTGTACATTTCTCAAAGTCAACAAAATTGGTCAATACTCCGTAACGACGGGTTTTCCTCAAAGTACATCAAACAACATAAAACAGCGGAACTCAAAGCATAAATCAAGGTTTCTCCTCAAAAGGGAACATCAGTAAAATAACCCAATGATATAAAATCAACTCAAAGAACCCAACCCGATGTTACATATCAGAGCAAGACCCTCTAAATTAACCATAAAAGCTAACGACTCTAAAACTTCAAAATACTCCTCGACGGCGTCCACAACTAAACTTGCTCATCTGCATGTTACCCACGTGGAGGTAACATTCAAACAGGCAGGGTGAGTAAGAAAATTCATAATAATCAATGTATAACAATTAATGCATAAATGGCATATTACTCATAATTACATTCAACACATTGATATCCTTCAAATATGCCTCAAAGGCCATAACGTCATAATTCATACACAGACTCATAGATGCAATGCGACACAACTCAATGCATGTGGTAGCAATCATCATGGCGCGATGGACACTGGGTCATCAAACCTCCATAGATCCCCATCAATAGGATCGATTCTACTATAGAACCGGAGCACATCAAAATACTTCACATCCACATAGTGAGATTGAAGCCAAAGTAATCGAGGTCCTGAACCGAAGTTCAGATGCACATGAATGCATGATGCACACGTCACAATAATCCTCATAATAACAACATATGGTGCATCATCATTCATCACATTCATCATATGTCATAATTCCTCATATTAATCATCATACGGCATATCATCATAATTCATCATATTACTCATCATACAACATATCATCATAATTCATCACATCAATCATCATACAACATATCATCATAATTCATCATATTAATCATCATACAACATATCATGTCATCATATAATCACATATAAATCACATATTAGCTCATAGTCATATTATCCCATATTATCCCATATTAATTCATAATACTACCCCCATATCATCTCATTTTAATTTATCAAGTTATACTCACGATAATCCTCACACTATCGCCTATCAATCACATAAACTTCACAGTTCTACTCATGTTAATTCGTCATATCATCACATAGTATTCACATATTAATCCCTAATATCATCTCACATTGCCTCATATTAATTCATCATAATTACACTCGCGGTAATTCTCATACTATCACTTATTACTCACGCAACCTCACTGTCATACTCATGGTAACTCATCACAGGCATCCCAGAATCAAACATCACGGCATCGCTGCACACGATCACTTTTGCGAACTCTGCTACATTCGCTGGCTCGCTCGATAGGCGAGTTGGTATCGAGCCTTCGTTGGCTTGCTCGCTAGGCGGGCCTGTAGTGAACCTTCGCTGGTTTGCTCGCTAGGCGAACAAAGCGATGACAGCGAAACCTGCTACGCACCAGAACTGATTTCTACCCAAAAACTCATACGATTCACATATCCAATGGCCCCAAAACATCATTAAAATATACCCAATGTCATATGGCGATAACGACACCAAATCTATGGTTTATTAGGCCAATCTAGCAACATTTGCACTTCCTAAAACACTATTTTCCTGCAATTGCTCTGAGTGCATCAGAGTTATTCACATTTGAATATTCCTATTCCTAGAGGGTCAAACATATCACAATCCAAGGTTTTGGCCACGAAGGCCTACGATTTCCTTTCTCATGTTACACATCAAACAGTCCGATAAGGTTTCCTAAATTCATGTCAATATTCAGGAATACATGCCATCAATCATAACCTCAAAGTCTATTCATCAATTTCCCTAATTCTCCCAAATCAACCCAACATACCCTAAATCATAAACCCCACCATAAACACACCGAAAGGTATACATAGAAAATCATGAAATGTGATACTCCCCATACCTTAGCCGATTCAAAGCTTTCACGATTAACTCCGACAATCTTCTGAAGCTTTTGCCTCCACTGATCCCTCCTCAGAGCTCTAGTCTCCATTCTTTTCACGGTTAACAAAATGAATCCTAAACCTTCAAAATTCTATTTTGTCAAACTTAGACTTGGGCCACACAATTGGGCTTTTCCCATAACACCCTTACTAACTCTTCATAATGCTCAATTTACCCTTATTTCACTTATATTCATTTTAATCAATAATAATACTAATATTCTCATATAGTATACTATTAATTAAATAAATAGTCCAAAAATGCACATTTTCTCAATAATCCACAAAACCACTGAAAACCACTAAAAATACGAATATTCTCAATTAAATAATTAATTAAAATATTCCGCTTAAATTTGGGGTATTACATGAACAAGTAACCTTGCTTGAGCTTGAACAAATAATCTCTCCTCTTGAATGGAAAACACAATATCTCTTGATCCTCTGATAAAACCAATGCTATGCAAATGCAAATGCTAAATAAAAAGAAACATAAGTCAAGTTATAAGAAAAGGTTGGTCAAATTTTGGGGTACAACAACAGTTAATCTGGGGAAGTTACGTCGAGATTCGACAAATCTCTCCAAGAGTTAGAAGACATTGGAACATCTTGGATGCCAAGTTTTCCGTAAAATCCTTTTCGAATAAACTATGTGATCTGGGGCATTTAAGAATTGAGTACTTTCATCGATTCACAACAACTGTTGTTTGAAATGGCAATCACCATGCAATTCATTAATGCATAACTTCTTCGTTCTCATAATATTCTTCACCTATAACCCTAGTAAGTCTCTACTTTAGGTGGTCATGAAAATTCCCCGGTGAATCTCTACTTCAAGTAGTTATGGCATGTATGGTGCAAGATTTCCCCTATTGGTAACCTAAGTATCCGCCAATGAATTTCCTTGGTTTCAACCTTCCTAGTGAAATAAATGGTATATCACCCCTCAGTGGATTTCATACAATTGCAATCTTCCTTATCGAATTAGATTTTTATTTCATCCCCATGAAGTCTCAACTTTGGCATCTGCAACTGCGACTTTGATCTGAGCTTTCTTAATGAAGTGGATATTCATTTTGTCCCCTGTGAGGCCTCAATTCGGATGTCTCCATCTACAACTCTAGTAAGAGTTTCTCTAGTGAAGCGGATATTTATTTTATCCATGAATTTTCTCCAATCATGAGTTTGATCCTTTCCCAGCAGATCATTTCCATCCCCAACAAAGTAATCAGATTCATCTTGAAAATCCTTTAAGTGAAGTTAGGATGTTATATCCCCAAGTGGAGTATTCTATTTTTTCCCCAGAGAAGTTTGAAGCCTCGAAGCAAGACTGAGGTCCCTGATATGGCTTTAATTTTATCTCTAGTGATGCTTCTATCTTGCGATGATTGGCTGAGTATCTGTGTCGAGATGTTTATTTCATCCCTGGTTCACTTCTCCTTGTTTTTTTTGTCAGCATAAGCATAACATAACATACATTCATTCATATGGATACATGGCATATGTGCATTTTGTATTTTTTTTGTTTGTTTTTTTGTTCACTTTGGCCGTGTTTATCCCCAAGTGACTAGGTTTTTCTTCTCCCTCCAAGTAGAGTTGTCAGCCCTAGGCAGAAAGAGCACACCATTTCTAAATTCCCACTAAGTTCGATCCTCGTGGAAGACAGTTGCTTTGGCTTTCTTTTCCATTTCTGGATAAGATAAACCCCATTTGAGTTCATCCCTCATTGGGTAGAGTCTTGCTTGACCGTTTCTCTTCAATTACTTCCTGAATTGAACTTTGGTTCCTGACAATTACAATTTTGGATATCTCTAGGCTTTTGAACCTGGATTGAGCGTGTATTTATTTTGCACTTTGATTCCCCAGGAAGAATCTGTTTAAAGATCATCATTGAAGACAAAATATTTCTCCAGCAATGTTATAACATTATCTCATCAATTTATACCCAGACAACAAGTGGAAGCTCTTTATTTTAGAAACTTGTTTCATTCTCAAGTTTTCTATTTGGATGACAAATGGAAGTCTTCTCAAGACAGTTTGTCTATCCCCAATGAGTTTATCAAGATTATCAACTTATCCTCCATCAAATGGCATCTCTCTATAAATCTATCAGAGAAGTTTGGTGAAGACTTTACAAGTGTTTCTCTTTATTTTAGAATTCCTGATACAAGGCCTTTATTTGCTTCAATGAAACTTCAAACTATAGTGATACTGCTCCTCAGTGATGTTCTCCCCAGTGAGTCCACAATTCAATTTTCTTCCATCAAATGGCATCTCTCCGAGAAGTTTTAAGAAGATTCAGATGATCTTTCTCTTTATTTGAGAAGACATATTTTGCAAATCAACTAGCTTGCATCTCTTTTAGATCTCCGACGATATTTTCTAATCTCCAGTAAATTATGGATCCCTGCTAAAGTCATAAATCTCAAGTAAAATTCCAACCCCCTATGAAGATATTATCCCATGAGTATTCACCTTTCTAGGAAGAAACTGAGACCCGTTCAAGGCTTACAACCTTGAAGCGTAGGGAGGTTTATTTTACCCTTTTCAAGTAAAAGAAGAAACTGGGACCCGTTCGTGGCATACAACCTTGAAGCATATGGAGGTTTATTTTACCCTTTTCAAGTAAAAGAATAAACTGAGACCCGCTCATGGCATACAATCTTGAAGTGTGGGGAGGTTTATTTTACCCTTTTCAAGTAAAAGAAGAAACTGAGACTCGTTCATGGCATACAACCTTGAAGCGTGCGGAGGTTTATTTTACCCTTTTCAAGTAAAAAAAGAAACTGAGACTCGTTCGTGGCATACAACCTTGAAGTGTATGGAGGTTTATTTACCATTTCTAAATGAATCATTTAGTTAAAGAAGAAGTTAAATCAATTTCGATCATGGAAGCTTATTTTTGGTCAGCTACCTTTTTTTAGGCTACCATCTTGGTAGTAGGTAATCTCTCCTTTTGATTTGGACACCTTTGCTTAGGCTGACACAAGTTGGTATTAGGAGATCCTTATTTTCAAGTCTATTGTTTTTGCTTAGGCTATCATATGTTTGATAGTAGGTAATACTCATATCTTTTGGTCAGATACCTTTGGCTTAGGCTACCCGGATTGGTAGTAGGTCATCTTTCCTTTTAAGTTTATTGCATGTTGCTCAGGTTACCATATATTTAGTAGTGGGTAATACACACTTTTGTTCTATTTGGAGATACCATGTATTTATGTTACCCTGTGATCGTCAGTTGGTAGGCTCCTCCCTAGTGGAGTTGAGTTTCATCCCCAATGGAATTGGATCTTTCCTCGTGGAGTTTTGCTTTGCTAAGTTATTCCTCGTCGGGTCTTCTATTCTTTAACTGTGTTTCTACATTTTCATATACAGTTATCCCCTGTGGAATCATTTCCCACAGGATCCCTGTCTTACATTCATTTCATATCATATCATATCATAAGCATTTTGTGGCATCTTAGGGTCAAAAATTGTGCATATTTGTATTTAAGTCTCTCCTATCACATCGAGACGAAGATTTTAATCTCCATATCTCCGGATGAAAGAAACTTAAATAGAGGCATCTGTCATACCCTAATTTTCGACCATAAGATTCTGTTTTGCATCATCTGCATAGCAAAGCATGCACTTCATCTTGCATTGTGTCTGAAATGTCAGACAGAATAAATTTGTTGTATTTACAGACAAACCGGTCTAAATTTATTTCAAATATGACCAAACACTGTATTTTTCAATATGTTTATTCCGCAATAATTATTTTGGTGTGTTCATTTTATTTTTTTGAGCACTTTTCTGTCTGACTTTTTATTTCGTTTTTAATCATTTTTATTTAAATAATCATTTAATTTATTTAGATTTAATTATATATTTAATTTTTATTTTTATTAATTAATTTTATTTTTTATTTTTTTATTAATATTTTCTTTTTAAAAAAACACAAAAACATGATTTTTAATTATTTTTATTCTTGTCTTATTATAAAAATCACAAAAACATGATTTTTAATTTTTTTATTCTTGTCTTATTATAAAAAACACAAAAACATGATTTTTAATCCCTTTTATTCTTGTCTTATCATAAAAAACACAAAAACATGATTTTTAATTCCTTTTATTCTTGTTTTATTATAAATAAATAAAAAACAATGTGTTAATTGTTATTATCATTCTTGTCTATTTTCTAGTCCTATATATATGTATTAGAAAAAACAAAGGATACACAAACAAAATTCAAAATAATAAGAGATTGGATTCAAAGAAAACATGAAAAGTAAAAGGAAGTTAGAATCATGAGCTTCATCGTCGCACCGCTTCCGGAGTCATCCACATAATCGTCATCGAGAATCGATTGCAACCGCTTTGCGCTCAGATCTGACTCTATCCCACGTAACAAGCTTGTGTCATTGTGACACTTTGATTTCAGTAACTCGTGCTCTTCTCTGTTTTTGTTGGGTGCTTGCTTTAATTTATATTATCACATGTCTAATTGCTATGACTATATTGCAATTATGTGCCATGAATATATGTGAATTTGTTTTTTTAAATTGGTTTGAGAGGTAGAGAGCATTGAGATCGAATGAGAGAGATTGAAGAAAAATAATTTGAAATGGAACTTCCTCTATTTAACTGTGTTTTATTTTATTATTATTCTCTTTTATTATAGGAACGCATGTCAAGATGTCATTGGATAGTATATTAAAATTTGAAAAATTCAAAAAAACAATATTTGGTTAAGCTCTAATTTTTTTTATCTTGTTATTAAACAGAGAAAAAAAAGGAACGGCGCCCCTTTGTGCTATTTTCTTTCTAGTTTTTTTATATTATTATTTCCTATTTTTTTTATTGTTTTTTAAACTTAAAATTTTTATTTAGTTATTATTATTATTATATGATAAAAATTAAGGTTTATGTTAATGGGTCTTAGGTTAATGTCTAAATTGGTGCCACACCCCATGTATTTTTTTAAAAACACACATCCATAGTTTTTTTTACACCCTTTTGATTTATTTAGATTTTTTTATTGTTAGTTTTATTATTAATTAAAAGTCTTAATTTTTATTGATTAAATTTTTAATATATTAATTGAATTTTTTAAAATATTCTAATTGATTGATTAGTTTTTTAGTGAATCTTAATTAAAATTTTGATTAACCGTGATTAGTTACTTGTCAATTTACTCGTGGATGTTTGACATGCCTATATGATTTGGATCTCCAAGTTCCCTTAGGTTCTCGTTTCGACTTTGTCTTTGATAAATCGAATAAATATTAGACATTAGGACCAATTATTGTATGATAACAATAAGATAGCTTTCCCCTTCAATCTTATTTTATATTCATAGAATTAGGTTAGGTCCCTTCGGATGTTAACTAGAAAACCTACAATTAGGTTCCCTTTTCTCCCATGAGAGAATTAGACATGATTCATCCTTAGTCGAGATAACATTCTCCTACCCCGTGACATAGTTGAGAAAGATGTAGATTCTTTTCCACTTGAGAGAGGTATGTGGCATACTCGTCCTTTCTATATTTGAGTTAGAGCCCTTATCTTAATGTGAAGCAAAGATCCATCTTCCACATGTTTGTGGTGGTTTAAGTTGAGTATTCTCCTTAAGATGACAACTTATCTATTCTCCTAGAAACCAACCAACAAACTTTGTTTACCCTTAGTGAAGGGAACTACGAATGCTCTGATTCTATTCCCGTCGATACGTAGACACGAGATGTGATGTCTTGGCAAACATACTTAAAAATAACACCTTAAGTCTCCCTTTACCTTTTCACCCTTTAGCAGACAAAAATAACAAATAACACAATAAAATAAGAGGTTCCTGTAGAGTACTACAACTACTTAGGATAGGAGAGATCAATACGGTAAAGACCATGATAACAATTTTGAAACAAATGATATTGTAAGGATGCGTGATGTCATACTCCATTTCATGGGTCTATAAGTGGTCATTTGGTCTAAATAAATCTAAGTCAAGAGTTTCTTAAACGGATAGGAGAGACATTTACTTCATCTGATTAAAAGTCAACTGAGGCATCAAAAAGTCAACTCTTGAGTCTTATGGTCCACCATAGATTTTACAAGCTTTAGTACATGATCCCATATGGTTGGATCATCAAAATTCAAGTTGGAACAATAAAATCAGGAGATATGGAGAATTAGGGTTTCTTGATGCGTTCCAAGTGTAATTTTTGTTGGTCATTAACATTAAAGTTGTATATAATCTCCATAGCTTTATTTTGATACCAAGAAGTCATCAAGATCATTTGTAGAACTCAAATTATGATGTTTTCAAGTGGAGGTCAAAGTAGGGCAACATTTTTGCAAGAACTTCAAACCAAGGCCTCATGGGTTTCTTGACCTCAAATCTAAACTCATCCAACATGAAAGTTGTTCCTCTTGATCTAAGCTTTCTAAGAGTGTAAATAAGTTCTCATTTGGATCAAGGAGTGAAAATTTATGGAATCACAAAGTTTGGTGATTTTGGGCACAAGTTAGGCAACTTTCCCTAGTTGCCAAGGCACCTCCAAGTCATGTTTTTGCTCAACTTGCCAACTTTCTTTTTTTTATAGTTCCTAGCTTCAAATCCAAAAGTGTAAAACATCAAAGTTGTTCTCCATCGTCTCAGCTTTCCAAACATCTAAAGAGCTCTTCAATTGAAGTTCTAAAACTCAAGTTATGATGTGATAAATATGAGTGTCAACACTTGTTGAAACTTGCCCAAGGCATGACCAGACCACGAGTGTCAAGTCCTAGGCCATGTTTTTGGACCATTTTTCTTGTTTCATTTTCATCATGATCCAAGCACAATCTCAAGAAGATTTCAACATGAAGGTTGTATAGTTACATACCTTCTTTCTAAAGAACCCAAAACCTCATCATTTGAACTAAGAACCATGGAGTTTTATGGTGCCAAAGTTAGCTCTGAATCATGTCTTGCCACCTTACCAAGCCACGACCAATTTTCACACCAAAAATTTCCAGCATTTCACAGCATCTAAGGTCTTGTTTCTTGTGCACCTACCCCTGCAAGTCTCAATCCCAAACATTGCCTCTTTTAGCTCTTCTTCTTTTGACCTACCAAAAGCATTTATGGCATAATCATAAGAAAGATGCAAGACAAACATTGTGAGTCAGACCATCTGATTTCTGCTCCTCCTAAGCTACTCCTCTGATCATAACAGAATAAAGAATACCACTGCCCAACCATCTGAGCAAAAGCCCTAGCCGAGCCACCACTATCATGGTCAACTTTTCAATTTTTGGCTCCAAAAGCATCATTTCAAAAATAAAAACCACAACATACCAATTGATAAGGGGGAGATCAAAATAGACAAAGGGAGAAGAGAGGAGGATATGCACAAAAAAACCTAACTTTCGAGCAAGAACACCATAACCTCAGTTTTCTGCAAAATCTCTCCAACCACCATTTCTTTTTATGCAAACCAGAAACAAACCTCAAAAACCTTCACTATACATCACTACTAACTTCTTTCAACTCTCAAACATGAGCTGCAACATCACCTCCATCATACACCATTGAAGTATAAACCATTGGGTTTGAAGAATGAAGGGTTTTTTAGACCAACCAATCACTTACAATTACTCTCTAGGAGCTAAAGAGGTCGAGCAGTATCTCATTTGTACTTCCCAATCACCATTGAGGAGACCTTGGATCGGCTCCAAGAGGTAACTTTTCTTTTCCCTTAAACTTTCCATGTTCACATATCACTATTTTGTTTATGAATGAAAAGTATTCTCCTTGTCATTTTCCTTGTTTCTGAACGTTCACTTGTGTTGTATGAACTGAGGAGTTGATATTCTTCAGTTGTGGTTTATTTTTGATGTCACACGGTTTAACCATACTTGTCAGAATTTAGGTTTAGTTTTAAGTCTGGATATTGTTATGTATTTGTTCTTGGTGAAGAATACTTGAAGTTTGGTCTTTACATTTTTCATTTTTATGGTGTATTGAGTGAGTTATGGTGAGACAAAACATGTATTGTTGTTGCTGCGTTTGTACGGGAGAGAAGAAGATGAAGGTGGAAGAAGAAGCTGACGTGTTTAGGGTTTTGCTGAGCTGGAATTCTATTTGAGTGTTCAAAATATATATTTATGTGGGTGGCTTATACAACGGATGTATAGCCACCTCAGTGGTAGAGGCAGCGTGCACTAGCCTTGGGAGTTTGGGGTTCGAATCCCCCTCGCCCCAGACTCTTTTGTTCCTTTTTTATTTTCTTGTTTTTGTTCTGTTTGGCACATTTATTTAATTTTGATTATTTTGTTACTTGAGGCACACAGTGTCTGGATTGGTAAGGTTTTTGGCTGGTGAGTGAGGTAGTGTGGGTTCAAACCCTCTAGATGCATTTCCCTTCTTTCTTATCACTTAATTTTCTCATTTTTCTTCACAATTTTAAACCACCATATCTTCTTGATCCCTAGGGCTTTTTAGCCCATCCTTTTTTCTATAATCTCATTTTTATGTCTACTTCCTATTTTATAAAAGAAAACCTCAAAAATAATTATTTTTATTGCGTTTGTGTATGTTCAAAGTTTATGTTCTATTTTAGGTTTTAGGTTGTACTTTTTGATTCTTTTGATACTTTTCTTGAATTCATTTACAAAAATGAGTTTTATAGACATCATGGTACCTTATAGAAACCTTTTTGACATTGTGAACTTGATCCTTTATTTTGTTCTAACATGTCATAGTGTGCAGGTTTGTGGTTTTGTTTTGTGATGAGTTTTGTTCATATTCTTGGATGTCATTGGACATTTCATGATGAATTTGCTACCCTCCCTTGATTTTCATCATGATGAGTCTTTTTCTTTGAATCTACTTTGTACCTTGATTAGGGCTTCATTTGTGTTGTACAATATGCCCCTTTTTGTTTAAGTGGGCATCTTCTCCAACTTCCAAAGGAAAGAAGCATCTTTGGACTTCTATGTCGTTTCTCTTTTAGGAGAGTCTAGTCTTCCTATCACACCTTATGACCTTGTTAGAGTCATCGTCTTGGCCTTTTAATAGCCATTTCCTTTTGTAACTTAGAATTAGGTTTAGAGTTTCTAGACTCTATGTGAGTACCATTGTGATGTATACTCACTTCCCCTCTTTGACTTTTGTTAAGGTCAACCCTAATTAAATCTTTCAACTTAGATTTAGAGAGTTGGTTAACTCTGTGTAAGTATCATGGTTATGAATACTTACTTCTCCTTGGAACCTTAACCACAGTCAAGGGTTCCTCATCCCTAGTTAGGAGAACTACGGTTGCTCTGATTCCATCCTAGTCAGGATACGTAGGCACGAGATGTAACGTCTTGGCGAGCATACTTAGTGTATATACCCTTAGGTCTTTACCTTAGCACCTTTTTCCTTAGCAAGAAAACTTTAGCATAACACAAATACTAACAAGAGGTTCCTGTAGAGTACAACATATACTTAGGATGCTAACACCTTCCCTAGGTATAACCAACCCCCGAACCTTATATCTCTAGTTATGTTGTTACATAGCGCACTTAGGGATTTCTTCGATCTTTACCCTTTCCTTTGGATAAATCATAGCTCGGTGGTGAATTTATAATTAATAGCTTGATATCCGATTCTCACCGCAACACATGATAATAGAGATGAAGAACTATGTTCACTTACATTTGGAAAATTAGTTGAATGCATGAAAAAAGGGTTAACCGTATGTACATATTCTGATCATGGCATTTTATATTAATCAATCATTTACCTGATATGGATGCTATCCTTGTTTACTTGTTTATACATTGATTTGAATTGTTATAGAAATATACCCTTTAGATCCGGATCTAGGATGAAAATCTGTTAGGTTCTAAACTCTAGACATAGATTTAGACTTAACATTTGTGTGAGTACCAGTTCTTAATGCTATGTGTTGTTGAGTTGTGTGAGGCATCACCAATGAGACAATATAGTTGTTCTCCCGACATTGCGTAAACATAACCTCTGTTATGGGTGATACGTGAGGATATTAGACGAATGATTGATTTGTGTTTAATTGGTCAGAAGAATGCATGTGTTATCAAATGATGAGATCCAATCCCAACAAGGCTCTATTTATTTTAAAGTTTTTACTTTATATTTTCTACCTTTATTTATGGTACCCTTGAATCTTTCAACTAAATTTAATCAACACAAGCTTAGAAACATAGAGACCGTTGAATGACATTCTTTCTCTCGCGTCGATCCCTGTGGTGACGATATAAATCCTGGAGGGAATCCTTCCAAAACTAAACTTTTGCTTCTTACCACTTTACTGCAGTTCGAACACATACCTCCGTACTTCTTGCATCTACAATAGATCCATGAGTACAATTGGGGGACGGCTTGCCTGGCCTATCTTTATTCAAAGTTGAAGGGGGGATATCTGTAGAAGATGAAGCAGGTCACAGTCAACGTGACGCTACTGGTGGTTATAATTCTTGAACCTTGAATGTTTTTTGTCATTTTCATTTCATATTTGTGAAACCATTGTCGATAATTTTTTATCCTTGAATATTTTTTTATTTTTCGTTCAGGCTTGGATCTTCCAGCACTTCCTGCGCACCGCTAGCTGGGTGGGTGTTGTAACAGCCCAATTTTTCAATAATTAATTATTCATATTAGTTAATTGATTTATTTGGATTATCTTAATTATTGGATGATTAATTAAATGAATTGGTAGATATTTTGAGAGAATAAAATATTGGAGAGAATTAGAAGGAAAGACATATAAGAGGAAAAGTGGAAAGAAAAGAAAAGATAGAAACATAAGAGAAAGAGAAGAGAAAGAAAGAGGAAGAGGAGAAAAGAGAAGGAAAAAGAGGAAAAACTTAGATTCTTCAAGAGCAACTTCCAACTTTCGATTAATCAAGGTAAGGGTGTGAAATGTTGTTATTCTATCAATGTCTATGATTATGTAAGATTGATTTGGATTGTTGGATGTTCTTCTACATTTTCCATTCTAGGGCATAAATGAATTAATCGGTAGAAATCGAGTTTTGAACGGTTAGAATCGGAATAAATGGCGATAGATTACTGGAGTGATTGGAATTGAATCGTTGTTTGGAATGTTGGGTAAGATTAGGAGGTGTGAATGGAGTTGTTTGCATTGATTTGGATGGATTTGGACGTGTTGTGGTTGTGAACAGTTTGGGGTTCTGAGTTCGCAGGTTCGCTAGCGTTCGCTAGGTGAACAGGAAGCGAAGGTTCGCCAGGCGAAGCCAAGCGAGTGGGTAGCGAACCATTAGAGTGGCCAAACTCAGTCTTCGCTGGTGTGTTCGCCAGGCGAAGGAGGTGGCGAGAGGGTACGCCAGGCGAAGCCCAGCGAATGAGGTAGAGAATACTTCCAGTAGCTACTGTCTGTCTTTTCCAGTGAGTTCGCCAGGAGAGTGAAGCAGCGAGGATTCTCCAGATGCTTCACCAGGCGAAGGTCAGCGAATGTGACAGCATTTTTCATTTCTTGTGTTTTCCATCCAATGTTGATTATTTGGTTCGACTGTGTTTAATACTTATCTGAAATGAATAGTTGTGTACTATTGTAATAAGATGTGTTGTACGTAGCCGTATGGCGTGAATCCTAGATTGTGAATTGTGAAGTGTGAAATGTGGCCGTTTGGCAATTATGTGCATTGTTTGAATTGAATGAAAGTGTGTGATGATTGCGATTGAGTTCGTTTTCATTGGCACGATGTTATTAATACTGCATGAGAACATATCGTGAATATGTGTGCATTGCTTGTAATTGTATGTGAATAATGCATGAGAACATATCGTGAATATGTGTGCATTGCTTGTAATTGTATGTGAATAATGCATGAGAACATATCGTGAATATGTGTGCATTGCTTGTAATTGTATGTGAATAATGCATGAGAACATATTAGTGAATATGTGTGCATTTCTTGATAATATGGTGACGATGATTTAAAGTATAAATACTTTGATTATGTGAAATATGTTGTGTGTGCAATCATGTTATAATTCTTATGTGATGAATTATTGAGAATGCATGAGATTAAGATGCGAGAACGGTCTTAAGTGCATTTGGATGTTAATTGCATATGCATCATTTAGTCAAGAGGCAATGTTGCTAGTTTCGGGGAGACTAGTGATTTGTCCCAAGCCTAGAAGAGTGGGTTTGAAAGCTTAGAGAAAAGGCTTTTGTTGTTATCGGTCTAGAAGAGTGGACCCAGTTTAAGTGTAAAAACCAAAAAATGATAATTAATGTTGGTACCACATGGCATGAGTTGCATCGAGTTGTGTTGGGTCACATAGCATCGATATCATTGTTATATGAAATATGCTTGTGTGTGGATTGTTGAGTTAAGAACTATGGATATGTACATGATGAAACATGTTTTGTGATTATCCATGTGTGTTTATACATGTTGCGAAATGTCTGATGAGTTATGAATGAATTGTGGTGAGAAATGCGGAATATGTGTATTCTATGCTTGTGTATATATATATATATATATATATATATATATATATATATATATATATATATATATATATATATATATATATATATATATATATATATATATATATATATATATATATATATATATATATATATATATATATATATATATATATATATATATATATATATATATATATATATATATATATATATATATATATATATATATATATATATATATATATATATATATATATATATATATATATATATATATATATATATATATATATATATATATATATATATATATATATATATATATATATATATATATATATATATATATATAATTATATGCATTGATTATTATGATAATATTTCTCACCCTTCTGTTGTTTTATAATGCTCTATGAGGCATTGCAGATTAGATTTTGTTGGAGGTCTTTTGTGAAGTATAGCTTCACTCTTTTGTCGGTTAGCTCTTATATGTAGCCCCGGGTAGTTAGGATTGTACAGTATTCTTTTGGGATACATCTTGTATATGTATCTGATGGCAAATGTTTATGTAAAAACGAATCATGTGATGAAACAAACTAAATGATATGTATTTATATGATTACACGTTTTTAAGTGATTCAGTGTTTAGATTTTCTGCTTTAATTCTAAATATTGAGATGTGGGTGTAAGGACTAAGTTCCTCTGTTGAAGCTACCCCACTGTTACATGTCTTTTATAGAATAGGTGTTGTATGTTATTTTGTGCATGATGTGGCATACTTCTTTTATACCATGTTTCAAATTTACTCTGATGAAATTTTATTATGTGATTTATTTGTTTATTTGGGGGTATAGAAGGGGGTGTTACATTAAGTGGTATCAGAGCAGGTCGGCCAGTTGGACATGTTGTTAATGAGTTCATTCCCTTATGCATTTGGTATGTGTGTATAGCACTATCCATATGGTTGTTCTGACGAGTATTTGTTGTGGGAATCAAGAACGATGGTTGCAGGCAGGAATGATGAAGCGATTGTTGAAGCTTTGACGAGGTTGGCTGGAGCGATTAGGAAGAATCCTCAAGCCAATGTGAATGTTGGAAATAACCCTGATGATGAGTTTCGTGCTTTGGGAAGGTTCCAAAGGAACAATCCGCCGATTTTCCAGGGAACCCATGAACCTGACAAAGCACAAGTATGGATGAAAGCAATTGAGAAGATTTTTTGAGTCATGAACTGTTCGGATGCGCATAGGATGCAGTTTGGCACTCATATGCTTGAAGAGGAAGTTGAGGACTGGTGGGGTAATACTCGCCAAAGGTTTGCAGAGAATGAGATTGTGGTTACTTGGGATGTTTTTAGAGAGGCACTTCTGAAGAAGTATTTTCCAGAAGATGTGCGTGGTAAGAAGGAAATTGAATCCCTTGAGCTGAAGCAGGGTAACTCAACTATGGCCAAGTATGCCGCAAGATTTGAGGAATTGATTAAGTTTTGTCCTCATTATAACACTGTTAATGCTGAGAGATCCAAGTGTCTCAAGTTTGTGAATGGTCTGAGGTCGGAAATCAAGCAAGCCGTTGGTTATCAAGAAATTAGGCGATTTAGTGAGTTGTTGAACAAAAGCAGAATTTATGATGAAGATAGTAGGGCTCGGTCTAGCCACTACAAGAGTTTAAACGATAAGAAGGGAAAAGGTCAATTCAGAGGAAAGCCGTATGTGACTCCTGCTGATAAGGGGAAACAGAAAGCTGGTTACGGCAAGAAGCCAAGTGAGGGAGGAGCTTCCACCCCGGTAAGATGTTATAATTGCGGTGAAGCAGGACATCGTGCTCCTGAGTGCAAGAGTATTGGGCTGAAGTGTTTCAAGTGTGGGAAGCCAGACCACAAGGCTCTTGAATGCAGAAGCGGTGCGAATGTACTTGCTACAACTGTGGTAAGCAAGGACACATTAGTACCAAGTGTGATAAGCCAAAGAAGACTCAAGGGAATGGGAAGATGTTTGCTCTATCAGGATCAGAGACTGCTAGTGAAGATCGATTGATCCGAGGTACGTGCTTCATTGGTATACCTTTGATCGCTATAATTGATACTGGAGCTACACATTCTTTTATTTCCTTTGATTGTGTTGAGAGATTAAATCTTGAGTTGTCGATTATTAGTGGTGGTATGGTTATTGATACTCCTGCTATGGGTTCGGTAACTACCCCATATGTGTGTTTGGATTGTCCGTTGAATATTTTTGGTAAAGACTTTGGAGTTGATTTAGTGTGTCTTCACTTAGATCAACTTGATGTTATTCTTGGGATGAATTGGTTGGAATTCAATCGTGTCTATATTAACTATTTTGACAAAACGGTTATTTTTCCTAAACCTGATGATGAAGGAGATTTGTTTATGACTGCTAAGCAAGTGAAGGAATCAATGCAAGATGATGAGAAGGTATTCATGTTGATGTAAACTTTGAGCATTGGTGAAAGTGGAGCAATTGATGCTTTACCAATTGTCCGTGATTTTCCGGAAGTTTTTCCTGAGGAGATAAGAGATTTACCGTCGGAACGAGAAGTGGAGTTTACGATCGACTTGATTCATGGAACTAGTCTGATATCGATGGCTCC